>CAKXYN010000064.1:8043750-8662500 GCA_935064755.1 Tragelaphus eurycerus
TTTACAATAGCCAAGACTTGGAAGCAACCTAGATGTCCATCCACAGATGAATGGATAAGAAAGCAGTGGTACATATACACAATGGAGTATTACTCAGCCATTAAAAAGAATACATTTGAATCAGTTCTAAGGAGGTGGATGGAACTGGAGCCTATTATACAGAGTGAAGTAAGCCAGAAAGAAAAACACAAGTACAGTATAATGACGCATATATATGGAATTTAGAAAGATGGTAACAATGACCCTGTTTACGAGACAGCAAAACAGACACTGATGTATAGAACAGACTTTGGGTCTCTGGGAATGGGAGAGGGTGGGATGATTTGGGAGAATAGCATTGAAATATGTATAGTCTCATATCTGAAATGAGTCGCCAGTCCAGGTACGATGCCTGATAGCGGATGCCTGGGGCTGGTGCACTGGAACGACCCGGGGGGATGGTATGGGAAGGGAGGAGGGTTCAGGATGGGAACACATATATACTTGTGGAAGATCCATCTCGATGTATGGCAAAAACAATACAATATTGTAAAGTTAAGCAAAATAAAATTTATTAAAAAAATAATAAAATTAATACATATAATAATATAACAAAATTAAATTATATTATGCCAAGTTGTAAAAATAATTATGGACTAAATATAATGTCAGTACTAAAATAGACACAATACTGTAAGAAAAAGAGGTTGCACAGCTCAAAAAGATTAGTAATGATTTCATGAAGAGGGTGAAATTTTAACTGTGAATTTAATAATGTGTGCTGTGTGCTCAGTTGTGCACAACTCTTTGCGACCTCTTGGAGTGCAGCCCGGCTGCCCTGGTATTGTCCCAGCAACAATACTAGAGTTGGGTAGCCATTCTTTTCTCCAGGGAATCTTCCTGATGCAAGGATCGAACCCAGGATTCCTGTATTGCAGGCAGATTCTTTACCATCTGAGCCATCGGAGAAGCCTGAATTTAAGAGTGGTAAATTTAAGAATGGCGTGCTGTGATTCATGGGGTCGCAAAGGGTTGGAAACGACTGAGCGACTGAACTGAACTGAACTGAACTGAACCATTCAATAGGCAATAGCTTAGAGGAAGGTTTACCAGTAACATTAAAGCATCTACTAGGCATTCCCATGACACATTCCTCAGAGAGTGAGGACATTAGCCTAACAGAGAAGGAGTCCTGTTTCATCACCAATGTTGTTTTCTAAGTAAAAATGACTCAAGTATGGTGGACCTTGAGGGTCAGACACTGAGTGAGCAGGACACACCAGTGTTTCCCTAACTGACACTCTTCAGGCAAAGCCCCAATGGTCCACAACATTTTCCACAAGAATTTTTAAATTTTATATTTTCATTTATTTGATTGTCTAAGCAGATATTTATAATTGATAGATTTATCCCTATGACCACCTCAATATCAACTACTGACAAGAGAGTTCAGTACACACATCTTATATGTATGTGATTATATTGGTGCTAATTACTTTAATTATTGAAGATTCCTGAGAACAAAATAGAAGTTGATTCAATACATAAATTTTATATTCACATGAAACAAGGCTTAAATTGTGTCATAGAGTAGTGTATGAATAAAGGTTCTGAGATGGCTCAAATGGAAAAACTCAAAAAAACTCATAAAATGACAAAGGCATAGTAAATGCAGAAAGCCAAGCTATTAAATCAATACTGTATTCACATGGTGGCAGAGTTTGGTTTCAGCAAAACATTATACATCTTATTAAATTTTGCTAATGGAAATTTTACTAAATTTTCACCTTTGCTTATATTAAATATACTAATTTGCTTTTATGCTTGTATAAGAACTACAAACATAAGAGGGTTATATATCATTTTCAGTTTATTTTAATTTAATAAAAATAATTTTTCAGCATTGAACATTTATGAAAAAATTTTTTGTCTTTAAAAAGTGGTCTATCTAAAGGACTGGAAATGCATATCTTGATCTGAATGGTAGCTACTTGAATGAACAGATATTTAGAAATCCATTGAACTGGACACAAAATTTATATACTTCACTCTATTATACCTCAATGAAAAAGTGAAAAAATAAAACTCAAACAAATAAATAAAGCAGTTTGTATATTTCCTGAGTTTGAGGAAACATTGGTACAAAAGCTTTAGAATGCTGCTGCTACTGCTGTTAAGTCACCTCAGTCGTGTCCGACTCCGTGCGACCCCATAGTCGGCAGCTTACCAGGTTCCTCCATCCCTGAGATTCTCCAGGCAAGAATACTGGAGTGGGTTGCCATTTCCTTCTCCAGTGTATACATGCATGCTAAATCGCTTCAGTCCTGTGTGCAGCCCCATAGATGACAGCACACCAGGCTCCTCTGTCCACAGGGTTCTCTAGGCAAGAATACTGGAGTGGGTTGCTATGTCCTTCTCCAGCTTTAGAATAGGCAGATTTAACTCCTATTGCAATTCTGCCACTTAATAGCTGAGTAACCTGAGATAGACTTCTTAACCAGTACAATATATATTTTCTCTATCTAAAAAAATGAGGATAATAACAGATTCTTGTAAGATGTTGTGAGGCTTACAGGGAAATTTTGCAGGTAAAATACAAAAAAAAAAATAGATAGACTTAATATATAGCAGCGCTCACTAAACAATAGTGATAAAAGAAGGAAGGGAGGAAAGGAGGGAGAAGGAAGCAAAAACGCTTTGACTTAACATGAAACACACAGGCATACATGTGTACTCACACACAACCATGTACACATGATTTTGAAGGTTTTGAGTAAAGGAGGAAGATAGTAAAAGCAGGTTTTTAAAAACCATGATCTGACAGTATTATTAAGGAAGGGTTAGAGCTGACACCTGGAGAAGGCGATGGCACCCCACTCCAGTACCCTTGCCTGGAAAATCCCATGGACGGAGGAGCCTGGTAGGCTGCAGTCCCTGGGGTCGCTAAGAGTCAGACACGACTGAGCGACTTCACTTTCACTTTTCACTTTCATGCATTGGAGAAGGAAATGACACCTCACTCCAGTGTTCTTGCCTGGAGAATCCCAGGGACAGGGGAGCCTGGTTGGCTGCCGTCTATGGCGTCACACAGAGTCGGACACGACTGAAGTGACTTAGCAGCAGCAGCAGCAGGGCTGACACCAGGGTTTAGGAAGTCTACTAAAATTCACCATAACTTTCAATAACCAAACTGTGTAAATCAGTAAATTACATATCCTGCAGTGATATTTGCTGCTGCTGCTGCTAAGTCGCTTCAGTCGTGTCCGACTCTGTGCGACCCCAGAGACAGAAGCCCACCAGGCTCCCCCGTCCCTGGGATTCTCCAGGCAAGAACACTGGAGTGGGTTGCCATTTCCTTCTCCAATGCATGAAAGTGAAATGGAAAGGGAAGTCGCTCAGTCATGTCCGACTCTTAGCGACCCTATGGACTACAGCCTACCAGGCTCCTCCATCCATGGGATTTTCCAGGCAAGAGTACTGGAGTGGGGTGCCATTGCCTTCTCTGCAGTGATATTTAGAGAGCTTCAAAAACTATTCAGTCTATCTGGATTTTCCTTCAAGCTTAAAAAATTTAAATATTTATTATTTATTAAGTATCTTTTGAACTGCTACAGAACTAATAAAATGGGGCATGATTCTGCTTTCCCGGGAACATATGAGGTAAATGAATAGACACATTAAACTAATTAATAAAATAGAAAAATCACATACTCATTTTAGATGCAAGTAAAAAAAAATAGATATAGACTTTAAAAACTCAGGATATCTATTTTCAACACTGCTCAGATGCCAAAAGTGGCAGCGGAATAGCAGGATTGTATTTCAGATAAGGTGGTCAGCAAAAGTCTCTCTCAGAAGATAACATCCACATAGAAGTAGATGAAGAAGCTAACCAAATGGATGTTCAGAAGAAAAACATTCCAGACCTATGCAAAGAAACAAGCTGGATGTGTTTAAGGAAAAGGAAGAAACAGAATGAGCTGAAGAAAAGGAACAGCAGAAAATGAGAGCAAAGAAATAGTGAGATACAGATCAAGGGGAACAAACACACCATGATAGGATCACCTCATTTAGTTCTAAATGAGAGGAGAAACAATTGGAGAATTCTTAGTAAAGGAGTAGGGAGAAATATCAATAACCTCAGATATGCAGATGACACCACCCTTATGGCAGAAAGTGAAGAGGGGCTAAAAGCCTCTTGATGAAAGTGAAAGTGGAGAGGAAAAGGTTGGCTTAAAGCTCAACATTCAGAAAACGAAGATCATGGCACTGGTCCCATCACTGCATGGGAAATAGATGGGGAAACAGTGGAAACAGTGTCAGACTTTGTTTTCTGGGCCCAAGATCACTGCAGATGGTGACTGCAGCCATGAAATTAAAAGACGCTTACCCTTGGAAGGAAAGTTATGGCCAACCTAGATAGATATTCAAAAGCAGAGACATTACTTTACCAACAAAGGTTCGCCTAGTCAAGGTATGGTCTTTCCTGTGGTCAGTATGGATGGAGAGTGGATGGAAGAAGGTGAGCGCCGAAGAATTGATGTTTTGAATGTGGTGTTGGAGAAGATGAGAGTCCTTGGACTGCAAGAAGATCAACCAGTCCATTCTGAAGGAGATAATCCTGGAACTTTAGAAGGAATGATGTAAAGCTGAAACTCCAGTATTTTGGCCACCCAGCGAAGAGGACATGGAGAAGACTCTGATGTGGGAGGGAGAGGGAGGAGGAGAAGGGGACGACAGAGGATGAGATGGTGGATGGCATCACTGACCGATGGATGGAGTCTGAGTGACCTCCGGGAGTGGTGATGGACAGGGAGGCCTGGGTGCTGCGGTTCATGGGGTGAAGAGTCGGACACGACTGAGCGACTGATCTGATCTGATCTGATCTGAACCTGATCTAACATGAGGTTTTCAATGATTACTCTGGCTGCTGTTTTGAGAAGGAACTGCAGGAGGAAAGGATAGAGATGGGGAGAACGTTTGGTAAAGCAATTCAGTAAGTAGAGAGCATATACAAGTTTTCTTCTCTTTTCCCAGTGAAAGAGCCCTTAGAAAACCACTGAGAGAAGCTTAGAAAAGGGAAGACAAACACCCTACATCCAGGGGTGGGGTTTTGCTGAACCACAAAATCCAGAGGCCCATCTTGATTTTACCACCAAGACTGCAACTCTGAGACAATGAAACTGATATGAGAACCCTGGCATTTGGGAGTATCTGAGAATAGGAAGATGTATGTTTACCTTCCACCTGAAGATTATTAAGTATCTGGAGCTACACTCAATGGCAGCAAACAGCAAAGGAGGCAAAGGGGAAACAGCCTACCCTTTCCCCCTGTTGAAGCAAGAATGTGAGTTCCTGTGAGCCAACAGAAGACCACAGAAGATAATCAGGCTCAAGCTACCCCGCATAGACTAGTTTTTCCACCAGGAATAGAGAAACTTAGGAAGAAGAAGGAGAAGATTTATCTCTAGGGACAGGGCTGAGGTTAGGTCATAACAGCTTAGCTTGAATACACTGGTTGCACAGTAGCTTCTCTTTAGGGGACACTTAGACCCCCTGGAGAAGGAAATGGCAACTCACTCCAGTATCCTTGCCTGGGAAATTCCATGGACAGAGGAGGCTGGCGAGGTACAGTCAATGGCATCGCAAAGGAGTCAGACATGACTTAGCAACTAAACAACAACCACAACAACCAGGTTACGTATAAAAGTTTTCACTTTTTCCCCTACTCTTCCTTATTTCACCATCTATGCAACAAGTACAGAAAATGTAGGAAAGAAGTAAACAATAAGAATATCTAGTTAAAGAACAAGTTCTGCCCCACTTTTCTTTATTTCATGAACACTAACTTCTGCTATTCTGTGCCATAAGTATCTCGGAAAAAATCATACCGAGACTCACTTGTCTTCAAGGCCATTACTAGTCATTTCTCATTACAACTTATCTTGAATTATAAGGACTCAAGGTAGTTTGCATAATATTTACAGACAACATGATATCCAATTAGGGAAACAAAGTTTTTTTTTTTTTTCTAAACAGAATGTAGAGAAAAGGTCATTTCTATCTTCCAACTAAATGTTGCTGTCTTTGATTTTGACAGAATTCATCTGAAGCTGATTACACAAAGTATAACAATGATTTCTGTATACCTGTGGAGAGATTTTTTTAAAATGACGCTTTAGAGTTTCAGTTACTCAATATCCATGCACAGATAGCCATATAAATGAATGATAGATGGATAAATAATACACAGAGTATACATAAATGATAGAGGATATTGATGATTAGTATATAGATTATATAGATGACTTGAATGGATATAGATTCATCCATTCAAAAAGTACTTAACTGAGTATTTACTCTGTGGTAGGCACTGAATATTCAGTGGATTCCTTACAATCCAAAGAGAGAGAGATTTTAAAAGTAAACACAAATTATTATACAATTATGAATTCAGATACCTGCTATAAAGCAAAAGAACAAGACACGGTGTGATAAAGAATCATTTACATTTGAGGCATAGGGAAAATGTCTCTGAGCAAGTGGCATTTAAGTTGATCACTGAAAGGGAAAAAAAGGAACTAGCAGATTAAGAGTTGGAAAAAATGCCCTGATGTGGAAAAGTTTGGAGTTGCCAGAAATTTAGAGAGCTAGTACCATAGGAACTAAAGTTAGATGAAAGGTCAAACTGTGCCTTATGGAAATCCAGAGATTTGTTAGACTTTCCAAAGCACTTGTTCTAATTTTATTCCAAGTATGATGAGAAAACTTTGATGGGTTTAAACTTTGAAGACCCATATTTAAAAAGATAACCTGGGCTGAGGGTTGTGTGGAAGAAATGACTGAATAAGAGCCAAAATAGAGAAATGTAAGGACATTACTGCAAGAAATACTTATGTCTTGAATTAGATGAAAGCAGTGAAAGTGTAGAAAACAAAGCCCCTTTTCCTTCTGATTCTGCATGCTTGTGACAGCTTCAACTACCATTTCTATGCTGATGACTCCCACATTTCTCTCCCTAGGTGCAATTTCTTTCCTAAATTCCCAACACTCACCTCTCCATATCCAATTGCTTAATGTGCATTTCCTTTCAGACGGCACAAATTCAAATAGAATTCTCCATCTTCCTCTCCAAACCTGCTGCATTTATGACTTCTCATCATTCTCCCCATTACTTGGAATCAAAACTTTGGTATCACCTTTGATATTTCCCTTTCTCTCCATCTCCCAAGCCTAGGAGAGTGAAGCATTAAGGAGTACATGCTCTGGAGTCATAATACTGAGCCCAGTGGATTGGAACAATGTTACAAGCCATTTACCTGGTATATAGTTGCCATCACTATGCTCTAGACTCCTGTATGCCCTGGAAAATGTAGGAATCCTAGCCGATCATAGGACAGTCTGTCCATATCAAATAAACATAGCAATACTGAGTCAGAGAATGAATATCTGATCTTCCTTGGTTGTGAGTGGAGGAAAACTATTTTCCTAAATTGACTACGGTTTTCTCAATGAATAGTGTGCAGATTACCACAGTCCTTCTTACATTGCAAAACAGTCATAAATAGTGAACTATGGTGGCCCTGAAGGAAGATGATCTATTTTTTGGTTTATATTTTTCAAGAAAATCTAAAAACCAACCCAACTAAAGTTAGAACTGAAGTCAGAAAGGACTGACAGAGTCTTGGAAGTTATAAGAAAGTGAGAATAGGTGAGATCACCAAGAAAGAGGACTTTAAGTGAGACAAGCCAATGATTAAAGACAGTATCTGCGCATAGCAGAAATGAGGAAGAACTAGAACCCATGAAGTATTCAGAACAGCAAAGGTCAGATAGGATGATAATGATCTTCCCTTTGCCTCTTCCGGATCCATTCTCCATTTGTTCTGTGTGGGGAAGAGGTTTATGTATGAGCCTATAGAGATAAAATCTATGAACTCTTTTCCTCCTGGTTTCAGTTTGATACAGCAAAAATAAAAGAGAAGAAAGAGATGTTGGAGTATTTATCTCTCTGAAAGGTTTCCATGGACTGGACTGTCGCCCTCAACTAATGGCCACAGGTCCTTCCAGCAATAGGCCATTATTATTACACCCAGATTTTTGTACTATCCTCCCTATCTCCTGCCCCTACACTTTATAAACTGCCACTTTATTATATGAGTGTAACTATGAAAAAAAAGGAAAATTTTTGGATTACATGCTTAAAAAGCCAGTTGTTCTTTTGTTGAGTGTGGCAAGAAGCCATCTCCAGTGGACATCCTTATCCCCATCCTGGTTTCTTTTCAGGGGCTGATTAACTAGTGTTTGCAAGTATTTCAACTGACTTCAAGGATACAAGCAAGGACCTGACTACATAATCTCAGGAAAGAGTTCTGCTAATGTCTAAAATAATTGGGGGATGAGGAGTGGAGTGGAAGAGTGGCAAAGAATCACAAGGGAGCCAACCTGCTTTTACTATTTTGAGAGACAGGAGATTTTCAAGCTCAGCAAGCCTCCCATTCTGCAGTGAACCTAATTAAAGTAAACAGAATTTTAAAATGAACCAAAACCAATTAGGCAGCAGGAGCTAACATTCTCTTCAATTATTATATGAGGTCATTTCTCAGTTATGTACTGAACACCTTCCTCTTTATTCAATTTATCTTCCCATCCACTTCCCTTGTCAGAGTACTCAAGAACAAGGAAACCCCAGACTATCTATGGTCTGTGTCAGCCTAAACCTGCCTAGACCATTTCTCTTGCTCTGTGTACAAACAGATGCTATCATACCAAATGGTCAACTCACAACATGGAACTGAGAGACACAAAGGTGGCAGCTGAAAACACACACACACAAGGACAGAGTCATGCATTTTTAATGCTAATTTTGTAGCCAGAACTGATACTTCTTGGCAGTTCATAAACTTATGATATGACTGCTGAGACTACTCTATATCTGAAAATGGAGAATTGCTACTATTTTCATAATAAAATGAATGGTCCCTGACAATAATGTCATATCAATTCTAAGAAAAGTTGGGGGTTTGGAGGTGGGGGGGATAAAGGAGATTAGATACAGCAAATGAAATATACTATCAGTTCAATTCAGTCGCTCAGTCATGTCTGACTCTTTGTGACCCCATGAATCACAGCACGCCAGCCCTCCCTGTCCATCACCAACTCCTGGAGTTTACTCAAACTCACATCCATCAAGTCAGTGATGCCATCCAGCCATCTCATCCTCTGTCGTCCCCTTCTCCTCCTGCCCCCAATCCCTCAAAGCATCAGAGTCTTTTCCAATGAGTCAACTCTTTGCATGAGGTGGCCAAAGTATTGGAGTTTCAGCTTTAGCAACAGTCCTTCCAATGAACACCCAGGACTGATCTTCTTTAGAATGGACTGGTTGTATCTCCTTGCAATCCAAGGGACTCTCAAGAGTCTTTTCCAACACCACAGTTCAAAAACCTCAATTCTTCAGCACTCAGCTTTCTTCACAGTCCAACTCTCACATACATACATGACCACTGGAAAAACCATAGCCTTGACTAGATGGACCTCTGTTGGCAAAGTAATGTCTCTGCTTTTGAATATGCTATCTAGGTTGGTCATAACTTTCCTTCCAAGGAGTAAGCATCTTTTAATTTCATGACTGCAATCACCATCTGCAGTGATTTTGGAGCCCCTCAAAAAATAAAGTCTGACACTGTTTCCACTGTTTCCCCATCTATTTCCCATGAAGTGATGGGATCAGATACCATAATCTTAGTTTTCTGAATATTGAGCTTTAAGCCAACTTTTTCACTCTCCTCTTTCACTTTCATCAAGAGGCTTTTTAGTATACTATAAATATTATATAAATACCACTAAAGGAAATGTCTGGTAAAACTACAGTACAACTCAAACACAGATATCATAATGCATGTCAGTCTAAAAATATAGTGGGAAAATTTTATATGTTTTTAAAAATATAGTTCATAGTACACTCAAGGTGATACATCTGAAGATTTGGAAATCTATATAATGTTTGTTAAATAATTCATATATAATAATAATGTATATACAGTAATATTAATGCACCTCGTTCAGAATTGGAAAGATTTTGCAATAAATATAATGACATAGAAGAATTGAATATAAAAATAAACTAAATTTAATAAAAGTATATAAAATGTTTCACCTCTCAAATTCTTTTTCCTTTTTTACTTATGTCCATTCATAAAAATCTATCATGTATAAGTTCCTAAAAGTAGAATCTATATTTATCATGCAATAAAAATGAAAATGATTAAAAAGTGACCAGAAAAAAAATTAACCACTTGAAAATTAACATTCATGCTTCTAAATAACCTTATGGTCAAAGAATAAATTAAAACTGAAAATTTCTTGAAAGCATGAAAAGATGAACCCTTAACAATATTTATTAGCCAATGAACATTTATTGAGCACCTGCAATGGCAAAAAAGCACTTTGCCAAGCAAGTAAGGATATGAAGACAAATGTGAAGGATTTCTCTGGTCTAATGCTCTCCCAACTGAGCTATTTCAGCTTCCCTGGTGGGTCAGACAGTAAAGAATCTGCCTGCAGTGCAAGAGACCCAGGTTCAATCCCCCGGTCAGGAAGATCCCCTGGAGAAGGACATGGAACCCACTCTAGTATTCTTGCCTGAAGAGTTCTAAGGACAGAGGAGCCTGGTGTGCTACAGTCCATGGTGGGGCAGGGGGGTGGGGGATTTGCAAAGAGTTGAACATGACTGAGTGACTAACACTTTTACTTTCCTGGTGGTCCAGTGGCTAAGACTCCAAACTCCCAGGGAGCCTGGATTCAATCCCTGATCAGGAGAAACAAGATTCCACATACCATAACTAAAAGACCCTCTGTGCTGCAGCAAAGATCAAAGATCCCACATGCTGCAACTAAGACCTTGGCACAGCCAAACAAATAAATGTATTTTAAAAAAATTTTTTTGAGTCTTCTAAGACCATCAGAGACTGTAGTGAAAATATACGCTGAGGATGATGGGAATCCACATTAATTCCAATTAATCACAATACAGAAGAAAAAAAAAGCTACATTTGATAAATCAGTTCTTGGGGAATGTGTTGGTCTTCATTACATAGAGAAAGTGAAGGGGAGCAGACATTCCATGCTGCAAGAAGGCACAAAGACACAGAGGCATAAATGTGGAATGGGCAAAACACAGAGGTACAACTAAGCCCATTAGAAGCAGAATCTGTAATGGTAAGATTAAGGATGGCATCACAGACACAACGGACATGGGTTAGGGTAGACTCCGAGAGTTGGTAATGGACAGGGAGGCCTGGCGTGCTGCGGTTCATGGGGTCACAAAGAGTCGGACATGACGGAGCGACTGAACTGAACTGAACTGAAAAATTAAAATAAGGTGTGGATGGCTTTAGATATTCAAGCTTCAAAGTGCAAAGCTCCTGAAGATTTGCAAATATTAAGCAGAAGATTCTGTCTCAGTAGCTGAAAGATAGGTTCTGAGAGTCTGCACTTCTAACAAGCTCCCAGACCATGGCAGTGGTGTGAACAATCTTTGATCTGCAAGGTAATAAAGGATTTAAAGGTGGAATTCATGGTGATTTAGTGTCCTTGGAGAAAGGCAATGAAATGTAGGCACTGAAAAACAATCTTTGTAATCAGACAGAATAGGAGTTAAATTACATTTCCTTCACATATTAGCTATGTAATCTTGGAAATTTATCTTTGGAGATTTAGTTTCCTCACTTGTAAAGTGAGAAAATAATTATTAACCCATAGTATTGTTAGGATTACATGAGATAATGATTGTAAATAACTTGGGATAGTACACAGCAAAAAGTAAATACTCGATTTGTTGTAACATTACTTCCTGGAGCCTTTAACATGAAAGGGCTCCTTTCCTTTGATGCTCTCCTTAAGCAGAAAATCACTAATTTTTCTTCTTTTCCTTTTTTCATTCTTTTTTATGCTGTCTTTCCTTCATACTGTGTAACTCCCAAAAGAACCATTTAAAAACAAAAAGCTATTATGTTTACTACTTTGTTGTTGTTTAGTCACTCAGATCAGATCAGATCAGTCGTTCAGTCATGTCCGACTCTTTGCGACCCCATGAATCGCAGCACCCCAGGCCTCCCTGTCCATCACCAACTCCCGGAGGTCACCCAGACCCACATCCATCGAGTCAGTGATGCCATCGAACTATCTCATCCTCTGTCATCCCCTTCTCCTCCTGCCCCCAATCCTTCCCAGCATCAGAGTCTTCTCCAATGAGTCAACTCTTCGCATGAGGTGGCCAAAATACTGGAGTTTCAGCTTTAGCATCATTCCTTCCAAAGAAATCCCAGGGCTGATCTCCTTCAGAATGGACCGGTCGGATCTCCTTGCAGTCCAAGGGACTCTCAAAAGTCTTCTCCAACACCACAGTTCAAAAGCATCAATTCTTCGGTGCTCAGCCTTCTTCACAGTCCAGCTCTCACATTCATACATGACCACAGGAAAGACCATAGCCTTGACTAGGTGAACCTTTGTTGGCAAAGTAATGTCTCTGCTTTTGAATATGCTATCTAGGTTGGTCATAACTTTCCTTCCAAGGAGTAAGCGTCTTTTAATTTCATGGCTACAGTCACCATCTGCAGTGATTTTGGAGCCCAGAAAAATAAAGTCTGACACTGTTTCCACTGTTTCTCCATCTATTTCCCATGTAGTGATGGGACCAGATGCCATGATCTTCGTTTTCTGAATGTTGAGCTTTAAGCCAACCTTTTCACTCTCCACTTTCACTTTCATCAAGAGGCTTTTTAGTTCCTCTTCACTTTCTGCCATAAGGGTGGTGTCATCTGCATATCTGAGGTTATTGATATTTCTCCCAGCAATCTTGATTGCAACTTGTGTTTCTTCCAGTCCAGCGTTTCTCATGGTGTACTCTGCATATAAGTTAAATAAACATGGTGACAATATACAGCCTTGACGTACTCCTTTTCCTATTTAGAGCCAGTCTGTTGTTCCATGACCAGTTCTAACTGTTGCTTCCTGACCTGCATACAGATTTCTCAAGAGGCAGATCAGGTGGTCTGGTATTCCCATCTCTTTCAGAATTTTCCACAGTTTATTGTGATCTACACAGTCAAAGGCTTTGGCATAGTCAATAAAGCAGAAATAGATGTTTTTCTGGAACTCTCTTGCTTTTTCCATGATCCAACAGATGTTGGCAACTTGATCTCTGGTTCCTCTGGCTTTTCTAAAACCAGCTTGAACATCAGGAAGTTCACGGTTCACATATTGCTGAAGCCTGGCTTGGAGAATTTTGAGCATTACTTTACTAGCGTGTGAGATGAGTGCAATTGTGCGGTAGTTTGAGCACTCTTTGGCATTGCCTTTCTTTGGGATTGGGATGAAAACTGACCTTTTCCAATCTTGTGGCCACTGCTGAGTTTTCCAGATTTGCTGGCATATTGAGTGTAGCACTTTCACAGCATCATCTTTCAGGATTTGGAATAGCTTCACTGGAATTTCATCACCTCCACTAGCTTTGTTCGTAGTGATGCTTTCTAAGGCCCACTTGACTTCACATTCCAGGATGTCTGGCTCTAAGTCAGTGATCACACCATCATGTTTATCTGGATCGTGAAGCTCTTTTTTGTACAGTTCTTCTGTGTATTCTTGCCACCTCTTCTTAATATCTTCTGCTTCTGTTAGGTCCGTACCATTTCTGTCCTTTATCGAGCCCATTTTTGCATGAAATGTTCCTTTGGTATCTCTGATTTTCTTGAAGAGATCCCTAGTCTTTCCCATTCTGTTGTTTTCCTCTATTTCTTTGCATTGATCACCGAAGAAGGCTTTCTTATCTCTTCTTGCTATTCTTTGGAACTCAGTCATATCCAATTCTTTGTGACTCCATGGACTGCAGCAGGCCAGGCTTCCTTGTCCTTCATCATCACCTGGAGCTTGCTCAGACTCATGTCCATTAAGTCAGTGATGCCATCCAACCATCTTGTCCTCTGACATCCCCTTCTCCTGCCTTCAATCTTTCCCAGCATCAGGGTCTTTTCTAATGAGTCAGCTTTTTGCATCAGGTGGCCAAAGTATTGGAGTTTCAGCTTCAGCATCAGTTCTTCCAAAGAATATTCGGGGTTGATTTCCTTTAGGATCGACTGATTTGAGTGCCTTGCTGTCCCAGAGACTCTCAAAAGATTTCCAAAGAATAACAAGGAGAGATAGGAAAGCTTTCCTAAGATGTTTACTATATTTTTACACTATTGGCATTAAATTAGAGCTAAACTCAAAGCTTTCTTTGAGCTTTTTTTAATTCTTAATTGCAGTATAACTTATAACATTGGATTAGTTTTAGGAATACAACATAATTATCTGATATATTTATGGACTACAAAATGATTACCAATAAAAAACTTAGTAAACATACATAACCACACATAGTTACAAATTGTTTCTTGTGATATGAACTTTTAAGATCTACTCTCTAGCAACTTTCAAATATATAATACAGTATTATTAACTATAATTACCATGCTGTACATTAATCACTGACTTTTCTAAACAGTCTGCTATGTGCTAGTACTTCCACATTGCCTCCAGGAACAGACAAATAGTAGAAGGGGAAAAGCAAGGTAAAGATACATGGTTGCATGCTCAGTAACCTCAGTCATGTCCGACTCTGCAACCCAATGGACTCTGCAATCTTACGGACTTTAGCCTGCCAGACTCATCTGTCCATGGGATTCTCCAGGCAAGAATACTGGAGTGGGTTGCCATTTCCTCCTCCAGGGCATCTTCCCCACCCAGGTCTCCCGCATTGCAGGCGGATTATTTACTGTCTGAGTCACTAGGAAAGCCCAGGTACATGGTTAGATGTTTTTCAATGGTTAAAACCTTTAGTGAAAAACAAAAAGTGTATACTGAAATACTATGGAAGATTGAAAAGATTAAGAATTTACAACGTAAATCATTATTGCCCAGGCCAAATGATTTGTGGAATCTTAGTTCCCTGACTAGAGATTGAACCCAATCCTCGGCAATGAACACACAGATTCCTAACCAATTAATAACCAGGGAATCCCCTGTCATTTAATTTTCACTACAGCACATCAATTTCAGTTCAGTTCAGTCAATCAGTCATGTCCACCTCTTTGTGACTGCATGGACTGCAGCACCCCAGGCTTCCCTGTCCATCACCAACTCACAGAGCTTGCTCAAACTCATGTCCATCCAATCATCTCAACCATCTCATCCTTTCTCATCCCTTTCTCTTCCTGCCTTCAACCTTTCCCCGCATCAGGGTCTTTTCCAGTGAGTCAGTTCTTCCCACCAGGTGGCCAGAGTCTTGGAGTTTCGGCTTTACAGTTCTTCCAATGAACATTCAGGATTGATTTCCTTTAGGATGGACTGGTTTGATCTCCCTGCAGTCCAAAGGACTCTTAAGAGTCTTCTCCAACACCACAGTTCAAAAGCACCAATTCTTCAGCACTCAGCTTTCTTTATACTCCAACTCTCACATCCATTCATGACTACTAGAAAAACCATAGCTTTGACTATATGGACCTTTGCTGGCAAAGTAATGTCTTTGGTTTTTAATACACTGTCCAGTTTGGTCATAGCTTTTCTTCCAAGGAGCAAGCATCTTTTAATTTCATGGCTGCAGTCACCATCTGCAGTGATTTTGAAACCCCAAAAAATTAAGTTTGTCACTGTTCCCATTGTTTCCCCATCTATTTACCATGAACTGATAGAACAGATGCCATGATCTTAGTTTTTTGAGTGTTGAGTTCTAAGCCAGTTTTTTTTCACTCCTCTCTTTCATTTTCATCAAGAGGCTCTTTAATTCCTCTTCATTTTCTGCCATAAGAGTGGTGTCATCTGCATATCTGAGGTAATTGATATTTCTCCCGGCAATCTTGATTCCAGCTTAGAGTTCACCCAGCCTGGCATTTTGCATGATATACACTTCAGAGAAGTTAAATAAGCAGGGTGACAATATACAGCCTTGATGTACTGCTTTTCCTATTTGGAACCAGTCTGTTGTTCCGTGTCTGCTTCTAACTGTTGCTTCTTGACCTGCATACAGATTTCTCAGGAGGCAGTTTCTCAGGATTTCATAAGGTGGTCTGGTGTTTTCATCTCTTGAAGAAATTTGCACAGTTCGTTGTGATCTACATAGTCAAAGGTTTTGGTGTAGTCAATAAAGCAGAAATAGATATTTTTCTGGAACTCCCTTGCTTTTTTGATGATCCAAGAGATGTTGGCAATTTGATATCTCATTCCCCTGTCTTTCCTAAATCCAGCTTGAATATCTGGATGTTCACTGTTCATATACTATTGAAGCCTGGCTTGGAGAATTTTGAGCATTACTTTGCTAGCATGTGAGATGAGTGCAATTGTGTGGTAGTTTGAACATTCTTTGGCATTGCCTTTCTTTGAGATTGGAATGAAAACTGACCTTTTCCAGGCCTGTGGTCACTGCTGAGTTTTCCAAATTTGATGGCATATTGAGTGCAGCACTTTCACAGCATCAACTTTCAGGATTTGAAATAGCTCAACTGGAATTCCACTACCTCCACTAGCTTTGTTTATTGTGATGCTTCCAAAGGCCCACTTGATTTCATACTCCAGGATGCCTGGCTCCAAGTGAGTGATCACACCATCATGGTTATCTGGGGCATCAAGATCTTTTTTGTATAGTTCTTCTGTGTATGCTTGCCACCTGTTGTTAATATCTCTGCTTCTGCTAGGTCCGTAACATTTCTGTCCTTTATTGAGCACAACTTTACTTGAAACATTCCCTTGGAATCTCTAATTTTCTTGAAGAGCTATCTAGTCTATCCCACTCTATTCTTTCCCTCTATTTCTTTATGCTATGCTATGCTATGCTAAGTCACTTCAGTCATGTCCGACTCTGTGTGACCCCATAGACGGCAGCTCACCAGGCTCTGCCATTATTGGTCATTAAATCACATCAAAATGGTCTATAATTAACTCCATTTATAGATGATAATTAATTCCATTTAGAGTTATAATTAACTCCATTTATAGCTGGATCATGGAAAAAGCAAGAGACTTCCAGAAAAACATCTATTTCTGCTTTATTGACTATGCCAAACCCTTTGACTGTGTAGATCACAATAAACTATGGAAAATTCTGAAAGAGATGGGAATACCAGACCACCTGATCTGCCTCTTGAGAAATCTGTATGCAGGTCAGGAAGCAACAGTTAGAACTGGTCATGGAACAACAGACTGGTTCCAAATAGGAAAAGGAGTACGTCAAGGCTGCATATTGTCACCATGTTTATTTAACTTATATGCAGAGTACACCATGAGAAATGCTGGACTGGAAGAAACACAAGTTGGAATCAAGATTGCTGGGAGAAATATCAATAACCTCAGATATGCAGATGACACCACTCTTATGGCAGAAAGTGAAGAGCGGCTAAAAAGCCTCTTGATGAAAGTGAAAGTGGAGAGTGAAAAGGTTGGCTTAAAGCTCAACATTCAGAAAATGAAGATCATGGCATCTGGTCCCATCACTACATGGGAAATAGATGGAGAAACAGTGGAAACAGTGTCAGACTTTATTTTTCTGGGCTCCAAAATCACTGCAGATGGTGACTGCAGCCATGAAATTAAAAGACGCTTACTCCTTGGAAGGAAAGTTATGACCAACCTAGATAGCATATTCAAAAGCAGAGACATTACTTTACCAACAAAGGTTCGCCTAGTCAAGGCTATGGTCTTTCCTGTGGTCATGTATGGATGTGAGAGCTGGACTGTGAAGAAGGCTGAGTGCCGAAGAATTGATACTTTTGAACTGTGGTGTTGGAGAAGACTCTTGAGAGTCCCTTGGACTGCAAGAAGATCCAACCAGTCCATTCTGAAGGAGATCAGCCCTAGGATTTCTTTGGAAGGAATGATGCTAAAGCTGAAACTCCAGTATTTTGGCCACCTCATGCGAAGAGTTGACTCATTGGAGAAGACTCTGATGCTGGGAGGGATTGGGGGCAGGAGGAGAAAGGGACGACAGAGGATGAGATGGCTGGATGGCATCACTGACTTGATGGGTGTGAGTCTGAGTGACCTCCGGGAGCTGGTGATGGACAGGGAGGCCTGGCGTGCTGCGGTTCATGGGGTCGCAAAGAGTCGGACACGACTGAGCGACTGATCTGATCTGATCTGATCTGATCTGATAGTTTATCAGAGTGCCTGATGAACTATGGACGGAGGTTCATGGCACTGTACAGAAGACAGGGAGCAAGACCATCCCAAAGAAAAAGAAATGCAAAAAGGAAAATGGCTGTCTGAGGAGGCCTAACAAATAGCTGTGAAAAGAAGAAAAGCAAAAAGCAAAGGAGAAAAGGAAAGATATACTCATTTGAATGCAGAGTTCCAAAGAATAGCAAGGAGAGATAAGAAAGCCTCTCTTAGGATCAGGGCAAAGAAACAGAGGAAAACAATAGAATGGGAAACTAGAGATCTCTTCAAGAAAATTAGAGATACCAACGGAACGTTTGATCCAAGTTGGGCTCAGTAAAGGACAGAAATGGTACAGACCTAACAGAAGCAGAAGATATTAAGAAGAAGTGGCAAGAATGAATACACAGAAGAACTGTGCAAAAAAGATCTTCATGACCCAGATAATCATGATGGTGTGATCACTCACCTAGAGCAAGACATCATGGAATGCAAAGTCAAGTGGGCCTTAGGAAGCATCACGATAAACAAAGCTAATGGAGGTGACGGAACTCCAGTTGAGCTATTTCAAATCCTGGAAGATGATGCTGTGAAAGTGCTGCACTCAATATGCCATCGAATTTGGCAAACTCAGCAGTGGCCACAGGATTGGAAAAGGTCAATTTTCATTCCAATCCCAAAGAAAGGCAATGCTAAAGAATGCTCAAACTACCACACAATTGCACTTATCTCACACACTAGTGAAGTGATGCTCAAAATTCTCCAAGCCAGGCTTCAACAATACATGAACCGTGAACTTCCAGATGTTCAGGCTGGTTTTAGAAAAGGCTGAGTAACCAGAGATCAAATTGCTGACATCTGCTGGATCATTGAAAAAGTAAGAGAATTCCAGAAAACATCTATTTCTACTTTATTGACTATGCCAAATCCTTTGACTGTGTGGATCACAATAGACTGGAAAATTCTGAAAGAGATGGGAATACCAGACCCCCTGACCTGCCTCCTGAGAAATCAGCATGGAGGTCATGAAGCAACAGTTAGAACTGGACATGGAACAACAGGCTGGTTCCATACATCAAGGCTGTATATTGTCACCGTGCTTAATATGCAGAGTACATCATGAGAAATGCTGGGTTGGATGAAGCACAAGCTGGAATCAATATGGCTGGGAGAAATATCAATAACCTCAGATATGCAGATGACACCACCCTTATGGCAGAAAATGAAGAAGAACTAAAGAGCCTCTTAATGAAAATGAAAGAGGAGAGTGGAAAAGTTGGCTTAAAATTCAACATTCAGAAAACCAAGATCATGACATCTGGTCCCATCACTTCACAGTAAATAGATGTGGAAACAATGGCACATTACTTTGCCAACAAAGGTCTGTCTAGTCAAGGATATGGTTTTTCCAGTAGTAACATATGGATGTGAGAGTTAGACTATACAGAAAACTGAGTGCTGAAGAATTGATGCTTTTGAATTGTGATGTTGGAGAAGACTCTTGAGAGTCCCTTAGACTGCAAGGAGATCCAACCAGTCAATCCTAAAGGAAATCAGTCCTGAATATTCATTGGAAAGACTGATGTTGAAGATGAAACTCCAATACTTTGGCCACCTGATGAGAAGAGCTGACATTTGAAAAGACCCTGATGCTGAGAAAGATTGAAGGCAGGAGGAGAAGGGAATAACAGAGGATGAGATCATTGGCTGGCATCACCGATTCGATAGGCACGAGTTTGAGTAGACTCCGGGTGTTGGTGATGGACAGGGAGGCCTGCCGTGCTGCAGTCCACGGGGTCGGAAAGAGTCAGACATGACTGAGCGACTGAACTAACTGACAGATGAAAACTCCTGGGTCGTGAAGATCCCCTGGAGAAGGGCATGGCAACATACTCCAGTATTCTTGCCTAGATAACTCTGAACAGACCCTGTTGTGAAGAGTCAGACATGACTGAGTAACTAACACTTTCACTTTCACTTTTCATAGATGACAAAACTAAAGCTTTGAAAAGTTAGGTGCCTTGCCTGAGACTACACAGGTTTAAAATACAGGGGGAGAATTCAAACAATCTAAAGCCAGTTCCCATATGGTTAGTCCCTCCTCTTACTATCTCCCTAGAATCAAATCATGATGTTCGAGAAAATGAGGTAAGATCAAGCCCAAGTCAGTTTTTATTTTAAGAAGTCAGGCTTCAACCCCTGATCTTCTAACTATAATGCCTAGCATGAGCCACTACCTATCCCAGCTTCCTGCATTGTGTCTCCAGATAACTGAAGCTATTGATAGAATAATCTGTACATTTCTCTGTTTCATTTTAACAAAACTATAAACAAAGAATTCAATCACTAATTGCAAATGTATAACTTGGATACTTACTGATTCCTCCAAAGTCTTTCTTTTCCTCAGAAGTTTTGATTTTAGAAGTTTATTAATCCTTCCATCCCAAACACTGGGTAAACCTTGCTGTACCTTATCCTGAAAGTATTAGATCAGTCGATATCTGTCAACACTAATAAACCAATAGATGTAGAATACTAATTTTAGAAGATGAATGTTTGTTTTTTCTTTACCTCTCAAAACAATATAGATTGTAAAAAATCTCAATTGAAATGTGTCAAGTGGGAAAACTAAATGCAGAACTCCTGATTTGCTAAACTTCCTCCAAGATTTACTGTAGTTACTTATAACAAATTGAATTTTGGATAACAATTGCTCTTATCTTCAAAGTTTAAAAACCTCTTTTATCAAAAAGCTTAAAAATGTAATTTGGTAGAAGTAAGGGTGGGTAGACCAAAGGCATTTCATTTAATGCCCAAATTATTTCTGAATATCTTCTAACCTTCAGTTCAGTCACTCAGTTATGTCTGACTCTTTGCAACCCCATGAACCACAGCACGCCAGGCCTCCCTGTCCATCACCAACTCCCAGAGTCCACCCAAACCCATGTCCATTGAGTTGGTGATGCCATCCAACCATCTCATCCTTTGTCGTACCCTTCTCCTCCTGCCCTCAATCTTTCCCAGCATCAGGGTCTTTTCCAATGAGTCAGCTCTTTGAATCAGGTGGCCAAAGTATTGTAGTTTCAAGAAGTAATTATTTCAGATCTTAAGGCAGCTGTGTGATTGGACACACCCAGCATTTCTTAACATATGTATTGTCTCTTTCAAGGTCTTAATTCTGTAGTCACTTGATATTTACATGATTAATGAACCCTTTTAATTTTTAAGCTCAGAAATCTCAATGAGCAAAGGCCAGATCTGGAGAGAGTCTGCAAATTTCCATTCATACCAGATCAAATTTAGGAATATTACTTCCCTATGGTCTCTATACCTCTCCTCCTTACTTTTTAACTGTAATTTAATAATATTAAGTGACAAGACGTTTAAGAAGTTTAAAGCACATAAAATGTGCAAACCCCTTCAGAAGACAGGCATATAGATGTAAATTCAAAGGGGTAGCTATAAAAACTTTAAAAGTAGTGCTGCCCATGGTGAGCTACAGTGTATATAATCAACATAAAAGAGTGTTTAAGCTTTTAAAAACACTGTTCAGCCAAATGCATACATCTGCAGGCTGAATCTGACAGCAGAAACAATGGTTTGTAATGACTAGTCATATTTCTAATCAAGAGTCCAGTATTATTGATCATTTAATAATTAGAACTTTTTTCATTATTAATATCTTTAGATACCTCACAATTGAAAGCTATGGTGTCCATGTGTTATTATTTCAAGTTTAAGTGTTCAGAAAGCTGGATTGAGTATTAAAGATGCTAAAAGGAAGTATAAAATTTCTTTTTTTCCATTATCTTTTGGGAGTGTTACCTGTAAATTGCATGGACTGAAATGTGCTTGCCTGCCCTGTGAAACCACAGATCTTCCATCATGTAACCAGATCTGATAAAAATTGCTGAGAAGCCAAGAAAAGCCAATAAGATGAGAATATCACATGTAGTACTCTGAGGAGGCTACACATAAATGCTTCATGTTTTGGTCCAGTTGTAAAGAACTTTTATTTTTTAGCTCAGACTAAAGAAGTTTTGGTAGGAGGTTCTTCAGTATTGCAGATTTTAGTGAACAGTGTAGAGGTAGTAAGCAGTTCCACAGAAAACAATGTGACTTCTCTTGATTTTTTTAACTCTATCATATTCACTCCATGATTTTTTAGCCCCAGAATTAGTAATGAAATCTAGATGACTTACCCAATGTGATTTGTATTGTGCTCAAAAGAGTCTAAGGCTTTAATAATTTTGATTGTGACTGTGACTATGACTAGGTGATCATTTAAAATCAGTATGACATCATTATTAAGCAAACAAAATTGTTCTTGAAACAAAATTCATTTTGGCAAGACTTTTTAAAAATCTGGCTCCAGGCATAAGATACTGGCATATGTTTTTCACTAAGTTTATTGGTAATTTTTATTTATTTTGTAAAGTGTCCATTCATATCTTTGTAAAAATCTTGTTTTAAATCAATTAGTTTAAAAACAATTAATTGTAGTGCTGCTCATGACTTCCTTTTTGAAAAGCAAGCTATACAGAAAGATAAAACATTTTTTTAAAGACTCTTCTTCTTCCTCTAACTTCTCCTTCAGTCCACATCTTTCTGATGAGGAAAGAGCCCCTGTTTGAGTTTCCTGATACATACAGCAAATTCCCATTGACTATCTATTTTACATACGGTAATGTAAGTTTCCATGTTACTCTCTCCATACATCTCACTCTCTCCTCCCCACTTCCCATGTCCATAAGTCTATTCTCTATGTCTGTTTCTCCACTGCTGGCCTGTAAATAAATTCTTCAGTACCATTTTTCTAGATTCTGTATATATGCATTAGAATATGATATTTCTCTTTCTCTTTCTGACTTACTTCACTCTGTAAAATAGGCTCTAGGTTCAGCCACCTCATCAGGACTGACTCAAATACATTCCTGTTTATGGCTGAGTAATATTCAATTGTGCATAGGTACCACAACTTCTTTATCCATTCATCTTTCGATGGACATCTAGGTTGCTTCCATGTTCTAGCTATTGTAAATAGTCCTGAATGAACAATGGGATACATGTGTCTTCTTCAATTTTGATGTCCTCAGGGTATATGTCTAGGAGTGAGATTGCTGGATCATATGGTGGTATTATTCCTACTTTTTAAAGAATCTCCATACCATCTTCCATAGTGGCTATATCAATTTACATTCCCACCAACAGTGCAAGAGCATTCCCTTTTCTCCACACCCTCTCCAGAATTTATTGTTTGTAGACTTTTTGATGATAGTCATTCTCACTGGTATGAGATGATATCTCATTGTAGTTTTGATTTGCATTTCTCTAATAATGAGCAATGTTGAGCATCTTTTCATTGTTTGTTAGCCATCTGTATGTCTTCTTTGGAGAAATGTCTGTTTATGTCTTTTTGCCACTTTTTGATTGGGTTGTTTGTTTTCTGGCATTGAGTTGTATGAGTTGCTTGTATATTTTGGGAATTAAATCTTTGTCAGTTGGTTCATTTTCTATTATTTTCTCCCATTCCGGGGAGTGTCTTTTCACCTTGCTTATAGTTTCCTTTTCTGTGCAAAAGCTTTTAAATTTAATCACATCCCACTTGTTTACTTTTGTTTTTATTTCCGTTACTCTGGGAGGTGGGTCATAGAGGATCTTGCTTTGATTTATGTCATCGAGTGTTCTGCCTATGTTTTCCTCTAAGAGTTTTATAGTTTATGGTCTTATATTTTGTTTTTTAATCCACTTTAAGTTTATCCTTGCATATGGTGTTAGAAAATTTTCTAATTTCATTCTTCCACACACAGCTGTCCAGTTTTCCCAGCACCATTTATTGAAGAGACTGTCTTTGCCCCACTGTACATTCTTGTCTCCTTTGTCAAAAATAAGGTAAGCATAGGTACATGGGTTTATTTATGGGCTTTCTATCTTGTTTCAGTTAAGTTCAGTTCAGTCGCTCAGTCATGTCCAACTCTTTGTGACCACATGGGCTTCATGCCAGGCTCCCCTGTCTATCACTGAATCTAGGAATTTACTCAAACTCATGTCCATTGAGTCAGTGATGCCATCCAACCATCTCATCCTCGGTCATCCCCTTCTCTTCCTGCCTTCAATCTTTCCCAGCATCAGGGTCTTTTTCAATGAGTCAGCTCTTCGCATCAGGTGGCCAAAGTATTGGAGTTTCAGCTTCAGCATCAGTCCTTCCAATGAATATTCAGGACTGATTTCCTTTAGGATGGACTAGTTGGATCTCCTTGCAGTCCAAGGGACTCTCAAGAGTCTTCTCCAACACCACAGTTCAAAAGTATCAATTCTTTGGTGCTCAGCTTTCTTTATACGACAAAGCTCACATCCATATATGACTACTGGAAAAACCATAGCCTTGACTAGATGGACCTTTGTTGGCAAAGTAATGTCTCTGCTTTTTAATATGCTGTCTAGGTTGGTCATAGCTTTTCTTCCAATGAGCAAGCATCTTTTAATTTCATGGCTGCAGTCACCATCTGCAGTAATCTTGTTCTGTTGGTCTATATTTCTGTTTCTGTGCCAGTACTGTACTGTCTTGATGACTGTAGCTTTGTAGTATAAACTGAAGTCAGAAAGGTTGATTCCTCTAGTTCCACTCTTCTTTCTCTAAACTGTTTTGGCTATTCAGGGTCTTTTGTGTTTCCACATGAATTGTGGAATTTTTTGTTCTAGTTCTGTGAAAATGCCACTGGTAATTTGATAGGGATTGTATTGAATCTGTAGATGGTGTTTGGTAGTATAGTCATTTTCACAATTTTGATTCTTCCTACCTAGGAACATGGAATATCTCTCCATCTGTTTATGTCCTCTTTGATTTCTTTCATCAGTATCTTATAATTTTCTGTGTACAGTTCTTTTGTCTCCTTAGGTAAGTTTATTTCTAGATATTTTATTCTTTTTGCTGCAATGGTGAATGGGATTGATTCCTTAATTTCTCTTTCTGATTTTTAATTGTTAGTATATAGAAATACAAGTGACTTCTGTTTATTGATTTTGTATCCTGCAACTTTGTTAAATTCACTGATTAGCTCTAGTAATTTTCTGATACTATCTTTAGGGTTTTCTATGTTCAGTATCATGTCACCTGCAGACAGTGAGAGCTTTACTTCTTCTTTTCTGATCTGGATTCCTTTTATTTCTTTTTCTTTTCTGATTGCTATAGCTAGGACTTCCAGAACTATGTTGATTAATAGTGGTGAAAGGGGACACCCTTGTCTTGTTCCTGATCTTAGGGGGAATGCTTTCAGTTTTTCACCATTGACAATAATTGTAGGCTTATCATATATGGCCTTTACAATGTTGAGGTAGGTTCCTTCTATGCCCATTTTTTAAAGAGTTTAATCATAAATGGGTTCTGAATTTTGTCAAAGGCTTTTTCTGCATCTATTGAGATTATCATATGGTTTTTAATCTTTCGATTTGTTAATATAGTGTATCACATTGATTGATTTGCATGTATTGAAGAATCCTTGCATCCCTGGAATAAACCCAACTTGATTATGGTATATAAGCTTTTTGATGTGTTATTTAATTCTGTTTCCTAAAATTTTGTTGAGGATTTTTTCATCTATGTTCATCAGTGATACACGCCTGTAGTTTACTTTTTTGTGTTGTCTCTGTCTAGTTTTGATATCAGGGTGATGGAGGCCTCATAGAATGAGTTTGGATGTGTGCCCTCCTTTGGAATTTTTTGAAAGAGTTTTAGAAAGATAGGAATTAGCTCTGTTATGTCCAACCTAGATAGCATATTCAAAAGCAGAGATATCACTTTGCCAACAAAGGTTTGTCTAGTCAAGGCTATGGTTTTTCCTGTTGTCATATGTGGATGTGAGAGTTGGACTGTGAAGAAGGCTGAGCACCGAAGAATTGATACTTTTGAACTGTGGTGTTGGAGAAGACTCTTGAGAGTCCCTTGGACTGCAAGAAGATCCAACCAGTCCATTCTGAAGGAGACCAGCCCTGGGATTTCTTTGGAAGGAATGATGCTAAAGCTGAAACTCCAGTACTTTGGCCACCTCATGCGAGGAGTTTACTCATTGGAGAAGACTCTGATGCTGGGAGGGATTGGGGGCAGGAGTAGAAGGGGACGACAGAGGATGAGATGGCTGGATGGCATCACTGACTCGATGGACATGGTGAGTCTGGGTGAAATCTGGGAGTTGGTGATGGACAGGGAGACCCCGTGTGCTGCGATTCATGGGGTGGCAAAGAGTTAGACACCACTGAGTGACTGAACTGAACTGAACTGAACTGAAATATTTGATTAAATTCTCCTGTGAAGCCATCTGGTCCTGGGGTTTTGTTTTTTCGGAGATTTTTGATCACAGCTTCAATTTCATTGCTTGTAACTGGGTTGTTCATAATTTCTCCTACTTCCTGGTTCATTCTTGGAAGATTGAACTTTTCTAACAATCTGTCCATTTCTTCCAGGTTATTCATTTTATTGCCATACGGTTGCTTGTAATAGTGTCTTATAATCCTTTGTATTTTTGCTTTGTCTGTTGTAACCTCTCCTTTTTAATTTCTAATTTTGTTGATTTGATTCTTCTCTCTGTTTTTTTGATGAGTCTGGCTAAAGGTTTGTCACTTTTGTTCTCAAAGAACCAGATTTTAGTTTTATTAATCTTTACTATTGTTTCTTTCATTTCTTTTTCATTGATTTCTGCTCAGATATTTATGATTTCTTCCCTTCAACTAACTTTGGGGTTTTTTGTTCTTCTTTTTCCAGTTGTTTTAGGTGTAAAGTTAGGTTTTCTATTCGATGTTTTTCTTGTTTCTTGAAGTAAGACTGTATTGCTATAAACTTTCCTCTTGGAACTGCTTTTGCTGCATCTCATGTGTTTTGAATTGTTATGTTTTGTCATTTGTTTCTAGAATTTTTTTTGATTTCCCTTTTGACTTCTTCAGTAACCTGTTGGTTATTTATAAATGTATTGTTTAATCTCCATATGCTTGTGTTTTTTATAGCTTTTTTTTCCCTTTAATTGATATCTAGTCTCATAGTGTTGTGGTTAGAAAAGATGCTTGATATGGTTCCAATTTTCTTAGTTTACTGAGGTTTGATTTGTGACTCAAGATGTGTTCTATCCTAGAGAATGTTCCATGTGCACTTGAGAAGAAGGTGTATTCTTCTGCATTTGGATGGAATGTCCTGAAAATATCAGTGAGATCCATCTTATCTAATGTATCATTTAAGACTCATGATTCCTTATTAATTTTATATTTTGATGATGTGACCATTGGTGTGAGTGGGGAGTCAAAGTCTCTTACTATTATTGTGTTACTGTCAATTTCTCCTTTTATGTCTGTTCAGATCAGATCAGATCAGTCACTCAGTCGTGTCCGACTCTTTGCGACCCCATGAACCACAGCACGCCAGGCCTCCCTGTCCATCACCAGCTCCCAGAGGTCACTCAGACTCGCATCCATCGAGTCAGTGATGCCATCCAGCCATCTCATCCTCTGTCGTCCCCTTCTCCTCCTGCCCTCAATCCCTCCCAGCATCAGAGTCTTCTCCAATGAGTCAACTCTTCGCATGAGGTGGCCAAAATACTGGAGTTTCAGCTTTAGCATCATTCCTTCTAAAGAAATTCCAGGATTGATCTCCTTCAGAATGGACTGGTTGGATCTTCTTGCAGTCCAAGGGACTCTCAAGAGTCTTCTCCAACACCACAGTTCAAAAGCATCAATTCTTCGGCGCTCAGCCTTCTTCACAGTCCAGCTCTCACATCCATACATGACCACAGGAAAGACCATAGCCTTGACTAGGCGAACCTTTGTTGGTAAAGTAATGTCTCTGCTTTTGAATATGCTATCTAGGTTGGTCATAACTTTCCTTCCAAGGAGTAAGCGTCTTTTAATTTCATGGCTGCAGTCACCATCTGCAGTTATCTTGGAGCCCAGAAAAACAAAGTCTGACACTGTTTCCACTGTTTCCCCATCTATTTCCCATGCAGTGATGGGACCAGATGCCATGATCTTCGTTTTCTGAATGTTGAGCTTTAAGCCAACCTTTTCACTCTCCACTTTCACTTTCGTCAAGAGACTTTTTAGCCCCTCTTCACTTTCTGCCATAAGGGTGGTGTCATCTGCATATCTGAGGTTATTGATATTTCTCCCGGCAATCTTGATTCCAACTTGTGTTTCTTCCAGTCCAGCATTTCTCATGATGTACTCTGCATATAAGTTAAATAAACATGGTGACAATATACAGCCTTGACGTACTCCTTTTCCTATTTGGAACCAGTCTGTTGTTCCATGACCAGTTCTAACTGTTGCTTCCTGACCTGCATACAGATTTCTTAAGAGGCAGATCAGGTGGTCTGGTATTCCCATCTCTTTCAGAATTTTCCATAGTTTATTGTGATCCACACAGTCAAAGGCTTTGGCATAGTCAATAAAGCAGAAATAGATGTTTTTCTGGAACTCTCTTGCTTTTTCCATGATCCAGTGGATGTTGGCAATTTGATCTCTGGTTCCTCTGCCTTTTCTAAAACCAGCTTGAACGTCAGGAAGTTCACGGTTCACATATTGCTGAAGCCTGGCTTGGAGAATTTTGAGCATTACTTTACTAGCGTGTGAGATGAGTGCAATTGTTCGGTAGTTTGAGCACTCCTTGGCATTGCCTTTCTTTGGGATTGGGATGAAAACTGACCTTTTCCAATCTTGTGGCCACTGCTGAGTTTTCCAAATTTGCTGGCATATTGAGTGTAGCACTTTCACAGCATCATCATTCAGGACTTGGAATAGCTCCACTGGAATTCCATCACCTCCACTAGCTTTGTTTGTAGTGATGCTTTCTAAGGCCCATTTGACTTCACATTCCAAGATGTCTGTTAGTGTTTATCTTATGTATTGAGGTACTCTTATGTTGGGTGCGTAGATATTTACAATTGTTTTGACTTCCTCTTGGGTTGATTCCTTGATCATTATGTAGTGTCCTTCCTTATCTCTTGTTATCTTCTTTAAGATCTATTTTGTCTGACATGAGGACTGCTACTCCAGCTTTATTTTTAGATATATGTCCTTTCAGTCTAATTTCTTTATGTCTGAAATTAGTTTGTTGTAGACAACATGTATATGGGTCTTGTTTTTGTATCCATAAAGTCAGTCTGTGTATTTTGGTTGGAGAATTTAATCCATTTAGTTCATTGGAGTTCAGTCACTCAGCCATTTCAGACTCTTTGCAACACCTGCACCGCAGCACACCAGGCCTCCTTGTCCATCACCAACTCCTGGAGCTTTGTTGGTAAAGTAATGTCTCTGAGCTTTAATATGCTGTCTAGTTGGTCATAACTTTCCAAGGAGTAAGCATCTTGTAATTTCATGGCTGCAGTCACCATCTGCAGTGATTTTGGAGCCCACTCCCCAAAATAAAGTCAGCCACTGTTTCCACTGTTTCCCCATCTATTTCCCATGAAGTGATAGGACCAGATGCCATGATAGTTTTCCGAATGTTACGTTTTAAGCCAGCTTTTCCACTCTCCTCTTTCTTTTCCATCAAGAGGCTCTTTAGTTCTTCTTTGCTTTCTGCCATAAGGGTAGTGTCATCTGCATATCTGAGGTTATTGATTTTTCTCCTGGCAATCTTGATTCCAGCTTGTGCTTCATCCAACCCAGCATTTCTCATGATGTACTCTGCATATAATTTAAATAAACAGGGTGACAATATACAGCCTTGATGTACTCCTTTTCCCTATTTGGAACCAGTGTGCTCTTCCATGTCCAGTTCTAACTGTTGCTCCCTGACCTGCATACAGATTTCTCAACAGGCAGATCAGGTGGTCTGGTATTCCCATCTCTTTCAGAATTGTCCACAGTTTGTTTTGGTACACACATTCAAAAGCTTTAGCATAGTCAGTAAGGCAGAAATAGATGTTTATCTGGAACTCTCTTGCTTTTTTGATGATACGGCAGATGTTGGCAATTTGATCTCTGGTTCCTTTGCCTTTTCTAAAACCACCTTGACATCTGGAAGCTCCTGGTTCAAGTACTGTTGAAGCTGGGCTTGGGGAATTTTGAGCATTACTTTATTAGCGTGTGAGATGAGTGCAGTTCTGTGGTAGTTTGAGCATTCTTTGGCATTGACTTTCTTTGGGATTGGAATGAAAATTGACATTTTCTAGTCCTGTGGCCACTGCTGAGTTTTCCAAATTTGATGGCATGTTGAGTGCAGCACTTTCACAGCATCATCTTTCAGGATTTGAAATAGCTCAACTGGAACTCCATCACCTCCACTAGCTTTGTTCATAGTGATGCTTCCTAAGGCCCACTTGACTTCACATTCCAGGATGTCTTGCTCTAGGTGAGTAATCACACCATCATGATTATCTGGGTCATGAAGATATTTTTAGTACAATTCTTCTGTGTATTGTTGCCACTTCTTCTTAATATCTTCTGCTACTGTTAGGTCCATAGCATTTCTTTCCTTTAGGGTGTCCATCTTTGCATGAAATGTTCCCTTAGTATCTTTAATTTTCTTGAAGAGATCTCTAGTCTTTTCCATTCTATTGTTTTCCTCTATTTCTTTGCATTGATCACTGAGAAAGGCTTTCTTATCGCTCCTTGGTATTCTTTGGAACTCTGCATTCAAATGGATGTATCTTTCCTTTTCTGCTTTGCTTTTAGCTTCCTTTTTTTCACAGCTATTTGTAAAGACCTCCTCAGACAGCCAGTAAGTTCAGTTCAGTATAGTTGTCGCTCAGCCATTTCCGACTCTTTGCAACCCCATGAATCGCAGCACGCCAGGCCTCCCTGTCCATCACCAACTCCCAAATTTCACTCAGACTCATGTCCATCGAGTCAGTGATGCCATACAGCCATCTCATCCTCTGTCATCCCTTTCTCCTCCTGCTCCCAATCCCTCCCAGCATCAGAGTTTTTTCCAATGAGTCAACTCTTTGCATCAGGTGGCCAAAGTACTGGAGTTTCAGCTTTAGCATCATTCCTTCCAAAGAAATCCCAGGGCTGATCTCCTTCACAATGGACTGGTTGGATCTCCTTGCAGTCCAAGGGACTCTCAAGACTCTTCTCCAACACCACAGTTCAAAAGCATCAATTCTTCAGCACTCAGCTTTTGTCACAGTACAACTCTCACATCCATACATGACCACAGGAAAAACCATAGCCTTGACTAGACGAACCTTTGTTGGCAAAGTAATGCTTCTGCTTTTGAATATGCTATCTAGGTTGGTCATAACTTTTCTTCCAAGGAGTAAGCATCTTTTAATTTCATGGCTACAGTCGCCATCTGCAGTGATTTTGGAGCCCAGAAAAATAAAGTCTGACACTGTTTCCACTGTTTCCCCATCTATTTCCCATGAAGTGATGGGACCACATGCCATGATCTTCGTTTTCTGAATGTTGAGTTTTAAGCCAACTTTTTCACTCTCCTATTTCACTTTCATCAAGAGGCTTTTTAGTTCTTCTTCACTTTCTGCCATAAGGTTGGTGTCATCTGCACATCTGGGGTTATTGATATTTCTCCTGGCAATCTTGAATCCAGCATGTGCTTCTTCCAGCCCAGAGTTTCTCATGATGTACTCTGTATATAAGTTAAATAAACATGGTGACAATATACAGCCTTGACGTACTCCTTTTCCTATTTGGAACCAGCCTGTTGTTCCATGTCCCATTCTAACTGTTGCTTCCTGACCTGCATATAAATTTCTCAAGAGGTAGGTCAGATGGTCTGGTATTCCCATCTCTTTCAGAAGTTTCCATAGTTTCTTGTGATCCACACAGTCAAAGGCTTTGGCATAGTCAATAAAGCAGAAATGGATTTTTTTCTGGACCTCTCTTGCTCTTTCCATGATCCAGCAGATGTTGGCAATTTGGTCTTGGTTCCTCTGCCTTTTCTAAAACCAGCTTGAACATCTGGAAGTTCATGGTTCACGTATTGCTGAAGCCTGGCTTGGAGAATTTTAAGCATTACTTTATTAGCGTGTGAGATGAGTGCAATTCTGTGGTAGTTTGAGCATTCTTTGGCATTGACTTTCTTTGGGATTGGAATGAAAACTGACCTTTTCCAGTCCTGTGGCCACTGCTGAGTTTTTCAAATTTGCTGGTATATTGAGTGCAGCACTTTCACAGCATCATCTTTCAGGATTTGAAATAGCTCAACTGGAATTTTATCACCTCCATTAGCTTTGTTTGTAGTGATGCTTTCTAAGACCCCTTGACTTCACATTCCAGCATGTCTGGCTCTAGGTCAATGATCACACCGTGATTATCTGGGTCGTGAAGATCTTTTTTGTACAGTTCTTTTGTGTATTCTTGCCACCTGCTTCTGTTAGGTCCATACCATTTCTGTCCTTTATCGAGCCCATCTTTGCATGAAATGTTCCCTTGGTTCTCTAATTTTCTTGAAGAGATCTCTAGTCTTTCCCATTCTGTTGTTTTCCTCTATTTCTTTGCATTGATGGCTGAGGAAGGCTTTCTTATCTCTTCTTTCTGTTCTTTGGAACTCTGCATTCAGATGCTTATATCTTTCCTTTTCTCCTTTGCTTTTCAACAGCCATTAGCTGATATTTAGTATAAGTATTAATGCTATTTATTAATAGTAATAATATTTAGATATTTAGCATAAGTTTACCTATCTACTAATTCACGAAGACTAAATTGGGTGATCCATCCTAAAATTTATTATTTGGTTATAGCTTTCAAAGCATTTTTATTGCAATATTACCACATTCAACAAGTTTTTAATGAGCATCTTCTATATGCCAATGTTCTGAGAGCCTGGGAAGCATCAAGGAACAGACCAGATGAACATTTTTGCCTTTATAGGACTTATAATTTAGCTTACATTTTGTGTGATAAATATTATTTACATTTTACATAGGAAGTCATATACAGTCAGATACAGACAATTTCCCTAGATAAGTTAGTAGAAAGCAGAGTTAGAATTCAGACTCAGTCCTTGTGATTCATGGATTATACTCTTTCCATGCTAAATAGGGAAACAACTACGAGAAAAATAGAAGCGGATGCTAACTCCAGTGGCTATTAAATAATGTTGTCATATGCTCTTATTTGTGGTCTTTGATTATGCTAATCATTTTTTTAAAGAAATTAAAACCCCAATGGCACTAAATAAGGAATAGGTCTTATGAAACAGATGGCTTAGCAGATGGTAGATTGCTCCTTTTCTTCTTGGCACCTCCTGCTGAAATAATGTGATATGCAGGATGGTTAGGTATGTTTGACTTCTTAGGTCTTAACTAGTAGATATTTCTGGAACAGATGCTGTTTCCTTATCCCCAGTTCAACAAATTCACAAGTACAATCTGCAGCATTTCCTTTTCTGCCATTCTCGTTATATTGTGTCCAGTTTTATCAACTCTAATTAAAATATTTTACATTGAAAAATGGCCTAAAATGAGTCAAGATAAGTAACAGCTAAGAAATGATTTTAAGCCATTAAATACTCCCAATAAGATAAATGGCAATCATAACCTTTGGACAAGTCAATATTTCATTAATTATGTCCTCAAAGCAATAGAATTTATTAGGCAACAACAATGTACAGGCCACTGGGATGGAAGGCTACTGTGGAAGACAGAAGGATGAAGAGATGTGAGCTTGGTCTACAAGGATTTTACAGTATAGGAGGTGCTTGAATAAGCATACAGATCATTACAATGCAAGTCAGAGTATGTTAACTTCTCTGAGGGTGGTTCAAAGAATGAGTCTGGGAATTCAGAGGAAGGAGAACTTACTTATCCTTGGTTGGACTGTGAAGTGCGAAAGCAAGGTAAAGTGAGGGTGAAAGAACTTGATAAGGTCAGACTTTGTTGGATTATGAGAGTTTCTGCAACTATAAATAATAGGGAGGGCTTTCCAGATAGCAAGGGCTTAACTGTGGAGGTAGGAATGTTCATAGAAAAGTGATGACCTTTGACTAGAGATATAAGGTATATGAATGAGCTGAACTGTGGCTGCCTTGCAAATCAAGGCAAAGCATCTAAGTATAGAACATGTTGTAAGAGGGAATTATTAAAAGCTTGTTCTGCAAGAAGATGGCATGATCCATACTTTGTTTTAGCAAGATTAGTTTCTCAGGAGTTGGGTTGGATTACACGAGTGAGAAACAGAAGGCAGTGAGACCAATTAGGTGGCCCTTATTACAGTACAGAGAAGAGGTAATGAGGGTCTGAAGGAGATCTGGTACTTGTTAAAGGAAGAAGGCAATCAATAGGAGAGATACTGAGGAGGTATTCACTATAATTTCCTCATTAAAAGGGAACAGTCTGCATCTTTGAAACAATTGCAAACTAAGACTTGATAAAGGTTGCAAGGACATTAAGAAAATGATTAACTAAAATAGGAACCCCAAGGGTTGGTTAATTTCTTTCTCTAACTTAATAAATTTCTAGAGAAATTTATAAACATATATAAGTATATAGGGTATCTTAAGCATTGATTCATTATTTAAGTCAAGCTAAAACATAGAAACCTAAAACAGGATTCAAAATTAACTGTAAATGATTTCATATTATGTAATGTAAGATTTCCTTTAATTCTTCACTGTAATAATATGAGCATACAGTGTCACAGAAAGCAGGTGGTATTATGTATTGTTCTAAACCAATTTCCAACCAACAGAATTAATAAAAATACATTAAAGATAAACTATCTTATAGTATGTGTCATCAAGTGTTTTTTAAAAAGCAAATCTCTATCTTTTAGAATGAAATCCCTAAGTAAAAGCATATATATAAATAAAAATTACACATGGAATGATACATAATGGAATTCAGCACGTGAAAGAATTCTTTCTTCAGAGTTCTGACACAACACTATGGAATGGATCCAGGCCAGGTTCCCCTGGGCCACACACAAAGGTGGAGAGTGGTCAGCTGTTGACTAGTCCAATAAAAGAACTAAATTTGGCTCTTATGCTACTAAATCATGTTCCAGTCAGTCCATCCTAAAACTTCCAGTCTACCACAGAGAAGGAACTGCTTTTACAGCTTTAAATTTCAACCACCATAAATAATGTTATTTCATACCCTAGGTTCTAGCTAAATACAACTATTCATTCTTCAGAAACCCTTCTAAATTCCCCATAAAATTCTTCTCACATCTTCATTGCAAGTTATCTTTATCAACCCTCAGCTCCCATGGCACTCTGTTTGAGCTATTGTTTCAGGTGCGCCATTTTCTAACTTGAAAATATTATTTAAGTATAGGTTATCTTCCCAATCAAATTGTAAGTTTCCCAAGGACAGAGTCAAAGTCTCATTTTCACAGCCTCATGTTACCCAACATTGAGTTCTTACCACAAAAATTACACAAGAATTGTTCATAAAGAAACATCTAAGCTTCCACTTCACAAAGCACTCTGTTGGTTCCTTCAAAAATTAAGAAAAATAACTTGAAGATTCTTAAAAACTCATCAACCTTGTTATGGAACTTTGGATGAAATCTGGGCCTCGGTGTCAATTATGATCACCCAGATATATCTCTCAAGGAGAGAAAAGAAAGCCTTCCTCAGTAATCAATTCAAAGAAACAGAGAAAAACAACAGAATGGAAAAGACCAGAGATCTATTCAAGAAAATTAGAGATACCAAGGGAACATTGCATGCAAAGATGGGCTCAATAAAGGACAGAAATAGTATGGATGTAACAGAAGCAGAAGATATTAAGAAGAGGTGCCAAGAATACATAGAAGAACTGTACAAAAAAGATCTTCATGACCCAGATAATCACGATGGTGTGATCACTCACCTAGAGCCAGACATCCTGGAATGTGAAGTCAAGTGGGCCTTAGGAAGCATCACTATGGACAAAGCTAATGGAGATGATGAAATTCTAGTTGAGCTATTTCAAATCCTAAAAGATGATGCTGTGAAAGTGCTACATTGAATATGCCAATAAGTTTGGAAAACTCAACAGTGGCCACAGGACTGGAAAAGGTCAGTTTCCATTCCAATCCCCAAAAAAGGTAATGCCAAAGAATGCTCAAACTACCACACAATTGCACTCATCTCACACACTAGCAAACTAATGCTCAAAATTCTCCAAACCAGGCTTTAACAATACGTGGACCGTGAGCTTCCAGATGTTCAAGCTGGTTTTAGAAAAGGCAGAGGAACCAGAGACCAAATTGTCAACATCTGCTGGATCACAAAAAAAGCAAGAGAGTTCCAGAAAAACATCTATTTCTGCTTTATTGACTATGCCAAAGCCTTTGGATCACAATAAACTGTGGAAAATTCTTCAAGAGATGGGAATACCAGACCACCTGACCTGCCTCCTGAGAAATCTGTATGCAGGTCAGGAACCACAGTTAGAATGGGACATGGAACAACAGACTGGTTCCAAATAGGAAAAGGAGTACGTCAAGGCTGAATATTGTCACCCTGCTTATTTAACTTCTATGCAGAGTACATCATGAGAAATGCTGGGCTGGAGGAAACACAAGCTGGAATCAAGATTGCCAGGAGAAATAACAATAACCTCAGATATGCAGATGACACCACCCTTATGGCAGAAAGTGAAGAAGAACTAAAGAGTCTCTTGATAAAAGTGAAAGAGAGTGAAAAAGTTGGCTTAAAGCTCAACATTCAGAAAACAAAGATCATGGCACCCGTCACTTCATGGCAAATATATGGAGAAACAGTGGAAACAGTGGCAGACTTTATTTTGGGGGGCTCCAAAATCACTGCGGATGGTGATTGCAGCCATGAAGTTAGAAGACGCTTACTCCTTGGGAAAAGTTATGACGAACCTAGACAGCATATTATAAAGCAGAGACATTACTTTGCCAACAAAGGTCCATCATGTATACAAAGGTAGTCATGTATAGATGTGAGTTGGATGGTGAAGAAAGCCGAATGCAGAAGAATTGATGATTTTGAACTATGGTGTTGGAGATGACTCTCGGGAGTCCTTTCGACTACAAGGAGATCCAACCAGTCCATCCTAAAGGAAATCAGTCCTAAATATTCATTGGAAGTTCTCATGTTGAAGCTGAAACTCCAATACTTTAGCCACCTGATGCGAAGAGATGACTCATTTGAATGAGTCGCCAGTCCAGGTTTGATGCATGATACAGGATGCAGGGGCTGGTGCACTGGGATGACCCAAAGGGATGGTACAGGGAGGGAGGAGGGTTCAGGATGGGGAACATGTGTATACCCGTGGCAGATTCATGTTGATGTATGGCAAAACCAATACAATACTGTAAAGTAATTAGCCTCCAATTAAACTAAATAAATTTATAATTTAAAAAAATGAAAATACCCTGATGCTGGGAAGGATTGAAGGCAGAAGGAGAAGGGGACAACAGAGGATGAGGTGGTTGGATGGGATCACTAACTCAATGGACATGAGTTTGAGTAAACTCCAGGATTTGGTGATGGACAGGGAATCCTGGCGTGCTGCGGTCCATGGGGTTGCAAAGAGTGGGACACAACTGTGCGACTGACCTAAACTGAGATCCATATCAATCTGGATCAATATTTTTCAAGTATGATCAGGACTGTGGTTTTTCATATTATTCTTCCTTCCCACCACATCATACTTTCCCCTCCCCGAGGCCTCCATTATATTGTTTTTAGAATAAATAATACAGTATCACCCAAGTACTCTCTTTTTTATAAACTGAAGTTTTCATTTCAGATGGTCTTGTTTTTTCTTTTAGCCTGTCTTTCTTTGCCTTTATCACAATAACCTTTTCCTTTTACAAGGATTTCTGTCCTCATGAGAATTAAGCATTATATTTTGAACTATAAAGGGAAAAATAATGTTATTATATTGTATTGTGGACCTTCTGCTGATACTGCTATTTTTTGGGAATTGAACATATTTGGGACTCTTTCTGTCTCTTCACAGTGGCTGTTGTATTAATCCTGGCAAAGCACTACAGGCTTCCATTTACTCATTTTAAATCTGTTTGTGTAACACTTTGTATTTAGTGTCTAGAGCCTAGTGTAATTGCACTGAAATTGCCAAACAGTGTGGGTGATAGATGGACTGCCACCATCCAGTTTCCTACACACTCTCATCCAAGGTCTTTAATTTGCTTGCCAGTTCCTCTCTCACTCATGCCTTTGACCACACTAAAAGCTAATAACAAAGAGGAGCATACCAAGCCCTCTTTACATGAACAATTTAGTGTGCACAGGTGACATGATATTAAGACAATGAAATGAAAATTAGAAATACAAAAAATTTTAAGTTCAGCTAACGCAGAGAGGTTACCCAATACCAGCTTCTGTTTTCCCTCACAGCTGATTACATATTTAAAGTTTAGGAAATGTCTTTCAAAACTTGAATTACTGATAGTCTCCATCTTTCAACTCAAAGAGCTGTAGAGGAATTATCCAGTTGCATTTGGAACATTAGCTGAAGGTGCAAATTATCTGCAGTATTCATACACAACTTTGTGATTTCTATGGGCTATCTCTCTACATTGATGAAATCTTTCAACTATGTGTACATTTTGCTCAAAACTTTCCCATGAAAGGCATCAGAGTAGGCATAGTCCTCACTTTAAAGTTGAAGAAATGATGAAACAAAACATTAAATAACTCATAATAGACCCTAATGCAGGTAAATAACAATAGTGCTAAACAGCTAGGTAGAGCTGTTCTCACTTGCTGACCTACCTTTCTTTTTACTTAAAACTTTGAAGAAGGTTTTACCTTCTTTTGTAACTCATATTTTGACTATGCTACAAAGTATAGCAGTATAGAATATCTACAGTTGTTAAGAACATGGCCTCTGAAATTACTAGGTAATATCCCAGCCCTGCTACTTACTGGCCTTGGGAGCTTAGGTAACTGATTTATGTTTCTTTGCCTTGGTTTCCCTTCTGTCAAATTGGAATAACAATCTATTTTACTTGTAACCTTGTTATGAACAGTTAATACATATTTGTTGTTGTTTTTCAGTCTCTCAATCCTGTCCAACTTTTTGCGACCCCATGGATTGCAACACACCAGGCTTCCCTGTCCTTCACCATCCCCTAGAGTTGTTAATATACATAAGATCCATATAAGAGATGTATCTAAATTCTTTTTTTTTATCAAGAATCTCTTTTATTGATTATCAGAAATATTACAAACATCTAATATGAACAAATTGTAACATGACAGTGATTAGTTTGAACAATTAATACATTTCAGATATATTATTATACATATTTCAATGCTATTCTCCCCAATCATCCCACCCTCTCCTGGTCCCAGAGTCCAAAAGTCTGTTCTATACATCAGTGTCTCTTTTGCTGTCTCATAAATAGGGTTATTTTTACCATCTTTCTAAATTCCATATATATGCGTTAGTATACTGTATTTGTGTTTTTGTTTCTGGCTTACTTCACTCTGTATAGTAGGCTCCAGTTCCATCCACCTCCTTAGAACTGATTCAAATGTATTCTTTTTAATGGCTGAGTAATACTCCATTGTGTATATGTATCACAGCTTGCTTATCCATTCATCTGTGGATGGACATCTAGGTTGCTTCCACGTCCTGGCTATTGTAAACAGTGCTGCTATGAACATTGGGGTACACGTGTCTCTTTCAATTCTGGATTTCTCAGTGTATATGCCCAGCAGTGGGATTGCTGGATCATAAGGCAGTTCTATTCCCAGTTTTTTGAGGAATCTCCATACTGTTCTCCATAGTGGCTGTACCAGTTTGCATTCCCACCAACAGTGTAAGAGGGTTCCCTTCTCTCCGCACCCTCTCCAGCATTTATTGCTTGTGGACTTTTGGATTGCAGCCATTCTGATTGACGTGAAATGGTATCTCATAGTGGTTTTGATTTGCATTTCTCTGATAATGAGTGATGTTGAGCATCTTTTCATGTGTTTGTTAGCCATCTGTATGTCTTCTTTGGAGAAATGTCTATTAAGTTCTTTGGCCCATTTTTTGATTGGGTCATTTATTTTTCTGGAATTGAGCTGTAGAAGTTGCTTGTATATTTTTGAGATTAGATGTTTGTCAGTTGCTTCATTTGCTATTATTTTCTCCCATTCTGAAGGCTGTCTTTTCACCTTGCTTATAGTTTCCTTTGTTGTGCAGAAGCTTTTTAAGTTTGATTAGGTCCCATTTGTTCATTTTTGATTTTATTTCCAATATTCTGGGAGGTGGGTCATGGAGGATCCTGCTGTGATGTAAGTCAGAGAGTGTTTTGCCTATGTTTTCCTCTAGGAGTTTTATGGTTTCTGGTCTTACATTTAGCTCTTTAATCCATTTTGAGTTTATTTTTGTGTATGGTGTTAGAAAGTGTTCTAGTTTCATTCTTTTACAAGTGTTTGACCAGTTTTCCCAGCACCACTTGTTAAAGAGATTGTCTTTAATCCATTGTATATTCTTGCCTCCTTTGTCAAAGATAAGGTGACCATATGTGCGTGGATTTATCTCTGGGCTTTCTATTTTGTTCCATTGGTCTCTATTTCTGTCTTTGTGCCAGTACCATACTGTCTTGATGACTGTGGCTTTGTAGTAGAGCCTGAAGTCAGGCAGGTTGATTCCTCCAGTTCCGTTCTTCTTTCTCAAGATAGCTTTGGCTATTCGAGGTTTTTTGTATTTCCATACAAATTGAGAAATTATTTGTTCTAGCTCTGTGAAGAATACCGTTGGTAGCTTGATTCAGAAACAGTGCCTGACACATAGTACACTTATTTTTTCTATTAGAGATAATTTTGCATGAAGCAATTCACTTAAGTTGATACTTAAGTTGATATCACTTAACTATAAGTGATACGAAGTGAAACTGAAAATGTCAGTCATTCAGTCATGTTTGACTCTTTGCAAACCCATGGACTGTAGCCCACCAGGCTCCTCTGTTCATGGAATTCTCCAGTCAAGAATAGTGGAGTGGGTTGCCATTCCCTTCTCCAGGCAATCTTCCTGATGCAGGGATCAAACCTGGGTCTCTTGCTTTGCAGGCAGATTCTTTACCGTCTGAGACACCAGGGAAGCCCCAACTGATATCATAGGTTATGTGATTTGGTAATCTCTGGTCCTTACCGAATTTCTAGCCAGTTGTCAGAAAACTGGATTTCCTATTATTAGGGAAATGAAGAAGATTCAGGCTTTTGATAATCTAAGCCATGCCTATGTAGCCAGGTATCTGAGTTCACAATGCTTCTGAGTTTTAAATAAATGCAGGAATACTACCTTTTACTCTAAGTGTGAAGTCTAATGACTTCTGCTAATTTTCTCCGATCGCTCCAAATCTCTGATTTTTATGTCTTGATTCCTGTAGTTATTCTTTTTCTGCTCTACTCACCATAATGAATGTGGGATTCAGCCTGATTTTTTTGATTACTCCTCCAAACTACTCACCCAATATACATTTCTGTTGTAGCCTGGATGAAGGTGTGCACTCACACCAGTGTGTTCAATACATTCTTCTGTTCAGTGAGCCATGTGCCCTGGAATTGTGTACTAGGGTTTACATATTTCTTTCGACTGGAATGTTAGTCACATATAGTCTTGGGCATTACTAACCACCCCAAAGCTGAAATGCCCCACTTCCTTCAGAGCCTGCTGCTGCTACTGCTGCTAAGTCCCTTCAGTCGTGTCCAACTCTGTGTAACCCCATAGATGGCAGCCCACCAGGCTCCCCCGTCCCTGGGATTCTCCAGGCAAGAAGCCTGCAGCCTCCTGTTAAGTGGTTTGGCAGACCCTCCCCCCAACACCAGACACCTTTATCCTTGAGGGCATCACCTCCATCTGACAAAACAGTTTATGAAAGTATTTTTCTATGCAAAATAGTCCCCTTCACAACAGGAATATAGATATCAGTTAACAAAATATTATTTTCTCTATTACATTTACACAGTGTGTTTTTATCACCACAAAATATGTATTCAAATACATTATAATCACACACCTAAAGCCAGATATCCTGGAGTAGGAAGTCAAGGAGGCCTTAGGAAGCATCACTACAAACAAACCTAGTGGAAGTGACAGAATTCTAGTTGAGCTATTTCAAATCCTAAAAGATGATGCTATTAAAGTACTGCACACAATATGCCAGCAAATTTTGAAAACTCAGCAGTGGCCACAGGTCTGGAAAAGGTCAGTTTTCATTCTAATCCCAAAGAAGGGCAATGCCAAAGAATATTCAAACTATTGCACAATTGCACTCATTTCACATGTTAGCAAGATAATACCAAAAATCCTTCAAGCTAGGCTTCAATGGTTTGTGAACTGAGAACTTCCAGATGTACAAGCTGTACTTAGCAAAGGCAGAGGAACCAGAGATCAAGTTGTCAACATCCATTGGATCATAGAAAAAAACAAATGAATTCCAGTAAATCATCTACATTTCTGTTTCATTGACTACACTGAAGCCTTTGACTGTGTGGATCACAGCAAACTGGAAAATTCTTAAAGAGATGGGAATACCAAACCACTTTACCTGCCTCCTGAGAAACCTGTATGCAGGTCAAGAAGCAACAGTTAGAACTGGACATGGAACAACGGACTGGTTCAAAATTAGGGAAGGAGTATGTCAAGCCTGTATATTGTCACCCTGCTTATTTAACTTATATGCAGGGTACATCATGTAAAATGCTGGGCAGAAGGAAGTACCGCTGGAATCAAGATTGCTGGGAGAAATATCAATAACCTCAGATATGCAGATGGCATCACCGTAATGGAAGACAGTAAAGAGGAACTAAAGAGCCTCTTTTTCTTTAAAGAGCCTCTTGATGAAAGTGAAAGAGGAGAGTGAAAAAACTAGCTTATAACTCAACATTCAAAAACCGATCATACCATCTGGCCCCATCATTTCATGAAAAATTGGTGCAGAAACAATGGAAACAATGACAGACTTTATTTTCTTGGGTTCCAAAATCACTGAGGACGGTGACTGCAGCCATGAAATTAAAAGATGCTTGCTATTTGGAAGAAAAGCTATGACAAACCTAGACAACATATTAAAAAGCCGAGACATTACTTTGCCGACAAAGGTCCATATAGTCAAAGCTATGGTTTGTCCAATAGACATGTACAGATGTGAGAGATGGACAATAAAAAAGGCTGAGCACCAAAGAATTGATTCCTTCGAACTATGGTGCTGGAGAAGATGCTTGAGAGTTCCTTGGACTGCAAGGAGATGAAACCAGTCAATCCTAAAAGACATAAACCCTGAATATTCATTGGAGGGACTGATGCTGCAACTGAAGCTCCAATACCTTGGCCACCTGATGTGAAGAGCTGACTCATTGGAAAAGATGCTGGGAAAGATTGAAGGCAGGAGTAGAAGGGGACCACAGAGGATGAGATGGTTGGATGGCTTGATGGACATGAGTTTGAGCAAGCTCTGGGAGTTGGTGATGAACAGGAAAGCCTGATGTGCTGCAGTCCATGGGGTATGAAAGAGTCGGACATGACTGAGTGACTGAACAACAACTACTACTACTACTTCCCAGGTGACACAATGGTTAATTCTGCCTGCCAGTGCAGGAGATGTAGGAGATGTGATTCGATCCCTGGGGCAGGTAATATGCCCTAGAGGAGGAAATGGCAAGCCACTTCAGTTTTCTTGCCTGGAGAATCGCTTGGACAGAGTAGCTTGCCTGGCTCCAGTCCACAGGATCACAAAGTCGGATACAACTGAGCCACTGAGCATATCAGTTCAATTCAGTCACTCAGTTGTGTCCAACTCTTTGTGACCCCATGGACTGCAGCACACCAGGCCTCCCTGTCCATCACCAACTCCTGGAGTTTACTCAAACCCATGTCCACTGAGTCAGTGATGCCATCCAACCATCTCATCCTCTGTCATCCTCTTCTCCTTCCACCCTCAATCTTTCCCAGCATCAGTGTCTTTTCAAATGAGTCAGTGTGAGCACATACACACACACTTAAGGACATGTCTCTTTCAAGGATTTTACAAATTGTTATAATTTTGAGCTTACACTAAGAGTAATATCAAATGGTCTACAAAAAACTGAAATTCTACCATTTGAACATTCCATCTAATTCCTAGTCTATGAATATAACTAAGGCAAAATAATAATGAGCTTTTAGACAAAATATGTATATTAAGAAAAAAGGCAAATATACATGCAAGGAAGTTAATGACTTAGAAAGTGACAAAAGTTATTAAATTAAAAATATATGATTGTCATATTTGTTTAGGTGTTTTGATTTTTTATTATATCAGCAGAAGGATGATTAGAATGAAAAAATCTGCTAAATTAAGAGGATCTCAACAGGAGAAAAATAACTCTCTGTTATCAAGGTTAAGGACAAAACAGTGGCCTGTGATTACAAGGCAGAAATGATGGATACATGGGAAATACTCACTACTAAAGCAAATTAGGTCATTAATCTTCTTACTCTTGAAATAAGCATATCCAATTAGTTATCTAAATAACTTGGTATCACTAATGATAACCATCCTATATAGACAACAAAAAGGAGATTTTTAGATATTGAATCCACTTTTTTCCCATGTTATCAATTGTTGGCTTTTAGGGTCTCCTTTTGGATGCCAAAAATTTCAGAAACAGAAGGGATTTTAAGAGGTAAAACTTCTCACAAAGAACAGGCATCTCTATTTCTACAACTCTATCTGGTGGTAAAATAGCATAAATTCTTTCAACATTAAATAAACGTTTCAGTGCCCACCCGGTGACAGCACTGTACTAAGGGCTTATTGGGCTTTAGTGAATCAGATGGCTCCCACTCTCTTAGAGCTCACTGTTTTTAAAAGAAGGGCCTACTTGCATACTAATCAGCCCTGTTTCTTTTCTGAATAACTCTAAATATTAGAAAATCTCTTTTTTTAACTGAACTCAAATTTGTCTCCTTAATAATTCTATCAAGGAAACAATTCCATTCACCATTGCAATGAAAAGAATAAAATACTCAGGAACATATCTACCTAAAGAAACTAAAGACCTATATATAGAAAACGGTGAATCAAAGAGGACATTAATAGATGGAGAAATATACCATGTTCATGGATCAGAAGAATCAATACAGTGAAAATGAGTATGCTACCCAAAGCAATCTATAGAGCCAATGCAATCCCTATCAAGCTGCTGCTGCTGCTGCTGCTAAGTCGCTTCAGTCGTGTCCAACTCTGTGCGACCCCATAGACAGAAGCCCACCAGGCTCCCCCGTCCCTGGGATTCTCCAGGCAAGAACACTGGAGTGGGTTGCCACTTCCTTCTCCAATGCATGAAAGTGAAAAGTGAAAGTGAAGTCGCTCAGTCACGTCCGACTCGTAAGAACCCCATGGACTGCAGCCTACCAGGCTCCTCCATCCATAGGATTTTCTAGGCAAGAGTACTGGAGTGGCTCCTATCAAGCTACCAACGGTATTTTTCACAGAGCTAGAACAAATAATTTCACAATTTGTATGGAAATACAAAAAACCACGAATAGCCAAAGTTATCTTGAGAAAGAAGAAGGGAACTGGAGGAATCAACCTGCCTGACTTTAGGCTCTCCTACAAAGCCACAGTCATCAAGACAGTATAGTACTGGCACAAAGACAGAAATAGAGACCAATGGAACAAAATAGAAAGCCCAGAGATAAATCCACGCACCTATGGACACCTTATCTTTGACAAAGGAGGCAAGAATATACAATGGAGAAAAGAAAACCTCTTTAACAAGTGGTGCTGGGAAAACTGGTCAACCACTTGTAGAAGAATGAAACTAGAACACTTTCTAACACCAACACAAAAATAAACTCAAAATGGATTAGATATAAACATAAGACCAGAAACTATAAAACTCCTAGAGGAGAACATAGACAAAACACTCTCTGACATACATCACAGCAGGATCCTCTATGACCCACCTCCCAGAATATTGGAAATTAAAGCAAAAATAAACAAATGGGACCTAATTAAACTTAAAAGCTTCTGCACAACAAAGGAAACTATAAGCAAGGTGAAAAGACAGCCTTCAGAATGGGAGAAAATAATAGCAAATGAAGCAACAGACAAACAACTAATCTCAAAAATATACAAGCAACTCCTGCAGCTCATTTCCAGAAAAATAAACGACCCAGTCAAAAAATGGGCCAAAGAATTACATAGACATTTCTCCAAAGAAGACATAAGATGGCTAACAAACACATGAAAAGATGCTCAACATCACTCATTATCAGAGAAATGCAAATCAAAACCACAATGAGGTACTATTTCACGCCAGTCAGAATGGCTGCAATCCAAAAGCCCACAAGCAATAAATGCTGGAGAGGGTGTGGAGAAAAGAGAACCCTCTTACACTGTTGGTGGGAATGCAAACTAGTACAGCCACTATGGAGAACAGTATGGAGATTCCTTAAATAACTGGAAGTATAACTGCCATATGACCCAGCAATCCCACTGCTGGGCATACACACCAAGGAAACCAGACTTGAAAGAGACACGTGTACCCCAATGTTCATCGCAGCACTGTTTATAATAGTCAGGACATGGAAGCAACCTAGATGTCCATCAGCAGATGAATGAATAAGAAAGCAGTGGTACAGATAAACAATGGAATATTATACAGCCATTAAAAAATACATTTGAATCAGTTCTAATGAAGTGGATGAAACAGGAGCCTATTATGCAGAGTGTAGTAAGCCAGAGAGAAAAACACCAATACAGTATACTAAAGAATATATATGAAATTTAGAAAGATGGTAATGATAACCCTATATGTGAAACAGCAAAAGAGACACAGATGTATAGAATAGTCTTTTGGACTCTGTGGCGGGGGGGGGGGGGGATGACTTGGGAGAATGGTGTTAAAACATATATAATATCATATAAGAAACAAATCCACAGTCCAGGTTCGATGCAGGATACAGGATGCTTGGGGCTGGTGCACTGGGATGACCCGGAGGGATGGTATGGGGAGGGAGGTGGGAGCGGGGTTCAGGATGGGAACATGTGTACACCCGTGGCAGATGCATGTTGATGTATCAGATCAGATCAGTCGCTCAGTCGTGTCCGACTCTTTGCGACCCCATGAACCGCAGCACGCCAGGCCTCCCTGTCCATCACCAGCTCCCGGAGGTCACTCAGACTCACATCCATCAAGTCAGTGATGCCATCCAGCCATCTCATCCTCTGTGGTCCCCTTCTCCTCCTGCCCTCAATCCCACCCAGCATCAGAGTCTTCTCCAATGAGTCAACTCTTCGCATGAGGTGGCCGAAATACTGGAGTTTCAGCTTTAGCATCATTCCTTCCAAAGAAATTCCAGGATTGATCTCCTTCAGAATGGACCGGTTGGATCTCCTTGCAGTCCAAGGGACTCTCAAGAGTCTTCTCCAACACCACAGTTCAAAAGCATCAATTCTTCGGCGCTCAGCCTTCTTCACAGTCCAGCTCTCACATCCATACATGACCACAGGAAAGACCATAGCCTTGACTAGGCGAACCTTTGTTGGTAAAGTAATGTCTCTGCTTTTGAATATGCTATCTAGGTTGGTCATAACTTTCCTTCCAAGGAGTAAGCGTCTTTTAATTTCATGGCTGCAGTCACCATCTGCAGTGATTTTGGAGCCCAGAAAAACAAAGTCTGACACTGTTTCCACTGTTTCTCCATCTATTTCCCATGTAGTGATGGGACCAGATGCCATGATCTTCATTTTCTGAATGTTGAGCTTTAAGCCAACCTTTTCACTCTCCACTTTCACTCTCATCAAGAGGCTTTTTAGCCCCTCTTCACTTTCTGCCATAAGAGTGGTGTCATCTGCATATCTGAGGTTATTGATATTTCTCCCAGCAATCTTGATTCCAACTTGTGTTTCTTCCAGTCCAGCATTTCTCATGATGTACTCTGCATATAAGTTAAATAAACATGGTGACAATATACAGCCTTGACGTACTCCTTTTCCTATTTGGAACCAGTCTGTTGTTCCATGACCAGTTCTAACTGTTGCTTCCTGACCTGCATACAGATTTCTCAAGAGGCAGATCAGGTGGTCTGGTATTCCCATCTCTTTCAGAATTTTCCGTAGTTTATTGTGATCTACACAGTCAAAGGCGTATGGCAAAACCAACACAATATTGTAAAGTAAAAAAAATTCTATCCAAGTTACACCTTATGGAATCATGAAAAATATATTAAAGATGTCCTAAATCTTCCTACAGGTAGAAGAGGCCTTTAAAAGATTACTTCATCAAAGTCACTAAAAAAAAAAAAAAAAAAAAATGTTAATAGGATGGGACCAAATATAGAATCCTGAGCCTACTGTTAGTAAATTTCTTCATAGTCAACATCAGTTTCCACATAACAAAATTTTTTTACAGAATCATGTTCACTGGTGATGCCAACTACAAACTGGGACTTGAAATCTACCTCTACAAGGATTAAGTTACTAGCCACTAAAGTCACTGACCTTCAGCACACCATGAAAGGAGTTCAGGGTAGAGATCAGGAATGAAACACTCTGTCCTCTGGGGGGAGGAGGGGGGAACTGGTAGAAAAGGCCTTCTGATAGTTAATATTTTCAGAAGATTTTATGAGCCCAAATTCTTGCATCTCTCATATTGAGAAAAGCACTAAAATCATTAATAGTGATATCTGCTCCTTGTGACTAACAGCAAGTCTCTGCCAAAATTGTGCTTGATTGCATGTACCCCGTTTCATTAAAATCATATATAATACTGACCATCCGTGCTACATCTTCAGAGCAGTTCCTCAGAGCTGAGACACTGTCTCCTTGGCTATAGATATCACTTTGCCCTAAATACAACTTTAAAAAATTTTTGTTGGCATATAGTTAATTTATAACACTGTGTTAGTTTCAGGTATACAGCAGAGTGAATCAGTTACACATATATCTACTCTCCTTCAGATTCTTTTCCCATATGGGCCATTACAAAGTGTTGAGTAGAGTTCCCTGTGCTATACAGTAGGTCCTTATTTGTTATCTATTTTATATGTATTAATAGTAGTGTGTAGATGTCAATCTCAATTTATCCCTCCTCTTTTACACCCTCATAACCATAAGTTTGTTTTCTACATCTTAACTCTGTTTCTGTTTTGTAGATAAGTTCACTTGTACCTTTTTTTTTTTAGATTACACATATAAGCAACATCATACGATGCTCCTCTTTCTCTGACTTACCTCACTCAGTGTAAAAACCTCTAGGTCCATCAATATTGCTGCAAATGGCATTATTTTGTTCATTTTTATAGATGAGTAATTTCCACTGTGCTTCCCTGTTGGCTCAGACAATAAAGAATCTGCCTGCAATACAGGAGATCCTGGTTTGATTCCTGGGTCAAGAAGATCCCCTGGAGAAGGGGATGGCTACCCATTTCAGTATTCCTGCCTACAGAATTCCATGGGCAGTGGAGCCGGCAGGCTGTGATCCATCAGGTACATATATATATAATATTCCATTTCATATATGTGCCACATCTTCTTTATCCATTCCACTGTTGATGGATATTTAGGTTGTCTTCACATCCTGGCTATTGTAAATAGTGCATCAGTGAACACTGGGGCACATGTATCTTTTCCCATAATGTTTTTCTCTGGGTATATACCCAGGAGTGGGATTTGTGGATCATATCAGATCAGATCAGATCAGTCGCTCAGTCGTGTCCGACTCTTCACGACCCCATGAACCGCAGCACGCCAGGCCTCCCTGTCCATCACCAACTCCCGGAGGTCACCCAGACTCACATTCATCGAGTCAGTGATGCCATCCAGCCATCTCATCCTCTGTCGTCCCCTTCTCCTCTTGCCCCCAATCCCGCCCAGCATCAGAGTCTTCTCCAATGAGTCAACTCTTCGCATGAGGTGGCCAAAATACTGGAGTTTCAGCTTTAGCATCATTCCTTCCAAAGAAATCCCAGGGTTGATCTCCTTCAGAATGGACTGGTTGGATCTCCTTGCACTCCAAGGGACTCTCAAGAGTCTTCTCCAACACCACAGTTCAAAAGCATCAATTCTTCCGCGCTCAGCCTTCTTCACAGTCCAACTTTCACATCCATACATGACCACAGGAAAGACCATAGCCTTGACTAGGCGAACCTTTGTTGGCAGCTCTATTTTTAATTTTTTAAGAAATCTCCATATTGATCCCCATAGAGGTTGTATTAGTTTACATTCCCACCAACAGTGTAGAAGAGTTCCTTTCTCTCAACACCCTCCACAAATCTTGTTTGTAGATTCTTTGATGATGGCCATTCTGACTGCTGTGAGGTGATACTCGTAGTTTTGATTTGCATTTCTCTAATAATTAGGGATGCTGAACATACTTTCCTATGTTTTTTTTAACCATCTATGTCTTCTTTGGAGAAATGTTTATTTAGATCTTTTGCCTATTTTTTGATTGGGTTGTTTGTTTTCTGATATTTAGTTGCATGAGCTGTTTGTATATTTTGGAGATTAATCCTTTGTTGGTTGCTTCATTTGCAAATATTTTCTCCCATTCTGAGGGTTGTCTTTTTGTTTTATTTATGGTTTACTTTGCTCTGCAGAAGACTTTAAGCTTACTTAGGTCTCATTTGTTTATTTTTGTTCTTATTTTCATTACTCTAGGAGGAGGAAGAGTGAAAAAGATCTTTCTGGGATTTATGTCAGAGAGGGATCTACCTTTGTTTTCCTCTAAGAGCTTTATAATATCTGGTCCTATATTAGGTCTTTAATCCATTTTGAATTTACTTTTGTATATGCCATCAGGGAGTACTCTAATTTCATTCATTTACATGCACCTGTCCAGTTTTCCCAGCACCTCTTACTGAAGAGATGACCTTTTCTTCATTGTATATTCTTGCTTCCTTTCTCATAGATTAAGTGATCATAGGTGTATGGGTTTATCTCTGGACTTTCTATCCTGTTCCATTGATCTCTATTTCTGTTTTTGTGCTGGTACAATACTGTTTTGATTATCTTAACTTGTACTATAGTCTGAAGTCAAGGAGTTTGATTCCTCCAGCTTTTTCTTTCTCAAGATTGCTTTGGCTATTCAAAGCAATGGTCCTTGTGTTTCCATATAAATATCAATTTTTTAATTCTAATTCTGTGAAAAGTGCCATTGGTAATTTGATAGGGATTGCACCGAATCTGTAGATTGTTTTGCCCCAACTAAAACTTAACTCACAACTCTCACATAGTACTTTTTTTTTTTTTTTTTCAGTTGACAGTGGTTAGAAAAACTCTGAAATAGGACTTCCCTAGTGGTACAGTGGTAAAGAATCTGCTTGCCAATGCAGGGGACACAGGTTCAACCTCTGGTCCAAAAAGATCCCACATGCCACAGGGCAACTAAGCCCATGTGCCACAACTACTGAGCCACTACAAAAGAAGCCCCTGCATCAAGAAACCCGCACACCACAGTGAGGAATAGCGCCTGCTCACCACAACTAGAGAAAACCTGTGCACAGCAACAAAGACCCAGCACAACCAAAAATAAATATATAAATAAAGTTATCTTAAAAAACATTGAAATACTTTTTAGTAAAAGAAAGGTGAAGTGCCAGGAGCCAGCACGGGAGTCCCCACCCATAACAAGGTTATGTGGGAGAGTTCTGGTGGGCAAGGCGAGCCAGAACTCGACGGGTGCCCCTCTGGGCCTGCCTGAGCGTCTACCCCAAAACCAGAGTCTGTCTGTTTTACTGCTTCATGACTTTCACCAACTCCTCTGACATTAATGAGGGGTTATCCTCGACCACCTTTTCTCTGAAGGAAATCAACTTAGAGCTCTAGCTAATTAGCCTCCTGGGCATAATAGGAGTGTTTCAATCCAAACCCTTCAGATGGCTCTCTAACTTGCCTGACAGGTTTACCCAGACTCCTACAGCTACGCATACGATTGTTTACAGTCTCCCAACCGTGAGAGGCACGGGAAGCTTAAGATATTCAAATAATATAGAGCCTCTTGGAGAGTTAGAAATTGTCAGAATAGAACTAGTAGAAGATTTCTTTGTTGAGCCAATGCTTGCTGCCAAGTTTCCACATCCCCTGTATTGCATCCTTGGAAGTTTATTAATTAATATAGTTGGTATGTAGAAAAAAATAAGTAGTGGCCTTGGTGTTAACAACTTTAGACCCTTAAGGTAATAAATTCTTTCCTTTGTTGTAAACCCACTGCACCTCTGCCCTATAGGAATGCAACTTTATCTAACACCTTCGGAGGATGGTGCCAAACTTTAAAATAATTACTCTTAGAGAAAATAAGTCTTATGGTTGACAAACCTTTGTCAGAGTCATAAAATGTTAACAGGCCGTCTGGCCAGAAGATGATGTAAATCACCTAAGTCATTTGTATATGATAAGTTTGCAGTAAAGAAACCCTGGTTTCAATAAGGATCAAAGACTGCTGACTTTGCATGATTTCACACCCCCTATTATCCTCTATGTGTTACTTAGGGTATAAAAGCCCCTGTTGAAAATAAAGCTATGGGCCTTGCTCACCGAAGCTTGGTCTCACCTTCTGTCTGAATTCCCATCTGGAGCGTGGAGGCTCGCCAAGCCTACTAATTTTGCCTGGGCTTCTAAGATCTGACCGGGGAGGCCTTAGTGTCTCCTCTCCTTCAGGAGAACTGGAGGATGCCTGCGGCCTACGTGGGTGGTGCAAACTCCTTGTCTTGGAGTTTTGTTGGTTTTCCACATAAACCAAATTATTCAGCCTCTTTTCTCCACTTAATTTTCTCACTGAGCTATCCCTATTTAACCACTCTTCATATCTCTAATTAACACTTAAGTAAGCTATTGTCTCCTGATCGCCGACACCATACCCCCTTCGAATTCCCTGAATCCACTGGGGATGAACCCCGACAGTTAAGAAGAATGGTATATTTATTTCATGCAATATTATACAAACTTGACTTTTACTTAACTGTTTACATGAGCATGTGTAATAATAGAGGGACTTTTTTTATATAAAGTAGAATATTAAGTGACAGAAATATTCTAGAGAGACCAAACTGTTGCAAATTGAATACATGAGTCTATCTCCATTCCATCACAAAATCACACTACACTGCTAGTAATTTTTAAAGTAATTTTAGTAATTTTAAAGTAAATCTTAGTAATTTTTAAAGTAATACCAAAAGCACAAAGGATATGAGAAAGAAGAAGACAGTAGACAGGAAACAATAAAAATAAAATTTCAAATGTGAATAGTAACCAATTTAATAGAACAAAAAGATATGGCTTATTTACACTGTATAATACTAGCTGATTTACACTGTATAATCCCAGAAAGACTCAGAAACTGGAAATATTAATAGTACTAATGGTAGGGGTACTGCTGCTGCTGCTGCTGCTGCTAAGTCGCTTCAGTCGTGTCTGACTCTGTGTGACCCCATAGATGGCAGCCCACCAGGCTCCCCCATCCCTGGGATTCTCCAGGCAAGAACATTGGAGTGGGTTGCCATTTCCTTCTCCAATGCATGAAAGTACAAAGTGAAAGTGAAGTCACTCAGTTGTGTCTGACTCTTTGAGACCCCATGGACTACAGCCCACCTCGCTCCTCCGTCCATGGGATTTTCCAGGCAAGAGTACTGGAGTGGGGTACCATTGTCTTCTCCAGTAGGGGTACAGGTGGGACTAAAAACAGGGTTACTTGGAATCTATACATATATGTGTGAATAAATACATATTTGTTTTTAATTTTAAAAATGGAAAGATAAACCAAAAAAGAGAAGAGAGAGAAATAACTTCAAAATTCTGCAGAAGAAACATCCCGCACCTAGATGTCTATGTCTGGAAACTATTAATCAAAAGCAAAGACAAAATAAGGACATTTTGATACATACAAAGTCTCAAAAAGTATACTTCCATGAATTATTTCTCAGGAAGTCACAGAATGATATTCCATCAAAACAAGGAAATAAGCCTATAAACAGAAAAATGTGAAATCCAGGAAAAAAAGAGGATTTCATTCAGGTAAAGATGAAAGTAATCTGTAGGATGACTGTGGAAGGACAAAAATCCCAAGACCAGCTGAGCATCAGGCTCAGAGGTCAGATGGCTCCAGATAAGTCACCAAGATATGTCACCCAAATATTTCACCAAGAAAACGATGAAACTGAGGGACTGATTTATGTGTTTGAATGAATTATTAAGCAATTTACTTAATGTTAACACATTAAAAACTAAGCAAAAAACAAACAAACAAACAAACTCCATTAAAAACAAACAAAAGAAAATTCACCAGAAAGGATATATGACAATGGTATACTGAAGAACTGGATTATAGATAATATTTATATAGTCATCATTTTATAGACACTAAATATTTATTTAAACAAAAATCTGTGACATAACTACATAGAAGAAAATAAAGTGGGGAGTGAGGTGAGGGCTAATGCTGGAGTGAGAGACCAAATTTTCATCTTTCTTAACAGAATGCCAATAGATCTATTTAGAAAGTCAACACAGAAAAAAAAAATGTTATTGTAAATACAAAAGTCTGAAAGAAACAGTCAAAATTAGTTGCTTCTGAAAAAGAATACATATATATATATATATGTATGTATTAGTCACTTACTGCTGCTGAGTCACTTCAGTTGTGTCCGACTCTGTGTGACCCCATAGACGGAAGCCAACCAGGCTCCCCCGTTCCTGGGATTCCCAAGGCAAGAACACTGGAGTGGGTTGCCATTTCCTTCTCCAATGCACGAAAGTGAAAAGTGAAAAGGAAGTCGTTCAGTCGTGTCTGAATCTGAGCAACCCCATGGACTACAGCCTACCAGGCTCCTCCATCCATGGGATTTTCCAGGCAAGAGTACTGGAGTGGGGTGCCATTGTGTCCTATTCCTTGTGACCCCATGGACTGTAGCCCGCCAGGCTCCTCTATCCATGGGATTCTCCAGGCAAGAATATTGGAGTGGATTGCCATTTCCTTCTCAAGATATACATACATAGCTGAATCACAGTGCTGTACACAGTGCTGTACATCAGCTACACTTCAATTTAAAAAAAAAAAAAAAACAAAAACAGTTGCTTCTGGAATTGGAAATAATAGGATAGATCAGATCAGTCGCTCAGTCGTGTCTGACTCTTTGCGACCCCATGAAGTGCAGCACGCCAGGCCGCCCTGTCCATCACCAACTCCCGGAGTCACTCAGACTCACATCCATCGAGTCAGTGATGCCATCCAGCCATCTCATCCTCTGTCGTCCCCTTCTCCTCCTGCCCCCAATCCCTCCCAGCATCAGAGTCTTCTCCAATGAGTCAACTCTTCGCATGAGGTGGCCAAAATACTGGAGTTTCAGCTTTAGCATCATTCCTTCCAAAGAAATCCCAGGGCTGATCTCCTTCACAATGGACAGGTTGGATCTCCTTGCAGTCCAAGGGACTCTCAAGAGTCTTCTCCAACACCACAGTTCAAAAGCATCAATTCTTTGGTGCTCAGCCTTCTTCACAGTCCAGCTCTCACATCCATACATGACCAAAGGAAAGACCATAGCCTTGACTAGGCGAACCTTTGTTGGTAAAGTGATGTCTCTGCTTTTGAATATGCTATCTAGGTTGGTCATAACTTTCCTTCCAAGGAGCAAGCATCTTTTAATTTCATGGCTGCAGTCACCATCTGCAGTGATTTTGGAGACCCCCAAAATAAAGTCTGACACTGTTTCCACTGTTTCTCCATCTATTTCCCATGTAGTGATGGGATCAGATGCCATGATCTTCATTTTCTGAATGTTGAGCTTTAAGCCAACCTTTTCACTCTCCACTTTCACTTTCATCAAGAGGCTTTTTAGCCCCTCTTCACTTTCTGCCATAAGGGTGGTGTCATCTGCATATCTGAGGTTATTGATATTCCTCCCAGCAATCTTGATTCCAATTTCTGTTTCTTCCAGTCCAGCATTTCTCATGATGTATTCTGCATATAAGTTAAATAAACATGGTGACAATATACAGCCTTGACGTACTCCTTTTCCTATTTGGAACCAGTCTGTTGTTCCATGACCAGTTCTAACTGTTGCTTCCTGACCTGCATACAGATTTCTCAAGAGGCAGATCAGGTGGTCTGGTATTCCCATCTTTTTCAGAATTTTCCACAGTTTATTGTGATCTACACAGTCAAAGGCTTTGGGACTGCTAATTGTCATCATAAATCTTAAAGAATCATTTGATAAAATTTTTAAAAAATAAATGGTATTTGCATACTTTTATTTGAAAAATCTAAAAAATGATCTCTAAACACTTTACATCGGAGAAGGCAATGGATGGCACCCCACTCCAGTACTCTTGCCTGGAAAATCCAATGGACGGAGAAGCCTGGTGGGCTGTAGTCCATGGAGTTGCTAAGAGTCGGACACAACTGAGCAACTTCACTTTCGCTTCTCACTTTCATGCATTGGAGAAGGAAATGGCAACCCACTCCAGTGTTCTTGCCTGGAGAATCCCAGGGACGGGGGAGCCTGGTGGGCTACCGTCTATGAGGTCACACAGAGTCAGACACGACTGAAGTGACTTAGCAGTAGCAGTAGCAAACACGTTACATAGAAGTCTAAAAACTAAGAGCAAGAAATATACACAAATGTCAATGAAGTCTATGTTTAGATTATTCATTTTGTATACTTTTTTGGGTGATTCAAATTTTCTTTCCTGAACATATAATACTGATATAATAAAAATAATTTAAAAGGAACCAAGTTGACCATGGTTTGTTCTTTGAACTCCGATGTTTCCTAATACTTAACAGATTATCTCTATGCACACAATAATCTACCTTCAATTCTCTTCCAGATTCTTCTAGGAATTGTTGTTAAAATCATTAGTCTATTCCTAGAAGATGCATTCCTTCACAGACATCGAACATACACATATTTCACAAATGAACAGCTGCTATCCATCTCTGTATCATATCCATCCCCATTCTACTGGGCTCTTCAAAATCACCAGTAACTGGCCTGTGGCCACAACCATAAGTTCTTGCATACCCTAGAATACAGTTTAGTGAAAGTGAAGTGAGTGAAGTCACTCAGTTGTGTCTGATTCTTTGCGACCCTGTGGATTGTAGCCTACCAGGCTCCTCTGTCCATGGGATTCTTCAGGCAAGAATATTGGAGTGGGTTGCCATTTCCTTCTCCAGGGGATCTTCCAGACCCAGGGATTGAACCCAGGTCTCCAGCATTGGAGGCAGATGCTTTAATCTCTGAGCCACCAGGGAAGTCCTTAGAGTACAGTTTAATTAAGACTAAACAGGGAATTCCCTGGTGGTCCAGTGGCTTCCCTGGTGGCTCAGTCAGTAAAGAATACATCTATGATGCAGGAGATCCAGGTTCAATCCCTGGGTTGGGAAGATCCCCTGGAGAAGGAAATGGCAACCTGCTGCAGTGTTCTTGCCTGGGAAATCCCATGGACAGAGAGGATCCTGGCCAGCTACAGTCCATGGGGTGGCAAAGAATTGGACATGACTTTTTGACTAAACCACCACCACCACCATCAATGGTTAAGACTCTGCACTTCCACTTCAGGCGGCACAGGTTGGAACCCTGGTCAGGGAACTAAGATACTGCATACTGTGTATCAGGGCCAAAAAAAATTTATTTTTAAACAATTGAACTTAGAGCAATCTGGCACTTTCATTTATCTTTTCATAGTAATCTGGTATTTATATAACATGCTGCTGCTACTGCTGCTAAGTCGCGTCAGTCGTGTCCGACTCTGTGTGACCCCATAGACGGCAGCCCACCAGGCTTCCCCGTCCCTGGGATTCTCCAAGAAAGAACACTGGAGTAGGTTGCCATTTCCCTCTCCAATGCATGAAAGTGAAAAGTGAAAGTGAAGTTGCTCAGTCGTGTCCAACTCTAGCGACCCCATGGACTACAGCCTACCAGGCTCCTCCATCCATGGGATTTTCCAGGCAAAAGTACTGGAGTGGAGTGCCATTGCCTTCTCCGATTTATACAACATATTCCACTCTAAATACTGACCTTTTTATTGGAAAAATATATAAAGATATTTATGTATTTTTACCAACATTATTTAAATTTCTGTTGAGATTTGAATTTTCTTTTCAAAATAAGTTTAGATTATTAACAAAAGTCTGTTTATGACAAGAGTAAATTTCATTTTTAAAAAGTTCATCTTGGGGCTTCCCTGGTGGCTCAGTGGTAAAGAATCCACTTGCCAATGCAGGAGACACTGGTTCAATCCCTGATCTGGGAAGATCCCACAGGCCAGTGGAGCCGCTAAACTCATGTACCACAACTATGGAGCCTGTGCTCCAGAGCCCAGGAACCACAACTCCTGAGCCCACGTGCAACAACTACTGAAGCCCACTTACACTAGAGCCCATGCTCCACAAGAGAGAAGTCACAAGCTATGAAATGTGCAAGCTATGAATAGCCCCCAGTCTCCACAACAGGAGAAAAAGCCCATGAAGCAACAAAGACCCAGCAGAGCCAAAAATAAACAAATAAGTATTTTTTAATACTCATCTTATCCAATGCCTTAAAATATCAAATATATTCCTGTACTATCTTTCATATGCACTTCCTTATATCTTCTCTCATTTCCACTATCTGAGCTCAGACTGACCTTTCTCCTGCAAAATCTGTATGCAGGTCAAGAAGCAACAGTTAGAACTGGACATGGAACAGACTGGTTCCAAATAGGAAAAGGATTATGTCAAGGCTATACAGTGTCACACTGCTTATTTAACTTATATGCAGAGTATATAATGAGAAATGCTGGACTGGATGAAGCACAAGCTGGAATCAAGATTGCCAGGAGAAATATCAGTAACCTCAGACATGCAGATGATACCACACTTATGGCAGAGAGTGAAGAAGAACTAAAGAGCCTCTTGATGAAAGTGAAAGAGGAGAGTGAAAAAGTTGGCTTAAAAATCATTCCTAAAACTAACATCATGGCATCTGTTCCCATTACTTCATGCAAATAGATGGGAAAACAATGGAAACAGTGACAAACTTTATTTTGGGGGCTCCAAAAACACTGCAGATGGTGACTGCAGCCATAAATTAAAAGACACTTACTCCTTGGAAGGAAAGTTATGACCAAACTAGACAGCATATTAAAAAGCAGAGACATTACTTTGCCAACAAAGGTCCACCTAATCAAGACTATGTTTTTTCCAGTAGTCATGTATGGATGTGAGAGTAGGACTATAAAGAAAGCTGAGAGCTGAAGAACTGATGCTTTTGAACTGTGGTGTTGGAGAAGACTCTTGAGAGTTCCTTGGACAGCAAGGAGATCCAACCAGTCCATCCTTAAGGAAATCAGTCCTGAATATTAATTGGAAGGACTGATGCTGAAGCTGAAACTCCAATACTTTGACCACCTGATGCGAAAAGCTGACTCATTTGAAAAGACCCTGATGGGAAAGATTGAGGGCAAGAGGAGAAGGGGATGACAAAGGATGAGATGGTTGGATGGCATTACCAACTCAATGGACATGAGTCTGAGTAAACTCCAGAAGTCAGTGATGGACAGGGAGGCCTGGCGTGCTGCAGTCCATGGGGTCACAAAAAGTTGGACATGACTGAGTGACTGAATTGAACTGAACTGAGCTCAGACTCTCACCAGCTCTCCTCTGAATTATTGAAATAACATTAAAAATGGTCTCCTGAGTGCCAAGATTTCCCTTTCCAAATCATTATCTGGATTTGGAACACTGCTCCAAATGGCTTTGTACTTTCCTGCCTTCTATGTCTTCTTGAAGATGTTGAAATTGTTCTGATGCTTAGAGACCTCTTTCCCACTCCCATATCTGTTACTCAAAGTACTGAATCATATCTTGCTGTCTAGCTCAAATTCCATGAACCATACCCAACTTTTACTCCTTGCAATTAGTCTCATTCCATAGCTATTTTTCCTCTAAAACATTGTTGTACCTCTATTATTGTTCTTACTTAATCTCTTGCAAGTTATATATCATCTTTGATTCACCCAAAACATCCACATAAGACTTTATTCATAGTCAGATTAGATCAGATCAGTTGCTCAGTCATGTCCGACTCTTTGCGACCCCATGAACCACAGCACGCCAGGACCTCCCTGTCCATCACCAACTCCTGGAGTCACTCAGACTCACATCCATCGAGTCAGTGATGCCATCCAGCCATCTCATCCTTTGTCGTCCCCTTCTCCTCTTGCCCCCAATCCCTCCCAGCATCAGAGTCTTCTCCAATGAGTCAACTCTTCCCATGAGGTGGCCAAAATACTAAAGTTTCAGCTTTAGCATCATTCCTTCCAAAGAAATCCCAGGGTTGATCTCCTTCAGAATGGACTGGTTCAATCTCCTTGCACTCCAAGGGACTCTCAAGAGTCTTCTCCAACACCACAGTTCAAAAGCATCAATTCTTCGGCACTCAGCCTTCTTCATAGTCCAACTCTCACATCCATACATGACCACAGGAAAGACCATAGCCTTGACTAGGCGAATCTTTGTTGGCAAAGTGATGTCTCTGCTTTTGAATGGGGGCAATAAATGCTATTTTAAATTTTACAACAAAAGGCACAAAGTTGGATCAAATCAAAATATCTGATAATACTAGAAGTAATACTTATAAGATGCTTATTTTGCAGCCATTGTAACTCTTATATTTCCATAATTTTATTATTTTTAAATTTATGTATCTTACAGCCATTTAAAATGGGTCTTAAACATCAAGATCCTACTTATTATTTAGTTTGGAGAGATGCTAGTTCACAGACACATTTATCTTCTTTGGCTCAGTTTGGTTTCATATGGGAAATCTCTTTTTCTGATATCTTGATGAAAGAAAATTAGTCTGTCCACTGAGGTGAATAATGCCTTAGATAAAGGACAAGTCAATGCCCAGATAGCTGTAAAATTCCACTGTTGCACTCCATTTCCTCATAGAATGTTTCTGCAAAATGAATGGAAATTAGCTCACAGGGCTCTAACACTTTATCACACTTTGGCATTTCATAAAAAATGTAAATAGGAGAATAAACCATACTTTGAATTTCAGGTTATATTTGCAAAACTAACCAGAACTCTATCACCAAAGATATTGATGAACAAAACAAACAAAAACAAATTCAGAACCAAAAATGTCAATAATAGTCCCATAATCCAACTTTTAAAAATTGGCCTTCCTAAGCCTTCAGTCGGGGAAGGCAATGGCACACCCACCCCAGTACTTTTGCCTGGAAAATCCGATGGATGGAGGAGCCTGGTAGGCTCCAGTCCGTGGGGTCGCTAAGAGTCGGACAACTTAGCAGCAGCAGCAGCAAGCCTTCAGTGGGAAAGCCCTGTTTTCACTTTATGAACTGCTGCTGCTGCTGCTAAGTCGCTTCAGTCGTGTCCGACTCTGTGCGACCCCATAGACGGAAGCTCACCAGGCTCCCATGTCCCTGGGATTCTCCAGGCAAGAACACTGGAGTGGGTTGCCATTTCCTTCTCCAATGCATGAAAGAGAAAAATGAAAGTGAAGTCGCTCAGTCGTGTCCGACTCTTAGCGACCCCATGGACTGGAGCCTACCAGGATCCTCCGTCCATGGGATTTTCCAGGCAAAAGTACTGGGGTGGGGTGCCATTGCCTTCCCCTATGAACTGCTACAAGGATGTAATATTTAAATCTCATAAACTTAATCCACTAAAAATTTTTCACGTCCATTTTTTAAGAAATAAAACTTTAATAAGAAGCTTCTCATGCAAGCTTAATTCAATTTAGATGCAGCTAAATTGAATTCTTTTACTTCCTTAAATAAGAAACTATATAATATTTATACAATTTGCTCAAATAATTGGGATAATATACATTCAGAATGTCTTCAACTCACTTAATAAATTCTGTATCAATAAGGATTCTCTAAAGAAACAGAATCAAAAATGAATACACACTGCTGCTGCTGCTGCTGCTGCTAAGTCGCTTCAGTCGTGTCCAACTCTGTGCGACCCCATAGACAGAAGCCCACCAGGCTCCCCCATCCTTGGGATTCTCCAGGCAAGAACACTGGAGTGGGTTGCCATTTCCTTCTCCAATGCATGAAAGTGAAAAGTGAAAGTGAAGTCGCTCAGTCGTGTCCGACTCTCAGCGACCCCATGGACTGGAGCCTACCAGGATCCTCCGTCCATGGGATTTTCCAGGCAAAAGTACTGGGGTGGAGTGCCATTGCCTTCCCCATGAATACACACACAAACATATAAAGAAAGTGAAATTTTTTTATTTTATTTTAAGGAACTGGCTCGCATGACCATCAAGACCAGTCAGTCAGAAATCTGTAAAGCAAGACAATAGGCTAGAAACTCAACTAGGATTTCTGTTACAGTCCTTAGGTAAAACTCCTTCTTCAGAAAACCTCTGATTTTGCTTTTAACACCTTCAGTTTATTGAAAGAGGTCCACCCACATTATAGAGTAATCTGCTTTACTCAAAGTCAACTGATCATAAATGTTAATAACATTACTAAATACCTTCACATCAACATCTAGGCTATTGTTTGACTGAACTGCTGGGGACAATAGGCTAGCTAAGCTGATACATAAAATTAATCTTCAAACATTGTCAGCAAATATTTATTGAGTGACTCCAATGGGCCTAGTACTACTACAGACACAGATCTTACCCTTAAGCCATCACATTATCATATGGAAGACAAACAAGGAAATCAACAATTATAGGTCAGTGTGCAAAGTACTATTGTAAGGTGCTAAGAAAGGCAGATTAAGAGCATTAAATTCAATTCCATTGATTATGAGAACCATTAAAGAAAGGTAATGACTGAACTAAATTTTGAAGGATAAGTAACAGTTAGTAAGCTAAGCAGGAGAAAGAGGGGCAACAAAGTCATATGCAAAATGACCTGTGTGGTAAAAAAAAAAAAAAAAAAAGATGCAGGTGCATTTGATTTGTCTAAAGAAAAGAATGCCTATGCCAGCAAGACAGAAAATTGAGCTGAATAAGTGGTCAGATGCCAGAACACAAAGGGCTTTATATGCTAAGCCATGGCATCTGACCTGTACATATCCTGAAGGCTATGGTAATTTACCAAAAAGAAGTTATACAATCAAATAAGCATATCAAAAAAATAACATTTACTGCAAGGGTTAGATGAGGCTGAGGGCAGAGTTGGCAGAGTGGGGCTGGGGAAGAACTTAAGCACAGAGACCAGTTTGAAGAGTGGCAACAGATTGCTAAGCAACTGTGAAGACCTGCAGTAGTGGAATGAAAAGGAAAAGAGAAACTTCAGGAAGTAAAATAAATAGGATTCAGTGACTAACTGGTGTGGGCTGAGGATGATGGGAGGCTTATATGATAACTTCAGGTTTGGGGCTTGGATAAACATGAACATCAGATCAGATCAGATCAGTCGCTCAGTCGTGTCCGACTCTTTGCGATCCCATGAACCGCAGCACGCCAGGCCTCCCTATCCATCACCAGCTCTCGGAGGTCACTCAGACTCACATTCATCGAGTCAGTGATGCCATCCAGCCATCTCATCCTCTGCCGTCCCCTTCTCCTCCTGCCCTCAATCCCTCCCAGCATCAGAGTCTTCTCCAATGAGTCAACTCTTCGCATGAGGTGGCCAAAATACTGGAGTTTCAGCTTGAGCATCATTCCCTCCAAAGAAATCCCAGGTCTGATCTCCTTCAGAATGGACTGGTTGGATCTCCTTGCAGTCCAAGGGACTCTCAAGAGTCTTCTCCAACACCACAGTTCAAAAGCATCTATTCTTCGGCGCTCAGCTTTCTTCACATAATGGAGCCATAAAAAAATATATCTTGGTTAAAGACATAAAGGCATCTTGGTTAAAGATGAGAAAGTTTGGATAAAGTAAAAGGAGAAAATAAAGTGAAGACTACTCCAGCAGTTACTATTACATCTTTCCACATGAAAAGCAGATGATGAAAACAATCTCATAGATTTCTCCCTAATCCTCTATATTTCCTTATATATGGCCAAACCACGCTTTGTGCAGGACAAAATAGATTGTTAAATAACCAAAGGAAAACTTTAGGGTACGTTTGGTACTTAAGAATGTACTTGTAAAAGAAATTACTCTGCTAAATTACTTTTGCCTCTTCAGCAAAGTGTACAAAACACTCGAAAATTCTGAATGGATTAGGTGATAAAAAGGGCAACAGTTAGCTTCCTGCCCAGAACTTGAAAATGAAATATCCCTCTGGTAATTAAACAACAAAAGCAACACATAGTGAAACATATCAGAAATATGCAGAATCTTAAAGAAGCAGATTGTTAAGTGTATTAATAAATCTAAACAATGCATCTATTTAGAATTAAGTGTTATAGAACTAAACACAGGTAGAAGCCATCTAAGCATTTCTCAAGGAGAAGGACACCCAGTAAAAATGAACATCTCATCTTCCTGGCACATATAGTCCTACTACTGAACTGCATTAATAAAGCTATTAAAATCTGATTCAATTAAAAATTCAAATTAAAAATCCCTTTCCTTTGATTACAGATACTTTACTGGATCATATGCTTAAAATTTGGCTTCTAAAGTAGATATCTATTTTTAGTCTGTCCCGTACCCATCTCTTCTTCTGCACAGAATTCCACGTTGACCAAGCCCTTCCTCCTCCTCAGAATAATGCTCCTTCTTTTACCCCAGTAATGTAACATAGTACTCGCCATGTTCTTAAAAACTCAGCCTCTTAGTAACAATAGAGAACAGTGGAAGACAGAACTAACGAATGGAGAGCAATAGTTCTGGTGACATCATTTGAGCCCTTGGGTCAGACTATACTAGAAAGGCAGTCATACTTCCTGGACTTACCACTTACATGAAGTATTCAACTCTGTAATTTTGTTTATGCCAATTTGAGATTCATTTTATAGAATGTGCAACTTTGAGTTCTAGTTAATACTATATATGCATCATTATATAATGTCTAGGGCATACACCTGATCTGTCAGCTACTTATGAACATCAAGCTCTATATACAATGAGCTGTTTCTGGTCTTATAAAAAATTAAACACCAACCCCTAATACTAACATAGGGCTCCAGTTAAAGCAATCAAGTCCAACCTTCAAGTCCATTAAAGTCTATAAACAGACAATTGAAATGAACACATTTTTCTCAAATTATGGTCTTTTTTTAATTAAAATAAAGATGTATTTAATATAAAATACAATATGTAGAGTAGATTTACATCTATTTCATTTGCCAAGTTAGAGAGAATGGGTATGACTTAATTCTTTTTCATCTTAATCATACAGTGATTACTGAAGCTTAGTTTCCATGAAACATTTCTATGAGAAATTCTTGAAGTTGACTGCCAGTTTGGTGTTGTTGTTCAGTCACTAAGTCATGTCTGGCTCTGCAACCCCCTGGACTGCAGCCCACCAGGTTCCTCTGTCCTCCACTATCTCTGGGAGTTTGCTCACTTCACGTCCATTGAGTCAGTGATGCTACCTAATCATCTCAATCTCTGCTGTCCTTCTTCTCCTTTTGCCTTCAATCTTTCCCAACATCAGTGTCTTTTCTAATGACTGCCAGTTTATCAATCTGCAAATCAAGATGGTTGAAAAATCCCAGTGTCAATCATGCAGAGTGGCTAGGAGATCATAACTGCAACCCTCAAAATACCTCTCAATTAGAAATGCAAAGATATCTGAAAATCAAGAACACTGAAACTCCCTCCAACATGGGAGATTTCTTTTTTCTTAATTTAAGAAATTTTCTCCAATGTCTTAGTATTGAATTAAAGCATTACTGAGTAAAGCATTCATAAATGCAAGTCATGCAAGTCATCCACGGGGTAGATGATCTCCAAAAGTGGAATAAAATAAACTAAATGAAGTTCAGTTCAATTATGCATTAAAAAGTGCTTATGAAGATACAGCTCAAAAAAAAAAATTATGTATGAAAATGAGTTACATTACTGCTTTGATATCAAAACCAAAATGTTTCATAAAGTTTACATGTGAAGAGTTACTAGTAAATTAGTAAAAAATTAAAAAAATACAAGCTCGATTATTTTTCAGTGATTATATTTTTAAATTTCTCATCACTTTTATAAAAAGTTTCATCCAATGTCAATCACTTGCTTTCCCCTTTCTTACTATAGTTTGACAACTTAAATTAATGACTACATAAATTTGATTAGAAGTTACATATCATTATTTCAAATCAATATTCTGTAAAACTTGGGAAACAGGAATTCTTTACTATATATCCTATACAATCCTGCATATTAATAAAAAATGTTAATAAATAATGAAGTCATCCTCAAATTTTATTCCATGTACTATCCAACCTCTTTAGGGTAGGTACAGAAGAAATTTGGAGAAGAGTATCTAGCAGAAATAATGTGCCTATATAATCTTTCACACTCAAGTTAGGGGCCATAGCATGTGAACTGTATCATAACAGATCACCAAGATGATGGATAGTGTATCTTAAACAGCAAAGCCACAACATAAAGAGATAGTAATACCAGCTTCTATTGATTAAACATCTTCTCCATGCTAGATACATTTTATCTGTACTAATTTATTTAATCCTACAAATGCCTAATGGTAGTCTAAATTTGCACACCAGATAAATGTCCCTCTCCTCCATAACAACCATTGTGCAATTAAAATTTTTACCTTAGAAAAAATGACTAGATGTTACATGACTTTGAACTTTCAGAAGGCTCACAAATAGTTGAGACCACCAATGAAAGCTTAAGCTGATAATACCAATAACCTCCTTGATCTCATACCCCGACTTCCATCTCAAATGATCCTAGCATTCCAGTAGCTCATCATTTCTTCACATCTGATGTTAATTCTCTTTCAATGTCATGAGGGAGGGAAAGAAAAAGATGGTAATTCTAACTCCAGTTAGAGTATCCTTCTCTCTTACATACATGTGTATGTGTGTGTATATATATATACATACATACATACACATGTATATATATACACATGTGTGCACACTATACAAATAATATTCAACAATAAGCAGTGCCAAAATTAACTGATTAATTTGCTAGATTACTGGGAAAACTTTACCACTGTCCACCAGCACAGCGCCCTCTTGAGGCAGGAATTCTTTTATGATTTCATTTTTTTTCATTGATCTTGTAAATTATATTTTTGCCCCAAAGACATCACATCTATTTCCGCATCACTTCATGACAAATAGATGGGGAAAAATGGAAACAGTGTCAGATTTCATTTTCTTGGGCTCCAAAATCACTGCAGATGGTGATTGCAACTACGAAATTAAAAGATGCTTGCTCCTTGGAAGAAAAGCTATGACAAACATAGACAGTGTATTAAAAAGCGGAGACATCACTTTGTAACAAAAGTCCATATAGTCAAAGCTATGGTTTTTCCAGTACCCACATATGGATGTGAGAATTGGACCAGAAAGAAGGCTAGAGCCGAAGAACTGACACTTTCGAACTGTGGCGCTAGAGAAGACCGCAAAGAGTCTGCAAGGAGAACAAACCAGTCGATCCTAAAGGAAATCAGTCCTGAATATTCATTGGAAGGACTGATGTTGAAGCTGAAACTCCAACACTTTGGCCACTTGATGCAAAGAACTGACTCATTGGAAAAGACCCTGATGTTGGGAAAGATTGAAGGCAGGAGGAAAAGGGGACCACAGAGGATGAGATGGTTGGATGGCATCACCAACTCGGACATGAGCTTGAGCAAGCTCTGGGAGATAGTGAAGGACAGGGAAGCCTGGTGTGCTGCAGTCCATGGAGTCACAAAGAGTCAGATACAACTTAGCAACTGACAACAACAAAGACAATGGGAGGGATCTTAAGTTTTTATTCATCATTTAAGGAGTTAATAGTGAAATAAGTATTATTAGTTGAATACTTCTTTCCAAATAGTCCTTATGTGGAGATTCTGTTGATCCAGGATTGGGTTGGAAGGACAGAACACTATCCACCTGGCCTCCCCTCAATTCCTAGAGGAGCAACTAGGAGAATTTCAGAGAGCTGCTAGAAATCACTGATGAAGGCACAATAAGCTGGGAGAACAAAGGCTTGTGTCAGATATTGTAAAAGTACAACCCTATAGGCCAAATCTGTCCTGTAAGAGTGTTTTGTTTGACTCACATTGTTTTTTTCTTTGAGGTAAGCATTTTAAAATTGAGGTATTTTCAGTAAAATTTCTTGACTTCCAGCTTTTATTTAAAAATAAAATAATCTGGCTATAATGAACTTTCATTTTCATAGGAAAATAATCAGCTAGATCTGTGTGGCAGTGACTCTTTCACCTATGCTGTTTGCCATATTTCCTTATTCACCTCCTTTTATACTTTACAATGCTAAATTATGCTTTCTACCTGAGCCTTGTAGCAGTTAACTTCGTAACCAATGACCAAACTTTTAGTAAAAGTGTTGCTGCCAATAAGCTGATTGACCTTAAGCAAGTCATTAAATCTCTTTGGGACTCATTGTCTTCACCTGACATTGGGAAATAAAGGCTTAGAAAACAATACATCCTCATCTCTAAGATTCCTTCTAGCACTAATACTTATTCTAAAATTTAGAATATTCTCTTTCTCTCTCGGGGGAAGGCAATGGCACCCCACCCCAGTACTCTTGCCTGGGGAATCCCATGGACGGAGGAGCCTGGTAGGCTCCAGTCCATGGGATCGCTAAGAGTCGGACACGACTGGGCGACTTCACTTTCACTTTTCACTTTCATGCATTGGAGAAGGAAATGGCAACCCACTCCAGTATTCTTGTCTGGAGAATCCCAGGGACAGAGGAGCCTGGTGGGCTGCCGTCTTTGGGATCGCACAGAGTCGGACACGACTGAAGCGACTCAGCAGCAGCAGCAGCTCTCTCTCTCGTAAATGGACTGCCTCCTATAACTTCTACTATCAGTGAAATCTTATCTTGACTACCACTAAACTAAATTTAAAATAGTTTTAGTAGTTCGTTTAATCACAAAAACAAGACTTCACTAATTTAAGAGTACTGAAAAGAAATATACACATACTTCAATCTTAATGACCTTGGAAAGGCTTATTCATGCCAAACTTGATTTGGAAAATTTTGACTGAGCAGCCTCTCTGAACACCTGGGGACAACTGACTTCAATTAGATTACAGCTGGTATTGTCCATTGTCTATTTAAAGCCTAAGAAAGAAGAGAGAAAGGTGGGGGTGTGTTCACTCTCTTCAATTAAATTCTCTTCCACACAACTGATTTAGGAAGTGATTTTACCCAAGATTTACCCAAATTTCCTTTGCCATAATTACTCTACATTATCTAATTTGGATTTTTTTTCAATCTATTATTTCAAAAAATTGTCACTAAAAAAGCCCTGAGTAATTTTCTTCCTAGTAAATTAAATCTCTCTCAGATCACATTCTCAAGAGTATATTGTGTATTTGCTGGATCAGTCTAGAACAAGTGTACATATAACCACTACCTAGGATCATCAATAAAACAACGTAAGAGTCTCCAGAAAACAAAATACTAAATATGCAAACTGATAAGTTTATTAGTTGTTCTATCTTCACTCTTTAATACAGAAGGACTCCAAGTAAGAAGGGTTTGAGGCTTTGCCACTCACACTATAGTTTGTGAACCAGCAACATCAGCATTCCCTGGGAGGCTTTTAGAAAAGCAGAATCCCAGGCTACACCCACAAACCTGCTGTACTAAACCCTACAGTTTAGCAAGACCCTCAGGTGATTTATGCATAGATTACAATTTGGAAAATACTGGTCTAGGCACATTAAAGGCATAATGGGTAGGCCTAAATTTTAACCTGATGCTGCTGTTTATTACCTATACTTAATTTCACCTGTTTCTTCATCCATAAAGTGAAATTAAATATTAATTACCTCAATGAATGTTCCCTGATTTTATTTCTTTTTTACCCCTAAAGCGTCTGGCACAGAGTAAGTCCTCAATAAATATTTGCCGAGTCTAGTTACCAAAAAAGTTAAAATCAAAAAATTCTGACTCTTAAAACGCAAATGCATTTTTTAACAAATCAATTTTTTTTTTTTTAACCATGAACTGAATCTGTTTACTTTGATTAAGATGTGGAATTATTTTCTTTGGTCTTTTTTCTTAAAAGCTTAAATGGAGATTAAAAGAGAACTGGCTTCCTTACTCTTTCTTCTCTCTTCTTCCTCAAACTCATCGTCCCTTCTAACACAAATGAAGGAAAGATCTCTAAAGAGAACACTGAATGAGCACTGTAGTAATTTTTCAGGACCTCCAAATGATTGTAACTAAATTGAAATCCCTCAAAGTCCCAATCCAGCACAAAGAAACCATGCTGTTAAATGGCTAAATTACAAGAGAGCAACACAAATCAAACATCCACAGCACAGATGCAATATTTGGGTAGAAGCATTGATTTGTTGAAAGAGAGAGAGTTGCAGGATAACCAGAGAACTGAAGTTTGCTAAACCAAATAAAGAAAATCAAAACAAACAGGAATAAATGTAACAAAGATACCATAAAGGGTACCTTTGAACTACATGAATAAAACACAGGATGTGGGCCATCAACAGCCCTAACTGTTAGGAGCAATTAATTAGGAGCAACTAATATGAAACCCTTTGAATAAGTTGGCACCCCAGCTTTTCAACTATGGACCAAAACTAGACACTGTAAAACATTCTATTACATTTGTAATATGAAAGAAACTGCTCATCCAGTTTTGGTAGTCAGACATCCTGGAATGTGAAGTCAAGTGGGCCTTAGAAAGCATCACTACAAACAAAGCTAGTGGAGGTGATGGAATTCCAGTGGAGCTATTCCAAATCCTGAAAGATGATGCTATGACAATGTTGCACTCAATAAGCCAGCGAATTTGGAAAACTCAGCAGGGGCCACAGGACTGGAAAAGGTCAGTTTTCATTCCAATCCCAAAGAAAGGCAATGCCAAAGAATGCTCAAACTACCGCACAATTGCACTCATCACACATGCTAGTAAAGTAATGCTCAAAATTCTCCAAGCCAGGCTTCAGCAATATGTGAACCGTGAACTTCCTGATGTTCAAGATGGTTTTAGAAAAGGCAGAAGAACCAGAGATCAAATTGCCAACATTCGATGGATCATGGAAAAAGCAAGAGAGTTCCAGAAAAGCATCTATTTCTGCTTTATTGACTATGCCAAAGCCTTTGACTGTGTCAAATCAGATCAGTCGCTCAGTCGTGTCCGACTCTTTGCGACCCCATGAACCGCAGCATGCCAGGCCTCCCTGTCCATCACCAGCTCCCGGAGGTCATTCAGACTCGCATCCATCAAGTCAGTGATGCCATCCAGCCATCTCATCCTCTGTTGTCCCCTTCTCCTCCTGCCCTCAATCCCTCCCAGCATCAGAGTCTTCTCCAATGAGTCAACTCTTCGCATGAGGTGGCCAAAATACTGGAGTTTCAGCTTTAGCATCATTCCTTCCAAAGAAATTCCAGGATTGATCTCCTTCAGAATGGACTGGTTGGATCTTCTTGCAGTCCAAGGGACTCTCAAGAGTCTTCTCCAACACCACAGTTCAAAAGCATCAATTCTTCGGCGCTCAGACTTCTTCACAGTCCAGCTCTCACATCCATACATGACCACAGGAAAGACCATAGCCTTGACTAGGCGAACCTTTGTTGGTAAAGTAATGTCTCTGCTTTTGAATACGCTATCTAGGTTGGTCATAACTTTCCTTCCAAGGAGTAAGCCTCTTTTAATTTCATGGCTGCAGTCACCATCTGCAGCGATTTTGGAGCCCAGAAAAAGAAAGTCTGACACTGTTTCCACTGTTTCCCCATCCATTTCCCATGTAGTGATGGGACCAGATGCCATGATCTTCGTTTTCTGAATGTTGAGCTTTAAGCCAACCTTTTCACTCTCCACTTTCACTCTCAACAAGAGGCTTTTTAGCCCCTCTTCACTTTCTGCCATAAGGGTGGTGTCATCTGCATATCTGAGGTTATTGATATTTCTCCCAGCAATCTTGATTCCAACTTGTGTTTCTTCCAGTCCAGCATTTCTCATGATGTACTCTGCATATAAGTTAAATAAACATGGTGACAGTATACAGCCTTGACGTACTCCTTTTCCTATTTGGAACCAGTCTGTATTTCCATGACCAGTTCTAACTGTTGCTTCCTGACCTGCATACAGATTTCTCAAGAGGCAGGTCAGGTGGTCTGGTATTCCGATCTCTTTCAGAATTTTCCATAGTTTATTGTGATCTACACAGTCAAAGGCTTTGGCATAGTCAATAAAGCAGAAATAGATGTTTTTCTGGAACTCTCTTGCTTTTTCCATGATCCAGCAGATGTTGGCAATTTGATCTCTGGTTCCTCTGCCTTTTCTAAAACCAGCTTGAACATCAGGAAGTTCACAGTTCACATATTGCTGAAGCCTGGCTTGGAGAATTTTGAGCATTACTTTACTCGCGTGTGAGATGAGTGCAATTGTTCTATAGTTTGAGCATTATTTGGCATTGCCTTTCTTTGGGATTGGGATGAAAACTGACCTTTTCCAGTCTTGTGGCCACTACTGAGTTTTCCAAATTTGCTGGCATATTGAGTGTAGCACTTTCACAGCATCATCTTTCAGGATTTGGAATAGCTCCACTGGAATTCCATCACCTCCACTAGCTTTGTTCGTAGTGATGCTTTCTAAGGCCCACTTGACTTCACATTCCCGGATGTTAGCTTTGACTATATGGACCTTTGTTGGCAAAGTAATGTCTCTGCTTTTTAATACACAGTCTAGGTTTGTCATAGCTTTTCTTCCAAGGAGCAAATGTTCATGGCTGCAGTCGCCATCTTCAGTGATTCTGGAGCCCAAGAAAATAAAGTCTGTCACTGTTTCCATTGTTTCCCCAACTATTTGCCATGACGTGATAGGACTGGATGCCATGATCTTCATTTTTTGAATGTTGAGTAATAAGCCAGCTTTTTCACTCTCCTCTTTCACCTTCATCAAGAGGCTCTTTAGTTCTTTTTCACTTTCTGCCATAAGGGTGGTGTCATCTGCATATCTGAGGTTATTGATATTTCTCTCAGCAATCTTGATTCCAGCTTGTGCTTCATCCAGTCCAGCATTTTGCATGATGTACTCTGCATATAAGTTAAATAAGCAGGGTGACAATATACAGCCTTGACGTACTCCTTTCCCAATTTGGAACCAGTCAGTTGTTCCATATCCACTTCTAACTGTTCCTTCTTGACCTGCATACTGATTTCTCAGGAGGCAGGTAAAGGGGTCTGGTATTCCCATCTCTTTAAGAACTTTTCACAGTTTGTTGTAATCCATACCATCACAGGCTTTGGCGTAGTCAATAAAGCAGAAGTAGATGTTTTTCTGGAATTTGCTTGTTTTTTCTATGATTCAACGGATGTTGGCAATTTGATCTCTGGTTCTTCTGGCTTTTCTAAATCCATCTTGAACAACTGGAAGTTCACAGTTCATGTATTGCTGAAGCCTGGCTTGGAGAATTTTGAGCATTACTTTGCTGGCGTGTGAGATGAGTGCAATTGTGTGGTAGTTTGAGCATTCTTTGTCATTGCCTTTCTTTGGGATTGGAATGAAAACTGAACTTTTCCAGCCCTGTGGCTACTGCTGACTTTTCCAAATTTGCTGGCAATTTGTGTGCAGCACTTTCACAGCATCATCTTTTGAAAGCAAAAATGTAGTTGCTCAGTTGTGTCTGACTTTTGCAACCCCATGGACTGTAGCCTGCCAGTCTTGTCTGTCCATGGAATTCTCTAGGCAAGAGTACTGAAGTGGATTGCCATTACCTTCTCCAGGGCATCTTCCTGACTCGGGGATCGAAACTGGGTCTACCGCATCACAGGCAGATTCCTTACCATCTGAGATTCTTTACCATCTGAGCCACAAATAGCTCAGCTGGAATTCCATCACCTCCACTAGCTTTGTTAGTAGTGATGCTTCCTAAGGGTCACTTGACTTTGCACTCCAGGATATCTGGTTCTAGGTGAGTGATCACACCATTGTGATTATCTGGGTCATTAAGAACTTTTAATATAATTCTTCTGTGTATTGTTGCCACCTCTTCTTAATATCTTCTGCTTCTGTTAGATCCATACTGTTTCCTTTATTGTACCCATCTTTGCATGAAATGTTCTCTTGGTATCTTTAATTTTCTTGAACAGATCTCTAGTGTTTCCTGTTCTATTGTTTTCCTCTATTCTTTTGCATTGATTGCTGAAGAATGCTCTCTTTTCTCTCCTTGCTATTCTTTGGAAATCTGCATTCAGATGGATCTATCTTTCCATTTCTCCTTTGCTTTTAATGTCTCTTCTTTTCTCAGCTATTTGTAAGGCCTCCTCAAACAATCAGTTTGCCTTGTTTCATTTCTTCTTCTTGGGTATGGTCTTTTTGGGGGGGTTAACATATTTTATTTTATTTTTTAATATAAATTTATTTGTTTTAATTGGAAGCTAATTACTTTACAATATTGTATTGGTTTTGCTATACATCAACATGAATCTGCCACAGGTATACACGTGTTCCCCATCCTGAACCCCCCTCCCTCCTCCCTCCCCATACCATCCCTCTGGGCTGTCTCAGTGCACCAGCCCCAACAATCCAGTATCATGCATCAAACTTGGACTGGCAATTCATTTCATATATGATATTACACATGTTTCAGTGCCATTCTCCCAAATCATCCCACCTTCTCCCTCTCCCACAGAGTCCAAAAGACTGTTCTATACATCTGTGTCTCTTTTACTGTCTTGCAAACAGGGCTATCATTACCATCTTTCTAAATTCCATATATATGCATTAGTATACTGTATTGATGTTTTTCTTTCTGGCTTACTTCACTCTATATAATAGGCTCCAGTTTCACCCACCTCATTAGAACTGATTCAAATGAATTCATTTTAATGGCTGCATAATACTCCATTGTGTATATGTACCATAGCTTTCTTTATCCATTCATCTGCTGATGGACATCTAGGTTGCTTCCATGTCCTGGTTATTATAAACAGTGTTGCGATGAACATTGGGGTACACGTGTCTCTTTCAAGTCTGGTTTCCTTGGTGTGTATGCCCAGCAGTGGGATTGCTGGATAATAAGGCAGTTCTACTTCCAGTTTTTTAAGGAATCTCCATACTGTTCTCCATAGTGGTGGTACTAGTTTGCATTCCCACCAACAGTGTAAGAGGGTTCCCTTTTCTCCACACCCTCTCCAGCATTTATTGCTTGTAGAATTTTGGATCACAGCCATTCTGACTGGTGGGAAATGATACTTCATTGTGGTTTTGATTTGCATTTCTCTGATAATGAGTGATGTTGAGCATCTTTTCATGTGTTTGTTAGCCATCTGTATGTCTTCTTTGGAGAAATTTAGTTCTTTGGCCCATTTTTTGATTGGGTCATTTATTTTTCTGGAATTGAGCTCTAGGAGTTGCTTGTATATTTTTGAGATTAGTTGTTTGTCTGTTGCTTCATTTGCTATTATTTTCTCCCATTCTGAAGGCTGTCTTTTCACCTTGCTTATAGTTTCCTTTGTGGTGCAGTAGCTTTTTAAGTTTAATTAGGTCCCATTTGTTTATTTTTGCTTTTATTTCCAATATTGGGGAGATGGGTCATAGAAGATCCTGCTGTGATATATGTCAGAAATTGTTCTGCCTATGTTCCCCTCTAGGAGTTTTATAGTTTCTGGTCTTACGTTTAGATCTTTAATCCATTTTGAGTTTATTTTTGTGTATGGTTTCAGAAAGTGTTCTAGTTTCATTTTTTTACAAGTATTTGACCAGTTTTCCCAGCACCACTTGTTAAAGAGATTGTCTTTAACCCATTGTATATTCTTGCCTCCTTTATCAAAGATAAGGTGTCCATAGGTGCATGGATTTATCTCTGGGCCATCTATTTTGTTCCATTGATCTATATTCCTGTCTTTGTGCCAGTACCATACTGTCTTGATGACTGTGGCTTTGTAGTAGAGCCTGAAGTCAGGCAGGTTGATTCCTCCAGTTCCATTCTTCTTTCTCAAGATTGCTTTGGCTATTTGGGGTTTTTTTATTTCCATACAAATTGTGAAATTATTTGTTCTAGCTCTGTGAAAAAAACCCGTTGGTAGCTTGATAGGGATTGCATTGAATCTATAGATTGCTTTGGGTAGTATACTCATTTTCACTATATTGATTCTTCTGATCCATGAACATGGTATATTTCTCCATCTATTAGTGTCCTCTTTGATTTCTTTCACCAGTGTTTTTTATATATATATATATATATATATATATATCTTTAGTTTCTTTAGGTAGATATATTCTTAAGTATTTTATTCTTTTCATTGCAATGGTGAATGGAATTGTATCCTTAATTTCTCTTGCTGTTTTCTCATTATTAGTGTATAGGAATGCAAGGGATTTCTGTGTGTTGATTTTATATCCTGCAACTTTACAATATTCATTGATTAGCTCTAGTAATTTTCTGGTGGAGTCTTTAGGGTTTTCTATGTAGAGGATCAAAATGGCTGTCTGGGGAGGCGTAACAAATAGCTGTGAAAAGAAGAGAAGCAAAAAGCAAAGGAGAAAAGGAAAGATATAAACATCTGAATGCAGAGTTCCAAATAATAGCAAGAAGAGATAAGAAAGCCTTCTTCAGCGATCAATACAAAGAAAGAGAGGAAAACAAAAGAACGGGAAAGACTAGGGATCTTTTCAAGAAAATCAAAGATACCAAAGGAACATTTCATGAAAAGATGGACTCAATAAAGAACAGAAATAGTATGGACCTAACAGAAGCAGAAGATATTAAGAAGAGGTGGAAAGACTACACAGAACAACTGAACAAAAAAGATCTTCACGACCCAGATAATCACAATGGTGTGATCACTGACCTAGATCCAGACATGCTAGAATGTGAAGTCAAGTGGGCCTTAGAAAGCATCACTACGAAAAACCTAGTGGAGGTGATGGAATTCCAGTGGAGCTATTCCAAATCCTGAAAGACGATGCTGCGAAACTGCTACACTCAATATGCCAGCAAATTTGGAAAACTCAGCAGTGGCCACAGGACTGGAAAAGGTGAGTTTCCATTCCAATCACAAAGAAAGGCAATGCCAAAGAATGCTCAAACTACAGAACAATTGCACTCATCTCACATGCTAACAAAGTAATGCTCAAAATTCTACAAGCCAGGCTTCAGCAATATGTGAACCATGAATTTCCAGATGTTCAAGCTGGATTTAGAAAAGGCAGAGGAACCAGAGATCAAATTGCCAACATCTGCTGGATCATGGAAAAAGTGAGAGAGTTCCAGAAAAACATCTATTTCTGCTTTATTGACTATGCCAAAGCCTTTGACTGTGTGGAACACAATAAACTGTGGAAAATTCTGAAAGAGATGGGAATACCAGACCACCTGATCTGCCTCTTGAGAAATCTGTATGCAGGTCAGGAGGCAACAGTTAGAACTGGTCATGGAACAACAGACTGGTTCCAAATAGGAAAAGAGTACATCAAGGCTGTATATTGTCACCCTGTTTATTTAACTTATATGCAGAGTACATCATGAGAAATGCTGGACTGGAAGAAACACAAGTTGGAATAAAGAATGCTGGGAGAAATATCAATAACCTCAGATATGCAGATGACACCACCCTTATGGCAGAAAGTGAAAAGAAACTAAAAAGCCTCTTGATGAAAGTGAAAGTGGAGAGTGAAAAAGTTGGCTTAAAACTCAACATTCAGAAAACGAAGATCATGGCATCCAGTCCCATCACTTCATGGGAAATAGATGAGGAAACAGTGGAAACAGTGTCAGACTTTCTTTTTCTGGGCTCCAAAATCGCTGCAGATGGTGACTGCAGCCATGAAATTAAAAGAGGCTTACTCCTTGGAAGGAAAGTTATGACCAACCTAGATAGCATTTGCCAACAAAGGTTCGTCTAGCCAAGGCTATGGTCTTTCCTGTGGTCATGTATGGATGTGAGAGCTGGACTGTGAAGAAGGCTGAGCACCGAAGAATTGATGCTTTTGAATTGTGGTGTTGGAGAAGACTCTTGAGAGTCCCTTGGACTGCCAGGAGATCCAACCAGTCCATTGTGAAGGAGATCAGCCCTGGGATTTCTTTGGAAGGAATGATGCTAAAGCTGAAACTCCAGTACTTTGGCCACCTCATGCACAGAGTTGACTCATTGGAGAAGACTCTGATGCTGGGAGGGATTGGGGGCAAGAGGAGAAGGGGACGACAGAGGATGAGATGGCTGGATGGCATCACTGACTCGATGGACGTGAGTCTGAGTAAACTCTGGGAGTTGGTGAAGGACAGGGAGACCTCGTGTGCTGCGATTCATGGGGTCGCAAAGAGTTGGACATGACTGAGTGACTGATCTGATCTGATGTAGAGGATCATGTCATCTGCAAACAGTGAGAGTTTTACTTCTTTTCCAATTTCGTTTCCTTTTATTTCTTTTTCTGCTCTGATTGCTGTGGCCAAAACTTCCAAAACTATGTTCAATAGTAGTGGTGAAAGTGGGCTCCCTTGTCTTGTTCCTGACTTTAGGGGAAATGCCTTCAATTTTTCACCATTTAGGAAAATGTTTGTTTTGGTTTATCATCAGATCAGATCAGTCGCTCAGTCGTGTCCGAATCTTTACGATCCCATGAATCGCAGCATGCCAGGCCACTGTGGGTTTATCATATATAGCTTTTATTATGTTGAGGTATGTTCCTTCTATTCCTGCTTTCTGGAGAGTTTTTATCATAAATGGATGTTGAACTTTGTCAAAGGCTTTCACTGCATCTATTGAGATAATCATATGGCTTTTATTTTTCAATTTGTTAATGCGGTGTATTACATTGATTGATTTGCAGATATTGAAGAATCCTTGCATCCCTGGGATAAAGCCCACTTGGTCATGGTGTATGATCTTTTTAATGTGTTGTTGGATTCTGATTGCTAGAATTTTGTTAAGGATTTTTGCATCTATGTTCATCAGTGATATTGGCCTGTAGTTTTCTTTTTTTGTGGCATCTGTGTCAGGTTTTGGTATTAGGGTGATGGTGGCCTCATAGAATGAGTTTGGAAGTTTACGTTCCTCTGCAATTTTCTGGTTCAGTTTGAGTAGGATAGGTGTTAGCTCTTCTCTAAATTTTTGGTAGAAATCAGCTGTGAAGCCGTCTGGACCCGGGCTTTTGTTTGCTGGAAGATTTCTGATTACAGTTTCAACTTCCGTGCTTGTGATAGGTCTGTTAAGATTTTCTATTTCTTCCTGGTTCAGTTTTGGAAAGTTGTACTTTTCTAAGAATTTGTCCATTTCTTCCACTTTGTCCATTTTATTGACATATAATTGCTGATAATAGTCTGTTATGATCCTTTGTATTTCTGTGTTGTCTATTGTGATCTCTCCATTTTCATTTCTAATTTTATTGATTTGATTTTTCTCCCTTTGTTTCTTGATGAGTCTGGCTAATGGTTTGTCAATTTTATTTATCCTCTCAAAGAACCAACTTTTGGCTTTGTTGATATTTCCTATGGTCTCTTTTGTTTCTTTTGTATTTATTTCTGCCCTAATTTTTAAGATTTCTTTCCTTCTACTAACCCTGGGGTCCTTCATTTCTTCCTTTTCTAGTTGCTTTAGGTGTAGAGTTAGGTTTTTTATTTGACTTTTTTCTTGTTTCTTGAGGTATGCCTGTACTGCTATGAACTTTCCCCTTAGGACTGCTTTTACAGTGTCCCACAGGTTTTGGGTTGTTGCGTTTTCATTTTCATTCGTTTCTATGCATATTTTGATTTCTTTTTTGATTTCTTCTGTGATTTGTTGGTTATTCAGCAGCATGTTGTTCAGCCTCCATATGTTGGAATTTTTAATAGTTTTTCTCCTGTTATTGAGATCTAATCTTACTGTATTGTGGTCAGAAAAGATGCTTGGAGTGATTTCAATTTTTTTCGTGTGCGCTTGAGAAAAAGGTGAAATTCATTGTTTGGGGGTGAAATGTCCTATAGATACCAATTAGGTCTAACTGGTCTATTGTATCATTTAAGGTTTGTGTTTCCTTGTTAATTTTCTCTTTAGTTGATCTATCCATAGGTGTGAGTGGGGTATTAAAGTCTCCCACTATTATTGTGTTATTGTTAATTTCCCTTTTCATACTTGTCAGCATTTGTCTTACATATTGCAGTGCTCCTATGTTGGGTGCATATATGTTTATAATTGTTATATCTTCTTCTTGGATTGATCCTTTGATCATTATGTAGTGTCCTTCTTTGTCTCTTTTCACAGCCTTTGTTTTAAAGTCTATTTTATCTGATATGAGTATTGCTACTCCTGCTTTCTTTTGGTCTCTATTTGCATGGAAAATCTTTTTCCAGCCCTTCACTTTCAGTCTGTATGTGTCCCCTGTTTTGAGGTGGGTCTCTTGTAGACAACATATATGCTGCTGCTACTGCTAAGTCGCTTCAGTCGTGTCCGACTCTGTGCGACCCCATAGATGGCAGCCCACCAGGGTCTGCCATCCCTGGGATTCTCCGGGCAAGAACACTGGAGTGGGTTGCCATTGCCTTCTCCATTGTGTAAAAGTGAAAAGTGAAAGTGAAGTCGCTCAGTTGCCTCCGACTCGTAGCGACCCCATGGACTGCAGCCTACCAGGCTCCTCCATCCATGGGGTTTTCTAGGTAAGAGTACTGGAGTGGCTTACCATTGCCTTCTCCAGACAACATATATAGGGGTCTTATTTTTGTATCAATTCAGCCAGTTTTTGTCTGTTGGTTGGGGCATTCAACCCATTTATGTTTAAGGTAATTATTGATAAGTATGACACCACTGCCATTTGCTTTATTGTTTTAGGTTTGAGTTTATACATCCTTTTTGTGTTTCCTGTCTAGAGAATATCCTTTAGCATTTGTTGGAGAGCTGGCTTGGTGGTGCTGAATTCTCTCAGCTTTTGCTTGTCTGTAGAGCTTTTGATTTCTCCTTCATATTTGAGTGAGATCCTTGCTGGGTACAGTAATCTGGGCTGTAGGTTATTTTCTTTCATCACTTTAAGTATGTCTTGCCATTCCCTCCTGGCTTGGGGAGTTTCTATTGAAAGATCAGCTGTTATCCTTATGGGAATCCCCTTGTGTGTTATTTGTTGTTTTTCCCTTGCTGCTTTTAATATTTGTTCTTTGTGTTTGATCTTTGTTAATTTGATTAATATGTGTCTTGGGGTGTTTCGCCTTGGGTTTATCCTGTTTGAGACTCTCTGGGTTTCTTGAACTTGGGTGATTATTTCCTTCTGCATTTTAGGGACTTTTTCAACTATTATCTCCTCAAGTATTTTCTCATGGTCTTTATTTTTGTCTTCTTCTTCTGGGACTCCTATGATTCGAATGTTGTGGCATTTAACACTGTCCTGGAGGTCTCTGAGGTTGTCCTCATTTCTTTTAATTCGTTTTTCTTTTTTCCTCTCTGATTCATTTATTTCTACCATTCTATCTTCTAATTCACTAATCCTATCTTCTGCCTCTGTTATTCTACTATTTGTTGCCTGCAGAGTGTTTTTGATCTATTTATTGCATTATTCATTATATATTGACTCTTTTTTATTTCTTCTAGGTCCTTGTTAAACCTTTCTTGCATCTTCTCAATCCTTGTCTCCAGGCTATTTATCTGTGATTCCATTTTGATTTCAAGATTTTGGATCATTTTCACTATCATTATTTGGAATTCTTTATCAGGTAGATTCCCTATCTCTTCCTCTTCTGTTTGATTTGATGGGCATTTATCCTGTTCCTTTACCTGCTGGATATTCCTCTGTCTCTTCATCTTGTTTCTATTGCTGAGTTTGGGGTGTCTTTCTGTATTCTGGCAGTTTGTGGAGTTCTCTTTATTGTGGCATTTCCTCACTGTGTGTGGGTTTGTACAGGTGGCTTATCAAGGTTTCTTGGTTAGGAAAGCTTGTGTCGGTGTTCTGGTGGATGGAGCTGGATTTCTTCTCTCTGGAGTGCAATGAAGTGTCCAGTAATGAGTTATGAGATGTCAATGGTTTTGGGGTAACTTTGGGCAGCCTGTATATTGTAGCTCAGGGCTGTGTTCCTGTGTTGCTGGAGAATTTGCATAGTATGTCTTGCTCTGGAACTTGTTGGCCCTTGGGTGGTGCTTGGTTTCAGTGTAGGTATGGAGGCGTGTGATAAGCTCCTGTCAATTAATGTTCCCTGGAGTCAGGAGTTCTCTGGTGTTCTCAGGGTTTGGACTTAAGCCTCCTGCTTCTGGTTTTCAGTCTTATTTTTATAGTAGTCTCAAGACTTCTCCTTCTATACAGCACTGTTGATAAAACATCTCCTTTCGAAGACAATAGGCTGCTTTTCTGGGTGCCTGATGTCCTCTGCCGGCATTCAGAAGTTGTTTTGTGGAATTTACTCAGCATTTAAATGTTCTTTTGATGATTTTGTGGGGGAGAAAGTGGTCTCCCCATCCTATTCCTCCGCCATCTTAGGACCGCCCCTTGGGTATGGTCTTGAGCACTGTCTCCTGTACAGTGTTACAAACCTCCATCCATAGTTCTTCAGGCATTCTATCAGATCTAGTCCTTTGAATCTGCCATGTCCACCCTACAATTGTAAGCAATTTGATTTAGATCATACTTGAATGGTCTAGTGGTTTTCCCTACTTTCTTCAATTTAAGTCTGAATTTTGCAATATTGAGTTCATGATCAGAGCCACAGTCAGATCTTTTTTGTTGACTGTATAGAGCTTTTCCACCTTTGGCTGCAATGAATATAAACAATCTGGTTTTGGTATTGACCATCTAGCAATGTCCATGTGTAGAGTTGTATTTTGTGTTGTTGGAAGAGGGTGTTTTCTATGACCAGTGCATTCTTTTGGCAAAATTCTGTTAGCCTTTGCCCTGCTTCATTTTTTACTCCAAGGCCACACTTGCCTGTTACTCCAAGTATCTCTTGAATTCCTACTTTTGCATTCTAATCCCCTATGATGAAAAGTCCATCTTTTTCTGGTGTTAGTTTTATAAGGTCTTATAGGTCTTCATAGAGCCATTCAACTTCAGTTTCTTCAGCATTAGTGGTATTTATAAAATATATTTTAAGTCAAATGATTCCCTAGGTACCATTTGCTTGCAGATCTTAGGCATAACCACTTTATTGCTTTTTTTCCCCAATGCCACAAGATTAATAGTCTCATCTTGCCAAATGGCAGGCCTTTAATCCTCTCTAGTATCCTTGGATGTTCTAAAGTGAATGGAGAATATTCCACACAGCATTTGCACAGCCTCATATCTCTGCTGGCTTTTTTCTCTGGCTCTTAACATTCCTCTTAGCTAATTCTATTTGGCAAGGAGCACATAGGTGGTAATGACCTTTGACATCCTTTGAGGTGTCTATTTTCTCAACATCTGGTGCCTGTGACACCATCCTGCCTCCAAGTTCCTGAGATAAACACCAGCTGCAGTTCTATTCTGGTCTTGAATACATTGATGTTAACCCAGTCTTAACCTAGAGTCCTCACCTGGAGAGAAGATATTTCCACTTTTCATCTCTTCACATATGAAGGCAGAAGAAATTCCACAAACCTGGGCTGATGGTGACAAAGTGCCTTCAAGTTTACCATCTCTTTTCAATACCATAAGCACCCACAACAATCTGAGCATATCTCAGATTTATTCTCATATCTATATCCTACACTAATTCTCCCTTCCCATTATGACAGATAAACCTTCACTTACTGTGATGACTCTTTTCTCACAGAGGCACTTTCATCTCTTACCTTACCTCACTCTGGTTTTCTTTGTGAACTCCTATGGAGCCACTTTCCATCCTTTTTCAGGGTCACAAATGTCAGTAAGAGTCTGACCTTGGATCTCAGGCAAATCAGAGGATGGAGTTAGAAGTAAGGGGAAGACTGAGAGGAAAGCATTCCATACCTCCACATACTCAGAGGGCTGATCTTTGTAGGCCCACAATTTAAAACTAACCAGCAGCATGTATTTGAAATATTAGAAATACAACCTTATATTAAAATGATTCTGGTCAGCATCTTAAATACAAACATTTCTCAACTATTGAGTGTGCTTTTCATAAAGTCTGAGATAAATCTCAATGTTTTGGGCAAAAATATGATGGTGTAGATGAGCCAAATAAACAAAAAGATTTCAAAGTTTACACAGACCATTAAAACTATTTGCAGTTAACAACTAAGTAAAAATCCAATCATTAATCCATAAGTTTCAATAGTATACATTTTGAAAATGAAAGAATTTTGGATTATATAGGCCAACTATTGATACTTCATTTTAGAAATAGGAACTTGGGTAAAATAACATTAAAAGTCATCAGGTATGACCTCAAATTGAAACCTCCTATTCTTAGTTTTGTTCTCTTTCCCTTACATTCATTATCTTACAAGGATAGCCTGTGGGGTAAAAGCATTTTGCCACAATGATACATTCATTCAGTTAACAGATATTAATATTTATTGAGCATCCAACTGTGTTTCAACTGTTTCAGGTCACAAGAGAGGGTGACCTACCAGGAGTAAAAATCGTAGTTCAAATCTCAGGTCTTCCAAACTTCATGTGTGTTCCTATGCAAGTAGTATATATACCTAAATCTTAGCATCCTCATCCTAAAATGAAGCTTATAGTTAAATCATCTGTAAGGTTTCTTTCAGTTCTCAGAATCTATAATTCAGTCAAACAGCTATACATGTTAAATAATAACAAAAAAAACCCTCATGAATGAAGATTTAAAGTTTCACAGATACTTTAAGTAAGTGAAGTCACTCAGTCATGTCCGACTCTTTGCAACCCCATGGACAGTAGCCTACACCAGGCTCCTCCGTCCATGGGATTTTCTAGGCAAGAGTACTGGAGTGGGTTGCCATTTCCTTCTCCAGGGAATCTTCCCAACCCAGGGATTGAACACAGGTCTCCCACATTGTAGACAGAGGCTTCACCATCTGAGCCACCAGGAAACTCCATGAGGGATCTTAATTCATAGATACTTTACCCAAAACCAAATGCAAGATGCTCATTTGGCAGATTTAGGTCACCAGATAATATCTGATGAATATTTTTGCTACAAAAGGAGAAAAGAGGAGACTATGATAAATTACTACCTGTCACTATGCCCAAATAAATCAAACTACTAATACATTTAAAACAAACAAACAAACAGGTTTAGTGAGTATCTTACATACTCAATAGTATATATTTTTGAATCTGGGTGATTCTAGCCATGCCTCCCTAAAAAAATAGTTTGATATCTCTAAACATTCAGAATTAAGTCCTCAAAGCATTTTATATAGAATTTCTAACCTCAGGTATGCAGATGACACCACCCTTATGGCAGAAAGTGAAGAAGAACTAAAGAGCCTCTTGATAAAAGTGAGAGTGAAAAAGTTGGCTTAAAGCTCAACATTCAGAAAACTAAGATCATGGATCTGGTCCCATCACTTCATGGCAAATAGTTGGGGAAACAGTGGAAACAGTGGCTGACTTTATTTTGGGGGGCTCCAAAATAACTCCAGATGGTGATTGCAGCCATGAAATTAAAAGATGCTTACTCCTTGGAAGGAAAGTTATGACCAACCTAGACAGCATATTAAAAGGCAGAGACATTACTTTGTCAACAAAGGTTTGTCTAGTCAAGGCTATGGTTTTTCCAGTGGTCATGTATGGATGTGAGAGTTGGACTATAAAGAGGGCTGGGCACTGAAGAATCTATGCTTTTGAACTGTGGTGTTGGAGAAGACTCTCGAGAGTCCCTTGGACTGCAAGGAGATCCAACCTGTCCATCCTAATGGAAATCGGTCCTGGGTGTTCATTGGAAGGACTGATGTTAAAGTTGAAACAACAGTATTTTGGCCACCTGATGTGAAGAGCTGACTCGTTTGAAAAGATCCTGATGCTGAGAAAGAGTGAAGGCAGGAGGAGAAGGGGACGAAAGAGGATGAGATGGTTAGATGGCATCACCGACTCAATGGACATGAGTTTGGGTACACTCTGGGAATTGGTGATGGACAGGGAGGCCTGGCATGCTGCGGTTCTTCAGGTCACAAAGAGTTGGATGTGACTGAGTGACTGAACTGAACTGAAAGGACAACATAAATGAAATTTGGCATCCATTTGAATTAAATTGAGCTAATAGATAGTCTTGAAGGTCAGCATAAATATTAGATCTCATACAAGAGAGCAATTAGGGAGGGAGGTATAGTTTGATGAATTTCTTTAATATTTCTAAATATTTAATATTTCAAGAAATGCCAGAGGTTTAGGTTTTTAAAATCAAGTCTAATCAATAAACAAAATGACTAGTCATTTTGCTATCATTAAATAAGACAGTATGTTTAATTCTGGTCTTCTCTTATAAAGCTCAGTTGTAGATCACTGTAAACCCCATCCTTTCTTGTTATAAATGAGAAAAGCCAATCCTAAGAAGGTAAATATTTTTTCAGAAGTTTAACAGAGCCAGAGCTAAGACTGTAGTATTCAATTCTATTGCACCATACTGCTATTTCCTAATTATTTTTCTGTTTAACTCAAGTATAATTGAAGTACAATAAACCCCATAAAATATACAATGGGATCAGTTTTGACATATATATACTCCCATAAAATCATCATCACAATCAGAATGATACTGTCCATAATTCCAAGAAGTTTGCTCTGTATTTCTTTCCTTCCTCTACCCTTTTGCTCATGTGAGCATCAATTTGTTTTCAGTCACTATTGATTAATCTTCATCTTGTAGAATTCTGAATAAATGAAATCACACAGTATATGGTGCTCTTTTGGCCACGGATTCTCTCACTCTGCATAATTTTAAGATTATCCCACATTATTGCATGTATCAATGTTTATCCCTTTCTTTGATGAGTATCAGAGAAGGCAATGGCGCCCCACTCCAGTACTCTTGCCTGGAAAATCCCATGGACGGAGGAGCCTGGTAGGCTGCAGTCCATGGGGTCGCTAGGAGTCGGACATGACTGAGCGACTTCACTTTCAATTTACACTTTTCACTTTCATGCATTGGAGAAGGAAATGGCAACCCACTCCAGTGTTCTTGCCTGGAGAATCCCAGGGACCGGGGAGCCTGGTGGGCTGCCGTCTATGGGGTCGCACAGAGTCGGACACAACTGACGTCAGATACTGACTGACTTAGCAGTAGCAGTTGATGAGTATATTGCATTGTGTGGCTTCCTTGGTGGCTGAGCGTAAAGAATCTACCTGCCAAGCAGGAGATGCAAGTTCCATCCCTCAGTGAATAAGATCCCCTGGAGAAGGATATGGCAGCCTACTGCAGTATTCTTTCCTCATAAATCCTATGGACAGAGGAGCCTCGAGGCTATAATTGGTGGGGTCACAAAAGAATTGGAAACAACTTCGCAACTAAACAAACAAACAAACAAAAACATATTGCATTATGTGAATAGATTCTTTGTGACCCCATGGACTGCAGCACACCAGGCTTCCCTGTCCATCATCAATTCCCAGAGCTTGCTCAAACTCGTGTCCATCGAGTTGGTGATGCCATCCAACCATCTCATCCTCTGTCATTCCCTTCTCCTCCCATCTTCACTCTTTTCCAGCATCAGGGTCTTTTCCAATGAGTCAGTTCTTTGCATCAGGTGGCTAAAGAATTGGAGTTTCAGCTTCAATATCAGTCCTTCCAATGAATATTCAAGACTGATTTACTTTAGGATGGACTGATTGAATCTCCTTGCAGTCCAAGGGGCTCTCACAAGTCTTCTCCAACACCACAGTTCAAAAGCATCAGTTCTTCGGTGCTCAGCCCTCTTTTTAGTCCAACTCTCACATCCATACATGAATACTGGAGAAACCATAGCTTTGACTAGATGAACTTTTGTTGGCAAAGTAATGTCTCTGTTTTTCAATATGCTGTCTAGGTTGGTCATAGCTTTTCTTACAAGGAGCAAGCATCTTTTAATTTCATGGCTGCAATCACCATCTGCAGTGATTTTGGAGCCCCCCAAAAATAAAGTCTGTCACTGTTTAAATTGTTTCCCCAACTATTTGCCATGAAGTGATGGGACTGGATGCCATGATCTTTGTTTTCTGAACGTTGAGCTTTAAGCCAACTTTTTCACTCTCCTCTTTCATTTTCATCAAGAGGCTCTTTAGTTCTTTTTCACTTTCTGCCATAAGGGTGGTGTCATCTGCATATCTGAGGTTATTGTTATTTCTTCTGGCAATCTTGATTCCAGCTTGTGCTTCATCCTGCCTGGCATTTTGCATGATGTACTCTGCGTATAAGTTAAATAAGCAGGGTGACAATATACAGCCTTGATGTACACCTTTCCCTATTTGGAATCAGTCTGTTGTTCCATATCCACTTCTAACTGTTGCTTCTTGACCTGCATACAGATTTCTCAAGAGGCAGATCAGGTGGTCTGGTATTCCCATCTCTTTAAGAACTTTCCACAGTTTATTGTGATCTACACAGTCAAAGGCTTTGGCATAGTCAATAAAGCAGAAGTAGATGTTTTTCTGGAATTCTCTTGCTTTAACTGTGATCCAAGGGATGTTGGCAACTTGGTCTCTGTTCCTCTGACTTTTCTAAATCCAGCTTGAACATGTGGAAGTTAACAGTTCATGTACTGTTGAAGCCTGGCTTGGAGAATTTTGAGCATTACTTTGCTAGTATGTGAGATGAGTGCAATTGTGCAGTAGTTTGAACAGTCTTTGGCATTGCCTTTCTTTGGGGTTGAAATGAAAACTGACCCTTTTCATTCCTGTGACCCCATTCATTCAAGTTTTCCAAATTTGCTTGCCTATAGAGTGCATCACTTTTACAGCATCTTCTTTTAGGATTTGAAATAACTCAACTGGAACTCCATCACCTCCATTAGCTTTGTTCATAGTAATGCTTCCTAAGGCCCACCTGACTTTGCATTCCATGATTTCTGGCTCTGGGTGAGTAACTACACTGTGGTTATCTGGGTCTTGAAAATCTTTTTGTATAGTTCTTCTGTGTCTTCTTACCACCTCTTCTAAATATCTTCTCCTTTTGTTAGATCCATATCATACCCGTACAATCAGTCTCTCCCATCAGGAAGCTTCTATAAGCCTCTTATCCTTATCCATCAGAGGGCAGAAAGAATGAAAACTACAATTACAGAAAACTAATCAAACTGACCACATGGACCACAGCCTTGTCTAACTCAGTGAAACTGTGAGCCATGCTGTATAGGGCCACCCAAGATGGAGGGGTCATGGTGGAGAGTTCTGACAAAATGTGGTCCACTGGAGAAGGGAATGGCAATACACTTCAGTATTCTTGTCTTGAGAACCCCATGAACAGTATGAAAAGGCAAAAATATAGGACACTGCAATATGAACTCACCACGTCGGTAGGTGCCCAATATGCTACTGGAGAAGAGTGGAAAAATAACTCCAGAAAGAATGAAGAGATGGAGCCAAAGCAAAAACAACACTCAGTTGTGGATGTGACTGGTGATGGAAGTAAAGTCCAATTCTGTAAAGAACAATATTGCATAGGAACTTGGAATGTTAGGTCCATGAATCAAGGTAAATTGGAAGTGGTCAAACAGGAGATGGCAAGAGCGAATATCAACATTTTAGGAATCAGTGAACTAAAATGGACTGGAATGGGTGAATTTAACTCAGATGATCATTATATCTACTACTGTGAGCAAGAATCCCTTTGAAGAAATGGAGTAGCCCTCATAGTCAACAAAAGAGTCCGAAATGCAGTTCTTGGGCGCAAAACGACAGAATGATCTGTTCATTTCCAAGGCAAATCATGTGGATAAATCGCAGATTTATTCATTTATTCATTGATGAATGTTTAAATTTTCTTTAGACTGGGACTATTACAGATAAAGCTGCTACAAGCTTTCATATACAAGTTTTTCTGTGAGCATATGTCCTCATTTCTTGTGTGTAAATAGCTAAGAATGGAATGGATGGGTCATATGGTAGGTGTATGTTTAACTTGAAAATCTTCTGTCAATTTTCCAAAGTAGTTGAACCATCAGCATGCAAGTTTTGTTGCTTTATAAACTTGCCAACATTTGGTATCGGGTTTTTTTGTATTTTTGTTATTGTTTTTTATTTAATTTTAACTATTCTAATGGTATGCCATCAGTTTTTATCACATTTGTTTAATTCCTTGGACTTTCTTGACATAATTTGAGCTATCCTGTAAATCTAGGGGAAAGAATGACACATATAATAATGTGATATGTAACTGAAGGACAAGGATAAGGGTATTTTTTTTCATAAGTTATTTTCATCACAATGACAATTACCTTAGTATCTGTACTGATTGACAATTAAAAATTGACTCAATGATTGTTGCTACTGTTTAGTCACTAAGTCATGTCTGACTCTTTGCAACTCCATGGACTGTAGCCTGCCAGGCTCCTCTCCTATGTGATTTTCCAGGCAACAATACTGGAATGATTTGCCTTCTCCATGGGACCTTTCAAACCCTGGGATCAAAACCTGCGTTCCTGCATTACAGGCAGATTCTTTACCACTGAGCCACATTGGAAGCCCTTAATGATGCATACTACTTAATCATTTTTAGCTTTTTTAAAACGATATTAAATTTTTTTTTCTTTACTCTTATTAACTTCTTTTTTTCTAAACGGAGTACAGAAAATAATCAAGGGGTTTAAAACACAAGCGCCCGAAGGATGAGGGTGGATAATATAAAAACATAAAGTCATTCAAGGAATAAAATTGGAACTACTTATTGCATACCAAATTGAAGCACAGAGGCATGACCAACTAATTATCTGTGTACAGGGAATTTCTTTTGAGCTGAATCTGGAAGAATAAGTAGTTTTCCAGATGGAAAAGTGGTAGAAATACATTTTTGGAGGAAGAAATAATGTATGCAAGGCCACCGAGTTGTTTGCATCCCTGGAAGACAGTTCAAGGGCTAAAGATTCAATTAATGTCTATTGAATACACTAACAAATGAGTTAAAAAACAAAACAAAGCTTCTTTCTCTCTTATTGTTCTCTGTCCCCTATACTTCAGTCACTAAAATTCTACTACTAAAGCATAATAATATAATACAAATTTCAAAGTGACTAATTTTATATCAGTTATATCCTAGGATGCTCCTTCCTAAAAACACCTTGGAATGCCTTAATTTCATCAGTAATTTATTAAATAGTTAATGAAAAGTAAGCTAATTCTGGAGACCTCTCAGAGAGCCAAACATCACCTATTAAAAGTATTAATCTTTTTCTTGCTTTATATCGTAAGAAACAGATGATATTTAGACTGAGTCCTTTATCTATTCACTAACTATAAATCAAAAGAATGACTTTAATTGATTTTGGATCAAAAATCAATTAATTGATATTTTTTTCTTTAACAAAAAACCTACTTACAAGCAGATCTTTGATACAATTTAGGTGTCTTTTAAAAAAAAGATTTGTTTGGTGCTGTTTATGCTTCTTAAATAATAAAGTGATATGCTGGCAATGTTGATTGCTAAACTGATATTAAAAGATCTGTACAGTTACTTAATTCCCTAGTCATTATTTATCTTTTTAACATTCATAAATACTAAAGTTCATCATCCTTTGTGAGAAATTATGAGATAAAATGATTAGATTGATATTTAGTATTTTTTTTCTAATCTTTTACAGGAAAAATGACTACACAAAGGAAAAGCAGAGGGATATACTCTCAACTAAGGCAAGATTTAAATTACTGATGGGAACTTACATTCAGAGAGATTTTATTTATTATTAAAATAATAGCAACTAAAAACTTCTTTTTCTAGCCATTTTACTTACTAGACACTATAAACAGTCCTGTATACTGGATGCAATCTCAAAAGCAACAGAATGATCTCTGTTTATTTCCAAGACAAACCATTCAATATTGCAGTAGTACAAGTCTATGCCCTGACCAGTAACACTGAAGAAGCTGAAGATGAACATTCTATGAAGACCACAAGATCTTCTAGAACTAATACCCCAAAAAGATGTCCTTTTCACCATAGGGGACTGGAATGCAAAAGTAGGAAGTCAAAAAAAAAAAAAAAGTAGGAAGTCAAGACACACCTGGAGTAACAGGCAAATTTGGCCTTGGAGTATAGAATGAATCAGGGCAAAGGTTAATAGAGTTCTGCCAAGAGAATGCACTGGTCATAGCAAACACCCATTTCCAACAACACAAGAAAAGACTCTACACATTGACATAACCAGATGGTCAACACTGAAATCAGACTGATTGTATTGTTTGCAGCCAAAGATGAAGAAGCTCTATGCAGTCAGCAAAAACAAGACTGGGAGCTGACTGTGGTTCAGATAATGAACTCCTTACTGTCAAATTTAGGCTGAAGTTGAAGAAAGTGGGGAAAACCACTAGACCATTCAGATATGACCTAAACCAAATCATTTATGACTATACAGTGGAAGTGAGAAATAGATTGAAGGGACTAGATCTGATAGACAGAGTGCCTGATGAACTATGGACAGAGATTCGTGACATTGTACAGAAGACAAAATTCAAGACCATCCCCAAGAAAAAGAAATGCAAAAAAGCAAAATGGTTGTCTGAGGAGGCCTTACAAATAGCCGTGGAGAGAAGAGAAGTAAAAAGGAAAGGAGAAAAGCAAAGATATACCTTTTTGAATGCAGAGTTCCAAAGAATAGCAAGGAGAGATAAGAAAGCCTTCCTCAGCAATCAATGCAAAGAAATAGAGAAAAACAATAAAATGGGAAAGACTAGAGATCTCTTCAAGGAAATTAGAGATACCCAGGGAATATTTCATGCAAAGATGGGCTCAATAAAGGACAGAAATGGTAGGAATCTAACAGAAGCAGAAGATATTAAGAAGACGTGGCAAGAACACATAGAAGAACTGTACAAAAAATACTTTCATGACCCAGATAATCACAATGGTGTGATCACTGACCTAGAGCCAGACATCTTGGAATGCGAAGTCAAATGGGCCTTAGAAAGCATCACAACGAACAAAGCTAGTGGAGGTGATGGACTTCCAGTTGAGCTATTCCAAATCCTGAAAGATGATGCTGTGAAAGTGCTGCACTCAATATGCCAGCAAATTTGGAAAACTCAGCAGTGGCCACAGGACTGGAAAAGGTCAGTTTTCATTCCAATCCCAAAGAAAGGCAATGCCAAAGAATGCTCAAACTACGGCACAATTGCACTCATCTCACATGCTAGTAAAGTAATGCTCAAAATTCTCCAAGCCAGGCTTCAGCAATACGTGAACCATGAATTTCCAGATGTTCAAGCTGGTTTTAGAAAAGGCAGAGGAACCAGAGATCAAATTGCCAACATCCGCTGGATCATGGAAAAAGCAAGAGTTCCAGAAAAACATCTATTTCTGCTTTATTGACTATGCCAAAGCCTTTGACTGTGTGGATCACAATAAACTGTGGAAAATTCTGAAAGAGATGGGAATACCAGACCACCTGATCTGCCTCTTGAGAAACCTGTATGCAGGTCAGGAAACAACAGGAAGAAACTGGACATGGACCAACAGACTGGTTCCAAATAGGAAAAGGAGTACGTCAAGGCTGCATATTGTCACCCTACTTATTTAACTTATATGCAGAGTACATCATGAGAAACACTGGGCTGGAAGAAGCACAGGCTGGAATCAAGATTGCCAGGAGAAATATCAATAACCTCAGACATGCAGATGACACCACCCTTATGGAAGAAAGTGAAGAGGAACTAAAGAGCGTCTTGATGAAAGTGAAAGAGGAGAGTGAAGAAGTTGGCTTAAAGCTCAACAACCAGAAAACTAAGATCATGGCATCTGGTTCCATCACTACATGGGAAATAGATGGGGAAACAGTGGAAACAGTGTCAGACTTTATTTTTCTGGGCTCCAAAATAACTACAGATGGTGACTACAGCCATGAAATTAAAAGACACTTACTCCTTGGAAGGAAAGTTATGACCAACCTAGACAGCATATTAAAAGGCAGAGACATTACTTTATCAACAAAGGTTTGTCTAGTCAAGGCTATGGTTTTTCCAGTGGTCATGTATGGATGTGAGAGTTGGACTAAAAAGAGGGCTGAGCACCGAAGAATTGATGCTGTTGAACTGTGGTGTTGAGGAAGACTCTTGAGAGTCCCTTGGACCACAAGGAGATCCAACCAGTCCATCCTAAAGGAGATCAGTCCTGGTGTTCACTGAAGGACTGATGTTGAAGCTGAAATTCCAATACTTTGGCCACCTGATGAGAAGAGCTGACTCATTTGCAAGACTCTGATGCTGGGAAAGACTGAGGGCAGGAGAAGAAGTGGACAACAGAGGATAAGTTGGTTGGATGGCATTATCAACTCAATGGACATGGGTTTGGGTGGACTCCGAGAGTTGGTGATGGACAGGGAGGCCTGGCATGGTACAGTTCATATAACAGCAAAGAGTCAGACACAACTGAGCAACTGAATTGAACTGATACTGAGTCAACCAAAATGTTGCAGATAAGGCATAGGGATCCTGACAAGGTATGGAATCTAACAGATCCTTACCTAAATCTGAATCCCCAAAGAGCTCCCCTTTGAGCCCCTATAAGGGTGAATAGAAATAAAGGAGCATTATATTAATATTTGGGGTAGTTCTGTCACCAAAATACTTTTTAATACTGAAGGATATTTTTAATATTGAAATGCTTGATCTCTGTCCAAAAGAGCAGAGGTGGTTGTAATGCTTTAAAGACACATCTAGGCCAAGGAATGGCCAAATGGCATCAGTGTACACTGTAGGGATAGAGGTTTCACAGTAGAGATGATTGTGGAGAAAACTGAGTCATCACATGCCTTATGCATAGTTACCCATGAAGACTTGAAGGACTCTCCATTATTGAAATCAGTATTAATAATGCCATCTGTAACTCAGATGGAAGAAAAAAAGATTGTCATATGAAATCAACATGATCATTTAAATTACATTGGTTTTACATTTTTGTTTGTATTTGATTTGAAGTTTTTGTTTTATTGTTACATAAGTCTTGAATACCTAAAGGGTTTATACTTAGTTTTATGGTCGTACATATTATAATAGACTTATAAAAAATTTTTCTTCAAAAGAGATATATACATTCTTTGGATATAGAGTGAATATAGAGTGTAGGTTTGATACGGACTGGCTTACCATTTGACTTCTTGTGTAGATCCACCTACAGTGTGGACCACTCACTCAATTCAGAGAGTGCCATGGTAATTATGGTGGTCATTACAACTTGTGAAAGCTGTCTTTTATTTCAATATCTATGAAACTTTTGAAATGGTTCTATCCTGAAGCAGTAATCTACCTCAGATGAATTAGGTGGAATCAAGTGAAAATGCAATTCTTATCAGTCAAAAACAACTATCTATAAGCATTTTCTTATCATACAACCTAATACATCATAAAGTTTCTTCTCTTTCAAGGACAGTCTAACCTAAACCAGTATGAATGAATCATAAGAGAAATTTCATAACAGGCAACTAACTCTCCTTGATGCTATACTTATTTTTGCTGATGCCATTCAGTTAAATTAGAAATTAAATGTAAAGGCTTTTTTAATATAAAAATAATATATTTTAAAAAGCAACTATTGAACATATATATGAGCTTACCTAGTGATTTCAGCAGTAAAGAATCCAACTGCCAAAGCAGGAGACATGGGTTGCATCCCTGGGTTGGGAAGATTCCCTGGAGAAGAAAATGGCAACCCACTCAAGTATTCATGCCTGGGAAATCCCATGGACAGAGCAGCCTGGCAGGCTATAGTCCATGGGGTGACAAAGAGTCAGACATGACTTATCAAGTAAACAATAACAACAATGACAAGCAAATATATATAAGAAAGAAAGTTATAAGGAATATAAACTTAAATCATAGTAAGTGAGACACTATCTTGGGGAACCACTTGGCCACTGATCACAGAGACCTTCTTCCTAATAGAATAGAAGTTAATTAATCAGGTTTTTGTATAAAGCAATACAGAAAAGATCCAGAACTTCCAGAAATAGGTATCAGTCAGAACAGGTTTTCAGTAGTTATTTTTTTTTATTTTCTATTCACTACAATACTAATAAGTAATCAAATATTATCCACACTGTTTTCTCAACCCATTTTTGTCTTTTCCTTTAATTGTTTTAAATTCCTCAAGAGTGAAGAACCCCCACCCCCATCTAATCGTCAAAGACGAGAACAAAGAAAGTTTTGCCCATAGTTATTGCTTCCTTAGAGATGAGGTGACCTACCCCCCTATTTCATACTAAATATGATTATTAGTGACAATATCCAAGTGAAACGTCTCTGGTTTCATTTGAGACAATGAAATGTGTGTCCCACTTTCTTCCAACACAATATTTCAAAATAACAAGCATGACAAAATCTTCATAATACAGGGTACGATATGAAGAAATATGAGGAACATCTCATATTCTTGTTATTCCCATGTTTAATGTTTTTATTTCCTCTTTTAGACTAGGAAACATCCCAAATCTTGTATACAGAAGCTTTATGTCCACTTTGTTCCCAGATAAAGGAAGGATTATTTCTTGACAAGTGGGCAGTGAAGCCTGGCCTCAGAAACTATATTCCATGACCTCTCTGCATGGCACCAAAGGACTAAGGCTGATAAAGAGGATACATATTCACAGAAAACAATGATTCAGATTTATGAAAAAAGGGCTAAATAAAATTATAATAAATGGTAAAATGTTCCTAAAGTTCTGTGATAGCAAAGTCATTCATTTGTCCATTCACTCAACTGTTTACAAGAATCTATTTTACATAAGGTATTGTTTTAATATAAATGATTGACATTCATTGAGTACTTATTATGTGCCAAGAATTATACTAGCTATTTTATATACATTATTTCAAAATTACTATGAATAAGTACTATTATTATCCCAATTTTACAGAAGAAAAATAGGAAGCTGAAGAGGTTACATAACAAGTACATAAGTGGCTATGCTGGGATTTTAACTTATAACTGACTGTTTTCTTTCTACTGCACCATACGAACTGCTTAAAAACATTTGAAAACTGAATGGATATAAATATTTAGAGTACCTAACAATGTACAAATCAATATTGAATTAAATGTGAATCATTAATACTTCATTTGGAGTTTCAAAATTTCATTTGGAGTCAAAGCATAAATATCAAAGCACTTTTTCAATTGACAGCAGTATTTCCCATTATCATCTGTAGCACTTTCCAACGGCCAACATCACAGTGAATTTTACAGGGCTAACTGAGAAACTATTATCATGTTAGCCAGTGTAAAATTTCCCTGCTGGTTCTTCTGTTAGTGGAGTTACCCCTCAAATGAAAAATGCCTGTGGAATATCCAACACTGGGTTCTTTCCTGTGTGTTTGCTAAACAATAGACAAGAGTTGCAACTACAGTTCTCCCTCTATTTTGACTTCCATGGTAGTGAACTAGAGCATGATCCCTTCATAAAAATATTTGATTATTTATTTATATAATAATCTCTTACTAAGTACCTACTTTTTCATGGGGATGGTCTTGATCCCTGTCTCCTGTACAATGTCATGAACCTCATTCCATAGTTCATCAGGCATTCTATCTATCAGATCTAGGCCCTTAAATCTATTTCTCACTTCCATTGTATAATCATAAGGGATTTGATTTAGGTCATACCTGAATGGTCTAGTGGTTTTCCCTACTTTCTTCAATTTCAGTCTGAATTTGGCAATAAGGAGTTCATGGTCTGAGCCACAGTCAGCTCCTGGTCTTGTTTTTGCTGACTGTTCAGAGCTTCTCCATCTTTGGTTGCAAAGAATATAATCGATCTGATTTCGGTGTTGACCATCTGGTGATATCCACGTATAGAGCCTTCTCTTGTGTTGTTGGAACAGGGTGTTTGTTATGACTAGTGCATTTTCTTGGCAAAACTCTATTAGTCTTTGCCCTGCTTGATTCCATATTCCAAGGCCAAATTTGCCTGTTACTCCAGGTGTTTCTTGACTTCCTACTTTGGCATTCCAGTCCCCTATAATGCAAAGGACATCTTTTTTGGGGTATTAGTTCTAAAAGGTCTTGTAGGTCTTCATAGAACCGTTCAACTTCAGCTTCTTCAGTGTTACTGGTTGGGGCATAGACTTGGATTACTGTGACATTGAATGGTTTGCCTTGGAAATGAACAGAGATCATTCTGTCGTTTTTGAGATTGAATCCAAGTACTGCATTTCGGACTCTTGTTAACCATGATGGCCACTCCATTTCTTCTGAGGGATTTCTGCCTGCAGTAGTAGATATAATGGTCATCTGAGTTAAATTCACCCATTCCAGTCCATTTCACTTCGCTGATTCCTAGAATGTCGACATTCACTCTGGCCATCTCTTGTTTGACCACTTCCAATTTGCCTTGATTCATGGACCTGACATTCCAGGTTCCTATGCAATATTGTTCTTTACAGCATCGGACCTTGTTTCTATCACCAGACACATCCACAGCTGGGTATTCTTTTTGCTTTGGCTCCATCCCTTCATTCTTTCTGGAGTTATTTCTCCACTGATCTCCAGTAGCATATTGGGCCCCTACTGACCTGGGGAGTTTCTCTTTCAGTATCCTATCATTTTGCCTTTTCATACGGTTCATGGGGTTCTCAAGGCAAGAATACTGAAGTGGTTTGCCATTCCCTTCTCCAGCGGACCACATCCTGTCAGATCTCTCCACCATGACCCGCCTATCCTGGGTTGCCCCACGGGCATGGCTTAGTTTCATTGAGTTAGACAAGGCTATGGTCCTAGTGTGATTAGATTGACTAGTTTTCTGTGAGTATGGTTTCAGTGTATTTGCCCTCAGATGCCCTCTTGCAACACCTACCGTCTTACTTGGGTTTCTCTTACCTTGGGCATGGGGTATCTCTTCATGGCTGCTCCAGCAAAGCACAGCCATCTCACCTTACCTTGAACAAAGGGGTATGCAGGTCAGGAAGCAACAGTTAGAACTGAACATGGAACAACAGACTGGTTCCAAATAGGAAAAGGAGTACGTCAAGGCTGTATATTGTCACCATGTTTATTTAACTTGTATGCAGAGTACATCATGAGAAATGCTGGACTGGAAGAGACACAAGTTGGAATCAAGATTTCTGGGAGAAATATCAATAACCTCAGATATGCAGATGACATCACCCTTTTGGCAGAAAGTGAAGAGGAACTAAAAAGCCTCTTGATGAAAGTGAAAGTGGAGAGTGAAAAAGTTGGCTTAAAGCTCAACATTCAGAAAACGAAGATCATGGCATCCGGTCCCATCATTTCATGGGAAATAGATGGGGAAACAGTGGAAACAGTGTCAGACTTTATTTTTTTGGCTCCAAAATCACTGCAGATGGTGACTGCAGCCATGAAATTAAAAGACGCTTACTCCTTGGAAGGAAAGTTATGACCAACCTAGATAGCATATTCAAAAGCAGAGACATTACTTTGCCAACAAAGGTTCGCCTAGTCAAGGCTATGGTCTTTCCTGTGGTCATGTATGGATGTGAGAGCTGGACTGTGAAGAAGGCTGAGCGCTGAAGAATTGATGCTTTTGAACTGTGGTGATGGAGAAGACTCTTGAGAGTCCCTAGCACTGCAAGGAGATCCAACCTGTCCATTGTGAAGGAGATCAGCCCTGGGATTTCTTTAGAAGGAATGATGCTAAAGCTGAAACTCCAGTATTTTGGCCACCTCATGCGAAGAGTTGACTCATTGGAGAAAACTCTGATGCTGGGAGGGATTGGGGTCAGGAGGAGAAGGGGACGACAGAGGATGAGATGGCTGGATGGCATCACTGACTCGATGGATGTGAGTCTGAGTGACCTCCGGGAGTTGGTGATGGACAGGGAGGCCTGGCGTGCTGTGATTCATGGGGTCGCAAAGAGTCGGACAAGACTGAGCGACTGATCTGATCTGATCTGATCTGAAGTACCTACTTATGCAATCTATGCTAAAGGGATGTTTGTTCAAAGAAAATGTAACCAATGATAGTTTACGTATCTATTGTGACAAAATAAGGCATATTTAGGAGACTACTATGATTCAATTTGCATACATGCTCTAAGGAAGACATGTTAAAAGAGTCTATTCCTACTTCCTAGTCCTCTAATTGGAGAAGGCAATGGCACGCCACTCCAGTACTCTTGCCTGGAAAATCCCATGGACGGAGGAGCCTGGTAGGCTGCAGTCCATGGGGTCACTTGGAATCAGACACGACTGAAGCGACTTAGCAGCAGCAGCAGTCCTCTAAATACCTCAGATCTTTATCAGGAGACACACGTGTCTTTTCTGTCATTTTTATCCCTAACTCCATGCATATATTCCTTACACATTGCCAGTGCTAAAATAATAATGTTTGTTATTCAAATAAATGAGCTCTGTATCTTTTCAAATCCTTTAGCAGGATCCATTAAAAAATAACAGTAGCCTGTGGGTCAGAGGCTCTGGCTCATATTTGGACAATATGCCAAACCTACCATCTGACTTTTTAAACAAGCCGTAGCAACAAACTCCCTCCATGAGAGTGAATGGAACTGAATGGATGGCTAGGATTTCAAGGGATGGTACCAGATGTTCCTTAGTATAACTCTAGTGGCTTTCAGCTCATTTCTGAAAATAATTACTTTAGAATGAGGCTTTCACCAAGAGCTCATGATGAACAAGCAGAATTCTGCATGTGATTCTGGGAAGAACATGTGAGTAGTCAAACCCTGCAGACGTAGGAACTGTGGGGAAGATGAAAAACTCTGAGACCCTACCATCAGAATTGGCTTAAGAGTTCCAGCAAGAATAGACTAATTGGTCCCACCTACTGTGTCTAGAGGCTTCCCTGGCAGCTCAGTGGTAAAGAATCCACCTGCAACATAGGAGACACAGGAAACATGGGTTTGAGCCCTCGGTAGGGAAGATCCCCTGGAGAAGGAAATGGCTACTCATTTCAGTATTCTTGCCTGGAAAAATCCCGCAGACAGAGGAGCCTGGCAGGCTACAGTCCCTCTGGTCACAAAGAGTTGGACATAACAGTGACTAAACAACAACAAAGTAGGTCTACACTAGGAGATAAAACTGACTTTGAGCAAAGAAAGAAAATATAATCATCAAGATGCACCAAGTATCCCAAGAAGTTAGGTAGGTAAATTATACAGAAGCTTCCAGAAGTAAACACTTTGGGCTCTCCTTGGGAGCAAGTAAAGCTGCCTAGAGGCAGTCTGTGACAATATTATACTTCATGAAGTGTGCAGGCAAGTAAAGTCTGTAAGCTGAGTATGGGAGAAGAAAATCAGACTCTAAAGTCAGTAATTACAAACAGCACACAAAGTCAAGGCAGGACACAGAAAGATTGGACTAATATTGAGTCTAATAATCACAAAATTTCCCAAGAAGAGCTCTTAAAATCACCCTATGTTCACTCCTTATACCAGTCCTTGAATTCTGTGAAACTGATGACTGCTTTCTACTCAGAGAAAATCCATTTATTTGATTCTATTTTTACTTTTTTCCTCAACTTCTAAACCATCTATGACCATTTTTTTCAAATGGTTCTACAGATGACTCCTTTGACTAAGACTCAATAAATAGAATAAAAAAGGGTTACAAGATCACTTAGATCTTACATTGGTGGTCTGCTGCTGCTGCTGCTGCTGCTGCTGCTGCTAAGTCACTTCAGTCATGTCCGACTCTGTGTGACCCCATAGACAGCAGCCCACCAGGCACCCCTGTCCCTGGGATTCTCCAGGCAAGAACACTGGAGTGGGTTGCCAATTCCTTCTCCAATGCATGAAAGTGAAAAGTGAAAGTGAAGTTGCTCAGTCATGTCTGACTCTTCGCCACCCCATAGACTGCAGCCCACCAGGCTCTTCTGTCCATGGGGTGATCAGCATAGACTCAAAGACAATCTGATCTCTTTTCACTGCACATACAAAGCAGTAAGTTGAAGGGAAATTGAGTTAGTTCCTTGACCTAGTACAACTACTTAGAGGTCACATTAGGACTAGAATAGCATGTCATGAACATGCCTAGTTCAGTGTTTGCTTTTTTCCCTAAACAGTGCTGGTTCTATTATAATGTGAACACATTCAGCTTTCTTATTGTTCTATCTTGCACAAGATCTCATATTTCCCAAATAGCTTGTTTACTAAATCTCCCTTATTGAAGTGACTATCTTATTTGTTGGACTTCTGCATCTTGCCTTTCATTGCTAAGAACAAAACAAAACAAAAAATATGCAATGCCCAATAGGTTATACATCTCTGACAGTATATGACTCAAAAAGCAGCCACTAATTAATTCTGTAACCTCAGTAAACTCACTTAACCTCTGTGGTCCAGATTCCTCATAAGAGGAAGGATAAGGAGGAAAGGGGGGGGGGGGGGTAGACAGACAGAGAAGTGGGTGATGGGATAGGAAGGAGTTGGAACTAAATAATCTAAAAGATTCCTGGATTTAAATAAAGCCTCCAGAGCTCTGTGTAGATGTACTCCAATTTTGGTAAAAACAGAGTCTAGGATACAAGCATGGTTTATATACATAAAGTCTGTGTGGTAACAATGGCTAAGTTAGAGAATAATAACCATATGCCAAGCATTTTTCTAAGGACTATGAACATCTATGAATTCACAGAATAATTGTCATAGAAACTCAATGAGATAAGCACCATTATCTTTATCCCCATTTTCCAAATGAGGAAACTGAGGCACAGAAGTTAAGTAATATGCCAGTGTCATACATACAATGAGTTGTAAACTCACGGTTTGAACTATCTAGTTCCAATTGTCACGCACTTGAAAGACCATTATACTGCCCCCTGATAATGGATGAGCTTGCAGGTTTGGGTGGCCAATGATGATAGAGATGACAAGATTTTGGATGGTCTTTTAAGATAAAATTATCTTAAATTTTATCCTTATTTAAGATAAAATAATAACTTTAATTATACCATGCTTCCTGCGGCAGTTTTCTTAGACAGTTTATAGTAGTAAAATACCAATATTCATCCATTTGCTCAGATTAAAAATCAAATGATAACTCTTGATTTTTGCCTTTCTCTTATTCCAAAATCCATCAGCAAGTCCTCCTAGATCTACTGTCAAAACAAATCTAGAATCCAACCATTTCTCACTGCCATACTGCTATCACTTGGTACATCTTCATCTTCACCTTCATCTGTAATGTTGCTATTACCTCCTAAATCACTTGCTTGATTTTACACTTTTACACTTACACTTCTACAGTCTAATCTCCACATAGCATGCAGAATAGCTATTTTTAAAACATAGACCACATCATTCCTCTACCCCAAACCCTCCTATGGCTTCCCATTGTATTTAGAATAAAATACAATCTCTTTACTAAGGTCTGACTCTGTATGATCTGGCCTTCATGGACTTGTTATCCACTTCTTTTTGATGGCATATATTTTGCAATCTGAATAAACTTCCTGAAGTCTTTGAACTTCTCTTATGATGTTATGTACTTTTTTCCAACCAAAGTATAACTGCTATGTACTTACTGGAAGAGAGTTAACTCATTAGCATTAAACACTAACATAATTACTACATTAAAATCCCATGCCATGTGAAGATGCAGAAATGAAAGCTACCCCCTGCAGCAGCTTTCTGCTGCTGCTTTCTTTTTCACAATCTATGGAAACTTTCTAGACTACCCTGAGAATTCTTTTTTCTTTCAAGTGACAAAGAATACCTGCTCAGAAGGTTTTTATTGTCTAGGTATTACCTATTCATCATTACAAGTGATAAGTTGCTGGCTGAGATTGATTGTCAATTTTTACAGAAGCTTTGAAATAATTAGTGATACCATTTAATTTTAAAATCTGTGGTAAGCTAATGGCAAACACACATAGTGTATGGAAAGGAAAACCTATTGCTTCCTAGAACCTGATTTCCTCATCATGGGAAATCAAATAGGTCAAATACAGCTCATCCATAAAAATTAAAAAAGAAACCCTTGTTTCTAGTGATAGTTCAGGTAAGTGTTTCAGCCAATTCTACTCATATGTTCTAAAAGAATTAATTTCTCCCTTACATATCTATGGGAGTAATGACTATCTAGTGATTTAGAAGACCATAAAATGGATATAATCCATTTTCTTTCCATTAAATATCCCACTGCAGTATCTATGATTTGACCTTCACATGTACAGACAACAATAAAACTAAAAATTTCTCAATTGACTGATTTCTCAGCTCAGTCATAGGAGTTGAAACAAGTTAGCTTTCAATTTCCAAAATAGTATTAAGAGAAACAGTCTCTTTTTTTGTGCTAATTAGGGCTGTGCATTTAGTTATCTAGAAACAGATTTGAAGTTGTGTCCTCTGCTAACCTTCTACTGATTAGATCTACATATTTTGAACTCTATTTGGAGCATAGATTACAGTTCTGTGACTCTGTCATTAAAATAAGCAGCCCCAAAGTAAAATGTAATCACAATGAACCAAGGAATTAGCATGAAATACTAATTTAGTAATTCATTCAAAGGACAACTTAGCTTCCCAAATGTTAGCTTCAAAGATTGCAGATAATAAACTAAAAACATAAGCAAATTGAAACAAAGTGAGTGAACATAACTCTTGAGACTGATTTAGGTCATTGTACTCCTTCATATCTTTCCCAGTAGATAAAATGGAGGCTGAACTGCTGATGTCTTAACCAGGCATATTAAGAATATTTTATGACCAATACAGTACTAACACTGACCTAGTAGCATAGTCCCAGCTTGCCAGAGTGAAGAAGTAGTGTCTTTGAGGGCCTTTTGGGGCAGGCATCAACCATTCACTTGCTGATTTGGGGGAAGTCTGGTGGATTCCCGTGGGGGAGACTCCAGAGCCAAGCCAGCAGGGTGAGAGTAGGCCCACTCAAGAGCTTGGGTATAGGATCTTTACTCAGCAGTAAGAGCCGTACAATGCATACCAACTGAAAATTATCCTTAAGACTGTCATAAGCTTTGGATAATTGAAAAAAGGAAGTGGGGAAGAATGAACATTTTGAGGCAGGAGATAGATGGGTTCCAAGCTACTCATTTAAAATACTCCTCTGTCCATACTTTGAGATCGAAATGACAGGAAAGCTTTCTTCAATGAACAATCCAAAGAAATACAGGAAAATAACAGAAGGGGAAAGACTAGAAATCTCTTAAAGAAAATGGGAAATCAAAGGAATATACCATGCAAAGATGGGCATAATAAAGGAGAGAAATGGTAAAGACCTAATAGAAGCAGAAGAGATCAAGAAGAGATGGCAAGAATACATAGAAGAACTATACAAGAAAGATCTTAATGACCTGGATAACCACAATGGTGTGGTCACTCACCTAGAGCCAGACATCCTGGAGTGTGAAGTCAAGTGGGCCTTAGGAAGCACTTCTGCCAATAAAGCTAGTGGAGGTGATGGGATTGCAGCAGAGCTATTTAAAATCCTAAAATCTGATGCTATTAAAGTGCTACACTCAATATGTCAGCAAATTTGGAAAATCCAGCAGTGGCCACAGGACTGGAAAAGGTCGATATTAATCCCAGTTCCCAAGAAGAGGATTGCTAAAGAATATTCAAACTACCAGACAATTACACCCACTTCCCATGCTAGTATGGTTATGCTCAAAATCCGTCAAGCTAGGCTTCAGCAGTACTTGAATCAAGGACTTCCATATGTACAAGCTGGGTATAGAAAAGGCAGAAGAACCAGAGATCAAACTGACAACAAATTCACAGGATCATAGAGAAGGTAAGGGTATTTCAGAAAAACATCTACTTCTGTTTCATTGACTATGCCAAAGCCTTTGACTGTGTGGATCATAACAAACTGTGGAAAACTCTTAAAGAGATGTGAATACTGGATCATCTTACCTATCTCCTGAGAAATTTGTATGCAGTCAAGAAGTAATGGTTAGAACCTTATATGGAACAACTGACTTGCTCAAAACTGAGAAAGAAGTACAGTGCAATCAGGCTGCCTAATGTCAACTTGCTTATTTAACTTCTATGCAGAGCACATCATGCAAAATGCTAGTCTGGATGAGTTACAAGCTGGAATAAAGACTGCTGGGAGAAATATCAACAACCTCAGATATGCAAGATGATATTACTCTAATGGCAGAAAGTGAAGAGGAACTAAAGAGCCTCTTGATGAAGGTGAAAGAGAAGAGTGAAAAAGCTGGCTTAAAACTCAATATTATAAAAACTAAGATCCTGGCATTCAGTCCCATCACTTCATGGGAACTAGATGGGGAAAAGGTAGAAGCAGTGATAGATTTTCTCTTCTTGGATTCTAAATCACTGCGGATGGTGACTGCAGCCTAGAAATTAGAAGACAATTGCTTCTGGGAAGAAAAGCTAGATAGCATATTAAATAACAAAGACATCACTTTGCTGACAAAGTCACTAGTCAAGGCTGTGGTCATGTATGGATGTGAGAGTTGAACCATAAAGAAGGCAGAGCACCAAAGAATTGATGCTTTTGAACTGTGATACTGGAGAAGACTCTTGAGAGTCCCTTGGACAGCAAGACCAAACCAGTCAGTCCTAAAGGAAATCATCCCTGAATATTCATTGGAAGGACTGATGCTGAAGCTCCAATACTTTGGCCACCTGATGTGAAGAGCCAACTCATTGGAAAAAAACACTGATGCTGGGAAAGATTGAAGGCAGGAGGAGAAGGGAGCAACAGAGAATGAGATGTTTGGATGCCATCACCAACTGAAAGGACATGAATTTGAGCAAACTCTGGGAGATGGTGAAGGATAGGGAAGCCTGGTGTGCTGCAGTCCACAAAGAGTGGACTGTGTCCACAAAGAGTCAGACAACTTAGCGACTGAACAACAATAACAACACAACAGTATAGGTATCAAAATCTCTTTCTCACTTTAGACCCAAAGCCCTGAGGAATCTAAGACTTTGACTTAAACCTTGCCTTTTGGCTCACCATTTTTGTCCTAGGAATTAGAAAAATACTTGATGCATATTAAATATGTTTAGTGAACAAATGGAGAGGTTAGTTTGATTTTAAAATGTTACATACCATACAAGGCCAATTATTGTCTACTCACAATAAAGTATAAAGTTGTGCAAGTAAAAAAAAGGAAAAGATACAGTAAACCCCTATATACAAAACTTAATTGCAACCTTTCAATGACTTAAACATGCATTTTCATGACCAATCATGTAAGTTAGTTCATGTGTCTGGCATACATTATCACATGTGCAGCTTCTGCAAGTGGTTATGCTTTTGTATACTTTACAGTACAGTACTGTCTAGAGTACAGTAGGACAGTATCTTTATTTCAAGCCCAAGATGTCTGGAAGCAAGCATAAAATCAGCAGTGATATAGCTTGTACTACTGTACTTTCCAAGGTACCACTGTACTATAAGACTGCTTTTCTTTTTATTTTTTGGTTTGTTTTTTATGTATTATCTAGGTGAAAAGTATTGATATTATAAACCTGTTACAGTACAGTACTATATACCTGATTGTGTTAGTTTGGCACCTAGGCTAAATTGTTAGACTTACAAACAAATTGGACTTATGAAGGCCCTCTTGAAATGGAGTCTTTCATATATAGGGGACTTACTGTAATGATAAAAATATGTAGTATTTATTGAGTTCTTACTATGTGATAATCACTATATCCAAATACACATGCCCTTATTTAATTTTCCCAAAACCCCATGAGATAAGCATAATTTTCACTGTCTTCATTTTATAGATGAGGGAACAAAGGCTTAGAGTAATAAATTCCAAAAATCAAGAGCTAGTAAGCAGTAGACCAGAGTTTTAAATCAGGTTTGTAAATTACCAAAGACTGAACTCTAATCTCCATACATTCAATTTCCCCGTGTTTAATTCATTTTACATTTAGCCCCTTCCTTTGGGGTGAATGAGTCAACAAATATTGCGTGGTTCTCTACTGGATTGGATTAAGTATGTATAAGAACCAAAGTAATGCACTGTAAGAGTGATAACAGGAAAAACTGCTGCAGACAAGTTCTGATATCTAGTTGATGAGCAGATGGTGTACTTCTGAGAAATATCAGGATATATGAAAGAAAACATTAAGGTAACTGATGTTTATGTGGGTGCTATTTTCTGGCTATAGCAGATGCCTATTGCTTCCTGAAATATGCCCTATTCCACCCTAAGTACAGAAAAATACATATAGCTGACAAAGTTGAATAGATTGTGGCTTTGCATATCAGTAAATTATACTTACTGGTCCCATAAGGTATCATTTAACCAAGAACTCAGAAGCTGAAATTGATCTCTCAGGTACTATGGCACAATAGAAAGAACATAGAATTTGGAATCAAACAAGCCTGAGCTCATAATCCTGGGCTGTATAATCTTGAACACTGTTTTTAACTGTCCAGAGCTTAAGTTTTTTATCACTAAAATAATACAGTATTCATAACCTGTTGGTTCTGTATGATTCAAATAGGAATAAAGTGTCTGACAAACAGTAGGCACTTAACAAATGCTAGCTAATTATCCAAATCAGATCAAAGTTTGGCATAGCTAGTATGAAGGTTAATTCTTTTTGAAACTTTAAACTTTTTATTTTGTATTGGGATATAGACCATTAACAATGTTGTGGCAGTTTCAGGGGAATAGTGAAGGGACACATCCATACATACACATGTATCCATTCTTTCCCAAACCTCCCTCCATCCAGGTTGGCACATAACATTGAGTGGACTTCTGTGTGCTATACAATGTCTTTGTTGCTTATCAATTTTGAATTTTGAATATAGCAGTGTGTACATGAGCTTCCCAAACTCAACTATCCCTTCCCACAAAAGTTTGTTTTCTAAGTTTATGAGTGTCTTTCTATTTTGAAAATAAGTTCTTTTTAAATTCCACATATAACGGATGTCATTTGATATTTCTCCTTCTCTGTCTGACTTACTTCACTCACTATTGACACTCTGTAGGTCCATCCATGTTGCTGCAAATGGCATTATTTTGTTCTTTTTAATGGCTGAGTAATATTCCATTGTGTATATATGTACCACATCTTTTTAATCCATTCCTCTATCGATGAACATTCAGGTTGTTTCCATGTCTTGGCTATTGTAAACAGTGTTGCAATAAACACTGGGGTGCATGTGCCCTTTTGGATCATGGTTTCCTCTGGATATATATGCAGGATTGCAGGGTCATATGGTAACTCTATTTTTAGTTTGTTAAGGAACCTACATACTCTTCTCTATAGTGGCTATAACCAATCTACATTCCCACCAACAGTGCAGGAAAGTTTCCTTCTCTCCATACCCTCTCCAGCACTTGCTGTTGGTGGATTTTTTTTTATGATAGTCATTCTGACCAGTGTGAAGTGATACCTCATTGTAGTTTTGATTTGCATTTCTCTAATAACTAGCAATGTTGAACATCTTTTCATGTGCCTATTGGCCATCTGCATGTCCTCTTTGGAGAAATGTCTATTCAAGTCTTCTACCCATTTTTTGAGTGGGCTGTTTTGATGCTGTTAAGCATCATAATTTGTTCATGAATTTTGGAAACTAATACCTTATCTGTCATAGCATTTGCAGATATTTTCTCACAATCTGTGGGTTGCCTTTTTATGTTGTTCACTGCTTCCTTTGCTGTGAAAAAGCTTTTGAGTTTAAGTAGGTATCATCTGTTTATTTTTTTATTTCCATTATTGTGGGAGATGGACTGAAAAAGATGTTGCTGTGATTTATGTCAGAGTGTCTGCCTTTGTTTTCCTCTAGGAGTTTTATAGTCTTTATAGTTTTAAAGACATTTAGGTCTTTAATCAATTTAATGTAGGAACTTGGAGGGTGTTTTATAGTGAGATTAACTTTTTCTTTTGGCCATGTGCCATGCAGGATCTTAGTTCCTCTTTAAGTTCAGTTCAGTTCAGTTGCTCAGTCATGTCCAACTCTTTGTGACTCCATGGACTGCAGCACGCCAGGCTTCTCTGTTCATCACCAACTCCCAGAGCTTACTCAAACTCATGTCCATCATGTCAGTGATGCCGTCCAACTGTCTCATCCTCTGCCATCCCTTTCTCTCATCCTCAATCTTTCCCAGCATCAGGGTCTTTTCCAATGAGTCAGTTCTTCACATCAGGTGGTCAAAGTATTGGAGTTTCAGCTTCAGCATCAGTCCTTCCAATGAATAGTCAGGACTGATTTCCTTTAGGATTGACTGGTTGGATCTCCTTGTAGTCCAAGAGACTCTCAAGAGTCTTCTCCAACACCACAAGTCAAAAGCATCAATTCTGGAGAGGGCAGTCCTAAGATGGCAGAGGAATAGGACAGGGAGACCACTTTCTCCCCCACAAATTCATCAAAAGATCATTTGAACACTGAACAAATTCAACAAAACAACTTCTGAACGATGATGGAGGACACTAGGCACCCAGAAAGGTAGCCATTGTCTTCAAAAGGAGGTAGGACAAAATATAAAAGATAAAAAGAGAGACCAAAGAGTTAGGGATGGAGACCCATCCCGGGGAGAGAGTTGTGAAAGAAGAGAAGTTTCCAAACACCAGGAAACTCTCTCACTAGCGGGTCTGTGGGGAGTTTTGGACTCTCAGAGAGCAACATAACTGGGAGGAAAATAAATAAATAAAACCCACAGATTATGTGCCTAACCACAACTCCCAGCAGATAAGTAGCCCAGACACTAGCATGCGCCACCAGCAAGTGGGAGCTGAAAGGGGAGGCATGGGCTGCATCGTTTAGCGTAAGGACCAGGCCTGAATGCCCTGAGGACAATCTGAAGGAACTAATGTGAGATAGAAACCCAAACTGTGGGATAGCCAGAGAGAGAGAGAGAAAAAAAGAGAGAACTTTCCCGTGAAAGCTTTAACCTAAGGCACTGCTGGGCCCACTCACAGAACAAAGGACTGAGCAAATACCAGAGGAGAGCTAGCTGGCTGTGGACCAGCCCATCCCCTGCCAGAGGCAGAGAGGCAGGCGGGTGACAGCCAAAGCCAGAAGGGGGCAATCTCAGCCCCAGAGATGGCATCCTCTACAAAACTGCGAGCAAGCTCCCAGTTGCTAACCGAAGTCTTCCTGGGATCCTGGATGGTTGACACCCGCCAGGAGGGTCGCAGCCAGAGATCAGCTCCCCAGAGGAGACATACTGCACACCTGAGATGACGCTCCCGCTGCACACCCAGGAAACTGAACAGCTGAAACGGGGGAAGTGATAAGACGTACCACCAAGCACCTGATCACCTGAGCTGCTCAGACCTGGGAAGAGGACAAAACGCAGGCCCAACCGAGTCTGTGTCTTTGTGGAGTATTTGAGAATCTGAAGCTGAGCAGCTTAGACCTGGGAAGTGCACGCAACCCAGGGCCCGCTTTAGACAGCTCCCCTGCAGAGCAACCTGGAGACTGAGCAGTGTAGACCAGGAAAACACACATGCCGTGAGCGGGGGCAAACCCAGTGTGGCTCAGACACTGTGAGCACTCCCCACACACGCCAGTGATATTTGTTTGCAGTGTTCCTCCCTCCCCACATCACAACTGAACAAGTGAGCCTAAATAAGTGACCACCTTCGCCCCCTTGTGTCAGGGCAGAAATTAGGCACTGAAGAGATTTGCAAACAGAAGAAGCCAAAATAAACAGAGGGAACCACTTTAGAAGTGACAGGTGCAACAGATTAAAACCCTGTAGCTAGCAGTGACTATATTGGAAGGGGCCTGTAGACCTTGAAAAGAAGTCTAAGCTGGAACAAGGAACTATCTGAAACTGAACCGACCCCACACTGCCTACAACAGCCCCAGAGAAATTTCTAGATATATTTTATCATTATCATTTTTTAATTTATAAAAAAGTTTTATTTTTAAGTCTTTTATTATTCCTTTAATTTTCATTTTTCCAACATACTATTACCTTGCCCAAAAAAAGACCCTATTTTGAAAGCAAATTTCATATATTTTTTTTTATAATTTTTGTGATTTTATTGTTTTTTTAATACTGTATTTTTGAGAGTATTACCTCTAGTCTAGATTTTTAATCTTTGCTTTTTGGTATTGTTATCAATTTTGTACCTTTAAGAGTCCAACCTTCACTACCCATTTTTACTTAGGAATGTGATTACTAGCTTGATTGCCCTCTCCCCTTTTGACTCTCCTTTTTCTCACCCAGGTCACCTCCATCTCCTCCCAGCCCCTTCTCTTCTCTACCCAACTCTGTGAATATCTTTGGGTATTTTGAGCTGTACAGAACACAGGGAACTGATTACTGGCTAGACCTGCCTCTCTCCTTTTGACTCCCCTTCTTTTCCTCCTGGTCACCTCTATCTCCTTCTTCCCTTTTCTCTTCTCTGTGTAACTCCGTGAACCTCTCTGGGTGTTCCAGGCTGTGGAGAGCACATAGGAATTTGATTACTGACCGGATTGCTCTCTCCCCTTTTGATTCCCCCTATTCCCCTGGCCACCTGTATCTTCCTCCTCCCTCTTCTCTTCTCCATGTAACTCTGTGAACCTCTCTGGGTGTCCCTCACTGTGGAGAATCTTTTCACCATTAATCTAGATGTTTTATCATCAGTGCAGTATGGATGGAGAAGTCTTGAGGCTACTGAAGAATAAGACTGAAAACCAGAGGCAGGAGTCTTAAGTCCAAAACCTGAGAGCACCAGAAAACTACTGACTCCGGGGAACATTAATCGACAAGAGCTCATCCAAAAGCTTCCATACCAACACTGAAACCAAGCTCGACCCAAGAGCCAACAAGTACCAGAGCAAGATATACCATGCTAATTCTCCAGCAGCGCAGGAACATAGCCCTGAGCATTAATATACAGGCTGCCCAAAGTCACACCAAACCCATAGACACCTCAAAACTCTACTGGACACTTTATTACACTCCAGAGAGAAGAAATCCAGCTCCACCCACCAGAAGACAGACACAAACATCCCTAACCAGGAAACCTTGACAAACCACTCGTCCAACCCCATCCACAGGGAGGAACCTCCACAGTAAAGAGGTACCACAAACTTCCAACATATAGAAAGGCCACCCCAAACACAACAATCTAAACAAGATGAAAAGGCAGAGAAATTTTCAGCAGGTAAAGGAACATGATAAATGCCCACCAAACCAAACAAAAGAGGAGGAGATAGGGAGTCTACCTGAAAAAGAATTCAGAATAATGATAGTAAAGATGATCCAAAATCTTGAAAACAAAATGGAGTTACACATAAATAGTCTGGAGACAAGGATTGAGAAGATGCAAGAACTGTTTAACAAGGACCTGGAAGAGATAAAAAAAGTCAATCAATAATGAATAATGCAATAACTGAGATCAAAAACACTCTGGAGAGAACCAACAGTAGAATAACTGAGGCAGAAGATAGGAAAAGTGAGGTGGAAGACAGAATGGTGGAAATAAATGAAGCATAGAGGACAAAAGAGTTAAAAGAAATGAGGACAACCTCAGAGACCTCTGATCAGATCAGTTGCTCAGTCGTGTCCAACTCTTTGCGACCCCATGAACTGCAGCACGCCAGGCCTCCCTATCCATCACCAGCTCTCGGAGGTCACTCAGACTCACATTCATCGAGTCAGTGATGCCATCCAGCCATCTCATCCTCTGTCGTCCCCTTCTCCTCCTGCCCTCAATCCCTCCCAGCATCAGAGTCTTCTCCAATGAGTCAACTCTTCGCATGAGGTGGCCAAAATACTGGAGTTTCAGCTTTAGCATCATTCCTTCCAAAGAAATCCCAGGGCTGATCTCCTTCAGAATGGACCGGTTGGATCTCCTTGCAGTCCAAGGGACTCTCAAGAGTCTTCTCCAACATCACAGTTCAAAAGCATCTATTCTTCGGGGCTCAGCTTTCTTCACAGTCCAGCTCTCACATCCATACATGACCACAGGAAAGACCATAGCCTTGACTAGGCGAACCTTTGTTGGCAAAGTGATGTCTCTGCTTTTGAATATGCTATCTAGGTTGGTCATAACCTTCCTTCCAAGGAGTAAGCGTCTTTTAATTTCATGGCTGCAGTCACCATCTGTAGTGATTTTGGAGCCCAGAAAAATAAAGTCTGACACTGTTTCCACTGTTTCTCCATCTATTTCCCATGTAGTGATGGGACCAGATGCCATGATCTTCGTTTTCTGAATGTTGAGCTTTAAGCCAATCTTTTCACTCTCCACTTTCACTTTCATCAAGAGGCTTTTTAGTTCCTCTTCACTTTCTGCCATAAGGGTGGTGTCATCTGCATATCTGAGGTTATTGGTATTTCTCCCGGCAATCTTGATTCCAGCTTGTATTTCCTCCAGTCCAGCATTTCTCATGATGTACTCTGCATATAAGTTAAATAATCATGGTGACAATATGCAGCCTTGACGTACTCCTTTTCCTATTTGGAACCAGTCTGTTGTTCCATGACCAGTTCTAACTGTTGATTCCTGACCTGCATACAGATTTCTCAAGAGACCTCTGGGACAATGTCAAATGCCCCAACATTCGAATCATAAGAGTCCCAGAAGAAGAAGACAAAAAGAAAGACCATGAGAAAATACTTGAGGAGATAATAGTTGAAAATTTCCCTAAAACTGGGAAGGAAATAGCCACCCAAGTCCAAGAAACCCAGAGAGTCCCAATGGCAGGACATAGTTAAAGTGACAAAGATATTGTCACTGTACCCAGATTACTGTACCCAGATTACTGTACCCAGCAAGGATCTCATTCAAATATGAAGGAGAAGTCAAAAGCTTTACAGACAAGCAAAAGCTCAGAGAATTAAGCACCACCAAACCAGCTCTTCAACAAATGCTAAAGGATCCTCTCTAGACAAGAAACACAGAAAAGATGTATAAGCTCAAACCCAAAACAACAAAGTACATGACAACAGGATCATCAGATCAGATCAGTTGCTCAGTCGTGTCCGACTCTTTGCGACCCCATGAACTGCAGCACGCCAGGCCTCCCTATCCATCACCAGCTCTTGGAGGTCACTCAGACACATTCATCGAGTCAGTGATGCCATCCAGCCATCTCATCCTCTGTTGTCCCCTTCTCCTCCTGCCCTCAATCCCTCCCAGCATCAGAGTCTTCTCCAATGAGTCAACTCTTCGCATGAGGTGGCCAAAATACTGGAGTTTCAGCTTTAGCATCATTCCTTCCAAAGAAATCCCAGGGCTGATCTCCTTCAGAATGGACCGGTTGGATCTCCTTGCAGTCCAAGGGACTCTCAAGAGTCTTCTCCAACACCACAGTTCAAAAGCATCAATTCTTCAGCGCTCAGCCTTCTTCACAGTCCAGCTCTCACATCCATACATGACCACAGGAAAGACCATAGCCTTGACTAGGTGAACCTTTGTTGGCAAAGTGATGTCTCTGCTTTTGAATATGCTATCTAGGTTGGTCATAACTTTCCTTCCAAGGAGTAAGCGTCTTTTAATTTCAGGGCCGAAGTCACCATCTGCAGTGATTTTGGAGCCCAGAAAAAGAAAGTCTGACACTGTTTCCACTGTTTCTCCATCTATTTCCCATGTAGTGATGGGACCAGATGCCATGATCTTCATTTTCTGAATATTGAGCTTTAAGCCAACCTTTTCACTCTCCACTTTCACTTTCATCAAGAGGTTTTTTAGTCCCTCTTCACTTTCTGCCATAAGGGTGGTGTCATCTGCATATCTGAGGTTATTGATATTTCTCCCGGCAATCTTGATTCCAGCTTGTGTTTCTTCCAGTCCAGCATTTCTCATGATGTACTCTGGACATAAGTTAAATAAACACAGTGACAATATACAGCCTTGACGTACTCCTTTTCCTATTTGGAACCAGTCTGTTGTTCCATGACCAGTTTTAACTGTTGCTTCCTGACCTGCATACAGATTTCTCAAGAGGCAGATCAGGTGGTCTGGTATTCCCATCTCTTTCAGAATTTTCCACAGTTTATTGTGATCTACACAGTCAAAGGCAAAGACACCACAAAAAAAGAAAACTACAATGAAAACTCATCACTGATGAACATAGATGCAAAAATCCTTAACAAAATTCTAGCAAACAGAATCCAACAACATGTTAAAAAGATCGTACATTTTTAATGGCTGAGTAATACTCCATTGTGTATATGTACCGCTGCTTTTCTTATCCATTCATCTGCTGATGGACATCTAGGTTGCTTCCATGTCCTGGCTATTATAAAAGTGCTGCAATGAACAGTGGGGTATACGTGTCTCTTTCAATTCTGGTTTCCTCAGGGTGTATGCCCAGCAGTGGGATTGCTGGATCATAAGGCAGTTCTATTTCCAGTTTTTTTAAGGAATCTCCACACAGTTCTCCATAGTGGCTGTACTAGTTTGCATTCCCACCAACAGTGTAAAAGGGTTCCCTTTTCTCCACACCTGAGTCACCAGTCCAGGTTCGATGCACAATACTGGATGCTTGGGGCTGGTGCACTGGGACGACCCGGAGGGATGGTATGGGAAGGGAGGAGGGAGGAGGGTTCAGGATGGGGAACACATGTATACCTGTGGCGGATTTATTTTGATATATGGCAAAACCAATACAATATTGTAAAGTTAAAAAATAAAATAAATAAAAATTTCATATCCTGACTAAGTGGGCTTTATCCCAGGGATGCAAGGATTCTTTAATATCTGCAAAGCAATCAATGTGATATACCACATTAACAAATTGAAAGATTAAAACCATATGATTATCTTAATAGATGCAGAGAAAGCTTTTGACAAAATTCAACATCCATTTATGATAAAAAAAAAAAAAAAACTCTCCAGAAAGCAGGCACAGAAGGAACATACCTGAACATAATTAAAACCATATATGATAAACCCACAGCAAACATTATCCTCAATGGTGAAAATTTGAAAGCATTTCCCCTAAAGTCAGGAAGAAGACAAGGGTGCCCACTCTCATCACTAGCATTCAACATAGTTTTGGAAGTTTTAGCCACAACAATCAAAGAAGAAAAAGAAATAAAAGGAATCCAGATTGGAAAAGAAGAAGTAAAACTTTCACTGTTTGCAGATGACATGATCCTCTACATAGAAAACCCTAAAGACTCCACCAGAAAATTACTAGAGCTTATCAATGAATATCGTAAAGTTGCAGGATATAAAATTAACACACAGAAGTTCCTTGCATTCCTATACACTAACAATGAAAAAACAGTAATAGAAATTAAGGAAACAATTCCATTCACTATTGCAAAGAAAATTTAAAAAATACTTAGGAATAAACTAACCTAAAGAAACAAAAGACCTATATATAGAAAACTATAAAACACTGATGAAAGAAATCAAGGACACAAATAGATGGAGAAATATACCACATTCGTGGATCGAAAGAATCAATATAGTGAAAATGAGTGTACTACCCAAAGCAAAAGGGACTAGATCTGATAGACAGAGGGCCTGATGATCTATGGATGGAGGTTCGGGACACTGTCCAGGAGACAGGGATAAAGACCATCCCCGTGGAAAAGAAATACAAAAAAGCAAAATGGCTGTCTGGGGAGGCCTTACAAATAGCTGTGAAAAGAAGAGAAGCGAAAAGCAAAGGAGAAAAGGAAAGATATAAGCATCTGAATGCAGAGTTCCAAAGAATAGCAAGAAGAGATAAGAAAGCCTTCTTCAGCGATCAATGCAAAGAAATAGAGGGAAAAAACAATAGAATGGGAAAGACTAGAGATCTCTTCAAGAAAATTAGAGATACCAAGGGAACATTTCATGCAAAGATGGGCTCGATAAAGGACAGAGATGGTGTGGACCTAACAGAAGCAGAAGATATTAAGAAGAGGTGGCAAGAATACATAGAAGAACTGTACAAAAAAGATCTTCACAAAGAAGATAATCACGATGGTGTGATCACTAACCTAGAGCCAGACATCCTCGAATGTGAAGTCAAGTGGGCCTTAGAAAGCATCACTACAAACAAAGCTAGTGGAGGTGATAGAATTCCAGTTGAGCTATTCCAAATCCTGGAAGATGATGCTGTGAAAGTGCTGCACTCAATATGCCAGCAAATTTGGAAAACTCAGCAGTGGCCACAGGACTGGAAAAGGTCAGTTTTCATTCCAATCCCAAAGAAAGGTAATGCCAAAGAATGCTCAAACTACCACACAATTGCACTCATCTCACATGCTAGCAAAGTAATGCTCAAAATTCTACAAGCCAGGCTTCAGCAATATGTGAACCGTGAATTTCCAGATGTCAAGCTGGTTTTAGAAAACGCAGAGGAACCAGAGATCAAATTGCCAACATTTGCTGGATAATTGAAAAAGCAAGAGAGTTTCAGAAAAGCATCTATTTCTGCTTTATTGACTATGCCAAAGCCTTAGACTGTGTGGATCACAATAAACTGTGGAAAATTCTGAAACAGATGGGAATACCAGACCCCCTGACTTGCCTCTTGAGAAACCTATATGCAGGTCAGGAAGCAACAGTTAGAACTGGACATAGACCAACAGACTGGTTCCAAATAGGAAAAGGAGTACATCAAGGCTGTGTATTGTCATCCTGTTTATTTAACGTCTATGCAGAGTACATCATGATAAACGCTGGGCTGGAAGAAACACAAGCTGGAATCAAGATTGCTGGGAGAAATATCAATAACCTCAGATACACAGATGACACCACCTTTATGGCAGAAAGTGAAGAGGGACTAAAAAGCCTCTTGATGAAAATGAAAGAGGAGAGTGAAAAAGTTGGCTTAAAACTCAACATTCAGAAAATGGAGATCATGGCATCTGGTCCCATCACTTCATGGGAAATAGATGGGGAAACAGTGGAAACAGTGTCAGACTTTATTTTTCTGGGCTCCAAAATCACTGCAGATGGTGACTTCAGCCATGAAATTAAAAGACACTTACTCCTTGGAAGGAAAGTTATGACCAACCTAGATAGCATATTCAAAAGCAGAGACATTACTTTGCCAACAAAGGTTTGCCTAGTCAAGGCTATGGTCTTTCCTGTGGTCATGTATGGATGTGAGAGTTGGACTGTGAAGAAAGCTCAGCACCGAAGAATTGATGTTTTTGAACTGTGGTGTTGGAGAAGACTCTTGAGAGTCCTTGGACTGCAAGGAGATCCAACCAGTCCATTGTGTAGGAGATCAGCCCTGGGATTTCTTTGGAAGGAATGATGCTAAGGCTGGAACTCCAGTACTTTAGCCACCTCATGCGAAGAGTTGACTCACTGGAAAAGACTTTGATGCTGGGAGGGATTGGGGGCAGGAGGAGAAGGGGGACGACAGAGGATGAGATGGCTGGATGGCATCACTGACTCGATGGATGTGAGTCTCAGTGAACTCCAGGAGTTGGTAATGGACAGGGAGGCCTGGTGTGCTGCGATTCATGGGGTCACAAAGAATTGGACACGACTGAGCGACTGAACTGAACTGAACTGATTAGCTCTATAAGATCCGTGGTCATGTCTGTTTTCTTCACCACAATATAATAAGCCAAAACCGTATCTAGGAAATTATAAGTATTTGGTATATATTTGTGGACTGAATGAGTAAAATGAACTGTTTATGGTCATTAATTGTTTTAACTATTGTTTTTTTTAATTATAAAGAACTTTTCACTTAGTTTCAACATAATCAATTCACTTTGTTAATGGCTGTTTACTGCTTGTAATAATGTTATATTCATGCTAACAATATTTGGGGTCTATAATTTTAAACTGACAGGTCTTAAGAATGAAATGTGGCTCTGTCGACTAAAAAAAGTTGTACAACTCGAGAGTTGTGAGTTAAGTTTTATTTGGGGCAAAATAAGGACTGCAGCCCGGCGGCAAGGGGCAGCAATCTCAGGTAGCTCTGAGAGACTGCTCCAAATGTGCAGTGGGAGAAAGTCAATATATAAGGTTTTGGTGAATGGGGAGTTCAACGCCATGAAGCACTCATTTTACAAAAGGTTTCTGTTAGTCATGAGGATCTGATGTCTCTGTGAAGGGATTTAGTGCTTCTCTAGATATGAGGGGCTTCCCTGGTGGCTCAGAGGTTAAAGCATCTGCCTGCAATGCGGGAGACCTGGGTTCGATCTCTGGTTTGGGAAGATCCCCTGGAGAAGGAAATGGCAACCCACTCCAATGTTCTTGCCTGGAGAATCCCATGGATGGAGGAGCTTGATGGGCTACGCAGAGTCGGACAGGACTGAGCGACTTCACTTTCACTTTAGATATGAGGAGAGGCAAGGATTGAGATCATAAAATCTGTTCCTAAAAACATCCAACTATCTAAAGACCTGTCCCACCAGATTCCCTGGAGCAGAGTGCCTCATTCCATCCTGAATTCCCTCAGGGGTTGTTGAAGGTCATTAGTTATAGCAGCATGGGGTTCAATCTAATAGAGGCAGATGGCAAATGCCTTTGTTGTTCAGTCATTGACAATGCTCTTGGTAAGTGCCAATTTGTAGTTGACAGCTCTAACATGAATCATTTACACTTCTATTGTTAAAATATGAAAGTGAAAGTGAAGTCACTCAGTCATGTCCGACTCTTTGTGACCCCATGGACTGTAGCCTATCAGGCTCCTCAGTTCATGGAATTTTCCAGGCAAGAGTACTGGAGTGGGTTGCAAAATTCACTCCTGAGGGCACAGGGTAAAGGATAGAGGAGGGAAGGTTAACAAGAACACTATTATTATAAGTTACAAGTCTTATTCCAAAGGAAAAGGGTCAAAAGTTTTGAAAACCTTTGTATTTGCAAGAAATGTACTCTGTGGATAATAGGGCCATATCTCTTTTAGTTGACACCCTTTGGTTCAGGGATATTTAATTTCTTGATATTCTTGCTTCTTTAGCTCAAGGCTAGACTTTCAGAACAGTTCTGCCAAGCCTCACCTCAGTTCCACTTGGGGTAATACAACTTTTACTAGCTTGTTTCCAAGACAAGATGTGAAAAGCAAAGAGTTCTCCCAATTCACAATAATGCTTCCAAGTCATTAGCCCTCTGTGTACTTTGTTTTTATAAATACACAGGTAAAAACAGAACTCCAGGGATTTCCATGATAGTGCCAACATCAAGGTTTTAAAATCCAGGCCTAATGTGAGAGATAAGACTTCCTTGGAAAATAAATAGGACCACTGATCTGTACTCAATAGCTTCAGATACAGTTTTGGTCTATTTAAGAAAGATCCAATTCTTACGACTCTTATTTTAAACTGTTTTACTAAGGGCAGCATTAAAGGTAATTTAGGTAAAAACAAAATTTAAACAAAGCAAGGAAAAAGAATGCTAATGACTTTAGGGAAATGTGTAAATTTCCTATTCATTGAATGCTCAATGGTTATTTGTTCTAATTGCTCTTTAGTGAGTATTTATTGTGCACACTGGCAAGCTGCTCATTAGAATTGCTGATTCAAAGACAAGAGGAAAACTGCAAAACTACCAATAAGTTCACTGTATCCTGAAATCCTTTAAGTCCTTAACTCTTCTGGCAGCACAAAGTTATCAAGGAATCTAAAGATCCAGTTCTGCCAATCCCAACCTGAAACTCTGATATGTACTCAGAACTTAACTTGCAAGTTTTACATAGATTGACCCAGCTTGCAAAGTTGAAAATGGTGGCTAAATAGTTTCTGACACTACAAGTCCTTGAAAAGAGGTAATCTTGGCAAGCTGTGATGTTGGTTATGTCAGAAAAAAAAAAAAAGCTTAAGGAAAGAAAACTTTTTAAAATAAATGTGGAAGTGCTCCTAAAGAAGAGAGCTGCTGCTTAGATTTAAACTGTCCTTTTTTACTTTCTTTCTTCTTTCTTTTTGAGAAAAAACACTCTAGTACTGACAAAAAAAAAAAAAAAATGTTTTGGCCTAACACACAAGTTAACAAGGGGTCCTGTTCTTCCAATTGCAGCGGAAGTCGTTCCCCTTCCAAATTCTGCCTGAGTAAGCTTCCAAAAGCTTCAGCTTGTATCGATTTCCTTTTTCACTAAAGCCTCATTGTCTTTGCTGCTCATTATATTTCTTGTTTCTTGGTTGCTTTACTGCTATTGAACTGTTCCTCTTCTCCATTATCAGAGTATAAACTCCAGGAGAACTCGAAGAGTGCTTTATCTCCTTTCAAACTAGGAGAGGATGTTATGAGGAGCTACTGGTAGGGTGTTGTGACAGCACTAACACAGACTGGGGGCTTTGGAAGGACTGTCCAGAGGAGATACCCCAATGCAACATTCCCTCATTTCCTAGGCCTCTGCTTAACCTAATGATCCAGCCGGAGCTCTGGTTTTATCTTCCTTCTGACTATATTTACCTCTCTTTTTGAAAGCACATCCACTTTATACTCAGTCTTTTTGGTTCTACTTCAGCTTTAAGTCTTTATTCGCTTCTTTTTCATAGAGGCTGAAAGGGCTGAGCTAGAAGCAAGCTTGCTTCAGGTTTAATTGGGTACTCTGATTTATTTTTATTTTTCTCTTATACCTCTGTATTATGTATGCTGTGATGCTACTGCATGTGGATATTCCAGGTCACTAGTTGGCAAACCTGTACTCCAGTTCCAGAGTGGTAATTCACTTGAAGACTTCACTGTCTGTTGAGCAAGCATGTTATTTATGTCAGAACAGAAGATAAATAGCATTGCAGCAGATTTTCCACCCCTGAATTTTTGTGTTCTGCAAGTAAGTGGTAGTATTATATCCACTCTATGAGTAGGGTCTGAGGACAGAGAAAGTTTATGTATTTAAAAAGCATAGGAATAAACTCAGAAGTTCTTTTTCTAAGTTATAAAGGGTGTTTTTTTCCTTCAAAAACATATTTGTATAACAATGTTCATAGCAGCATTATTTAAAAGAGCCAAAATGTGGATGCAATCCAAATATCCATCAACAAATGGTTGATGGATAAATGAATGGTTAAACAAAATGTGGTATATACATATAGTGAGATATTGGAAGCAATGAAAGTCACTAAGTCATTTCCTACTCTTTGCAATCCCATGGACTATACAGTCCATGGAATTCTCCAGGCCAGGACACTGGAGTAGGTAGCCTTTCCCTTCTCCAGGGGATCTTCCCAATCCAGGAATTGAACTCAGGTCTTCCTCATTGTAGGTAGATTCTTTACCAGCTGAGCCATAAGGAAAGCCCAATGAAATATTATTCAGCCTGAAAAAGAAAAGAAATTCTGGCACATGCTACAATGCCAGGGTCCAGCCTCAGGAGAGTCCGGGGATACCCTCAGGATGAACGGCATCAGTGAAAGATGACACGGGGAGACCAAGTTTAGGTGAAGTGGGGTCTGCAGCTTTATTTTCAAAAGGAGCTTTTATGCCCTGAGTTACACATTTCCAGAAGTGAAAGATGCAGAGTCATGCAGAAAGTACTAAATAAAGTTACATTCTTATGGAGCAAAAGTGTAGTGGGTTACAACAAAGAAAGAACTTATTAACTCAAAGGTCTTATGTTGCTAATGCCAAGGCTATTACTTATTTTTTCTACATTCCAACTATATCAACTAATGCACTCCCAGGCACACAATGGGTAAGGGATAAGGAAACTTGGCAGCAAGTATTGGCTCAACAATGAAACCCTTTACCAGTACTATTTTAATAATTTTTCACCCCTTGAAGGGCTCTATGCCCATTAGGACTTTTGGGATGCTTAGGCTTCCCATGCCTTTCATGGCTGAGAAGTTGTGAACAATCAAGTGTGTTAGTTGCAAGACTATGGATAAACCTGCCAAGCAAGCTAGAATGCCAACAGGAGTTTGAATTGAAATACTCCTTTCATTCCCGGGAGGCTTATTAACTAGAGCCCTAAGTTGATTTTCTTCAGAGAAAGGTGGTCAGGGATAGCCACCTGTTAATGTCAGAAGAGTTGGTGAAAGGCATAATATAGTAAACAGTAGACAGACGGATTTTGTTTTCAGGGTAGATGCTTGAGCAGGTCCAGGGAAGTCCCTTGAGTCCTGATCCGCCTTGCTTGTCAGGTCTCCTCCGCATGACCTTGTCATGGGTGGGATCTCCTGTGCTGGCTCCCCGCACTACAACATAGATGAATCTTCAAGATATTATACCAAGCAAAAATAAGCCATTCACTAAAGGACAAATGTTGTATGATTCCACTTATATGTGGTACCTAGAGTAGTCAAATTCATAGAGAAAGAAAGTAGAATGGTGGTTGCCAAGGGGTAGAGGGAGCACAAATGTGGTGTTAGTATTAATATTAATGGGTACATAGTTTTGGTTGGGAGACATTAAAAAGTTTCCAATATGGAAGGTGATGGTAACTGCACAACAGTGTGAATGTACCTAATGCCACAGAACTGTACACTTAAAAATGGTTAAAATGGTAAATTTTATATTATGCATATTTTGTGCTTGTGCTTAATCACTCAGTTGTGTCTGACCCTTTGCGACCCCATGGACTGTAGCCCATCAGGCTCCTCTGTCCATGGGGATTCTCCAGGCAAGAATACTGAAGTGGGTTGCCCCGCCCTCCTCCAGGTGATCTTCCCAGCCCAAGTCTCCTGCATTGCAGGAGGATTCTTTGCCATCTGAACCACCAGGGAAGCCTTTTGGAATACTATTTCTCTCTTCCCTGAAAGTAACAAAACAATGAAAGGAACTAAAAATGGGATTCTGCCCATTTCTTCACTGGGTTAACCCCAGTCTAGTGGTTTCAATAATGAGTTATACAAATAAGACTAACCTGACTGTTTTCTTTTTAAGGTGTTTAAAAAAAAAAAAAAAAAGATATCTAGGGGAAATACATATTTTAAAACCATTTAAAAACTTTTCTTTAAATCACTTATCCTTCATGTACCAGGTAGATTTTATTTATTCTGCCCCTAGATATTTCCCATACCTGAAATTCAATGTATAGGGACATAAAAATTGTACAATAGAAAATAGGAATTAATATGCACAGGTAACTTAGGAAAGGGAACACATTTTTTTTAATTAATTAAGCCGGTATTGCTGACAGTATGATCTTACAGCTCCTTGTATTACAACTAGAGAACCTATTAAAATTCTTATTCTAGATGTACTGAATCAGCATCTTTGGGACTGATGACTTCTAACCTGCATTTTCAATTAGCTCCTCTAAGTTAAATTAATGTACACTGAAGTCTGAGAACCAGTAAACTAAAACAAAAGTAAATAATACCAATATCAGGAGTATATCTCCTTAGACAAGCAGGTGTAAATCTGATCAGAGGGTAGAAGTATGAGACTCTGTATACTGAAATCAAAATTATGATATCTTTATCTGTACTCACTGATTCTTCAACTACGATAGACAACATTAGAAAGATGTCACAGATTTAAATAACAAAACAACAAAGAAGCAAAGACTTTCATAGGGAGTTACAAGGAAGGGAACAGTTTGTTTTTGTGAAGTGTTTTATAGAACTTAAAAGAAAAGCCCAGTGTGTCATGTGTGTAAAAATAAATAAAACAGAAACCACAACTAAGAGTCAGGAAGCCAGAAGGGGGAGCTCTCACACGCTATCACAATAGAGCCAAGGAGAAAGATGACTCTCATCTTGCCTGGCAAGAGGTCAGCAAATGAGTTACTGTCACAGCTCAATTAAAAGCCACCGTACTTTGAACTTTCAATTCCTCTGATGGATTCACTGTTTACTATAGCCCTCCCAACTTCAATTATCCCCTCTTTGAGAGGGTTATCTCTTTGTTGTGCAGGGATTTGCACTGTGGTTCCCTATGGTTGTAGATCCAAAATTGCAATTCTTTGTTGATCCCAAATAAACCCATTTTTCTGAAAAAATTTCTGGCAGTCTATTTGGGCACAGTCCCTTGGCCTTTCCATCTTTGATCAGTAAGCCCAAACTCAGATATAACTTTGCATTGTTATACAGTGCTTATATTTAATTTGAATTTCTAAGTAACTTCTAACCAGGGCTACTCAAGATATTTATGCCTTTCTTCCCTGAAGATTTTTGTCTTATGTCTTTGAGAATGTAGAGTGTCTTCCTATGGACAAAAAAAAAAAAAAAAAAAAAAAGCTACATATGTAGAAAGTGTCAAAAGAATTAAAAGAATGCATAAAATGATTTTTGTCTTTCTAGGAACTATATTTCTGTCAAAAAATAAAAAGGAGAAGAGGAAAGAAGGCTTAAAATTGAAAGCAACAAAATGTTAAATAGTTTAAAATATTGTTAGTAATGCAAAAGGCTTGGTATTTACAAACTCTTTTCCACAGTCCCAATATATATCCTATAAAAAGGATTTCATAACACTATGATTATAATGTTTCATAGTCAATGTGGCTTGAGTGATAAGGTTAATTTCTCTCCTCTTCCACTTCTCTAATGTATATACTATGCTTTCATCCTGTCTTTTCTGCCTGTATGTCTACATTTAACTCTTTACGTCCAAATAAAGAACGCTAATTCTGATTGGAACTAACAAGAACAGTTTCTTTTTCAAAAAAAAATCTAGTTTCATAGATAAACTATAAAATGACATGTTAGCACTTTTTAAAGTACTGTGAATAAATCTCTTTGGAGCAATTATCTAGGAAATAGTCATTATCACTCCCCACCCCAGCCCTGGGTGTTTCATACCCATGCCATGCTCAGAAGCAGCTGCCTGAGAAGTATGGGAGTACATTCATCTGTAGCACCAGATGGAAGGAATGGATACAAGAAAATCTATGAGGGAAAAAGAGCTTTCTGGTCTTCCTGGCTGAATGAATAGGAGAGGCTAGGGAGAGGCGGAAGAGTACAACTTGAATCAGAGGTTTCAAGCTGGGCGATAAAGAAAATCATGACACCACCAGCAGAAATAGAAAAAATAAGAATTGGTTTTGAGAGAAAAATATTGCATTTCACTTGAGACAGAATCTTAAAACTGATGACTGGATATTCAAATAGAAATGTCTAGCAGAAAACTGCTGATACAATAATGCAGCTAAAGAGGGGAGCAGACCCAGAGAGGGTGATTTATCATTTTCATTTATGCAGTGGTTATGACATTAAATGGATGAAACATCTCAAGAGAAGGAATAAAGAAACACAAGCAAAGCACATGGATGGAACTTTAAAGTATGAAGAAGAGAAGCCAGTGAAAGGGACAAAAGAATAGTAAACAAGGAAACTGGATAAGAATTTTAGTGACTCAGAGTTATAGAGATCAAGGAAGGAAGAAAAGAAAGAAAGTGGGGATCTCAGTTTTGTGATACACAATAAAAAGGACCAATGACCATAGAAAGATAATATGCAGATATATAATTTAAAAATTTCTAGTAGCCACATTTTTAAAAAGTAAAAAGGAATAAATGAAATTAATTTTAAGAATATATTGTTTATCCCAATATCAAAAGTAAATTAAAAAATGTCAATACATGGTATAAAAATTATTGAGAATTTAACATTCTTATCTTTTGCCATCATTTAAATTTATTGTGTATTTTACACTTGCAACACATCTCAATTTGGTTGCTATATTTCAAGTGCTTAATAGCCATACATGAATACTGGCTTTCTTACTGGACAACTCAGGGTCAGAGAATGTAAATATGTCCCAGGCAACACAGTAAAGACAAGAATGGGTTATGGAAGCCAGCAACCAAAGTACAAGTGGAGATAAGATAACCTAAATGGATTATCTGAACCTCAGATAAAAAGTGGGATGAGAGTGGCAGTTAAAGTTCCTCAAAATGAAGACATTGGGGACTGAGGAGCATATCTCTGTCATGTCTAATACACTAAGAGGAAAATTAGAAATGAGGATGAGGCCACTGTGAAAGGGTCAGGGGAAGGTGTTCCTATTGGGAGAGTTATATTTGAGTCATGTTGAAAGAAATAGTTGATTATGAGGAACAGTGCTGCTGCTAAGTCACTTCAGTTGTGTCCAACTCTGTGCGACCCCATAGACGGCAGCCCACCAGGCTCCCCTGTCCCTGGGATTCTCCGGGCAAGAACACTGGAGTGGGTTGCCATTTCCTTCTCCAATGCATGAAAGTGAAAAGTGAAAGTGAAGTTGCTCAGTCGTGTCCGACTCTTAGCGACCCCATGGACTGCAGCCCACCAAGTTCCTCCATCCATGGGATTCTCAAGGCAAGAGTACTGGAGTGGGGTGCCATTGCTTGCTGCTGCTAAGTCATTTCAGTCGTGTCCGACTGTGCGACCCCACAGATGGCAGCCCAGCAGGCTCCTCCGTCCCTGGGACTCTCCAGGCAAGGATACTGGAGTGGGTTGCCATTTCCTTCTCCAACGAGGAACAGTAGTGTGGAAATAAAGATCAACCAAATTAAAACAAGCAACGGCTATTTATGCAGAACTTGCTATAAGCAGAGACATTACTTTACCAACAAAGTTTCGCCTAGTCAAGGCTATGGTCTTTCCTGTGGTCATGTATGGATGTGAGAGCTGGACTGTGAAGAAGGCTGAGCGCCGAAGAATTGATGCTTTTGAACTGTGGTATTGGAGAAGACTCTTGAGAGTCCCTTGGACTGCAAGAAGATCCAACCAGTCCATTCTGAAGGAGATCAGCCCTGGAATTTCTTTGGAAGGAATGATGCTAAAGCTGAAACTCCAGTATTTTGGCCACCTCATGTGAAGAGTTGACTCATTGGAGAAGACTCTGATGCTGGGAGGGATTGAGGGCAGGAGGAGAAGGGGATGCCAGAGGATGAGATGGCTGGATGGCATCACTGACTTGATGGGTGTGAGTCTGAGTGACCTCCGGGAGCTGATGATGGACAGGGAGGCCTTGAGTGCTGTGGTTCATGGGGTCGCAAAGAGTCGGACATGACTGAGCGACTTATCTGATCTGATCTGATCTGCTATAAAAGAGGAGTTAGCCACTATCACTTGCATTTTGGCAAAAACTCAAAGCAGGCAAAGGAGTGGGGAAAACTTTGTAGTGGAAAAAAGGAAAGGTTTGAGGTATTCCTTGAACGGAGGCTGTTAGTGTGGAGAAGTTGCAGACTGGCTAACTAGAAATGGGACATCCTACGCAATTAGTTGCAACTGCTGCTGCTAAGTCGCTTCAGTCATGTCCGACTCTGTGTGACCCCAAAGATGGCAGCCCACCAGGCTCCCCCGTCCCTGGGATTCACCAGGCAAGAACACTGGAGTGGGTTGCCATTTCCTTCTCCAATGCAGGAAAGTGAAAAGTGAAAGTTAAGTCACTCAGTTGTGTTCGACTCCTAGCGACCCCATGAACTGCAGCCCACCAGGCCCCTCCATCCATGGGATTTTCCAGGCAAGAGTACTGGAGTGGGTTGCCATTGCCTTCTCTAAGGTACATATTTGGCTTTTTCAGGTTGGTCCTAAATAGGAATCTGGGACAAAAATTAGGGAAGCTGTTAATTATTAATTAAGTTCTAGGCATTTGGAAATTCTGAAAGAGATGGGAATACCAGACCACCTGTCCTGCCTCTTGAGAAATCTGTATGCAGATCAGGAAGCAACAGTTAGAACTGGACGTGGAACAACAGACTGGTTCCAAATAGGAAAAGGAGTACGTCAAGGCTGTATATTGTCACCCTGATTATTTAACTTATATGCAGAGTACATCATGAGAAACGCTGGACTGGAAGAAACACAAGCTGGAATCAAGATTGCCAGGAGAAGTATCAATAACCTCAGATATGCAGATAACACCACCCTTATGGCAGAAAGTGAAGAGGAACTAAAAAGCCTCTTGATGAAAGTGAAAGTGGAGAGTGAAAAGGTTGGCTTAAAGCTGAACATTCAGAAAACGAAGATCATGGCATCTGGTCCCATCACTTCATGGGAAATAGATGGAGAAACAGTGGAAACAGTGTCAGACTTTATTTTGGGGGGCTCCAAAATCACTGCAGATGGTGACTGCAGCCATGAAATTAAAAGACGCTTACTCCTTGGAAGGAAAGTTATGTCCAACCTAGATAGCATATTAAAAAGCAGAGACATTACTTTGCCAACAAAGGTCCGTCTAGTCAAGGTTATGGTTTTTCCTGTGGTCATATATGGATGTGAGTGTTGGACTGTGAAGAAGGCTGAGCGCCGAAGAATTGATGCTTTTGAACTGTGGTGTTGAAGAAGACTCTTGAGAGTCCCTTGGACTGCAAGGAGATCCAACCAGTCCATTCTGAAGGAGATTAGCCCTAGGATTTCTTTGGAGGGAATGATGCTGAAGCTGAAACTCAAGTACTTTGGCCACCTCATGTGAAGAGTTGAGTCATTGGAAAAGACTCTGATGCTGGGAGGGATTGGGGACAGGAGGAGAAAGGGATGACAGAGGATGAGATGGCTGGATGGCATCACTGACTCGATGGATGTGAGGCTGAGTGAACTCCGGGAGTTGGTGATGGACAGGGAGGCCTGGCATGTTGCGATTCATGGAGTCGCAAAGAGCTGGACACGACTGAGTGACTGAACTGAACTGAGGCATTTGGAGCAAATTGTAATAGAGTTATTATTTGTTTTTGTTTTTTTTTTTTTTTATTGTTACTAGAGGTAGACCCCTGACTTCCTACCAGTCAGATTTATAGCAAGCTGGATTCCTCAGCTGCTTACTATAGGCAATAAGTCAGTTTCCTGGGCAAGTTGCTGCAAATTCTGGTCCAGAGTTCTATTCATATACATGGTCTGGCCATTATCCATTTGTGTATTTTGTCTCTCACTAACCTTGCTTCTGTTATTCATTGTAAAACTGTACTTTTGAATTTAATGTAGCTCAGGAATGTCACATGTTAGATGTTAAAAGACCTGAGTCATTATCTCCATTCTTTCACAATTAGTAGTGTGACCCTAAACTCATCATTAAACTTTTCTGTACCTCAAATTTTCTCATCCATAACTGAAGAGAAATCAAAAGTTTTAAGCTGCAAAAAATACAAAGAGAAGACTGAAAGAAAAAAATGAAGGAAGATGGCAACCACAGAACAGAGAAAACTAACAATGCTTCCATATAAATAAAATGTAATTAGACAATAAATTATAGATATAAAAATTTTAAAATTCAATCTAGAAGTGAACAAGGAACAGAGAAATGTGAAGTCATAGTTAACCAAACAATGGGAGAAATTAGAAAAAAATGTATGTCAACAATTAAGACTAAATTACAAAATGTCTATGTACCAACACAGGCAATAGGTGAGAATCAAACAATGTCATTTGAAAGTCATAAACAAAACAAAGGCTTAAGCAAGAAAAAGTGGTACTGAAGGGCATTATGTAAATAAAATTATTAGAATTAGAATGAAATCAAATACACTGGAATAAAAATACAAACCTTTCTAAAGCAATATAAAAAAGGACAAAGGAAACATAATAAATGTGAATGACAAACACCAAAAATTATCAATAATATTAACTAGTTCAAACTCATATATTACAAGTACAACCCCCCTCTATACCATATATAAGAGAAATCCCTAAAACAAAATTATTCAGAAAGTTTAAATATAAAGAGATGGACAAAGGTATACCAAAATAAAAGCAAACAAAAAGAAGGAAGGAGTAGTGATCTTAATCTCTGACAAACTAGAATTCAGTACCTTAAGCATTAAAATAAATGACATGTCATTAGCATAAGAATATGAATATATAATAGTTTTGAATACTTATGTGCTATCACCTCATAATGCAAAAACTATAAGAAATATAGGGGCTTCCCTGGTGGCTCAGACAGTAAAGAATCTGCCTGCAATGCAGGAGACCAGGGATCAATCCCTGGATCTGGAAGATCCCCTGGAGAAGGGAATGGCTACCCACTCCAGTATTCTTGCCTGGAGAAGTCCATGGACAGAGGAGCCTGGCAGGCTACAGTCCATGGGGTCACAAAGAGTCAGACACAACTGAGCAACACAATAATGTAAGGAAAAATAGCCAGAAACACACAGTAATATAAAATTTTAATATTCTACTCTCAGTCCAAGACACTTGACAAAAAATAAAGATATAGAAATCCTAAACAACATGGGCAATAAAGTAAATTATATGAATATATATCAAACTTTGCATGCCAAATATATCTTCAAGATCCCATAAACATTCATGAAGACAGTCAATATATTATGGTTCAAAGAAAATCTCAATGAGCATAACAAAGTAGAAATGATACAAAAATAATTCTCATATTAAAAACATAGAAATAAATTAAAAAATTAAAACATAAATAGACCTTTCCATATAAAGTTAAGTAATGATTAAACAACTCAAGGCAAAGGGGAACTGAAATTTCAGAATTATTTATAAATAAAAATAATGAAAATGAGGTATTATTTATCAGTATCAATGAGATACAATCAAAGTGAAGATCAGAGAAAAAAATCATAGCCTTAAATGGTTATACAGAAAAAAATCAAAGGATGGCAATAAATAAATATCCACTTGAATTGACAGACATTTCTTGTTCTTAAATAGGACTTATTTAATACAGAGATGTCAATTCTTAACCAGTATATAAAATTTCACTTGGGAGTAATTAAAAATAAACAGAAAATGAAAAAAAGGCAATATTAAAAATAATGACAAAATGAGTTATAAATACAAAAAAGAATAAATTAAAATGTTCAGTTTTGGAAACTATTAGCAACATAAGAATCAGCTAGCTAATTAATCAAGCAAAAAAGGAACACAAATCTACAAAAGTAACCATTAAACAGGAACTTTCAAAAAACAATCATAAGACATTGCATGGTACAACTCTGCTAATAAATTGTAAAACCTAGATGAACTATATACCTTCAGAATATTAACCCTAGTGTATATAAAATGTCCAACAAACTAATATTCATAAAAGAAATAAATATACTTTTTCACAACAGTAGCCCACAGAAAGCTCAAGTCCAAAATGGTTTCACGAGGAAATTCTAGCAAACGTCCAAAAATCTGCCTGTCCTCCTCCTAAATAGCTCTTTAATTATGATCCATGCCCAGTACCATTCATTGCCTGAGCTCAGAGCTTCATAATCTTTTGCCTGGATGGTCCATTCTTTTTCCTTTATTTTTTTCCTATAATCTGATGCTGGAGTGCTATTTTGAAAATGAAAATATGATCACAATTTTATTTACTTTTTCAACTTTAATGTATTGATAACTGAAGTCATAGGTGTGAAAATTACAATGGGGCAAATTCTGCCATCATCTTAAACACAGTCTAGGAAAATAAAGGAAAGTGAAGTCGTTAGTCGTGTCCAACTCTTTGCGACCCCATGGACTGTAGCCTACCAAGCTCCTCTATCCATGGGATTTTCCAGGCAATAGTACTGGAGTGGATTGCCATTTCCTTCTCCAGGGGATCTTCCTGACCCAGGGATCAAACCCAGGTCTCCCTCATTGTAGACAGACACTTTACCATCTGAGCCACTGGGGAAGTCCTTAAACACACTGTAATAAATCCTATTATCAATATACTTACTGAGTATGTGGGCTTAAGGTACCTTTGGTACATTCAGACTGTTGGTAAAGAATCCACCTGCAATGCAGAAGATGCAGGAGATGTGGGTTCAACCCCTGGCCTGAGAAGATCCCCTGGAGGAAAAAAAGGCAACCCACTTCAGTATTCTTGTGTGGAGAATCCCATGGACAGAGGAGCCTGGCAGCTACAGTCCATGGGGTTGCAAAGAGTCATACACAACTGAGTGACTGAGCACACTCACAGAATTGAAAACACAGGTAAAGATGGAGTTCTAGATAATATATCAAAGGAAACTAAAGGGAAAAAAAAAAGAGGATTTAGTAGGGAAAAGTGAGGGCATAAGACACATCTTTCCAGTGATTTTATGCATAGTCAGGTAAGTAACCATTTCAATCTTAAGAACCTTGTCTCAGGATAATTAGTCAGGGTCATATAACTAGCATATGCTATAGCCAGGACTAAAGCCCAGATTGCAGCCATAGCCAGCATTCTGTAAATACTGTCTTTCTTCATTTAATAGTCCTCCACATATCTATTCTTTGAAATGTCAAGACTTTTTATACTACCTATATAAAAAGTATACTTTTTATACTACCTATATGAAAAGTATACTTTTTATACTACCTATATAAAAAGTATACTTTTTATACTTTTGATAACTCACTTCTCTTAAATTTTATTCTCCTTAAAATCAAGAAACATATTTTATGGTACCCTTTAATCAACAAGGGTGACTAGCATAGTGAAGCACTAATTCATGCTGCTTAACTCTTGTATATTATTAACTATTATTATAAAACATATTTTCTTAAATCTATTAGATTTCTGTGAAGACTGGTACATACTTTTAATACAGTTTTGAAAATGTCAAACAATAATCAGTATTGATGCAGCAAAAAACAAAGAGCTTTATTTAGGGGTCTTAGGAATTGCAATTTGGGGACTTCCCTTGTTGTGCAGTGGAAAAGAATTATCCTGCCAATGCAAAGGACATGGCTCAATTCCTGGTCTAGGAAGATTCCACATGCTATGAAGCAACTAAAGCTCATGCGCCCTAACTACTGAGTCTGAGCTCCAGAGCCCATGAACCTGTGTGCTACTACTAAAGCCCGAACACCATAGAGTCTGTGCTTTGCAATGAGAAGCCACCACAATAAACCTGTGCACTGCTATGAAAAACAGCCTCTGCTTGTCACAAGTAGAGAAAGCCCATGCAAAGCAACAGCAACAAAGACCCAGCACAGGCCAAAAATAAATTAATTTTAAAAAAAAAAAATTTAAGAATTGTAATTTGAGACACATAGATTCAGGTGAAACCAAAAGACTGTTCTGAAGAAGAGAAAGAGGAGTTTAAAAAGACAAAAACCACAAGGATGTTAAATTGTGAGAGAATTGTGATAGACTCTGATGCAAATAGATAAGGAAACAATGGAAACAGTGAGAAACTTTATTTTCTTGGGCTCCAAAATCACTGTAGATGGTGATTGCAGCCATGAAATTAAAAAACGCTTGCTCCTTGAAAGAAAAGCTATGATCAAACTAGACAGCATATTAAAAAGCAGAGACATTACTTTGCCAACAAAGGTCCATCTAGTCAAAGGTTTGGTTTTTCCAGTAGTCATGTATGGGTGTGAGAGTTGAACTATAAAGACAGCTGGGTGCCGAAGAATTAATGCTTTTGAACTGTGGTGTTGTAGAAGACATCTTCTGCAAGGAGATCCAACCAGTCTATCCTAAAGGAAATCGGTCCTGAGTATTCATTGGAAGGATGGATGCTGAAGCAGAAACTCTAATACACCTTATGGGAAGAACTGACTCATTGAAAAAGACCTTGATGCTGGGAAAGATTGAAGGCAGGAGGAAAAGGGGACAACAGGATGAGATGGTTGGATGGCATCACCGACTCCTTGCACATGAGTTTGAGTAAGCTCCGAGAGTTGGTGATGGACAGGGAAGCCTGGGCTGCTGCAGTCCATGGGGGTCACAAAGAGTGGACACGACTAAGTGAATGAACTGAACTGAACTGATGCAAGTCAGGGGATATTTGTCCTTAAGGAATCACGAGTTGTTTTAGGGTAAGGATTCAGTAAGTAGATAGGCTGTCACAAGTTTATATTAGGGTACATGATGGATAAGTATCTTGAATAGGACGATAAGTGTTCAAAAGGTCAGATTCCATCTGGACTGAGAGGTACATAAGTTACATTTCCTCAGTAGCTTCTCAGTCTCCATTTTAGAAAGCTCTCTAAGCAATACTGACTCTATTTTGATTTTCTTTTCACAAAAGAGATTAAGAGGAAATGTGTCATGCATAAAACACTGTACACATAGCAATCTTATGGCTTAGATTTTTTTTTCCTTAAACCAGGGACAATTTCAAATATTTTGGTTCATTATCACAATAAAAAGTTCCAAAAATTATAGCAGCCATATATTTATTATTAGTTTGAACTGTTGTTGCATATAAAAAGTGTGCTGTAAATGAAGTCAGGAAAATCTAATGACGTGGGAAAATATCTTGATTGATTTAATAAAGTATTCTCAACATGTAAATAATATTTTGCTTAATCTTGATTACTGAATATACTTCACACCCTGAGGCTAATACTGAATATCTGAAAGAAGTGTGAAAGTATTAGTCACTCAGTCATGTCCAACTCTTTGCCCACAAGGCTCCTCTCTGCATGAGATTTTCCAGGCAAGAATACTGGAGGGGGTTGCCATTTCCTTTTCCAGGGGATCTTCCCGACCAAGGGATTGAATTCAAGTCTCCCACATTGCAGGCTGAGCCACCAGCTGTTAATCCATTATATACATACATTCAGTAAGGTCAATTTTTTAATATTATATCAGGAAAAATGCTCATCAGTGCTCACCATTCAGACTAACTGAAGTAAAGGCTAATGTGGTAAAAAGTTTGAAAGATGTATTAAAGTAAACTTACTACTTAAAATATACACAATAAGTACATGATATCTAGTTAACAAACTGCTTCAGTGAATAATTGGAAATTAGCATATTTACAACTGTGTCTTTCCGAACATAAAGACCCATGGAAAGTTTGCTCTCTTAAGTAGCTTTTAACATAAACATGCAAATTTTATTAACATTGTTAATTTTCTTAGGGAACCCTTTTTACATAGATGGTACAAAAAAATTTTAAGCAAATTATCAGAGTGTAAATTCACTATATGTAAATGAATATTTATGTGCATATAGATTGCTGCCATTTAATTTGGTGTGCATTTCTAGATTATTTCTTTATTCATTTTTATTCAAAGAAATTCAAGTAGCCTTCTTTTTACGACCTGAAGATGTGAAAATGTTAAGTTTGTGAGAGCATTGTGACACTTACTTAGAGCTACTATGGATAACAAAGAAGACTCCCATCATGGCTGCACTAAAAGGTAGTTTCTAGAAGTGACAGACTAGAAAAGAATCCAAAAAATCTTAAATAAGCCCCAGCTCATATAGATGCCAACAGACCTCAGTTCCCTTCACCAAAGACTTTCTAAAATTCCATGCATTGCAAAAAGTCTGAAGCCTTGTCTTGATACTCAATTGAGCATTCAATACCAAGCAATAAATTATTCAAATGGAAAGACTGATTGTCTTTAAACTACCACATATTTATGTGGTTTATGTTTTTTTTTTCCTTTATATTGAAAGTGAAAGTGTTACTCAGTGGTGTCTGACTCTTTGTGATCCTCTGTCCATGGAATTCTCCTGGCCAGAATACTGGAGTGGGTTGCAATTTCCTTCTCCAGGGGACCTTCCTGACCCAGACATTGAAGCCAGGTCTCCCACATTGCAGGCTGATGGATTCTTTACCATCGGAGCCACCTGGGAAGCCCAAATAAAGAGTAAGAACCACTCAGGTTCTGATACAAAGAGATAACTCTGGATTAGCCTGAAATTGGATAACTGAGGATAATTTAATAGACTACAAAAGTATGAGAAGGGTTACAGGAAATCAATTAAGCACAGTGCTTTAGTCCAGGGTCAGACAGTGGAGCCTGGTGGGCTGCCGTCTATGGGGTCGGACACGACTGAAGCGACTTAGCAGCAGCAGCAGCAGTTGTAGGGTGGTATTATTCCCCTACATCTGATGGTATCAAGGGAGAAAATGGCTAGTCAAACCTGGAGAGAGAAGGACACGGCAGGATCTACATCCTCTGCAAGAAAGACCAATCAATATATTATTCTGAATGAGAACCCCTAAGAATAATAGGGAATAACTGCCCTGACTTAAGTTTTCAGAGATTTCCATTGGCTGAGCATAACCAGAAGCCAGAGGGTAATAGAACTCTCTGATGCAGTCCAGATAGGTTAGCCCTCTGGGGCATAGACAGAAGGGAGAAGAGTAAAGTTGGAGGGCAAATGGAAAATATCTACTACAGTACTCTTTTGCAGATAACATAAAATCTAACTCAAGCTTATCTAAGCAAGCAAGGGTATATATTCATCTAAGTATCTGAAAACTACAAAACTATCTTCAGGCCCATCTTCACTCAGCATTTCAAAGGATGTCATGGGATTCAGTATCTTTCCATCTCTTAGCTGTGCTCCCTTCTGTGTAGACTTTATTCAAAGTGGCAAGATATTTGATAGCAGTTTCAGGATGAAATTTTGAATTTCAAAAATTCTTTTTGAAAAAAGTAAAATAATAATAAAGTAAAAATAATAAAGTTTAAAAAAAACAACAACCACAAGGTCCTTAACAAGTTTAAAGAGAGTTCCTAGGCTTAACTCTCAGCGGCCTAAGTCAAGTCACCTGCCCATTCCTAAACCAATCAATTTAAACAGGAGTGAAACATGATCGCCTATACTGAATCACATGCCTATTCTTAGACTCAATAGTGTAAGCAACACAAAGCCCAAGGACAGAGGGTAGGGAAAAGGTGGGTAGTGTTACCAAAACTAGTAAAAAGATAGGCATCCACAAGACAACAAATGACCACAGAGGCCTATTTGGTAATCTAAATCACGTCTCAGCTCTAATTATCATGACATTCAGGAATATATGAATCCACCAGTTTAGGCTGACCATGGAGCATTAGAAAAATATGGTAAAAACTTTCACTTTTATTTCTACATTTGATGCCAATAAAGCCATGGCACACTTATTAATATGTATATATTTATATATACATATGTGTAGATATTGCTATATATAAATATGTATATAAAACTTTTCATCTTGGCAATAATTGGATTTGTTGTGGTATTAAACATTTATATTAGCTTTCTAGATCTATAAGCAGTGTGCACACATAAGCATTCTCTTTAGGACACCAATTCTTGAAAAAAAAAAGGAGCCATTTCTTTTTTAGTTAGTGTCACTTCTTTCCAAACTATTGGCATAGAAAGATGAATTAATGAGTCAATTTGGGGCTAATAATAATAAAATTACACTTTGGGATATTTTTCTCTGAAAAGGAAACATCTTTACTTTCAAACATAAGGCCCACTGTCACAGAAATTTAAACCCAGAAAGGCCTGGATTATTTTAGAAACTGAGAACCAAACAAGTTCAAGTGACCTAAAAACTAGGTAACATTTTATTTTATTTTTTTATTATTATTATTTTAATTTTTCTTAACTTTACAATATTGTATTACTTTTACTATACATCGAGATGGATCCGCCACCAGAATACCCGTGCTCCCCATCCTGAACCCTCCTCCCTCCCCCCTCCCACACCATCCCTCCAGGTCATCCCAGTGCTCCAGTCCCAGGCATCTGTTATCGGGCATCGTACCTGGACTGACTCGTTTCAGATATGATATTATACATATTTCAATGCTATTCTCCCCAATCGTCCCACCCTCTCCCAGTCCCAGAGTCCAAAAGTCTGTTCTATACATCAGTGTCTCTTTTGCTGTCTCATAAGCAGGGTGATTGTTACCATCTTTCTAAATTCCATATATATGCGTTAGTATACTGTATTTCACCATGTTTATTTAACTTATATGCAGAGTACATAATGAGAAATGCTGGACTGGAAGAAACAGAAGTTGGAATCCAGATTGCCGGGAGAAATATCAATAACCTCAGATATGCAGATGACACCACCCTTATGGCAGAAAGTGAAGAGGGGCTAAAAGCCCTGATGAAAGTGAAAGTGGAGAGTGAAAAGGTTGCTAAAGCTCAACACAGAAAACGAAGATCATGGCACTGTCCCATCACTGCATGGGAAATAGATGGGGAAACAGTGAAACAGGTCAGACTTTGTTTTCTGGGCTCCAAGATCACTGCAGATGGTGACTTAGCCATGAAATTAAAAGACGCTTACTCCTTGGAAGGAAAGTTATGACCAACCTAGATAGCATATTCAAAAGCAGAGACATACTTTGCCAACAAAGGTCCCAAAGCGGAGATGGAGTGAGAGGGAGAAAGGGACGCGATGATGGAACTGTGGTGTTGGAGAAGACCTGAGAGTCGGAAGGAGGACACCAGTGAAAAAGGGGAAGAGATCTAAAGCTGAAACCAGTATTTGCCACCCAGCGAAGAGTTGACCAGGAGAAGACCGAGCTGGGAGGGATTGAGGGAGGAGGAGAAGGGGAGACAGAGGAGAGATGGTGGAGGCACACTGGCCGGGAGCGAGTGGGTGACCTCCGGAAGCTGGTGGTGGACAGGGAGGCCTGGTGGGGGGCGAGCGACTGATCTGATCTGATCTGATCTGATACTGTATTTGTGTTTTTCTTTCTGGCTTACTTCACTCTATATAATAGGCTCCAGTTCCATCCACCTCATTAGAACTGATTCAAATGTATTCTTTTTAATGGCTGAGTAATACTCCATCGTGTATATGTACCACAGCTTGCTTATCCATTCATCTGTGGATGGGCATCTAGGTTGCTTCCACGTCCTGGCTATTGTAAACAGTGCTGCTATGAACATTGGGGTACATGTGCCTCTTTCAATTCTGGTTTTCTCAGTGTGTATGCCCAGCAGTGGGATTGCTGGGTCATAAGGCAGTTCTATTCCCAGTTTTTTGAGGATTCTCCATACTGTTCTCCATAGTGGCTGTACTAGTTTGCATTCCCACCAACAGTGTAAGAGGGTACCCTTCTCTCCACACCTTCTCCAGCATTTATTGCTTGTGGATTTTTGGATCGCAGCCATTCTGACTGGCGTGTAATGGTATCTCATAGTGGTTTTGATTTGCATTTCTCTGATAATGAGCGATGTTGAGCATCTTTTCATGTGTTTGTTAGCCATCTGTATGTCTTCTTTGGAGAAATGTCTATTAAGTTCTTTGGCCCATTTTTTGATTGGGTCGTTTATTTTCCTGGAATTGAGCTGTAGAAGTTGTTTGTATATTTTTGAGATTAGTTATTTGTCTGTTGCTTCATTTGCTATTATTTTCTCCCATTCTGAGGGCTGTCTTTTCAGCTTGCCTATAGTTTCCTTTGTTGTGCAGAAGCTTTTAAGTTTGATTAGGTCCCATTTGTTCATTTTTGATTTTATTTCCGATATTCTGGGAGGTGGGTCATAGAGGATCCTGCTGTGATGTAAGTCAGAGAGTGTTTTGCCTATGTTATCCTCTAGGAGTTTTATGGTTTCTGGTCTTATATTTAGCTCTTTAATCCATTTTGAATTTATTTTTGTGTATGGTGTTAGACAGTGTTCTAGTTTCATTCTTTTACAAGTGTTTAACCAGTTTTCCCAGCACCACTTGTTAAAAAGATTGTCTTTACTCCATTGTATATTCTTGCCGCCTTTGTCAAAGATTAGGTGACCATATGTGCGTGGATTTATCTCTGGACTTTCTATTTTGTTCCATTGATCTATGTTTCTGTCTTTGTGCCAGTACCATACTGTCTTGATGACTGTAGCTTTATAGTAGAGCCTGAAGTCAGGCAGGTTGATTCCTCCAGTTCCGTTCTTCTTTCTCAAGATAGCTTTGGCTATTCGAGGTTTTTTGTATTTCCATACAAATTGAGAAATTATTTGTTCTAGCTCTGTGAAGAATACTGTTGGTAGCTTGATGGGGATTGCATTGAATCTATAAATTGCTTTGGGTAGTATACTCATTTTCACTATATTGATTCTACCAATCCACGAACATGGTATATTCCTCCATCTATTAGTGTCCTCTTTAATTTCCTTCAGCAGTGTTTTATAGTTTTCTAAATATAGGTCTTTAGATTCTTTAGGAAGATATATTCCTAAGTATTTTATTGTTTTCATTGCAATGGTGAATGGAATTGTTTCCTTAATTTCTCTTTCTATTTTCTCGTTATTGGTGTACAGGAATGCAAGGGATTTCTGTGTGTTGATTTTATATCCTGCAACTTTACTATATTCATTGATTAGTTCTAGTAATTTTCTGGTGGAATCTTTAGGGTTTTCTACGTAGAGGATCATGTCATCTGCAAACAGTGAGAGTTTTACTTCTTATTTTCCAATTTGGATTCCTTTTATTTCTTTTTCTGCTCTGATTGCTGTGGCCAGAACTTCCAGAACAATGTTGAATAATAATGGTGAAAGTGGGCATCCTTGTCTTGTTCCTGACTTTAGAGGAAATGCTTTCAGTTTTTCACCATTGAGGATAATGTTTGCTGTGGGTTTGTCGTATATAGCTTTTATTATGTTGAGGTATGTTCCTTCTATTCCTGCTTTCTGGAGAGTTTTTATCATAAATGGATGTTGAACTTTGTCAAAGGCTTTCTCTGCATCTATTGAGATAATCATATGGTTTTTATTCTTCAGTTTGTTAATGTGGTGTATTACGTTGATTGATTTGCGGATATTGAAGAATCCTTGCATCCCTGGGATAAAGCCCACTTGGTCATGGTGTATGATCTTTTTAATGTGTTGTTGGATTCTGATTGCTAGAATTTTGTTAAAGATTTTTGCGTCTATGTTCATCAGTGATATTGGTCTGTAGTTTTCTTTTTTTGTGGGATCTTTGTCAGGTTTTGGAATTAGGGTGATGGTGGCCTCATAGAATGAGTTTGGAAGTTTGCCTTCCTCTGCAATTTTCTGGAACAGTTTGAGTAGGATAGGTGTTAGCTCTTCTCTAAATTTTTGGTAGAATTCAGCTGTGAAGCCGTCTGGGCCTGGGCTTTTGTTTGCTGGGAGATTTCTGATTACAGTTTCAATTTCCGTGCTTGTGATGGGTCTGTTAAGATTTTCTATTTCTTCCTGATCCAGTTTTGGAAAGTTGTACTTTTCTAAGAATTTGTCCATTTCTTCCATATTGTCCATTTTATTGCCATATAATTGCTGATAGTAGTCTCTTATGATCCTTTGTATTTCTGTGCTGTCTGTTGTGATCTCTCCATTTTCTTTTCTAATTTTATTGATTTGATTCTTCTCCCTTTGTTTCTTGATGAGTCTGGCTAGTGGTTTGTCAATTTTATTTACCCTTTCAAAGAACCAGCTTTTGGCTTTGTTAATTTTTGCTATGGTCTCTTTTGTTTCTTTTGCATTTATTTCTGCCCTAATTTTTAAGATTTCTTTCCTTCTACTAATCTTGGGGTGCTTCATTTCTTCCTTTTCCAGTTGCTTTAGGTGTAGAGTTAGGTTATTTATTTGGCTTTTTTCTTGTTTCTTAAGGTATGCCTGAATTGCTATGAACTTTCCCCTTAGGACTGCTTTTACAGTGTCCCACAGGTTTTGGGTTGTTGTGTTTTCATTCGTTTCTATGCAGAATTTGATTTCTTTTTTGATTTCTTCTGTGATTTGTTGGTTATTCAGGAGTGTGTTGTTCAGCCTCCATATGTTGGAATTTTTAATAGTTTTTCTCCTGTTATTGAGATTTACTCTTACTGCATTGTGGTCAGAAAAAATGGTTGGAATGATTTCAATTTTTCTGAACTTACCAAGGCTAGATTTATGGCCCAGGATGTGGTCTATCCTGGAGAAGGTTCCGTGTGCACTTGAGAAAAAGGTGAAATTCATTGTTTTGGGATGAAATGTCCTATAGATATCAATCAGTTCTAATTTGTCTATTGTATCATTTAAAGCTTGTGTTTCCTTGTTAATTTTCTGTTTAGTTGATCTATCCATTGGTGTAAGTGGGGTATTAAAGTCTCCCACTATTATTGTGTTATTGTTTATTTCTCCTTTCATACTTGTTAGTATTTGTCTTACATATTGCGGTGCTCCTATGTTGGGTGCATATATATTTATAATTGTTATATCTTCTTCTTGGATTGATCCTTTGATCATTATGTAGTGACCTTCTTTGTCTCTTTTCACAGCTTTTGTTTTAAAGTCTATTTTATCTGATATGAGTATTGCTACTCCTGCTTTCTTTTGGTCCCTATTTGCATGGAAAATCTTTTTCCAGCCCTTCACTTTCAGTCTGTATGTGTCCCCTGTTTTGAGGTGGGTCTCTTGTAGACAACATATGTATGGGTCTTGTTTTTGTATCCATTCAGCCAGTCTCTGCCTTTTGGTTGGGGCATTCAACCCATTTACATTTAAGGTAATTATGGATAAATATGATCCCGTTGCCATTTACTTTGTTGTTTTGGGTTTGAATTTATATATCCTTTTTGTGTTTCCTGTCTAGAGAAGGTCCTTTAGTATTTGTTGGAGAGCTGGTTTGGTGGTGCTGAATTCTCTCAGCTTCTGCTTGTCTTTAAAGGTTTTGATTTCTGCTTCATATTTGAATGAGATCCTTGCTGGGTACAATAATCTGGGCTGTAGGTTCTTTTCTTTCATCACTTTAAGTATGTCTTGCCATTCCCTCCTGGCTTGAAGAGTTTCTATTGAAAGATCAGCTGTTATCCTTATGGGAATTCCCTTGTGTGTTATTTGTTGTTTTTCCCTTGCTGCTTTTAATATTTGTTCTTTGTGTTTGATCTTTGTTAATTTGATTAATATGTGTCTTGGGGTGTTTCGCCTTGGGTTTATCCTATATGGGACTCTCTGGGTTTCTTGGACTTGAGTGATTATTTCCTTCCCCATTTTAGGGAAGTTTTCAACTATTATCTCCTCTAGTATCTTCTCATGGTCTTTCTTTTTGTCTTCTTCTTCTGGAACTCCTATGATTCGAATATTGTAACGTTTAAGATTGTCCTGGAGGTCTCTGAGATTGTCCTCATTCCTTTTAATTCGTTTTTCTTTTTTCTCCTCTGTTTCATTTAATTCTGCCATTCTATCTTCTAATTCACTAATTCTATCTTCTGCCTCTGTAATTCTACTATTTGTTGCCTCCAGAGTGTTTTGGATCTCATTTATTGTATTATTCATTATATATTGACTCTTTTTTATTTCTTCTAGGTCCTTGTTAAATCTTTCTTGCATCTTCTCGATGCTTTTCTCCAGGCTATTTATCCATGATTCCATTTTGCTTTCCAGGCTTTGGATTAATTTCACTATCATTATTCGGAATTCTTTATCAGGTAGGTTCGCTATTTCTTCCTCTTTAGTTTGGTTTGGTGGGCATTTATCCTGTTCCTTTACCTGCTGGGAATTCTTCTGTCTCTTCATCTTGTTTAAAATGCTGAGTTTGGGGAGTCCTTACTGTTTTCTAGCAGTCTGTGGATTTCTCTTTATTGTGGCTTTTCTGCCCTATATGTGGGTTTGTACCGGTGGCAAGTCGAGGTTTCTTGTTTATGGAAGCTTGTATCGATGTTCTGGTGGGTGGGGCTGGATTTCTTTTCTCTGGGGTGCGGTGGAGTGTCTAGTGGTGTGTTATGAGATGTCTATGGTTTTGAGGTCGCTTTGTGTAGCCTGTGACTTGGAGCTCAGGGCTGTGTTCTTGTTTTTCTAAAGGTTTTTCTTGGTATGTCTTGCCGTGGAACTTGCTGGTCTTTGTGTGATGCTTGGTTTCAGTGTAGGTATGGAGGCATTTGATGAGCTCCTGTCAATTAATGTTTCGTGGGGTCAGGGTTTGGACTTAAGCCTCCTGCTTCCTGTTATCTGTCTTATTTTTGCAGTAGTCTCATAAAGTTCGTCTTCTATATTGCATTCCACAACTAGACTGTTCAGAGATGTTCACGGAGTTATACGGAGAAGGAGAAAGGAAGGAGGGAGATATTGTTGGTCAGGAGGATAAAAGGAGGGAGTGTCAAGGAGAGAGACAGATCCAGTCAGTAATCAGTAAAGAAAAGAACAAAGGAGAGAAAAAAAGCCAAGGACAAAAAGAAAAAGAGAAGAAAAAAAAAAAAAGAAAGAAAACACACACAAAAAAAACCAAAACAGGGTCGCAAAAGTTATATCTAACAGTGGAGATTAAAGAAGTACTAGAGGATAAAAACATAAAAATAAAAGAAACAAAAGCAAGAAAGAAAAAAAAAAAACACACACACACAAAAAAACCAAAACAGGGTCGCAAAAGTTATATCTAACAGTGGAGATTAAAGAAGTACTAGAGGATAAAAACATAAAAATAAAAGAAACAAAAACAAGGAAAAAAAAAAACACAAAACAAAAACCACACACAAAAAAACCAAAACAGGGTCGCAAAAGTTATATCTAACAGTGGAGATTAAAGAAGTACTAGAGGATAAAAACATAAAAATAAAAGAAACAAAAACAAGGAAAAAAAAAAACACACACACACACAAAAAAAAACCAAAACAGGGTCGCAAAAGTTATATCTAACCGTGGAGATTAAAGAAGTACTAGAGGATAAAAACATAAGAATAAAAGAAACAAAAACAAGAAGAAAAAAAAAAAGAAAAAAATTAAAAGGAAAGAAAAAAAAAATTTTTTTTTCTTTTCTTCCCCCTCCCCCTCCTCTTCCTTTCAATAAAAAAATAATAAAATTTTTAAAAAAACATATATTAAAAAAAGAAAAAAAAAAAAAAGGAAATAATGTTGGTAAAAATAGTAACAATATGTATAAGAGTTTCTCTTTTATTGCTGTGGGTTCAGTTCATTTTCGGCTAGTTCCTTGTTCCGGCTTAAGTTTCTCAAGATCTATAGGCCCCTTTCTCTGTAGTTGGTCTGTATAGTCCTTTGTTCTGTGTGCGGGCCCCGCAGTGTCTTGGGCCTGGGCCGGCCTCTTCTGTGGACGGTGCCGTAGTCTGGTCTGCCAGCCCGACCCACTCCCGGTGGGAACGGCCCGCGCGGCCACGGCTGGCGGGGGAGCGGTGGCGAGGGGATGGTTCGCACGGGAACGGGAACGGTCGGTGGTGGGGGTCGACCCGCGCGGGAGCCCCCGGCGCAGGGGGCGGGCGCGCGCTATAGTCCCTTGCTCTGTGCACGGGCCCCGCAGTGTCTTGGGCCCGGGCCGGCCCCTCCTGTGGTCCTCGCCGCAGTCCGGTCTGCCGGCCCAAACCACTCCCGGCAGAAACAGCCCGCGCTGCAACGGCTGGCGGGGGAGCGGCGGTGAGGGGATGGAGTGGTTCGCACGGGAACGGTCGGCGGTGGGGGTCGACCCGCTCGGGAGCCCCCGGAGCAGGGGGTGGGTGCGCGCCCGCGCGGGAGCGGCTGGCGGCGGGGGGGGGGGGAGCGCTCCTCGGGGGTGCTTCCCACGGGGGAGAGCGGTCAGCGGCGTGGGAGCAGCCCACAGCGTCTCCCCGCCCAGCCCTGGCTTGCTACTGGCGGAAGCGGGTGTTTGCGATGATGCCTTCCCGCCGCGGAAGCTACCGCAGGGCTCGTAGTCTGTGGGTCTTAATTGTTCATTTGTTTTCCTCTCTGTTATGATATTCTCCGTGCTTTCTCGGTTGGCACAGACTCTACAGGGAGAGTTTCCCGGTGTTTGGAAACTTCTCTTTCCCTTTCCAGGCTCCCTTCCCCGGACAGAGGTCCGTCCCTCCCTCTTTGTCCCTCTCTGGTTTCTATATTCTTTCCTACCTCCTTTAGAGGGGAGTGAGTTGCTTTTCTCAGTGTCCGATGTTCTCTGCCGACATTCCGAAGCTGTTTGAGGAATTTACTCGGCGTTTAGATGTCCCCTTGATGAATTTGTGGAGGAGAAAGTGTATTCCCCGTCCTAATCCTCCGCCATCTTAACCGGAACCCCCCTAGAGCCAATTTCTCTAGGTAACATTTTAAAATCAAATCTTGAAGAAAGGAAATTCTGTGTCCCATATAAATTAGCCAGGGACACTATATGAACTTGCAGTCCACAGTAAATTAAACCATGTGAGTGGCAAGTGACTATTAAGGCTGAGCCTGGATGTATACTCCCCTTAAATCAACCTGTTAAACGAAGAAAAGCTCAAACCAGGTAGACACAGAATTCAGTTCTCTCAGATCACATTTATAGGGTAAATGGAGTTTTTTTTACTGCAGCTGTGTATTTGCTGATAAGACAAAGTAAAGAATGGAAGTACTTAATCATCACATCTCGAAAATGATACAGAAAATCATCTATTTTTAGCTGTATACTGTGATTTTTTTAACCTTTCCTCTTAATAATGTACCTACATATTGTTTTGAAATTGCTTACCTACACAAAGCACATAGCTTCTCATAGGTTTATAGGCTGCTGCTGTTTATAGGCTAGCTTCATGTTTATTCCTCTACAGAAAGATCACATCTCTAAAATTATCCAGTAACAAATCTAAAGCTAGATGATTAGAAAAGCAACTGGAGAGCAGAAAATCATTTTCTTTTAGCCTGTTTAACAATAAACAAACTAAGATGTATCAAAATGAAGACTCATTCCTATTTAAGATTGCTTTTCCTTTCTCCTCTTCCTCCTCCCTGCTGAGCTGGGGGACTTAAATATGCCACAATGATATCTGGGTACAAGGGCTATCCATTTTGCAGCGACTTAGCAGCAGCAGCAGCATGGGCCACAGTTTGATGATTCTCACGTGCCTAGCAATTTTTTAATGAATGTTTAATATGAATAATTTTATTTTTGAATGTCTTTTGTGTTTCATTAAAGGGAACTGAGTTTTGTTCTGGTAAGTAATTAATTTACAAGCATACCTTGTTTTACAGCATCTCACTTTATTGTGCTTCATAGATACTGTGGTTTGTTACCATTTGCATTGTCAGATGATGGTAAGCACTTTTTCAGGAATATTTTTAATTAAGGTATGTAATTTTTAAGGGTTTTTTAGATTGCATTCTTTATAACAGACTTCTGCTGCTAAGTCGGTTCAGTCATGTTCGACTCTGTGCGACCCCATAGACGGCAGCCCACCAGGCTCCCCCGTCCCTGGGATTCTCCAGGCAAGAACACTGGAATGGGTTGCCATTTCCTTCTCCAATGCATGAAAGTGAAAAGTGAAAGTGAAGTCACTCAGTTGTGTCCGACTCCTAGCAACCCCATGGACTGCAGCCTTCCAGGCTCCTCCGTCCATGGGATTTGCCAGGCAAGAGTACTGGAGTGGGTTGCCATTGCCGTCTCCGACTTCAATATTGTATAAACATAACTTTCACATGCACTGGAAAACCCCAAAATGCATGTGACTCAATTTATTATGATATTCATTTTAGTGCAGGGGTCTAGAATGGAACCCACAATATCTCTGAGGTATGCCTACATCTGAAGTATAACATGATCATTTTGAAGCTTCTATTTTAACTTCATTAAGGTTAGTCTAGAACAGATTTTACTCTAGAGATAGTTTTAGCCCTTCTTTTTAGAAGTAAAATGAATGGCATATCCATTTGGGGATCTCTACTGAATTCCTTGAACATGAACAGGCCTTTCCACCCAATTGGTCAGAACTCAAACATCTACCAACCTTGTGAAACTCTGATGACTTTTCAGTTTATAGCTTTCTTATAGTTGCTCCTTTGCTGGTAGTCATTTGTCTTGTGGAGTCTCACCTCATATATGTACAACTTGTAGAGTTCTTGTGGAGTCTCACCTCATATATGTACAGATTAGTATTCAGTCAAAATGCTCAAAGGGACATCCATACAAATTTCTGGAGATCTTTCCCTACCTACCTCCCTTGTTTTTGGCCCTCTGCCCTATAAATTACAGTTTCCTAAGCCTCTCTGACTCTGTTATTTGTCTTCTCAGTTTAGAAAGGCTGCCATGTTTTGTCTGGGTCCCACCTCTCTTCACAACTTTCTGTGAAGTGCCTCCAGCCAGAAAACTTGGAATTGTAGGACTAATCTAGCTTGATTTCCTTCTCTCAGACACTGTAGTTTTGCACTGCCTGTTGTACAATCTCTGGAAACAGCTGTTTCGTATACATTGTCCAGTTTTATTTATTTGTTGTGGAAGGGTGAGTCAAGTTGCATAAAGGGTGATCGTCTCCTTTACACAAATATTACTAAAACCCCTAAAATAATGGATATCCTTCTATGTATGTGCCAACCGAGAAGAGGATCACCATTTAATCATTTATGCTAGGAAAAAATCAATTAATAATTCATAAATCATACTATCAAAACCCACCCTAAATTTCAATAGGTATATAAAATAGATTGTATAGTCAAATTTTATTACTACTGTAATAACTATAATTCAGATACACCATGTAGAGAGATCAGCTAGTAGATTTATTCATAAAACAGAACAAAATAGAAGTTATTGGAAGAGACGAATATGGGAATTAAAAATGACTTCCTGGAGAACAAAGGAAAAGCAATTTTCTAGAGAACAAAGGAGGGATTAAGTTCTCCTCTTTTCTAATAAAATTGAAAAGTTTCGGAATTTAATAATATGAGTTTGCAGTAAATGACAGGATAGGAAACTGGTGTTTGTTCACTGCATGGCCTTGGGATAATAAAACATAACCCAAATAGGGCAAATAGGGATTTAAGTAAGGAATATCTAAGAGGATTTTCATGGTTCCCTCAAAAACTGAAAATGTGGTAAGTTCAGACTATCCTTAGAGAAGACATTTTTGGAAAATTGGGAGAGCGTATGACCTAAATAGGACAAGCATGCCAAAAAGACGTGTATCCCAATGTTCATCGCAACACTATTTATAATAACCAGGACATGGAAGCAACCTAGATGTCCATCAGCAAATGAATGGATAAGAAAGCTGTGGTACATATACACAATGGAATATTACTCGGCCATTAAAAAGAATACATTTGAATCAGTTCTAATGAGGTGCATGAAACTGGAGCCTATTATACAGAGTGAAGTAAGCCAGAAAGTAAAACACCAATATAGTATACTAACGCATATATATGGAATTTAGAAATAAAGTAATGATAACCCTGTATGCAAGACAGCAAAAGAGACACAGATGTATTGAACAGTATTTTAGACTCTGTAGGAGAGGGCAAGGGCAGTATGATATGGGATAATGGCATTGAAACACGTAAAATATCATACGTGAAACGAATTGCCAGTCCAGGTTCGATGCATGATACAGGGTGCTCAGGGCTGATGCACTGGAATGACCCAGAGGGATAGGATGGGGAGGAAGGTGGGAGGGGGGTTCAGGATGAGGAACACATGTACACTTACGGCAGATTCAAGTCAATGTATGGCAAAACCAATACAACATTGTAAAGTTAATTAATTAATTAATTAAAAAAATAAAAAGAGATAAGGCATCAATGTTTGGGGAAAAAAAAGTTGGCTTGTAAATAATGAGATTGCCTAGAAAACTTCAGCATTTATATGCTATTAATTCACTTAGTATTTCTTATACAAAATGCATTTGTGTTTAATCATTTTAAAATAGAATCTGTCATAAGAACACTTGCTCACAATTCAACATTCTCTATCTCCATGAATGCTGGGAAAGGGGATTGTGTCAATTCAGAATATTTCATAAAACAAATTTCCTAGTAAATGGTATAAAAATTTCAATTCCAATAATTCAGTTCTTATTCCACTAATTCCAATGATTCTACAGATACTCTTTTGCTATACAGTACAGGAAATGAATTATCCTTAATTTAATAAGAGCCAGTGACAAAGACTTGGAAATATTTTAATTGTACAGAGATAATTAATGTAGTAACATGTTACTGTGAAATGATACTATACTATTGTGAGTTTTATTCATCTCTAAATCTTTAAATTTTAACAAGAGTGCTAGTCCTTTTATTCTGTATAACTGATAAAACCTATGGAAATAATTCACTTTTGTATCCAGATTCATAGGTTTAGAATTAAGGAAGATTCATCAGAATGAAAGCAAAATATTGGCAATAACCATTCATGCTCTTTTTTTTATTTTATTTTTTAACTTTACAATATTGTATTGGATTTGCCATATATCGAAATGAATTTTTTCAAATATGATGTTTCTATGACTTGTTCATCATTGAATTCCCAGCACCTCAAGATGCTTGGCACAAGTGGATATTCAGTAAACACTAGGTGAATGAATGAATAAATTACAACTCTTACACCCATACTACTCACCATGATGCCAATAATGATTATAACAAATTCATTTAATACAAAAAATGAATACAATAAATTCTGGACCAACAGATAATGAAAGGTCTAAGTGTCACAGAAAAACAACAGAAAAACCCCAAATCAAAGATCTTTTCTAACATGATGGTTCTTGGTTTTGTTTGTTATTTCTGGGGATGGGGTTGAAATGTGCCCACAGAAATGAGCATGAGACAGTTTATAGTTAAGGCTGTTACAATAAGAAGAGATGTTTTATTGCTGCAAAGGGAATCACCTGGAGTTAATGATTCCCAGGAAGGAAATCAAAAGGCAGAAACATTTTTATGCAAAAGGAAGAAAATGTTTTACTCAAGGCTCAACATGAAAGTTATTTTGCAGAAATCAAAAGACTGAATAAGAAATCTTCTTAAGTTCTAGATCTTGGAAATACCAAAATAAAAACTACAAGTGTAGAAATTTTGTTGATCAGATCAGAGATCAGATCAGTTCAGTCGCTCAGTCGTGTCTGTCTCTTTGCGACCCCATGAATCAGAGCACGCCAGGCCTCCCTGTCCATCACCAACTCCCGGAGTTAACTCAGACCCACGTCCATCGAGTCAGTGATGCCATCCAGCCATCTCATCCTCTGTCATCCCCTTCTCCTCCTGCCCCCAATCCCTCCCAGCATCAGAGTCTTTTCCAATGAGTCGACTCTTCACATGAGGTGGCCAAAGTACTGGAGTTTCAGCTTTAGCATCATTCCTTCCAAAGAAATCCCAGGGCTGATCTCCTTCACAATGGACTGGTTGGATCTCCTTGCAGTCCAAGGGACTCTCAAGAGTCTTCTCCAACACCACAGTTCAAAAGCATCAATTCTTTGGCGCTCAGCCTTTTTCACAGTCCAACTCTCACATCCATACATGATCACAGGGAAAACCACAGCCTTGACTAGATGGACCTTTGTTGGCAAAGTAATGTCTCTGCTTTTGAATATGCTATCTAGGTTGGTCATAACTTTCCTTCCAAGGAGTAAGTGTCTTTTAATTTCATGGCTGCAGTCACCATCTGGAGTGATTTTGGAGCCAAAAAAAAAATAAAGTCTGACACTGTTTCCCCATCTATTTCCCATGAAATGATGGGACCGGATGCCATGATCTTCATTTTCTGAATGTTGAGCTTTAAGCCAACTTTTCATTCTCCTCTTTCACTTTCATCAAGAGGCTCTTTAGTTCTTCACTTTCTGCCATAAGGGTGGTGTCATCTGCATATCTGAGGTTATTGATATTTCTCCCAGCAATCTTGATTCCAGCCTGTGTTTCTTCCAGTCCAGCATTTCTCATGATGTACTCTGCATATAAGTTAAATAAGCAGGGTGACAATATACAGCCTTGACGTACTCCTTTTCCTATTTGGAACCAGTCTGTTGCTCCATGTCCAGTTCTAACTGTTGCTTCCTGACCTACATACAAATTTCTCAAGAGGCAGATCAGGTGGTCTGGTATTCTCATAAAGGCACTTAACTGAAATTAAAGCAATTTCAAGCCAAAGAACAGTGAAATGTCTACAACTCATACTATAACTCTGATATAAGACATGATGATTCAACTCAGAAAGATACTGGGTATAAACAAGTGTGGAATCCAGTAGGTCAAACGATGCAGAATTTCTAAACAGCCCTGTCCCTTCAGTTGTTCTTCACATGACATTGTCTCTAGCTACTTTGCCGTCATGGGGTTGCACAGCTCCAAATAAGCATCATTGTCTTAAAATGTGGCATTGAAGTACAACACAAATGTGATAGTTAATTTTATGTGTCACTTTGGCTGAGACATGGTGCCTGATATGTAGCCAAACATTCTGGATGTTTCTGTGAGGGTGCTTTGAGATAAAATTAATATTTAAGTTGGTGGATTCTAAGTAAAGCAAAATGTACTCCATTATGTGGGTAGGTCTCATCCAATCAGTTGAAAGGCAGAATAACACAACAGACTGACTTCCCTCAAGCAAGAAAGAATTCTTCATTTATACTTGAACTGCAACATCAGCACTTCCTGGATCTCCAGCCTGATGGCCTTCAGACTTGAACCATAGCATCAGCTCTTTCTGCCTCCCCACCATGCAGATTTTGGACTTGTCAGACTCTATAATCACATGAAGCAATTCCTTAAAATAAATCTCTTTATAAATATATAAATATATATTTATTTATTTATAAATTTATATATATATATATATAGAGAGAGAGAGACATTACACACAGAATACTGCAAAATTATTGCTAGTCACACCTCAGAGAGGACAACCCTTAATCACAGATAAAATGAAATCAACAAAGATTAATACAAGATAAAGAACAACAATCAAATGTAAGCCAGGAGGAAGAGAAAAAATTACATTTGCTTTTTTAGTTATCACACCATTTAACTCATAATTGAGCTAAAGGGGAAAAAAAAAATCCTTGTAAGTTTTTAAAAACTAAATCAACCCATCTGCTTCTGGAGTATCCAGTTACCATGCTCCTCTCACCTGTCCAGAAAGCACTTTTATTCCACATTGAATCAATAGTGTGAATCACTTTTTTTAAATACCACCTTTTCTTTGTTGCTATAACTCTCAGATGACATGTTTTGTTTCCCATGACTACCTTGCAAGGCAAGAGGTGGTATCATGGCCCGGAATGTGAAATTATTTCCAGGTCCTCTTCATGGTTAATTAAGCCTAGCTCAACCATATATGTGACATATATGACATGCTACATCCTTACTCTGAGTGGGTGTGATATCTACATGTAAGTAATTGTTCATTGTTATGTGACATATATGACATGCTACATACCTTACTCTGAGTGGGTGTGATATCTACATGTAAGTAATTGTTCATTGTTATTCATTCACTCAAACATATTTCTTTAGTACCTTATATGCACCTTCTCTTTTTTACTTACTGTTCAACCAGCTTGAACATCTGGAAGTTCACAGTTCACATATTGCTGAAGCCTGGCTTGGAGAATTGGACAGAGGAGACTGGTAGGCTACAGTCCATGGGGTCACAAAGAGTCGGACATGACTGAGCGACTTCACATGCACCAGGCACTGAGCTAGCTATTGAGTACAAAGTCCTGAACAAGAGAATGTTCAAACTACCACACATGGCATTCATCTCACACACATGCTAGTAAAGTAATGCTCAAAATTCTCCAAGCCAGGCTTCAGCAATACATGAACTGTGAACTTCCAGATGTTCAAGCTGGTTGAACAGTAAGTAAAAAAAGAGAAGGTGTTAGAGACACAACTATCTTAAAATGACTTTATATGACAGGTCACAGTTTCCCATTCCTGAATTTTCATTTAATTGGCAGTTGGTTTTCTGGTAAAGGATAGAGAATTTGATACTTACGATGATCTTATAGCACCCTCAAGTGGCAATGTTTTTCTTAGATATATTAGCTTTGATAGGAAAAAGAAAAAAGAAAGCGGTAAAAACAAAGAATTCTGAATGAATGAAGAAGTATGAACCCTTATTACAAGGGCTTGTAGCCATCAGCAGCTTATGGAGCTCAATACCAGAAAAACAAACAACCCAATCAAAAAGTGGCCATAAGACTGAAATAGGCTCTTCTCCAAAGAAGAACATACAGATGGCTAATACATGAAAAGATGCTCAACATCACCAGTCCATCCCAAAGGAGATTAATCCTGGGTGTTCACTGGAAGGATTGATGAAGCTAAAACTCCAATGCTTTGGCCACCTGATGTGGAGAGCTGACTCATTTGAAAAGACCCTGATGCTGAGTAAGATTGAAGGCAGGAGGAGAAGGGGACAAGAGAGGATAAGATGGTTGGATAGCATCACTTACACAATGGACATGGGTTTGGGTGGACTCTGGGAGTTGGTGATGGACAGGGAGGCCTGGAGTGCTGCAGTTCATGGGGTCACAAAGAGTCAGACATGACTGAGCAACTGAACTGAACTGATCACTCATTATTAGAGAAATGCAAATCAAAATATGATGACATATTACCTCACACGGGTTAGAATGGTGATCTTCAAAAAATCCACAAAAAACAAATATTGGAGAGGGTGTGGAGAAAAGGGAGTCCTCCTGCACCATTGGTAGCGTCAGGGGAGTTTGCAATTTCTGCGGTTCTATCTCATCACAACAAAAATATGAAGCAATGGACAGACCAGTGTTACAGCCCTCAGACAGACTGGTGTTACAACCCTTGAATGGACCAGTGTTAAAGCTCCATGTTATAGCTCAGTTTTGTTTTTTTTTTTTTAATTATTTAATTGGAGGCTAATTACTTTACAATACTGTAGTGGTTTTTGCCATATATTGACATGAATCAGCCGTGGGTGTACATGTGTCCCGCATCCTGAACCCTCCTCCCACCTCCCTCCCCATCACATCCCTTGGGGTCATCCCAGTGCACCAGCCCTGAGCACCCTGTCTCATGCATTGAACGTGGACTGGCGATCTATTTCACATATGGTAATATACATGTTTGAATGCTATTCTCTCAAATCATCCCACCCTTGCCTTCTCCTACAGAGTCCAAAAGACAGTTCTATACATCTGTGTCTCTTTTGCTGTCTCTCATATAGGGTCATCATTATCATATATATGCGTTAATATACTGTATTGGTGTTTTTCTTTCTGACTTACTTCACTCTGTATATAGGCGCCAGTTTCATCTCATCCATCTCATTAGAACTGATTCTTTTTAATAGCTGAGTAATATTCCATTATGTTTATGTGCCACAGCCTTCTTAGTTTTATCTAGAAAGTACAGGAAAATACATCCTGGAGGCATGAGGGCATGCCAACCCAAAAGACGTCAAGAGAAGAGAGGCACCCCACCCCTGGCCCAATTTTGTCTTCTCTTTTTATATGTTTTTTCCCCTCCCCTTGGACCTGCCCTATGTAAACTGGGCTAGACAGGAGGGCTGTTTGTTTTACCTGAGGTCCTCACTCCAGTTCTCAGACCTTCCTTTGTTCCATTTTCGTGGGCTTTTCCCTTCCTTGTCTTTTAGCCACTGCAATTCTAGACTCCTTTTTCCTATTCTAACTACCTAACAGTAGGAATCTAAATTGATACAGCCACTATGTAAGACAGTATGGCGATTCCTTTAAAAACTAGGAATAAAACTACCAAACGACCTAGAAATCCAACTACTAGGTATATACCCTGAGCAAACCAAAACTGAAAAAGACATACGTACCCCAACGTTCACTATAGCACTATTTACAGTAACTAGGACATGGAAGCAACCTACTTATCCAGTGACAGATGAATGGATAAGGAAGTTATGGTACATATATACAATGAAATATTACTCAGCCATAAAAAGGAATGAATTTGAGTCAGTTATATGAGCTGGATGAACCTAGAGCCAATCATTATACAGGGTGAAGTAAGTCAACAAAATAAATATTGTATATTAATGCATATATATATGAAATCTAGAAAGATGATACTGATGAAACTATTGCTAGGGCAGTCAGACACAACTGCAGTGACTTAGCATGCAATGGAGATGCAGACATAAAGAAAAGACTTATGGACATGGGAGGGGGGAGGAAGGAGAGGGTGGCACAATTGAAGAGAGTAGCATGGAAATATATACACTACCATATGTAAAATAGATAGCCAATGGGAATTTGCTGTATAATTCAGGGAACTCAAACCAGGCTCTGTGACAACCTAGAGGAGGAGATGGGGTGGAAGGTGGGAGGGAGGTTCAAGAGGGAGTAGACATATGTATATCTATGGCTTATTTATGTTGATGTATGTATGGATGTGAGAGCTGGACTGTGAAGAAGGCTGAGTGCCAAAGAATTGATGCTTTTGAACTGTGGTGTTGGAGAAGACTCTTGAGAGTCCCTTGGACTGCAAGGAGATCCAAGCAGTCCATTCTGAAGGAGATCAGCCCTGGGATTTCTTTGGAAGGAATGATGCTAAAGCTGAAACTCCAGTACTTTGGCCACCTCATGTGAAGATTCGACTCATTGGAAAAGACTCTGATGTTGGTAGGGATTGGGGGCAGGAGGAGAAGGGGACAACAGAGGATGAGATGGCTGGATGGCATCACTGACTCGATGGATGTGAGTCTGAGTGACCTCTGGGAGTTGGTGATGGACAGGGAGGCCTGGCGTGCTGCGATTCATGGGGTCACAAAGAGTCAGACACAACTGAGCGACTGATCTGATCTGATCTCTGATGGCAGAAACAAACACAATATTGTAAAGCAATTATCCTCCAACTAAAAATAAATAAACAGCTTGTAGTTTGAATTATTTCTTTAATAATGAAGATGGATTTTGGCTGTTCTATCCATACTTTCCATTTAATATTCTTCACTTTTTTTTGAGTTAATTTAGGAGGACTTTGAATAGAACTCTGAATAGAACAAAGCTAAACTATATGGTAAAGCGTTAGTCACTCAGTCATGTCTGACTCTTTGTGACCCCATGGACTGTAGCCCACCAGGCTCCTCTGTCCATGGAATCTTCCAGGCAAAAATACTGGAGTGGGTTGCCGTTCCCTTCTCCTGGGGATCTTCCTGACCCAGGGATCGAATCCTGGTCTCCTGCATTGCAGGTGGATTCTTTACCATCTGAGACACCAGGGTAACAAGTCATAATCTAAACCTCTTCTACCACATGCTTTTGAATGAAACCAAGTGTCCTTGCTACAGGAAAAAATGTTCAAGATTATTTTAGATGTTAAGCTACTAGACCTGCTTTAAATAAGTTCGATACATATATACTTATAAATTACATCCTTCAGATCAGATCAGATCAGTCGCTCAGTCGTGTCCAACTCTTTGCGACCCCATGAATCGCAGCACGCCAGGCCTCCCTGTCTATTACCAACTCCCAGAGTTTACTCAGACTCATGTCCATCGAGTCAGTGATGCCATCCAGCCATCTCATCCTCTGTCGTCCCCTTATCCTCCTGCCCCCAATCCCTCCCAGCATCAGAGTCTTTTATGAGTCAACTCTTCTTATGAGGTGACCAAAATATTGGAGTTTCAGTTTTAGCATCAGTTCTTCCAAAATACACCCAGGACTGATCTCCTTTAGAATGGACTGGTTGGATCTCCTTGCAGTCCAAAGGACTCTCAAGAGTCTTGTCCAACACCACAGTTCAAAAGCATCAATTCTTCAGCGCTCAGCCTTCTTCACAGTCCAACTCTCACATCCATACATGACCACAGGAAAAACCATAGCCTTGACTAGACGAACCTTTGTTGGCAAAGCAATGTCTCTGCTTTTGAATATGCTATCTAGGTTGGTCATAACTTTCCTTCAAAGGAGTAAGCGTCTTTTAATTTCATGGCTGCAGTCACCATCTGCAGTGATTTTGGAGCCCAGAAAAATAAAGTCTGACACTGTTCCCACTGTTTTCCCATCTATTTCCCATGAAGTGATGGGACCAGATGCCATGATCTTCGTTTTCTGAATGTTGAGCTTTAAGCCAACTTTTCCACTCTCTTCATTCACTTTCATCAAGAGGGTTTTTAGTTCCTCTTCACTTTCTGCCATAAGGGTGGTGTCATCTGCATATCTGAGGTTATTGATATTTCTCCCAGTAATCTTGATTCCAGCTTGTGTTTCTTCCAGTCCAGCGTTTCTCATGATGTACTCTGCATATAAGTTAAATAACAGAGTGACAATATACAACCTTAACATACTCCTTTTCCTATTTGGAACCAGTCTGTTGTTCCATGTTCAGTTCTAACTGTTGCTTCCTGACCTGCATACAAATTTCTCAAGAGGCAGATCAGGTGGTCTGGTATTCCCATCTCTTTCAGAATTTTCCACAGTTTATTGTGATCCACACAGTCAAAGGCTTTGGCATAGTCAATAAAGCAGAAATAGATGTTTTTCTGGAACTCTCTTGCTTTTTCCATGATCCAGTGGATGTTGGCAATTTGATCTCTGGTTTTTCTGCCTTTTCTAAAACCAGCTTGAACATCAGGAAGTTCACGGTTCTCATATTGCTGAAGCCTGCTTGGAGAATTTTGAGCATTACTTTACTAGTGTGTGAGATGTGTGCAACTGTGCGGTAGTTTGAGCATTCTTTGGGATTGCCTTTCTTTGGGATTGGAATGAAAACTGACCTTTTCCAGTCCTGTGGCCACTGCTGAGTTTTCCAAATTTGCCGGCATATTGAGTGCAGCACTTTCACAGCATCATCTTTCAGGATTTGGAATAGCTCAACTGGAATTCTATCACCTCCACTAGCTTTGTTCGTAGTGATGTTTTCTAAGGCCCACTTGACTTCACATTCCAGGATGTCTGGCTCTAGGTCAGTGATCACACCATTGTGATTATCTGGGTCGTGAGATCTTTTTTGTACAGTTCTTCTGTGTATTCTTGCCATCTCTTCGTAATATCTTCTGCTTCTGTTAGGTCCATACCATTTCTGTCCTTTATCAAAAAGCAAAATGATAGGATACTGAAAGAGAAACTCCCCAGGTCAGTAGGTGCCCAATATGCTACTGGAGATCAGTGGAGAAATAACTCCAGAAAGAATGAATGGATGGAGCCAAAGCAAAAAGAATACCCAGCTGTGGATGTGACTGGTGATAGAAGCAAGGTCCGATGCTATAAAGAGCAATATTGCATAGGAACCTGGAATGTCAGGTCCATGAATCAAGGCAAATTGGAAGCGGTCAAACAAGAGGTGGCAAGAGTGAATGTCGACATTCTAGGAATCAGCGAACTGAAATGGACTGGAATGGGTGAATTTAACTCAGATGACCATTATATGTACTACTGAGGGCAGGAATCCCTCAGGAGAAATGGAGTAGCCATCATGGTCAACAAAAGAGTCTGAAATGCAGTACTTGGATGCAATCCCAAAAACGATAGAATGATCTCTGTTCGTTTCCAAGGCAAACCATTCAATATCACAGTAATCCAAGTCTATGCCCCAACCAGTAATGCTGAAGAAGATGAAGTTGAATGGTTCTATGAAGACCTACAAGACCTTTTAGAACTAACACCCAAAAAAGATGTCCTTTTCATTATAGGGGACTGGAATGCAAAAGTAGGAAGTCAAGAAACACCTGGAGTAACAGGCAAATTTAGCCTTGGAATATGGAATGAAGCAGGGCAAAGACTAACAGAGTTTTGCCAAGAAAATGCACTGGTCATAACAAACACCCTTTTCCAACAACACAAGAGAAGACTCTATACATGGACATCACCAGATGGTCAACACCAAAATCAGATCGATTATATTCTTTGCAGCCAAAGATGGAGATGCTCTATACAGTCAGCAAAAACAAGACCAGGAGCTGACTGTGGCTCAGACCATGAACTCCTTATTGCCAAATTCAGACTGAAATTGAAGAAAGTAGGGAAAACCACTAGACCATTCAGGTATGACCTAAATCAAATCCCTTATGATTATACAGTGGAAGTGAGAAATAGATTTAAGGGCCTAGATCTGATAGATAGAGTGCCTGATGAACTATGGAATGAGGTTCGTGACATCCCCATGGAAAAGAAATGCAAAAAAGCAAAATGGCTGCCCGGGGAGGCCTTAGAAATAGCTGTGAAAAGAAGAGAAGCGAAAAGCAAAAGAGAAAAGGAAAGATATAAACATCTGAATGCAGAGTTCCAAAGAATAGCAAGAAGAGATAAGAAAGCCTTCTTCAGTGATCAATGCAAAGAACTTACATCCTTAAGGAGCATAATTTCAGTTGACCCTACAAACTATATGGCATGGTAGAAAGAGTATCAGATATACAGTTAAATAACGTGTATTCTAAAATTATTTTTTGAACAAATTATTCACCTCTCTGTATCTGTTTCTTCACACACACACACACACACACACACACACACACACACACAAATAGAGTAGAACCCAGAGCAGAGAGTAGTTGGTGGCTCATGTATTAGTCAAAGTTCTTCTGGTTCCAAACCCTAAATTTATTCAAGCTGGCTTAGGCAATAAAAAAGAAGTTTTTTAACAACAACAAAAAAAGAGAGAGATGCTGAAAAATTAAAGGGAGTAACACATCACTAGGATCTTTTTAGTTCTACTCACTCTTTTCTGATATACACATCCCAACCTTGACCCCAGATGAGGAATCGGCTTTGCTGAAATTGTTTATATCAGTTCAAGAACCAGAAAGAACCTGTCTACAAATATTTCTTATAAAAGTCATAGATTAATCTGTATAAATCTTTTCCAAATGGTAATACACAACTTTCTGAGATCCAGACAGACCTTATCTGTGGCATACAGTGCTACCAGTAACCACACATGTTATTTTGGGAAAATTAGGGGATCTAGGAAAAGCTACTTTGTAATATGCTGTTTCTTCCCCTACTTCATGTGACTGCCTTTTTTCAGCTAAGTTTTTGTGTTCTTTGCTAAATAAACCAGGCATTTAATCTGTGAGTTTGTGTGTGTGTGCGCATTCACACAGAGACAGAGGATCTCTTACCACCGATCTATAATTTGCCTGAAAAGACACTTAATCAAAATGTCCATTATTAAAATAAAAATAAAATATCCCCAATTCAATTTCAATCTTGCAATTGTCAGAAAGTATTTTGCTTTCATACATCTCTACTCCTTTAATTATAGTTCCTCATCTTAAAATACACATACTTGGCTCCTCCTCTTCTCTCTTACCTTTATCAATTCCCACTATCTCATCCCCCAGAAACAAAAGGGGAAACTAAGCAGATGCATACCAGGTGTTCACAACAATAGTACTTACCATTGTGCCATATTTGTTTCTTTTTGTGTTTATTCCTCTTTTGAATGGTGTGCCAGAAAAGAGCCAGATGGGTTTTTTTCATATTTAAATATCCAGAGCCTAGAGAGCATTTATTAAAAGCTGTAAATATGTATTTATTTAGAAATAGAATTTGACATAAAAATATGCCCAGGATGAAGACACCTTTAAAGATCTAGTTGTCTTTAATGCTCTGCCCTCTCTTACCTCCCATATATTCATGCAATCACTCATACTGCTTAGTGTGAAAAAATTACTTTGAAAATATTTTTAATGGTCAAACCAACAACCAACCAAATTAAATCAAGAAATGAAAAAAGGGTCAACTTTCTATGCTCAACTTGAAAGGCCCCATATATAGGACTGCTGCTGCTACTGCTAAGTCACTTCAGTCGTGTCCAACTCTGCGTGACCCCATAGACGTCAGCCCACCAGGCTCTGCTGCCCCTGGGATTCTCCAGGCAAGAAAACTGGAGAGGGTTGCCGTTTCCTTCTCCAATGCATGAAAGCGAAAAAGTGAAAGTGAAGTCGCTCAGTCGTGTCTGACTCTTAGCGACCCCATGGACTGCAGCCCACCAGGCTCCTCCATCCATGGGATTTTCCAGGCAAGAGTACTGGAGTGGGGTGCCATTGCCTTCTCCGATATGTAGGACTAGTTTCTCCTAGAAGCAAAACTAGTTTCCCCATTTTCTCTCCACACTTCCTCCAGTCCTACTTCAAAGATCCAGTACTTGGTCCCCTTCAAGCCAAAAGCATCCATCCATCCCAGCAGAAAATGAATTGAAATACACTTGTAACTGTAAAAGGCTCAAACCCCTGCTGTGGGAGTGTTATTTGGAAAGTGAAGAACAATGTTGCCTCTGCACTTAACTATCACTACTCCATTCAAGGCACTAACCAAGATGGAAAACCCCAGCCTGAGCTTTGATTACCCCTGCTTGAAATTTATTAGCATTTGATAAATGTCACTCTTGACAATGTTTATCCTCTAAAAGCAGTTACTTTTTCCTATTTTCATGGCCATATCACAGAAGTTTTAGATGTTCAAAATATGGGATAGTAACTCTGATGTTGGAATTAGGAAAAGGAGTTTTGCTGTTTAGTTGCTAAGTCTATCCAACTCTTCTGCAACCCCATGGACTGTAGCACCCCAGGCTCCTCTGTCCATGGAATTTCCCAGGCAAGAATACTGGAGTGAGTTGTTTCATCCTTCTCCAGGAGATCTTCCCCAACCAGGAATCAAACCCATGTGTCCTGCACTGGCAGGCAGATTTTTTACCACTGAGCCACCAGGGAAGCCCGAGAAGAGTAGCCAGATCCAAAAGCAATGTTACTCAAGAATGGCTTTATAAGGGGACATTCTCAGAGTAGGTTCCACATCTGCTTCTCAGCCACTAGCTTCTCAGTCCCTCCAGAGATAATTAGATCCTTAATAATAGATCAACTCTAACTAAAATCACATACCTTATTTATCCGAATGTCCATATAGTTTCTTTTCAGAAATCAGTTTTCCTTTTCAGTGACAGCATCCTGTTTCCTAAAAATAGCCATTGTCTGAAGTTACAGCTTAATACAAGTTACTTTGTACCACTGATTAAATTTTCCTGATGTGCTCCTCCTGGCTTTATTATCTTTTAAAGTTACATTCATTGTTTCATTTTCTGGCGTCTTAATAAACTATTTACCTATTTGCCTGGGTTTTCCCCAAAATAGTGTGGAGGCATTCACTATATTCTGACTGGATCTTCTATCCAGGTGGTGAGAAGGCAAACTAAATTCCCAAATATACAAAGCGGAAGATGTGACAGAATAACCACTGCCATTTATTTTTGTTCAAGAGGACGATACTAAACTACCCGATTTAAGTAGTACAGACGTTGATATATTTTAATAAAACAAAGTCACATTATTTTAATATTAAAGACAGGCCTTCTATATGATAAAAAATACTTTCTCCAGCAACTCTGCCGGTGAAGATCTATTCAGTGGTAGGCTGAAATTCTAACTCTAGCATTTTGCCAGCTGGTGATATTGAGCAATATACCCAGAGTCTCTGGGCTTGTTTCCTCAGTACGGTGGTTAGGATCCAAAGTCAGTAAGTGTGGGGGAGAGGGTGAGAGCCTGTCATAATTATCTTCGAAAAATCACTTGAATTACACAGTAAACCTTATGGGCACTAAATTTTGAGAAAACACTTAAACTAAAACAAATAAAAAGGAATGTATATATACATTGGGGGCTTCCCAGGTAGCTAGTGGGTAAAAAATCCGCCTGCCAACACAGGAGAGGGGGTTCGATCCCTGTGTGGGGAAGATCCCTGAAGAAGGAAATCGCAACCCACTCCAGTATTCTTGCCTGGAAAATTCCATGGCCAGAGGAGCCCGGAGGGCTACAGTCCCTTCAGATCAGATCAGATCAGTCGCTCAGTCGTGTCCGACTCTTCGCGACCCCATGAACCGCAGCACGCCAGGCCTCCCTGTCCATCACCAGCTCCCGGAGGTCACCCAGACTCACACCCATCAAGTCAGTGATGCCATCCAGCCATCTCATCCTCTGTCGTCCCCTTCTCCTCCTGCCCTCAATCACTCCCAGCATCAGAGTCTTCTCCAATGAGTCAACTCTTCGCATGAGGTGGCCAAAATACTGGAGTTTCAGCTTTAGCATCATTCCTTCTAAAGAAATTCCAGGATTGATCTCCTTCAGAATGGACTGGTTGGATCTTCTTGCAGTCCAAGGGACTCTCAAGAGTCTTCGGGTCCCCCAAAAAGTCCGACACGATTTAGCGACTAAAGAACAAAACAAAATATGCATATGTCTAGGCATTAAAGTCATTCTGGTTTTAACTCTAAAATCACTAACGGCGAACAGGATACGGCTAGAAAACACAACTCCAGTGTTTAATAAATGTTACTATTCTTCCTTTCTTCTGCCCTACACAGCCTAACAGGAAGTCTCTCAGAGCAGTCGTTTTAACGCGGTTATGCCTGAGGCATAGATACTTATCCAGCGATAACTCCAAGGTAAGAAACTTTGTAACCGTTCAGGGTTCTCTTCCTGACACTGGCACTTGGAAGCGCCTCGCTAAACACAAGGATGAATTATTATTTACCACAGATTAGAGCTTGGGCCCGGGGAAGGCAATGGCACCCCACCCCAGTACTTTTGCCTGGAAAATCCCATGGACGGAGGATCCTGGTAGGCTCCAGTCCATGGGGTCGCTAAAAGTCGGACACGACTGAGCGACTTCACTTTCACTTTTCACTTTCAAGCATTGGGGAAGGAAATGGCAACCCACTCCAGTATTCTTGCCTGGAGAATCCCAGGGACGGGGGAGCCTGGTGGGCTTCCGTCTATGGGGTCGCACAGAGTCGGACACGACTGAAGCGACTTAGCAGCAGCAGTAGCAGCACCAGAGCTTGGGCCATTTCAAAGTAATAACACCACAGAAATTTTAAAACGAAAACTTTAGTTGCACACTTCACTACCTCAGAGCCACAACCAGCCCTAAACGCCGGAAAATCGTGGCCCAATCCTCCCGGCTTCCGTAATCTCGCTCAATTTCGCGATACCAAAACTGCGCTCCGCAGCACCGCCGCTGGGGGCGGTTCCAGAACACTTCCGGGAGGCCACTCTGGAGGTGTTTGCGATGTGTGCTTCCGGCGGCTTCCAGGCCGCTTCCTCAGCCTCCACGACCACGGCCTGAAGTAGTGGGCACTGAACCGAGGGCTGGCAGCCCACTGGCCTTTGGTCACCACAGTCTCTAGCCATGGACCGAGACCTCTTGCGGCAGTCACTAAATTTCCACGGCCCGTCTTTGCTCTCGCTGCTCCGGAGCGAACAGCAGGACAACCCGCACTTCCGGAGCCTCCTGGGGTCGGTGGCCGACCCTGCCAGGGGCCCGCCGGGCCAGCAGCAGTTACCGGGCAGGTAATGGGACGGCGGCGCCGCTGCGAGACGGGAGAGGGGACGCAGCTCCGGGCTTCATTATCGCAGTCCGGCTGCTGATCCGAGGCTGTGTGCACGTGAGGACTACGGCGCCGGTTTCGAGGGCAGGATGGAGGAGGGTACCTTCTCCCTGATGTGGGCAGTGCGGGATGTGGGTTGAACTTTTAAATCTAGTACTGCCACCAGAGGCGCGGATTCTTTAGCTAAAATCCTTTGGGCTTGTGTATATCTGGAACAGCGCGGCTGTGTTTTGAAGTTTCCGCGCCCTCCTTCTACAGACTGGCGTATGAGGGGATCCCTGGTTAAAACTTTTTTTCGGAGGATGTATGGCCAAGAGCTTAGGATGGTCACGATTGGGCGATGAAAGCAGAGAACAGAAGCTTGTACGTACTAAAAAGTTTTGCAGAAAAACCAGTTTTCATAAATTTTGTTTTCTTTTTAAGAAAAGAGAGGAGAGTTGACAACATTGAAATACAAAAATTCATTTCCAAAAAAGCAGATCTGCTTTTTGCACTTTCCTGGAAATCAGATGCACCTACAACTGCTGAAGTTAGTGAAGACAATGATGGTGTGTTTAGTCTTAAAATTGTTGCGTTTTGGTTTAACTACTTTGATGAAGCAAAACACAGAGCTGTTGTTAGTAATTTTGTTACTTGTTTTTTCAGATTATTATGCAGTCATGCCACCATTAGAGCAATTCATGGATATACCTACTATGGACCGGAGAGAGCTGTTTTTTCGAGATATTGAGCGTGGTGATATAGTGATTGGAAGAATTAGTTCCATTCGGGAATTTGGGTTTTTCATGGTGTTGATTTGTTTAGGCAGTGGCATTATGAGAGATATATCCCACTTAGAAATCACAGTAAGTTACTCACCTTTTAGTTATTTGATTGTTTTTTATAAAAATGTCATCTCAGTGCAAAAATTATATCTTTTCATCCAGCTGTAATTAAGTGTACTCTGCAGACCTAGTTTTGAGAATTAAATAAGTATTGATAGAAAATTTATGTTCCTTTTTACTTTTTAAAAAAATTATTAGCAGTACTAGAATTAGTTTCTGCCACTGTTTCTAGTTTGGGGGGGTTGGTCCTTTGGCCGACAGACGTGGGTCCTGTTTTAAATGCTCAGGTATTAGTGGACCTGGTGAAATTAGTAGCCTGGGTTCTCTCTTCTAGCTGAAAAGTCTTTTAATTATTTAGTATTCAGCATTAGATACTTGCATGTGGATAATTTAGAAACAAATTCCTGTCTTTTCTGTATATTTCCAATAATTAAGTGATTTGTACATCATGATACTTTGCCCAAGGTGAATAAATCTAAATTTGAAATACACTATGTCTCTTTAATTTGAAAGGTTTGATATTGTCTATTAAAACAGGGAAGAAAACCAGAAGATACCGCAAACTTGATAACACACCCAAACCTAGAAGAATTCACATTTCATTTTCTTGGAAGTCTCCTACTTTCTGGACACATTTTAGTTTTATATTTAACAAGCACAAAATATCTTTTTGTTTCATCATGCATACTTATATTCAGTTTCTAAAACTAATTGCAAGTTTCATGAGCGTTTAGCTTTGACCTGAACCAGAAAACTTTTTTTATGTTTGGGCACAGAAATTTAAATTTAGAATCTAGGGTGCTAGTTGTTTTCTTAATATTCCTGTCAAGTCTTAGCTGTTTATACTGAACGGCTAGAATAAAAGAAGACACTTCTCTCTGAAGAATAGAATGTCTAGTGTTTTACAGAGCTTCTCATTGCAGGCTCTATGTCCGCTAAGAGACGTGCCTTCAATCAGTAACCATGGGGATCCTTTATCATATTACCAAACTGGTGACATCATTCGAGGTGATCAGTTTCCTCATATTAGTAAAAAAAAAAAAAAAGTAACCGGTCATGTTTATATTAGTTTGCATTGCTTTGCTAATCAACTTAATTTTCTTATTTTTTAAGCTGGAATCAAGGATATTGACAGATACCATGAAAAGCTTGCAGTGTCTCTATATAGCTCATCTCTTCCACCACACCTATCTGCTATTAAATTAGGTGTGATTAGTTCTGAAGAACTTCCTTTGTACTACAGGTAATTTTATCCACACTGTCTCAACAAGTTAATTGCAAAACAGTTTCTTGGCTAAAAAATTGCAAATTTTGCCCAACTTCTAACAAGAAAGAATTCTAATTTCTCTTATTTCAAAATATGCTAATTTTATTTTTATAACCCATAAATCGGTTCAAACTTGGTAAAAGGAACCAAATCATAATTGCCACACTTTCATGTACAAAAATGGTCTGAGTATTTAAATCCCATATAATAATGTTATATCCATAATGAAAATGGGACACGCTATTTAAGTGTGTTAATCATCTTAATCATCTTTATATTTTGTGGGTTTTTTTTTTTTTTTTTTTTTAAGGAAAAGCGTTGAACTAAATAGCAATTCTTTGGAATCCTATGAGAACATCATGCAGAGTTCTTTGGGATTTGTTAATCCAGGAGTAGTTGAATTCCTTTTAGGAAAACTAGGAATAGATGAATCTAATCCACCATCTTTAATGAGAGGCCTTCAAAGGTATAGTAAATCGGTATTTATTCTGTTAAGTGGTGAGGTCTGTGGTGTTGATGTGAGAAGCTGCATAATTGAAGAACATAGTTGATTATCCTACGCTTGGTGGCAGCAGTATGCCAAAGTTTGAATGAACTAGGTTATCCCTTCTCCTTCTGGAGTGGAGTCTTATCAGTGATTGATGTGTGCTGTGTGACCAGGTAGATGCAGAAAAAGTTTATAAGATGCAGAAAATTTATAAGAATTTCATGTATATGCTAAAGGAAAATACTTTTTAATAATAATAGTCATTCCTGAGAGTTCCAAAACTTTGCAGTATAAATGGGAATACAAATTTCTTGCTTGAGATTCAGTTTTTATCTGCAGGTAAAGTGAGATGTAGTTACCCAAAAAAGTATTTACAGTTTGACTTTTATTTTCTTTAATAGCAAAAATTTCTCTGAGGATGATTTTGCTTCTGCATTAAGAAAGAAGCAGTCTGCATCTTGGGCTTTAAAATGGTATGAAGATTTTGTCATTCAACAATTGCATTATTTAACCTAATAGGTTAAGTTAAGGCAAGCATGCTTATGTCATCTTTAAGACAAAATTTGTTTATAAATGAATTTAAATGATACCTTTTGAGATTAGCTTTTTTATAGATACAAATGCTACTGTGTTGTAAACTTTAAAGATTTACATTTTAGACAATATTTTTTAGATTTTGTTAAAAAGGAATTAGTATATTAATATCTGGATTTCATAAATATTTGTTACAAAATTATCTAAAGACTCTTTCTTAGTTATACTGAGAATATTGAAGACTAATAACTAATAAATTTGGTTTGCTTTAAAATTTTATTTATGCTAACATTTTGTTTGGATATTCTGTGAAATAATTTGTTATGTATGCTTTAAAATATATTTTTAGTGTGAAGATTGGAGTTGATTATTTTAAGGTTGGACGCCATGTGGATGCTATGAATGAATACAATAAGGCTCTGGAAATAGACAAACAAAATGTGGAAGCTTTGGTAGCTCGTGGAGCATTGTAAGTGGATCATGGGTTTTGAGGAATATTTACAAGATAAATGTATATAAGATTTATGAATAGCTCACAAGATAAATTCTTCTAATTTTGTGTCATATCTATAGATATGCAACAAAAGGAAGTCTAAACAAAGCAATAGAAGATTTTGAACTTGCACTGGAAAACTGTCCAACTCACAGAAATGCAAGAAAATACCTCTGCCAGACACTTGTAGAAAGAGGAGGGCAGTAAGTGTCAGATTTGTTTAATAGTAGAGATCTAATATTTAATAGCCAACTACTATAAAATCTTGAACTTAAATAGCATCTTTGACTTAGTTCAGATACTCTTAATTTCAGTTTTGATTGAAAATGTTTTTTAAATATAGTCCTTTTTACATTCTCTGATCCTTTTATCCTTCCTTATTACTTACTTCATGATTGGAGATATTTTAGTGTCGTGAGTTTACTGTTCTGAGTATGTATTTTAATACATAGAACGTTAATAGGTAAATCTTATCCTGGACACACACCAAAAGTTTTTAATAGAGAGAAATTTCTAACTCATTTCATCATTCTAGTAATTATAATGCCAGAAATATAAATTGAGAACTCTGTAGTTCATTGTACATAAGATTTCACTGTTGTAGTCAACTTATTGCTCTACATTGTCTAATAAAATCCATGAACTTAGATTAAATGAAGAGCAAAACGTTAAGAACAAACCCTGTAACCTATATTATACTGTTCTGAGATACTGGCATAGTACTTGGCATAATGACTAACAGACTAGTCTAACTTATGAAATATTTTGAAGAAATATAGTATACTTTTAATATAAATAATTTGGTAACATCCTGCTTTAATTAAGGGCCAGCATCTTTTTTGCTATTATTTTTTCTTAAATAGAATCATCCCTTTTCTGCTTCATGAATTTGCCAGATCATTACAGTTTGTATGATCATTTCAGAACTCCATATAAATGAAATTTTGCAATGTTTGTTTTTAACTGATAAGAACTTCTCCTTGGACCCAAGTGATTGGAGCAGCTTTTTTCTTTCTTACATGGCTTACATAACTGTGCTTAGTTGTTCAGTTGTGTCTGACTCTCTGCGACCCCATGGATTGTAGCCCGCCAGGCTTCTCTGTCCATGGGGATTCTCCAGGCAAGAATAGTGGTGTGGGATGCCGTGCCCTACTCCTGGAGATCTTCCCAATCCAGAGATCAGACCCAGGTCTCCCGATTTGCTGGCAGATTCTTTACCGTCTGAGCCACCAGGGAAGCCCCTAGGTACATAGCTAGTACCTCCTTAGATTTGGTTGTCTTACTATTCACATACTCATGATTTTTAGCTCTGTGAATGGCAACACCATCTATTCGGTCATCCAGTCCAGAAATCTTGATCATCTTTGGCTTGTTCCTTCTTCCCCTCATCCTATCTGACACAGAAGTGATTGCATTGAAACCACTGGGTTTATTCATTTGTTTTAAATTCTGATATTTCACAACATAGACTTGTGAGCGTCATCTAATAATGATTATTATCCTTTCTGCAGGCTGGTTGTGATATGTGTGCCTTGGTATTTGTGATGTTAGCAGTAAATTTTCTGGGAAAATTTTTCTGTAGAAAGGAAAACTCTTCATAAACTACTAGGAGAAGCCAGCCTACATGATTCTGTGCTAAAGTTCAAGATCATACTAAATTTCAGAGGGTATCAGTTGATAGTGTGTTTTCACAAATTGTACTAAAATGCCACTGCTTGACCTACAATATGGCTTTAGTTATCAGTAATGAATTCCTGTTTGTTTTTTATTTAATTGAGATATAGTCGACACGTAACTTTATGTTAGTTTCAGGTTATGTTCAACACAGGATTCAATTTATGTATATCTCGTGAAGAGTTGACCATTGTGTCTAGTTAACATTCATCATCACACAGTTATTTTTTTTTTCTCGTGATGAGAACTTGTAAGATGTACTTTTTTTGCAACTTTCAAATATATAGTATGGTACTAATTATAATCACTATGCTGTATATTACATCCTCAGGACTTTATTTTCTACCTGGAAGTTTATAAAATGAATCATTTTCACCCATTTTACCCACCCCCTACCCCACCTCCAGCAACCACCAGTCTATTCTCTGTATCTTTGAGTTCAGTTTCTCTGATTTGTTTTATGTGGTTTTATATTGTCTTTTAAAACAACACTAACAAAAAAATAGCAGAAGCACAGTATTTAAGTATTGTTCAATTTGGAAGATAATTTGCTAAACATAGATTTTCCCTCATGAACTCACATAAGCTTCTGTCCTATATGCATATTTGAGAACTTCTAATTTTTACCAAAAAAGGTAAATTTTCCTTTTGAATTTAGGTTAGAAGAAGAAGAAAAGTTTTTAAATGCTGAAAGTTATTATAAGAAAGCTTTGGCTTTGGATGAAACTTTCAAAGATGCAGAGGATGCTTTGCAGAAGCTTCACATATATATGCAGGTGATTCTTTATTTCCTCTTAGAAATGTAGTCATTTTTAAGATTAATGCCAAAACTTAACTTTCTTCTAGGGAAACTATTCTAGATCACTTAGTTATGGCATTATGAAAAGTTTTTTATATACAGCTTTTCTTAATTGGGTTTGACATTACTTCATAGTTTTGTTGAGAAAATTCCCATTGCCTGTTTGGTATACAGTTGTCCTTGTAGAATTGTCCTTGTAGTGAGCTTTCCTGATGGTTACAAAATTCAGTATTAGTACTGTAATTGAGCTAATTATAAAAACTGTTGTGAAAAATATTTTAAACTGTCTTTTCCTGTAATACTGATGATGATGTTTTCTCATGCATTTTCTCCTGAATTGGACCATTGCTGCTGTGTCTGACATCTGGTGCTGCTCATCCCCATCCTCAAACTGGAAAATGATTTCTTATGTAACCATGCATCCAACTGGGCTGTGCTATTTTTTAAATGGTTTGTATTTGAACATGGTGATTCCCCTCTCAACTCACCATATCGGGATTTCTTCCTTTGAATTTTATTTATAAAATTTGTGTCCTGTTTCAATTTTTAATGGTTTTTTTTAATATATATATATTTTTCATGTATTTTATTTTTTCTCGCACTCTGGGTCATGGGTATCAATGCAATGGCTTCCCTTTTTTTTCCATGGAATACCAACTGCAATATGGTCCTCAATACTGTTCTGGCTGTTCAATGATTAATGCCAAACACCTGTGATTAATTTTTATATGTTAAAAATACTTTTTTAATGCTGGATATATGGTCATTTGGGTATACCACATTTGGTTTCTGGTTGGGGGGGTGGGTTGGTCTTTTGAAAACTGGATTTTATATATTCTGCTATTTTTAACGTGTGGTTTTTTCCGATATCTGGGTTCTAAAAGAAATCTTTGGAATTAAGAGAAAAACAAGCTGAAAAGGAAGAAAAGCAGAAAACAAAGAAAATAGAAACAAGTGCAGAAAAGTTGCGTAAGCTCTTAAAAGAGAAAAAAGGTAAACTATAATATTCAGTATTTTTAAACTTAAGGCAAGTACTCAGTTGAACCAAAGTGCCATTTGGGAGATAAAGTAAGTAAAAAATTAAAGTGTTTCAAGTCATAATCAGTGATTCTTAGCAAGTATGTGTACCATAAATTTTTCTGTAAAAGGGACAGAGCAAAGTAGAATGGATGGCTAGAGTTCTGAAAAAAAAAGAAAAAAGAATACAAATAAAATGTTATTTTAATTATCTGTATTTTAGGGAGAAATGTTTCAAAATTAGAGCAGTAGTTTTCAACTGGGTGTGGTTTCCCATGGGACATTTTTGGTTTTCATAACTGGTAGGTGCTACTGGCATCTAGTGGATAGAGGTCAGAGATGCTGCTAAACTTGAACAGTGATATAGAATTCCCCCACTGCCACCCTACCCTCCCAGCAAAGAGTTATTTGGCCAAAAAAGTTAATAGTCCTGAGGTGGTAAAACCATGAACTAGATGTAGCCAAATGTAAAACTTCCAGTTCTCTGCTTTATGTATTCAGATGCTCTTAAATTTTTAAGGTAATTTTAGAAATGTCACCGTGTATTTCAAAAATGATGAATTTGTTTACAGTGACAATTGTCTACACAAGTATTTTTTCCCAAAAGTCATGACTAATGGTAAAATTGGATATTGTAGTAAAAACTAAACTTACTACTATAATTCTTATATAAGCCGCAAACTTTTATGAAATCTTTAAAGAGAATAAAATAGAACTAAAATCTTTATGGGTAATTAAACATTTTTATACTCAACATATCTGATGAGTTAACTACATTTTTTTAGGCTAAAGAAAAAAAGAAGAAAATCAACTTCTTCTTCAAGTGTTTCTTCTGCTGATGAATCAGTTTCTTCTTCATCATCCTCTTCATCTTCTGGTCACAAAAGGCATAAGAAACATAAGAGGAACCGCTCAGAGTCTTCTCGAAGTTCTAAAAGGCACTCAGCTAAGGCATCCTCAAATCAGATAGATCAGAATAAGAAAGATGAGTGCTTCCCAGTTCCAGCTAATACATCAGCATCTTTTCTTAACCAAAAACAAGAAGTGGAAAAACTATTGGAAAAGCAGGATAGGTTACCATATCAAAAGAAACAGGTAAAAGAAAAAGATAAATGTTCTTTATCATCATCTTCTGTTGAAATGCCGGATGATTTTGGAGGTAGGTCTGAAGATCCAAGAGATTTTTATGATAGCTATAAAACTCAGGCAGGTAGTAGCAGAACAGAAAAGCCATATAAATCAGAAAGACAATTTTCCAGTAGAAGAGATTCCTCAGATTCTTTTTATAGGAATTCAGAGGATAAGGTAAAAATGTATGGTTATAGAAGATTTGAAAAAGATACAGAAGGAAGAAAAGAGCACTTTAGAAAGTGGGAGCCAGGTTCCACAAGACATGCTACTTCACCAGCAAGCTCAGACTACTCTTGGAAGTCCGGAGAAAAATATAAGAAATCCACTTACTCTGGATCACGTGATCTAAGTAGACATGAGCAAAGATATCAGTTAAATAAAAATCAAGGAGAATATGAAAGAGAGGGTAATTACAAAGAGGATATTAAAACAGAGATTCAGGGAGAGGGACTCAATAGCAAAGAGCATTCAGAAGGTGGAGTTAAAAAAAATTTACCTCAAAATTTACTCAATATATTTAATCAGATAGCTGCATTTGAGAAAGAAAAAGGAAATAAGCCAAAAAACTAATATGCCAAGGGTATCCTCAACATTATACTAAAGACTTTTAATAAAATATTTGGATCTTTTAGTAATACAGTCCAGTGCAGAAATCTCTGCTCCTGTGGTTATTTTATTTGTAGACATTATGGAAATCAATTGCTTTTTATAGCGGTTCTCAAAGTATATTTGTTTCAGTTATAGGTCCCCTTTTCATAGCTTGATTTTTTTTAATGTGTGTATGTTATGTAGTTATTTCTTATTCTGATGATTTAAACTTCTTCACCTAAAGAGAGCTCTCAAAGTATTGTTTCTTCATTGTACTATGGTATGTTAGAATTCCTCAGGTTCACTTTATCCTGCTGTTTGAGAAGATATTAAATTTGTGCATTAAACACTTGGATCATTTTTATGAAAAATTATTTCATTCTGTTAAAAGCTCTTGACTTTCTAAAGAGATTATTTGAATGTTAAATACCATTTTATAATCATTTGTTTAAAGGTGAATTTTCTTCCATAACATTTATAAATGGTAGACAGATATGTGTCTTGTCTGATTGACCTCTAAAGCCTGATTTAACTAAAATGATTTATGTACCAGGTGTTTAAAAGTACTTTAGGAATAAAGCCATGAAAGTTGAATAGGGGCCCATTTTGCTCATCTTTTTTTTTTTTCTTCCTTGCTAGCAGTGTAGCTAGCCTAAGAAATTTCTTTAAATATTGACAAGACCATACATTCCAGGCAAGAATAGATCAGAGTAGGAAAGAGTCCTTCTGGCAAAAGCAGCAGTGGCAAGTGAAGCACACTATAAATCTGGTCTTCCACTAAGGGAAAGGAAGTTAGGAAACTGTCCTAGTATTGCAAATGTCCAGCTGAGTGTGTTCTTTGATAGCCTAGAGCTGGCTTGCATTTCTGCTTTTCTTCCTAGAGTCTGAATAAATGATTCAGCTGACAGAACCTGGACTTATTCAGAATTAATTTCAGCAACTAGAGCTGAAGAAGGAACTTGGATCATAATGATGCTTCACAAATTATTAAAAACAGTATAGATGAGACTAGAGATAGGTATACATAGGAGTCATAGGTATTTAGAATCTCATAGGCTTTAGAATCTCCAATTCATAATGACACTGGATGGGTGGGTTGAAGGGTAGCGAGTATCCCCATCTATAAACGTCTAAGTGACAGAGAATGCCAGCAGAAGACACTTAGTCCTTGTTCTGTTTCAGTTCTTGCCAGCAATAAAATACCAAAACTTAATATAACTTAGTTCAACTTAGTTCAGTTCAGTTGCTCAGTCATGTCCGACTCTTGGCGACCTCATGAATTGCAGCACGCCAGGCCTCCTGGTCCATTACCAACTCCCAGAGTTCACTCAAACTCATGTCCATCGAGTCGGTGATGCCATCCAGCCATCTCATCCTCGGTCGTCCCCTTCTCCTCCTGTCCCCAATCCCTCCCAGCATCAGTCTTTTCCATTGAGTCAACTCTTCACATCAGGTGGCCGAAGTCTGACACTGTTTCCCCATCTATTTCCCATGAAGTGATGGGACCAGATGCCATGATCTTAGTTTTCTGAATGTTGAACTTTAAACCAACTTTTTCACTCCCTTTCACTTTCATCAAGAGACTTTTTAGTTCCTCTTCACTTTCTGCCATAAGGGTCATGTCATCTGCATATCTGAGGTTATTGATATTTCTCCTGGCAATCTGGATTCCAGTTTGTGCTTCTGGCCCAGCGTTTCTCACGATGTACTCAAACTTAACCATTCCACAAATACTGTACTAACCTTTGGTTGGTGGCTCAATAATAGAAGCTACTGTGCAATTCCAGGACTTCCCTGATAGCTCAGTTAGTGAAGAATCCGCCTGCAATGTAGGAGACTCCAATTCAATTCTTGGGTAGGAAAGATCCTCTGGAGAAGGGATAGGCTACCCACTATGCTATTCTTGGCCTGGAGAATTCCATGGACTGTATAGTCCATGGGGTCACAAAGAGTCAGACATAACTGAGCGACTTTACATTTTCACTATGCAATTCCAGTGTGTTGGGCCCTGTGCATTTATATAAATTACCTGATTTCAATAAACAGTGTAGATAACTTATACTGTCTCTATATTATAAATGAGAAAAAAAGCATACAGAAATAACTTTCCCAAGGTCACAGTACTAGTCCCTGCCTGTTTGTAATACACTTCAACTTCCAGGTAATTTGCAAAGTAAAATAGGGTGAAGAATGAGAATTTTGGTGAACATTCAACGTGATGGTAAGATTAATCCGTTTTTATATTTCACAAATATCACTGGAATAATGTTTTACAAAAAAAAAAAAACAGCTTTTTACCCATCTTATTCATTGGACTTGGCTGTGCCTTTTGCTTCCTATTACAAGAAATGACAATAAATACACCATTGATCCAGAGAATTACTGCCTTTCAGAAGGAATTGCAAGTGATAGTTGTAAACAATGACGGTTTTTGTAAGAAATACTTTTTCCCAAGATTTGAAGGAGACAGTACTCATTTAAGTGTATATATATTCTGATACATTTATTTGAAAACCAGTTTTATAGTCATACTTCACCCTCTATTCCAAAGTTCAAAGTGTTGGGCACTTGTTACAATAAAGAACTGACAGAAATAACTAATTCTTAATCTGGTAGTCTACTGAAAATTTACAGAATTCCTATTGCAAATCTAATTATGCCTAATTATCTAATTTTTAAACTGCTTATTAAATCAAGGAAATATTGAAAACATATTCTTGGTTGTATCTTGAGAGCAGAATCTTCACTATGTTTGACTTGCTTTCAAGATCGGAGTGGCCTGCTTCTAGCAATTTAAGCTCCACTGTTGCTGTATAGTGGTTCTCTTTCCTATCAGCTGTTTTCTTGGTGGGGGGAAGGGGAGAGGTAATGCTAAAAGAAGAAACTTAACAGATTTCTTCTCCCAAAGTCTGAGAAACATGTTTCTTTTAATAAATAAAACCTAATTTCAGGGTCATCTAGGCCAAAAGAATTTTAATAGTGTTATAAACTATATATTATAGTACAGTGAATCTTTAGAGATTTCTTCCTAAAAGATTCTGTTACATTAGAAGTGAGAAGTTTCATGGCTAGCATGAAGTTTTTACATTTTTCACTGAATAAAACTTTTCTCTGGTCATTTTCTAACACTTACCTCAGTAGGCCTCTAAATCAGTATAAGGCATCCAAAATATAGGGTGTGATATACTATTTTAAACTTAGGAGACTTTTGGTTTTGTGTTTACAACTTGTTCAAGAGAGATTTAAAATTTTATTTGTTGGTCTTTCTGCTTGTACCAGTACTGGAGGCACTGCTAGCACTAGTTGGTCTGGAAGTGCTGCCAGTTAGCGGAGAGGCTGGGAAGTTCAGCTCTAATACTTTGATCGAAGTCTGAGAAGCAGAAGTGCTTGTACTCTTAGATGACCTAGAGTAAAACCAGAATTACAGTAATTCAGAAATTTGTATTTTACTAGAGACCCTCTCATTAATCGCAAAGATGCCATAATCCCATAAGTACTTAAAGAGATCAAAAAAGATATACAGTTAAGAGTGCTAATAATTTTAAAAGACCATTAATAGTATCAGGAAATTAAGAAAAAGATGATAAACATAAAGTTTCCAATCAGTAGAAAAATAGTCCTGCAAATATATTTCTATTTAAAAAATGTTTCAACTATAACTAGAATCATTAGGTATTAAAAGTTTGCCAAAATCATTCAACAAAAGGTAAGAAAAGAGGCAAGAAAATTTGAGTGCTGGCAATAGTGATTAAAATGATAGATTATATAATTTGAGCCAAAAAGAAGAAAATGAGGGACCTATTGATGGGATAAAGTGGTGGGGTCATTTGAAAAACAACTATCCATACAATTCTGAATACTAAGTTTTGAAAGTATGCTTTTATGAAACTACTAGGGTGGAATGGGTGAATTTAACTCAGATGACCATTATATCTACTACTGTGGGCAGGAATCGCTTAGAAGAAATGGAGTAGCCATCATAGTCAACAAGAGTCCGAAATGCAGTGCATGGGTGCAGTCTCAAAAATGATAGAATGATCTCTGTTCGTTTTCAAGGCAAACAAATATCACAGTAACCTAAGTCTATGCCCTGACCAGTAACGCTGAAGAAGCTGAAGTTGAACAGTTCTATGAAGACCTACAGGACCTTTTAGAACTTAACAGCCAAAAAAGATGTCCTTTTCATAATAGGGGAGTGGAATGCAAAAGTAGGAAGTCAAGAAACACTGGGGGTAACAGGCAAATTTGGCCTTGGAGTACAGAATGAAGCAGCACAAAGGCTAATAGAGTTCTGCCAAGAGAAGGCACTGGTCATAGCAAACACCCTTTTCCAACAACACAAGACTACACATGGGCATCACCAGATGGCCAACACTGAAATCTGATTATATTCTTTGCAGCCAAAGATGGAGAAGCTCTATACAGTCAGCAAAAATAAGATGGGGAACAGCTCAGATCATGAACTCCTTACTGCCAAATTCACACTGAAATTGAAGGGGGGAAATCACTAAACCTTTCAGGTATGACCTAAATCAAATCCCTTATGATTATACAGTGGAAGTGAGAAAGAGAGTTAAGGGACTAGATCTGATAGAGTGCCAGATGAACTATGGACGGACGTTCATGACATTGTGCAGGAGACGAATCAAGACCATCTCCAGGAAAAGAAATGCAAAAAAGCAAAATGGCTGTCTGAGGAGGCCTTACAAATACCTGTGAAAAGAAGAGGAAATTTATAAGCATCTGAATGCAGAGTTAGAATAGCAAGGAGAGATAAGAAAGCCTTACTCAGCAATCAATGCAAAGAAATAGAGCAAAACAACAGAATGGGAAAGACAGGGATCTCTTGAAGAAAATCAGAGATACCAAAGGAACATTTCATGCAAAGATGGGCTCAATAAAGGACAGAAATGATATGGGCCTGACAGAAGCAGAAGATATTAAGAAGAGGCAGTCCATGGGGTCGCTAAGAGTCAGACACGACTGAGAGACTTCACTTTCACTTTTTCGCTTTCATGCATTGGAGAAGGAAATGGCAACCCACTCCAGTTTTCTTGCCTGGAGAATCCCAGGGGCAGGAGAGCCTGGTGGGCTGACATCTATGGGGTCACGCGGAGTCAGACATGACTGAAGTGACTTAGCAGCAGCAGCAGCAAGAATACACAGAAGAACTGTACAAAAAAAGATCTTCGTGGCCCAAATAATCACGGTGGTGTGACCACTCACCTAGAAACAGACATCCTGGAATGTGAAGTCAAGTGGGCCTTAGGAAGCATCACTATAAACAAAGATAGTGGAGGCGATGGAATTCCAGTTGAGCTATTTCAAATACAAAAATATACTGTGAAAGTGCTGCACTCAGTATGTCAACAAATGGGGAAAACTCAGCAGTGGCCATAGATTGGAAAAAGTCAGTTTTCATTTCCAATCCCAAAGAAAGATAATTCCAAAGAATGCTCAAACTACTGCACAATTGCACTCATCTCACACGCTAGGTAAGTAATGCTCAAAATTCTCGAAGCCAGGCTTCAGCAATACATGAACCATGAATTTTCAGGTGTTCAACCTGGTTTTAGAAAAGGCAGAGGAACCAGAGATCAAATTGCCAACATCCACTGGATCATTGAAAAAGCAAGAGAGTTCCAGAAAAACATCTATTTCTGCTTTGTTGACTATGCCAAAGCCTTTGACTGTGTGGGTCACAATCAACTGTGGAAAATTCTGAAAGAGATGGGAATACCAGACCACCTGACCTGCCTCTTGAGAAACCTATATGCAGGTCAGGAAGCAACAGTTAGAACTGGACATGGGAAGGAGGAGCTAAGGTGGCGGAGGAATAGGACGGGGAGAACACTTTCTCCTCCACAAATTCATCAAAAGAACATTTAAATGCCAAGTAAATTCCACAAAACAACTTCTGAAAGCCAGCAGAGGACATCAGACACCCAGAAAAGCAACTCACTGCTTTCTAAAGGAGGTAGGAAAAAATATAAAAGACCAAAAAAAAGACAAAAGAGGGAGGGACGGACCTCTGTCCAGGGAAGGGAGTCTTAAAAAGAGAGAAGTTTCCAAACACCAGGAAACATTCTCACTGCCAAGTCTGTGCTGAGCCTGGGAACAGAGGGCAACATAACAGGGTGGAAAATAAATAAATAATTAAAACCCACAGACTAGGAGCCCTGCAATAACTTCCCCAGCGGAGAAGCAGCACAAACGCCTGCATCCGCCATTAGCAAGTGGGGGATGGGCAGGGAGGCGCGGAGCGGGCTGCATCTCTAGAGGAAGGACTGGCCTGAATAGCCCAAGTGCTACCTGAGCGAAATAATTTGGGCTAGCAAACCAGACTGTGGGATACCTACCACACGAAAAGCCAGACCTAACCTAAGACACCGCCAGGCCCGTGCACAGAACAAAGGACTGTACAGAGATAGCCAGCTGCAGACCGTTCCCCTCCGGTGACAGGCAGCCAAAGCCAGAGGGAGGCAGTCGCAGCCCCAGAGACATTATCCACAAAACTGTAAGCAGGCTTCTTTGATAACTTAAGACTTCTTGGGGCTCTGGTTGGCCAACATCCGCCTAAGAAAGTGCGCCAGTTGTACACCTAGAAAACCGAGTGGCGGGGAGGCGATAAGTCGCAGAAGCCGCTCTTGTTAAACACCTCATTACCTGTGCTGCTAGAATCTGCGAAGGGCACAAAACGCAGGCCCAACCGAGCCTGGGCCTCTGAGGACTACACGAGTGCCTGAACTTGAGCGGCTTAGACCTGGGAGGGGCAAGCAGCCCAGGGCTGGCCGCGGATGGTTCCGGCGGGGAAACAGCCTGAGCAGAGTGGGCAGGGAGGCTACACGTGCCGTGAGTGGGGGCAGGCCCAGTGTGGCTGAGGCACTGCGAGCACACGCCAGTGTTATTTGCAGTGTCCCTCCCTCCCCACATTCCAAGATGTCTGGCTCTAGGTCAGTGATCACATCATCATGATTATCTAGGTCTTGAAGCTCTTTTTTGTACAGTTCTTCTGTGTATTCTTACCACCTCTTCTTAATATCTTCTGCTTCTGTTAGGTCCACACAATCTCTGTCCTTTATCGTGCCGATATTTGCATGAAATGTTCCTTTGGTATCTCTGATTTTCTTGAAGAGATCCCTAGTCTTTCCCATTCTGTTGTTTTCCTCTATTTCTTTGCATTGATCACTGAAGAAGGCTTTCTTATCTCTTCTTGCTATTCTTTGGAACTCTGCATTTAGATGTTTATATCTTTCCTTTTCTCCTTTGCTTTTCTCTTCTCTTCTTTTCCAGCTATTTGTAAGGCCTCCCCAGACAGCCATTTTGCTTTTTTGCATTTCTTTTCCATGGGGATGGTCTTGATCCCTGTCTCCTGTACAATGTCACGAACCTCATTCCATAGTTCATCAGGCACTCTATCTATCAGATCTAGGCCCTTAAATCTATTTCTCACTTCCACTGTATAATCATAAGAGATTTGATTTAGGTCATACATGAATGGTCTAGTAGTTTTCCCTACTTTCTTCAATTTCAGTCTGAATTTGGCAATAAGGAGTTCATGGTCCGAGCCACAGTCAGCTCCTGGTCTTGTTTTTGCTGATTGTATAGAGCTTCTCCATCTTTGGCTGCAAAGAATGTAATCGATCTGATTTCGGTGTTGACCATCTGGTGATGTCCATGTATAGAGTCTTCTCCTGTGTTGTTGGAAGAGGGTATTTGCTATGACCAGTGCATTTTCTTGGCAAAACTCTATTAGTCTTTGCCCTGCTTCATTCCGTATTCCAAGGCCAAATTTGCCTGTTACTCCAGGTGTTTCTTCACTTCCTACTTTTGCATTCTAGTCCTCTATAATGAAAAGGACATCTTTTTTGGGTGTTAGTTCTAAAAGGTCTTGTAGGTCTTCATAGAACCTTTCAATTTCAGCTTCTTCAGCGTTACTGGTTGGGGCATAGATTTGGATTACTGTGCCAGACATCTTGGAATGTGAAGTCAAATGGGCCTTAGAAAGCATCACTACTAACAAAGCTAGTGGAGGTGATGGAATTCCAGTGGAGCTATTCCAAGTCCTGAATGATGATGCTGTGAAAGTGCTACACTCAATATGCCAGCAAATTTGGAAAACTCAGCAGTGGCCACAAGATTGGAAAAGGTCAGTTTTCATCCCAATCCCAAAGAAAGGCAATGCCAAGGAGTGCTCAAACTACCGAACAATTGTACTCATCTCACACGCTAGTAAAGTAATGCTCAAAATTCTCCAAGCCAGGCTTCAGCAATATGTGAACCGTGAACTTCCTGATGTTCAAGCTGGTTTTAGAAAAGGCAGAGGAACTAGAGATCAAATTGCCAACATCCGCTGGATCATGGAAAAAGCAAGAGAGTTCCAGAAAAACATCTATTTCTGCTTTATTGACTATGCCAAAGCCTTTGACTGTGTGGATCACAATAAACTATGGAAAATTCTGAAAGAGATGGGAATACCAGACCACCTGATCTGCCTCTTGAGAAATCTGTATGCAGGTCAGGAAGCAACAGTTAGAACTGGTCATGGAACAACAGACTGGTTCCAAATAGGAAAAGGAGTACGTCAAGGCTGCATATTGTCACCATGTTTATTTAACTTATATGCAGAGTACATCATGAGAAATGCTGGACTGGAAGAAACACAAGTTGGAATCAAGATTGCTGGGAGAAATATCAATAACCTCAGATATGCAGATGACACCACCCTTATGGCAGAAAGTGAAGAGGAACTAAAACACCTCTTGATGAAAGTGAAAGTGGAGAGTGAAAAGGTTGGCTTAAAGCTCAACATTCAGAAAACGAAGATCATGGCATCTGGTCCCATCACTGCATGGGAAATAGATGGGGAAACAGTGGAAACAGTGTCAGACTTTGTTTTTCTGGGCTCCAAAATCACTGCAGATGGTGACTGCAGCCATGAAATTAAAAGACGCTTGCTCCTTGGAAGGAAAGTTATGACCAACCTAGATAGCATATTCAAAAGCAGAGACATTACTTTACCAACAAAGGTTCGCCTAGTCAAGGCTATGGTCTTTCCTGTGGTCATGTATGGATGTGAGAGCTGGACTGTGAAGAAGGCTGAGCGCCGAAGAATTGATGCTTTTGAACTGTGGTGTTGGAGAAGACTCTTGAGAGTCCCTTGGACTGCAAGAAGATCCAACCAGTCCATTCTGAAGGAGATCAATCCTGGAATTTCTTTAGAAGGAATGATGCTAAAGCTGAAACTCCAGTATTTTGGCCACTTCATGCGAAGAGTTGACTCATTGGAGAAGACTCTGATGCTGGGAGGAATTGAGGGCAGGAGGAGAAGGGGACGACAGAGGATGAGATGGCTGGATGGCATCACTGACTCGATGGATGCGAGTCTGAGTGACCTCCGGGAGCTGGTGATGGACAGGGAGGCCTGGCGTGCTGCGGTTCATGGGGTCGCAAAGAGTCGGACACGACTGAGCGACTGATCTGATCTGATCTGATCTGATCCCTCCCCACAGCGCGACTTAACAAGTGAGCCTAAAAAAAAAAAAAAGGGTGTCCACCACCGCCCCCTTTGTATCAGGGCGGAAATCAAGACACTGAAGAGACCAGCAAACAGAAGAAGCTATAACAGAGGGAACCGCCGTGGAAGCGATAGGCAATAAACTAAAACCCCGTAGTTAGTACCAACTACATAGAAAGGGGCCTATAGATCTTGAGAAATTTAAGCCGGAACAAGGAACTAGCCGAAAATGAACTGAACCCACAATACCCACTACAATAACAGAGAAAGTCTTATATATTTTTTTTACTATTTTTACCATCATTTTTTCTTCCTTTCAAAAAAAATTTTTTTATATCCTCTAGTACTCCTTTAATTTTCACTTTTATAACCTATTACTTTGTAAAAATAAATAAATAAATAAAAATAAATAAATGACCCTTCTTTAAAAAAAAAAAAAAAAAACTTCATATATATATTTTTTAATAAATTTTGCGACCCTTTTTTTTTCTTTCTTTTTTTCTTTTCTTTAACATTGTATTTTTGAAACTCCAAACTCTGCTCCGGACTCTTAAGTTTAGCTTATTGGTAATTGTTATCAATTTTGTACCTATTTTTTTCCTATAACTTTTCTGACTTTTTTTTCCCTCCCTCTTTCTATCTCTTCATCTTTTCTTTGACATTGTATTCCTGAAATTCCAAACTCTAATCTAGATCTTTAATTTATGCGATCTGGTATATGTAATCAATTTGTGCCTATATCTTCTTTATAATTTTTGTGACTTTGGTTTTGTTTTTATTTTCTTTCTTTCTTTCTTTTTTCTATCTTTCTTTTTCTTCTTCTTTTCTTTAACATTGTATTTTTGAAACTCCAAACTCTACTCTAGATTTTTAACTTTTGCTTTTTGATATTGGTTATCATTTTGTACCTATATTTTCTTTATAACTTTTGTGACTTTTTTTTCCCCTTTTTTCTTTTTCTCTCTTTCTTTTCCTTCTTCTTTTCTTTAACACTGTATTTTTGAAACTCCAAACTCTACTCTAGGTTTTGAATTTTTGCTTTTAGGTATTTGTTACCAATTCTGTACCTTTAAGAACCTAATCTTCAGTATCCACTTTTTACTAGGGAGTGAGATTACTGGCTTGACTGTTCCCTCCACCTCCGGACTCTCCTTTTTCTCCACCAGTTTGCCTGTGTCTCCTCCCTAACCCCTCTCTACTCTATCCAACTCTGTGAATTTCTGTGTGTTCCAAATAAAGGAAAACACTTAGGGAACTGATTACTGACTGGATCTGTCTCTCTCCTTTTCATTCCCCACTTTTATCCTCCTGACCACCTCTGTCTCCTTCCTCCCTCTTCTCTTCTCTGTATAACTCCGTGGACATCTCTGAGGGGTCCAGTTGTGGAGTGCAGTATAGAAGGAGAAGTTTTGAGACTACTGTAAAAATAAGACCGATAACTGGAAGCAGGAGGCTTAAGTCCAAACCCTGATTCCACGGAACATTAATTGACAGGAGCTCATCAAATGCCTCCATACCTACACTGAAACAAAGCATCACACAAGGGCCAACAAGTTCCACGGCAAGACATACCAAGCAAATTCTCCAGAAACACAGGAACACAGCCCTGAGCTCCAATATACAGGCTACCCAAAGCCACCCCAAAATCATAGACATCTCATAACTCATTGCTAGACACTCCATTGTACTCCAGAGAGAAGAAATCCAGCTCCATCCACCAAAACACGTCGGTCCATAACCAAGAAACCTTGACAAGCCACCTGTACAAACCCACACACAGTGAGGAAATGCCACAATAAAGAGAACTCCCCAAACTGCCAGAATACAGTAAGGACACCCCAAACTCAGCAATTTAAACAAGATGAAGAGACAGAAGAATACCCAGCAGGTAAAGGAACAGGATAAATGCCTACAAAACCAAACAAAAGAGGAAGAAATAGCCAATCTACCTGATAAAGAATTCAAAATAATGACAGTGAAATTAATCCAAAATCTGGAAATAAAAATGGAATCACAGATAAATAGCCTGGAAAAAAAGCACTGAGAAGATGCAAGAAAGGTTTAACAAGGACCTAGAAGAAATAAAAAAAGAGTCAATATATAATGAATAATGCAATAAATGAGATCCAAAACACTCTGGAGGCAACAAATAGTAGAATAACAGAGGCAGAAGACAGAATTAGTGAATTAGAAGATAGAATGGTAGAAATGAATGAATCAGAGGAGAAAAAAGAAAAACGAATTAAAAGAAATGACGACAATCTCAGAGACCTCCAGGACAATATTAAACGTTACAACATTCGAATCATAGGCGTCCCAGAAGTAGAAGACAAAAAGAAAGACCATGAGAAAACACTAGAGGAGGCAATAGTTGAAAACTTCCCTAAAATGGGGAAGGAAATGATCACTCAAGTCCAAGAAACCCAGAGAGTCCCAAACAGGATAAACCCAAGGCAAAACACCCCAAGACACATATTAATCAAATTAACAAAGATCAAACACAAAGAACAAATATTAAAAGCAGCAAGGGGAAAACAACAAATAACACAAAAGGGAATTCCCATAAGGATAACAGTTTCAATAGAAACTCTCCAAGCCAGGAGAGAATGGCAAGACATACTTAAAGTGATGAAAGAAAATAACCTACAGCCCAGATTATTGTACCCAGTAAGGATCTCATTCAAATATGAAGGAGAAATCAAAAGCTTTACAGACAAACAAAAGCTGAGAGAATTCAGCACCACCAAACCAGCTCTCCAACAAATACTAAAGGACATTCTCTAGACAGGAAACACAAAAAGGGTATATAAATTTGAACCCAACACAATAAAGTAAATGGCAATGGGATCATACTTATCAATAATTACCTTAAATGTAAATGGGTTGAATGCCCCAACCAAAAGACAGAGACAGGCTGAATGGATACAAAAACAAAACCCCTACATATGTTGTCTACAAGAGACCCACCTCAAAACAGGGGAGCCATACAGACTCAAAGTGAAGGGCTGGAAAAAATTTTCCATGCAAATAGGGATCAAAAGAAAGGAGAAATAGCAATACTCATATCAGATAAAATAGACTTTAAAACAAAGGCTGTGAAAAGAGACAAAGAAGGTCACTACGTAATGATCAAAGGATCAATTCAAGAAGAAGATATAACAATTATAAATATATATGCACCCAACATAGGAGAACCGCAATATGTAAGACAAATACTAACAAGTATGAAAGGAGAAATCAACAATAACACAATAATAGTGGGAGACTTTAATACCCCACTCACACCAATCGATAGATCAACTAAACAGAAAATTAACAAGGAAACACAAACTTTAAACGATACAATAGACCAGTTAGACCTAATTGATACCTATAGGACATTTCATCCCAAAACAATGAATTTCACCTTTTTCTCAAGCACACACAGAACCTTCTTCAGGATAGACCACATCCTGGGCCATAAATCTAGCCTTGGTAAGTTCAGAAAAATTGAAATTATTCCAAGCATCTTTTCTGACCACAATGCAGTAAGATTAGATCTCAATTACAGGAGAAAAACTATTAAAAATTCCAATATATGGAGGCTGAACAACACGCTGCTGAATAACCAACAAATCACAGAAGAAATCAAAAAAGAAATCAAAATATGCATAGAAACGAATGAAAATGAAAACACAACAACCCAAAACCTGTGGGACACTGTAAAAGCAGTCCTAAGGCGAAAGTTCATAGCAATACAGGCATACCTCAAGAAACAAGAAAAAAGTCAAATAAATAACCTAACTGTATACCTAAAGCAACTAGAAAAGGAAGAAATGAAGAACCCCAGGGTTAGCAGAAGGAAAGAAATCTTAAAAATTAGGGCAGAAATAAATGTAAAAGAAACAAAAGAGACCATAGCAAAAATCAACAAAGCCAAAAGCTGGTTCTTTGAAAGCGTAAATAAAATTGACAAACCATTAGCCAAGCTCATCAAGAAACAAAGGGAGAAAAATCAAATCAATAAAATTAGAAATGAAAATGGAGAGATCACAACAGACAACACAGAAATACAAAGGATCATAAGAGACTACTATCAGCAATTATATGGCAATAAAATGGACAACGTGAAAGAAATGGACAAGTTCTTAGAAAAGTACAACTTTCCAAAACTGGATCAGGAAGAAATAGAAAATCTTAACAGACACATCACAAGCATGGAAATCGAAACTGTAATCAGAAATCTTCCAGCAAACAAAAGCCCAGGTCCAGACGGCTTCACAGCTGAATTCTACCAAAAATTTAGAGAAGAGCTAACACCTATCCTACTCAAACTGTTCAAAAAAGTTGCAGAGGAAGGCAAACTTCCAAAGTCATTCTATGAGGTCACCATCACCCTAATACCAAAACCTGACAAAGATGCCACAAAAAAAGAAAACTACAGGCCAATATCACTGATGAATATAGATGCAAAAATCCTTAACAAAATTCTAGCAATCAGAATCCAACAACACATTAAAAAGACCATACACCATGACCAAGTGGGCTTTATCCCAGGAATGCAAGGATTCTTCAATATCCGCAAATCAATCAACATAATACACCACATTAACAAATTGAAAAATAAAAACCATATGATTATATCAATAGATGCAGAGAAAGCCTTTAACAAAGTTCAACATCCATTTATGATAAAAAAACTCTCCAGAAAGCAGGAATAGAAGGAACATACCTCAACCTAATAAAAGCTATATATGACAAACCCACAGCAAACATTATCCTCAATGGTGAAAAATTGAAAGCATTTCCTCTAAAGTCAGGAACAAGACAAGGATGCCCACTTTCACCATTACTATTCAACATAGTTTTGGAAGTTTTGGCCACAGCAATCAGAGCAGAAAAAGAAATAAAAGGAATCCAAACTGGAAAAGAAGAAGTAAAACTCTCACTGTTTGCAGATGACATGATCCTCTACGTAGAAAACCCTAAAGACTCCACCAGGAAATTACTAGAACTAATCAATGAATATAGTAAAGTTGCAGGATATAAAATCAACACACAGAAATCCCTTGCATTGCTGTACACTAATAAAGAGAAAATAGAGAAATTAAGGAAACAATTCCATTCACCACTGCAATGAAAAGAATAAAATACTTAGGAATATATCTTCCTAAGAAACTAAAGACCTATATATAGAAAACTATAAAACACTGGTGAAAGAAATCAAAGAGGACACTAATAGATGGAGAAATATACCATGTTCATGGATTGGTAGAATCAATATAGTGAAAATGAGTATACTACTCAAAGCAATTTATAGATTCAATGCAATCCCCATCAAGCTACCAACGGTATTCTTCACAGAGCTAGAACAAATAATTTCTCAATTTGTATGGAAATACAAAAAACCTCGAATAGCCAAAGCTATATTGAGAAAGAAGAATGGAACTGGAGGAATCAACCTGCCTGACTTCAGGCTCTACTACACAGCCACAGTCATCAAGACAGTATGGTACTGGCACAAAGACAGAAATACAGATCAATGGAACAAAATAGAAAGCCCAGAGATAAATCCACGCACATATGGACACCTTATCTTTGACAAAGGAGGCAAGAATATACAATGGATTAAAGACAATCTCTTTAACAAGTGGTGCTGGGAAAACTGGTCAACCACTTGTAAAAGAATGAAACTAGAACACTTTCTAACACCATACACAAAAATAAACTCAAAATGGATTAAAGATCTAAATGTAAGACCAGAAACCATAAAACTCCTAGAGGAAAACATAGGCAAAACACTCTCTGACATACATCACAGCAGGATCCTCTATGACCCACCTCCCAGAATACTGGAAATAAAATCAACAATAAACAAATGGGACCTAATCAAACTTAAAAGCTTCTGCACCACAAAGGAAACTATAAACAAGGTGAAAAGACAGCCTTCAGAATGAGAGAAAATAATAGCAAATGAAGCAACAGACAAACAACTAATCTCAAAAATATACAAGCAACTTCTACAGCTCAATTCCAGAAAAATAAATGACCCAATCAAAAATGGGCCAAAGAACTAAATAGACATTTCTCCAAAGAAGACATATAGATGGCTAACAAACACATGAAAAGATGCTCAACATCACTCATTATCAGAGAAATGCAAATCAAAACCACTATGAGGTACCATTTCACACCAGTCAGAATGGCTGCAATCCAAAAGTCCACAAGCAATAAATGCTGGAGAGGGTGTGGAGAAAAGGGAACTCTCTTACACTGTTGGTCGGAATGCAAACTAGTACAGCCACTATGGAGACTCCTCAAAAAACTGGGAATAGAACTGCCTTATGATCCAGCAATCCCAATGCTGGGCATACACACTGAGAAAACCAGAATTCAAAGAGACACGTGTACCCCAATGTTCATAGCAGCACTGTTTACAATAGCCAGGACTTGGAAGCAACCTAGATGTCCATCTGCAGATGAATGGATAAGAAAGCAGTGGTACATATACACAATGGAGTATTACTCAGCCATTAAAAAGAATCCATTTGAATCAGTTCTAATGAGGTGTTTGGAACTGGAGCCTATTATACAGAGTGAAGTAAGCCAGAAAGAAAAACACAAATACAGTATACTAACGCATATATATGGAATTTAGAAAGATGGTAACAATAACCCTGTTTACGAGACAGCAAAAGAGACACTGATGTATAGAACAGTCTTTTGGACTCTTGGAGAGGGAGAGGGTGGGATGATTTGGGAGAATAGCATTGAAATATGTATAATATCATATCTGAAATGAGTCGCCAGTCCAGGTACAATGCCTGATAACAGATGCCTGAGGCTGGTGCACTGGGACGACCCAGAGGGATGGTATGGGGACGGAGGAGGGAGGAGGGTTCAGGCTGGGGAGTATATGTATACTTGTGGCGGATTCATTTTGATGTATGGCAAAAGCAATGCTATGCTATGCTAAGTCAGTTCAGTCGTGTCCGACTCTGTGTGACCCCATAGATGGCAGCCCACCAGGCTCCCCCATCCTAGGGATTCTCCAGGCAAGAATACTGGAGTGGGTTGCCATTTCCTTCTCCAATGCATGAAAGTGAAAAGTGAAAGTGAAGTTGCTCGGTCGTGTCCAACTCTTAGCGACCCCGTGGACTGCAGCCTACCAGGCTCCACCGTCCGTGGGATTTTCCAGGCAAAAGTACTGGAGTGGGGTGCCATTGCCTTCTCCAGGCAAAAGCAATACAATATTGTAAAGTTAAGCAAAATAAAATTAAAAAAAAAAAAAAAAAGAAGAAGAAGAACTGGACATGGAACAACAGAGTGGTTCCAAATAGGAAAAGGAGTATGTCAAGGCTGTATATTGTCACCCTGTTTATTTAATTTATATGCAGAGTACATCATGAGAAATGCTGAGCTGGAAGAAGCACAAGCTGGAGTCAAGATTGCTGGGAGAAATAATAACATCAGATATGCAGATGACACTACCCTTATGGCAGAAAGTGAAGAAGAACTAAAGAGCCTCTTGATGAAAATGAAAGAGGAGAGTGAAAAAGTTGGCTTAAAGCTCAACATTCAGAAAACTAAGATCATGGCATCTGGTCCCATCATTTCCCAACAAATAGATGGGAAACAGTGGCTAACTTAATTTTGGGGGGCTCCCAAATCACTACAGATGGTGACTGCAGCCATGAAATTGAAAGATGCTTACTTCTTGGGAGGAAAGTTATGACCAACCTAGATAGCATATTCAAAAGCAGAGACATTACTTTGTCAACAAATGTCTGTCTAGTCAAGGCTATGGGTTTTCCAGTAGTCATGTATGGATGTGAGAGTTGGACTATAAAGAAAGCTGAGCACTGAAGAATTGATGCTTTTGAACTGTGGTGTTGGAGAAGACTGTTGAGAGTCCCTTGGACTGCACGGAGATCCAACCAGTCCATTCTAAAGATCAGTCCTGGGTGTTCATTGGAAGGACTGTTGTTGGAACTCAAACTACAATACTTTGGCCACCTGATGCAAAGAGCTGACTAATTTGAAAAGACCCTGATGCTGGGAAAGATTGAGGGCAGGAGGAGAAGGGGATGACAGAGGATGATATGGTTGGATGGCATCACTGCCTCAATGGACATGAGTTTGGGTGAACTCCAGGAGTTGGTGATGGACAGGCAGGCCTGGTGCACTGCAGTTCATGCAGTCGAAAGAGTCGGACATGACTGAGCGACTGAACTGAACTGAGGGTGTTTAAGTGGGTGGTCACCATGTTTACATAGAAAATGTTTATGTTTTGTTTTACTTAAAAAATATCTTTTAGGAAATCCTTTCATGAAATCTTGCTGTGGAGTAATGAAAAGTAATACAGTGCTGAATGTGGCAGATTGGGAATTTTAAGATGAGGATCATCTTTATTATTAATAATTATTATTTTGTCAGCAAGGCACAGGAATGTTGACTAAATGTCTACCTGATAGAATTCTGGATAAAACTAAACTGCAGAAGAAAGAATAATTTCCTTTTTAGCAAAACAAAGCAGCATAAATAAAGTTCTAACTCCTTAGATTTTACAGTGGATTTTAATCTTATAAATCTTACTCAACATGTATGTACACCTAAGTGGTCCTTTTATGGTTTACTCAATTCTCCCCACACTCAGGGATGACCATGCTACGTGTATCATCCAAAATTTCACCCTGCCTTATCCTGCTGAAATAGCTGATAGTCACAAAGCACTATATGTCAAACTGGAAATGGTAATACCAGACAGAAGCCAGAAGAGTCTTGTGCTGCTGGCTGGTTTCTGCCTCTGACACACACATCAGAAGGTAGGGAAAGTGGGGGAGAGTACTAGCAGTGCACTGTCAGGTCCAACAGCTCTGGCATATGGAAGTGGCTGAATTTGCTTGGGATGGAAGCTCTAACTGAGTGAATGAGGAGATGGTGTTTTCTCCTTCCGCTTACCTTGCTGATAACAGTGAAGTCTGGGAAGGAGATTTAGAACTGTGACGACTACCTTTAGTACTAGTTGTAGGTAGTTCTAAACCACTCTGGAAAAATATTCAAGAGCAATCATTAGTACCACTGCATTTCAGAATATTTTTCAATAGATTTCATTTTATGTTGAATACCATAAATTTTTCTTCATGAAATGTTTAAGAAATATTTGACTAGAAGATAACTCTTATTACCTGTTGAAAGTATGTTTGAAGGATAACACCGATCTCAGCATTTTCTTGTGTGATACCAACTATCATTTCATCAATGATCTTGTGAAGCTGTTTCACTTCACGAAGTTTGATATCTTGTTCTTCTAGTGTTTCATCTTTTGTATCTTTCAAAAGACGGACTTCCTTGGTGAGTTTTGCACACTGTTGGTCAACAGCAGTCAGTTATTTAAACCTATTTTCTAGAACTAAGTATTTTTTAATAGATGAAGGAAGATGTGAGGTTACCATCTGGAACTCTAAAACATAAATATGACAGGTCAGTTTTTTAAAGTTTCCAATACCTGTTTAGTTACTCTTTCTAATTTTGGCTTCTGTTCTTCAGTTTCTCTGTTTAATTGAAGTACATAAGCTTGCTTCTCTGTTACTTTTTCTTTGACGTTATTTGTTAAGTGTTCTATAACTGTTAAAGTATTTTCCATGCTCTGCAGAAAATAAATATTAACAAATTTATTGGTTAGGATCAGAAATAACTTTTATAATTGCCACTTGTCAAGCATTTAATTCTGATTCCTTTGTTTTTGTATATATGTGCTTGGTTGCTCAGTCGTGGCCAACTCTGCATATATAATGTACATTCTAGTGGTAGATAATAAGTATAATGGTTTTATGAATTAAGTTTTATATATAATTCCACCGGAAGGTTATTTTTATGGTATTTGGGAGAAAAACAATTCAAACAATGACTATTGAAAGCACACAGTTTTCAAAGATTCCCAACTCATATAATCTATTCCTTTAATTAAAAAAAAAAATCTCTGTAAGTTCACTCAGTCATGTCCAGCTCTGTGACCCTTTCAACTGTAGCCTGCCAGGCTCTTCTGTTCATGGGATTTCTCAGGGAAGAATAATGGAGTGGGTTGCCATTTCCTCCTCCAGTGGATTTTCTCAACCCAGGGGCTGCACCCCTCTCTCTTGTGTCTGCTGCATTGGCAGGTGGATTCTTTACCACTGAGCCATCAGGGAAGCCCTTAAGTTAATATGCTGCTGCTAAGTCACTTCAGTCATGTCCAACTCTGACTCCATAGACGGCAGCCCACCAGGCTCCCCCGTCCCTGGGATTCTCCAGGCAAGAACACTGGAGTGGGTTGCCATTTCCTTCTCCAATGCATGAAAGTGAAAAGTGAAAGTGAAGTCACTCAGTCGTGTCCGACTCCTAGCGACCCCATGGACTGCAGCCTAACAGGCTCCTCTGTCCATAGGATTTTCCAGGCAAGAGTACTGGAGTGGGCTGCCATTGCCTTCTCCAAAATGTTTATATCAGATCAGATCAGATCAGATCAGTCGCTCAGTCGTGTCCGACTCTTTGCGACCCCATGAACCGCAGCACGCCAGGCCTCCCTGTCCATCACCAGCTCCCGGAGGTCACTCAGACTCGCATCCATCGAGTCAGTGATGCCATCCAGCCATCTCATCCTCTGTCGTCCCCTTCTCCTCCTGCCCTCAATCCCTCCCAGCATCAGAGTCTTCTCCAATGAGTCAACTCTTCGCATGAGGTGGCCAAAATACTGGAGTTTCAGCTTTAGCATCATTCCTTCTAAAGAAATTCCAGGATTGATCTCCTTCAGAATGGACTGGTTGGATCTTCTTGCAGTCCAAGGGACTCTCAAGAGTCTTCTCCAACACCACAGTTCAAAAGCATCAATTCTTCGGCGCTCAGCCTTCTTCACAGTCCAGCTCTCACATCCATACATGACCACAGGAAAGACCATAGCCTTGACTAGGCGAACCTTTGTTGGTAAAGTAATGTCTCTGCTTTTGAATATGCTATCTAGGTTGGTCATAACTTTCCTTCCAAGGAGTAAGCGTCTTTGAATTTCATGGCTGCAGTCACCATCTGCAGTGATTTTGGAGCCCAGAAAAACAAAGTCTGACACTGTTTCCACTGTTTCCCCATCTATTTCCCATGCAGTGATGGGACCAGATGCCATGATCTTCGTTTTCTGAATGTTGAGCTTTAAGCCAACCTTTTCACTCTCCACTTTCACTTTCATCAAGAGGCTTATTACCATGCACATTGTTTTCTCATCCTTCAAATTTTTGTTTTAAGGAACAGTCTTTTAAGGTGATTTTAAAGGATTTAACTGAAATAAAGATTAGGGGATATCATAGTTCAGATCAGATCAGATCAGTCGCTCAGTTGTGTCAGACTCTTTGCGACCCCATGAACTGCAGCACGCCAGGCCTCCCTGTCCATCACCAACTCCCGGAGGTCACTCAGACTCACATCTATCGAGTCAGTGATGCCATCCAGCCATCTCATCCTCTGTCGTCCCCTTCTCCTCCTGCCCCCAATCCCTCCCAGCATCAGAGTCTTCTCCAATGAGTCAACTCTTCGCATGAGGTGGCCAAAATACTGGAGTTTCAGCTTTAGCATCATTCCCTTCAAAGAAATTCCAGGGCTGATCTCCTTCAGAATGGACTGGTTGGATCTCCTTGCAGTCCAAGGGACTCTCAAGAGTCTTCTCCAACACCACAGTTCAAAAGCATCAATTCTTCGGCGCTCAGCCTTCTTCACAGTCCAGCTCTCACATCCATACATGACCACAGGAAAGACCATAGCCTTGACTAGGTGAACCTTTGTTGGCAAAGTAATGTCTCTGCTTTTGAATATGCTATCTAGGTTGATCATAACTTTCCTTCCAAGGAGTAAGCGTCTCTTAATTTCATGGCTGCAGTCACCATCTGCAGTGATTTTGGAGCCCAGAAAAATAAAGTCTGACACTGTTTCCACTGTTTTTCCATCTATTTCCCATGTAGTGATGGGACCAGATGCCATGATCTTTGTTTTCTGAATGTTGAGCTTTAAGCCAACCTTTTCACTCTCCACTTTCACTTTCATCAAGAGGCTTTTTAGTTCCTCTTCACTTTCTGCCATAAGCGTGGTATCATCTACATATCTGAGGTTATTGATATTTCTCCCAGCAATCTTGATTCCAACTTGTGTTTCTTCCAGTCCAACATTTCTCATGATGTACTCTGCATATAAGTTAAATAAACATGGTGACAATATACAGCCTTGACGTACTCCTTTTCCTATTTGGAGCCAGTCTGTTGTTCCATGACCAGTTCTAACTGTTGCTTCCTGACCTGCATACAGATTTCTCAAGAGGCAGATCAGGTGGTCTGGTATTCCCATCTCTTTCAGAATTTTCCACAGTTTATTGTGATCTACACAGTCAAAGGCTTTGGCATAGTCAATAAAGCAGAAATTGATGTTTTTCTGGAACTCTCTTGCTTTTTCCATGATCCAGCGGATGTTGGCAATTTGATCTCTGGTTCCTCTGCCTCTTCTAAAACCAGCTTGAACATCTGGAAGTTCACGGTTCACATATTGCTGAAGCCTGGCTTGGAGAATTTTGAGCATTACTTTACTAGCGTGTGAGATGAGTGCAACTGTGTGGTAGTTTGAGCATTCTTTGGCATTGCCTTTCTTTGGGATTGGAATGAAAACTGACCTTTTCCAATCCTGTGGCCACTGCTGAGTTTTCCAGATTTGCTGGCATATTGAGTGCAGCACTTTTACAGCATCATCTTTCAGGATTTGGAATAGCTCCACTGGAATTCCATCACCTCCACTAGCTTTGTTCGTAGTGATGCTTTCTAATGCCCACTTGACTTCACATTCCAGGATGTCTGGCTCTAGGTCAGTGATCACACCATCATGATTATCTGGGTCATGAAGATCTTTTTTGTACAGTTCTTCTGTGTATTCCTGCCACCTCTTCTTAATATCTTCTGCTTCTGTTAGGTCCATACCATTTCTGTCCTTTACCGAGCCCATCTTTGCATGAATATTCCTTTGGTATCTCTGATTTTCTTGAAGAGATCCCTAGTCTTTCCCATTCTGTTGTTTTCCTCTATTTCTTTGCATTGATCGCTGAAAAAGGCTTTCTTATCTCTTCTTGCTATTCTTTGGAACTCTGCATTCAGATGTTTATATCTTTCTTTTTCTCCTTTTCTTTTCACTTCTCTTCTTTTCACAGCTATTTGTAAGGCCTCCCCAGGCAGCCATTTTGCTTTTTTGCATTTCTTTTCCATGGGGATGGTCTTGATCCCTGCTGACAATGTCACGAACCTCATTCCATAGTTCATCAGGCACTCTATCTATCAGATCTAGGCCCTTAAATCTATTTCTCACTTCCACTGTATAATCATAAGGGATTTGATTTAGGTCATACCTGAATGGTCTAGTGGTTTTCCCTACTTTCTTCAATTTCAGTCTGAATTTGGCAATAAGAAGTTCATGGTCTGAGCCACAGTCAGTTCCTGGTCTTGTTTTTGCTGACTGTATAGAGCTTCTCCATCTTTGGCTGCAAAGAATATAATCGATCTGATTTCGGTGTTGACCATCTGGTGATGTCCATGTATAGAGTCTTCTCTTGTGTTGTTGGAAGAGGGTATTTACTATGACCAGTTCATTTTCTTGGCAAAACTCTATTAGTCTTTGCCCTGCTTCATTCCATATTCCAAGGCCAAATTTGCCTGTTACTCTAGGTGTTTCTTGACTTCCTACTTTTATCCACTGATTACCAAGTAATTGTCAGGGCTTAGCACTGGGATTTTAGTTAATACTTTGATCACTTTTTTCTCATTTAAGTGAGATATCTCTAACTGCTTCTCTAAAAAATTGTATATTAACGAGAATAGAATAATTATAATAGTGATAGTTAACTTTTACTAAGGGCTTATTATTAAAGCCTATAGAATTTACCTGGATATCTTCCTGTAGTTCTCTGATTTGTCTTTGTTTGTATCTGTATTTTTCATCAACAGCTCTTTTTTGTTCTTCTAGTTGAATTTTTACCTCATACTCAGCACCTAGAATTTAAAAGAATTTTTGCTTTTAATTTTTAACATGCTGTGTAGAAAGCAAATTTAAAATATTACATAATTTAAACTTCTAACATTTTTCATTATGAAAGGTCAGCTTCCGTATGTCTAATTTTTGAAAAATAGGATGTGAAATAACTATTCTTATTTTGTCAACATAGAGCACCCAGTATGCTGCTGTTTTTTTCACATTTGAAATGAACTCTGTAGAGGAGTACTATGCCACATCACTACAACTAGTAACAGATGGAATCAACACCTTAGCACTTATTTTAAGTGGGGGAGGGAAGAGGGGTTATAGTGATTAGTTTTCCAGCTGAATCAAACATGATGCACTTGTTTTCCTTATCGCATAGTGATCCTCTTTTTAAAATAACTATGCAGCTTTCATTGCATGTACATTAATTTAAAAGTTTCAATAATTTCTACATACTAGATGGGGTCACTTTCTGAAAAGATTGTTTGTAATTGTCATTGCAGCTGTTCAGCACTTGCAGGGTATTTCCTAAAGCATAGATTTCTTTTTCAGCTTTGTTGATCTTAGCATCCAAACTGTCACCTTCCCTTTGAAGTTCTTCTTTTTCTTGAGCAGCCTATTTAAAACAGAATAGAATAGATCGGTTAAAAGTATTTATCATGGCGGGGTGGAGGGGGATGGTGGGAGGGCAGAAGAATGTCTGTGACCAGGGCAGGAAGTACTTAACTCACAACAATACCAATTTGCCTTGGGACGTACATGCAGCACCAAGCATTTATTTCTTGCACTTGATTTACCAAATCCTGAAGGCCTTCCAAATATAGCACTTAGGATACAAAACCATGATGGGAGTTAACTAAAACTTAACATGAAGACTTGAACAAAAAAATGACCAAAAAATATAAACTTTACTGAGAAAAAAGGTTAAGCAGAAGAGGTTTCCAACTAGATACTAAATAAAAGGAATGTGTGTTTCTTGCCTGGAAGAGGTTTGGCACACTTTGACATTTTAAATCTTAGGAATAAAAGAGGCTAGCAAGCTAAACCCATAAAAGTGAAAGTATTAGTTGCTCAGTTGTGTCCAACTCTGCAACCCCATGGACTGTAACCCGCCAGGCTCCTCTGTCCATGGAATTCTCCAGGAAGAATATTGGAGTGGCTTGCCATTTCACTCTCTAGGGGATCTTCCCACCCCAGGGATTGAATATTTTTAAGAGGAAAAAATACTGCATGATTTCTACTTACATGAGGTACCTAGAGTAGTCATATTCACAAAGGCAAAGTAGATTGGTGGTTGCCAGGGATTTCAGAGAGGGAGAAACGGGGAGTTACTGTTTAACAGGTACAGTTTCAGTTCTGAAAGATAAAGTTCTGGAGACGGCTGTTGTGTTGATCGCACAACAATATGAATATAGTTAATACTACTGAACTGTACACTTAAAAACTATTAAAACAGCAAATTTTAAGCCCAATTTCATGTATATATTCCTGGAGAAGGAAATAACCCACTCCAGTATCCTTGCCTGGAAAATCCCATGGACAAAGGAGCATGGTTGGCTACAGTCCATGGGGTTGCAAAGAGTCAGACAGAAGTGAGCAACGAACACTTTACTTCATGTATATATTATCATATTTTAAAACAGCTTTAATTAAATATAATTATGATAAATGTGGCCAGGAACAAGTAAAGTCTATAAATTGCTGAAAACCAAAAATTCCTCAGTGAGTAGTCAGTGGACTTCTGGGATAGGCCTTCTAGAGTTGTGCCAAAACAGTTCCAAAGCACTTCTCCAATTAAAGACTGAGATAGTATGCATATATATTTTAAAATGCCCCGTGAAAAGATGCTCCTCATCACTAATCATTACAGAAATTCAAATCAAAACTGCAGTGAGATCCCACCTTACACCAGTCAGAACAGCCATCATTATAAAGTCCAAAAATAGCACATGCTAGAGGAGGTGTGAAGAAAAGGGAATCTTCCTATACTGTTGGTGGGAATGTAAATTCGTGCTGCCACTGTGGAAGACCTGTATGAAGGTTCCTGAAAAAACTAAAAATAGAGTTGCCATATGATCCAACAGTCCTACTCCTGGGCATATAATCATATAAAATGATAACTCAGAAAAGATACATGGACCCCTCTGTTCACAACATTATTCACAAGACATGGAAACAACTTATATGTCCATGGACAGATGAATGGATAGATGTGGTACATATATACAATGGAATATTAACTCAGCTGTAGAAAAGAATAAAATAAGGCAATGTGCAGCAACATGGTGGACCTAGAGGTTATCATACTAAGTGAAGTAAGAAAAAGACAAATACCATATGATAACACTTACATGCAGACTCTAAAACAAGCCTATCTATGAAACAAACAGTCCCACAGACATATTAAACAGACTTGAAGTTGCAAAGGGTGGGGTGGAGGAGGGAAAGAGTGGGAGTTTGGGATTAGCAGATGCAAATTTAGCCATTGGCCCACCAGGGGAGTCCAGAAGACTGTTGGTTTTTAATTACTAATATGGTAAAAGCAGGGTTCAGGAATCACACCTCTAGTTCTCATTTATTTTAAGCAAGCAAAAAGTTCTCACAATCAACATTGCTGCCTCCTTCAAACCTGATCAAATTTTACATAACTTAAGATCTACAGTTTTTTTTAAGTCCTTCTCAGGTTCACTATTGTGAAATTAACTATACTTTAGTTATCTTTCCTAAAGTGTTGTTAAGATATTACAATTGGCTCAATTACTGAAGCAAATTTGTGATAAAATGTATTTCTAAAAATGAACTGATTGACATAGCAAACAGACGTGTGGTCACCAAGGGAGAGGGGGTGGGGAAGGGATGGGAGTTTGACATTAGCAGATGCAAATTAATATATACAGGCTGGATAAACAACAAGATCCTATTGAATAAACCATAATGGGAAAGAATATTGGAAAAAGAATATTCACCTTGCTGTACAGCAGAAATTTAACACTAAACAAATCAACAATACTTTAATAAAGTTAAAAAAAAAAGTACCAAAACCTATTTTTAGTCAAAATCAACTAATAATTTCTTTGGTAAAGTTATTCAATCCCAAGTATCTATCTTTAAATCAGAATGTGATCACTGGACAAGTTTTGGTAACATTTCAATTCTTAATATTTTCACTGTTTATTGTTTTATTATGCCTCAAGATATACATTTTATATCAAATAGTATGTAATAAAAAGCAAAAAAAAAAATCTGAGGTAAATTACATCTAATTCTTTCAAGTTGAGTCTAGAATTAGCAAACATTTCACTTAAAATATAGTGTAGTGGGAAAAAGCTAGAATGAGTCAAAACAGCTAGATTTTAGTTGTAGATTTCCCCTGCTGCTGCTGCTGCTAAGTCGCTTCAGTCGTGTCCGACTCTGTGCGACCCCACTGACAGCAGCCCACCAGGCTCCCCCGTCCCTGGGATTCTCCAGGCAGGAACACTGGAGTGGGTTGCCATTTCCTTCTCCAATGCATGAAAGTGAAAAGTGAAAGTGAAGTTGCTCAGTCGTGTCCGACTATTAGTGACCCCATGGACCACAGCCTACCAGCCTCCTCTGTCCATGGGATTTTACAGGCAAGAGTACTGGAGTGGAGTGCCATTGCCTTCTCCATAGTAAGCTGAATAGCATTAAATAATTTACTTCACTACTCCAAGTTCAATTTGTCAAATAAAGGCATTGGATTTGTTCATTTATACAAATTCCTGATCTAATTCAATATATACCTTAAATTTCTAAACCTTTATGGTCCCATTTACCTCTAAATCACCAATTATATAATGTTTTACCTTTTATCCTGGATTAGAAGAGCAGTTATTTGGTAGAAATGTTTATACCTTTCTGTCAGCATTTTAAAGTAATTTTATTGGGCTGTTTCATTAAATTCTGATAAGAATTGAACTGTTTCCTTATAAAGATAAAAGGGAACTTGAAAATGTGATTTGAAAGATGCCAGACCTTCACTGATTACTGATTATATTTTTTCTGACTCTTTTAAGAGTCAGATATAGAAGCTGCTAAGGTGCGAAAGACTGAAAGCAGGAAGAGAAGGGGATGGCAGGACAAGATGGTTGGATAGCATCACCAACTCAATGGACATGAGTTTGAGCAGACTCCAGGAGATGGTGAAGGACAGGGAAGTCTGGAGTGCTGTAGTCCATGGGGTCACAAAGAGTCAGACATGACTGAGTGACTGAACAATACAAGGTGGGTAAAAGGGAACAGACCATGTGTGTAACATAGACAAGAGGATACTTGCAGGACCAAAAATGAGGACTGTGGGTTAAACTGTTAACCTAAAAAAGATACAAGAAGTCCTAACCCTCAGTACCTCAGAATGTGACCATATATGGAAATAGGGTCTTCATAGATATAGTCAGGTTATGATGAACTCATAGGGTAGGCCCTAGTCCACTATCCCTAGTGTCCTTACAAAAATGGGAAATTTGAACACAAAGAAGAAAGGCTGAAAAGACACAAGAAGAATGCCATGTGAAGATGAAGGCATAGCTAATGATGATGCTTCCATAAGCTAAGGAATTCCGAAAACTGCCAGCAAACCACCAAAAACTAAGAGAGAGGCATATAACATATTGTCCCTCCCAACCCTTAGAAAGAACCAATCCTGCTGACACCATCTTGGACTTCCAGCCACTACAACTATGAGATGTCTAGTATGCTGCTGCTGCTAAGTCGCTTCAGTCGTGTCCGACTCTGTGCAACCCCATAGACAGCAGCCCACCAGGCTCCCCCGTCCCTGGGATTCTTCAGGCAAGAACACTGGAGTGGGTTGCCATTTCCTTCTCCAATGCATGAAAGTGAAAAGTGAAAGGGAAGTCGCTCCGTCGAGTCCGACCCTCAGAGACCCCATGGACTGCAGCCTTCCAGGCTCCGCTGTCTATGGGATTTTCCAGGCAAGAGTACTGGGGTGGGGTGCCATTGCCTTCCCCGATGTATAGTATAAGCTACCTAATTGTGAGACTTTGTTATAGCAGCTCTAACAAATTAATACAAGGGGTCAGGAAACAGTATGGGGAAGAGTAAATATTTTAGGCTTTATGGGCCAGTCAGTCTCTAAACCACTAGTACTTAATACCACTGCTATTGTACCATGAAACCAGCCAGAGACAATACATAAATGAATGAGTTTATGTATTGTGTGGTTCAGCACTTATTTATTAAATGGTAGTGGGCAGCACTTAGCCCAGAGTCCTTGGTTTGCTTACCCCTGAAATAGAGTATGCAGAAAATAAAAGAGTGATTTGCTCTATAACCAAACTCCTCTCCCCCAGTGCTATAAATATACATATATGCGCCTATCAGGAAAGACCACCTTTGGGAGGAAAGTAAAGGATATAAGGAAGGGAAAGGAGCCTGAATTGAGTGAATTTACATCCTAAGTCTACCACATTCAAAACTAGAAATGATGTTTAGCTTCTAAGTTTTTTCCAGCAGTGAAACTGCTGAAATCGTATTTTTCAATAAGTTAAATATTATGCTCATATGAACATAAACATATCAAAGATTTTATCCAATTCATTAGTGAAAGAACCAGTAAGACATTTAGACAAGTTCAAAAAGAGAATTAGAACAGATGTACATATATACAGAGTCAGAAATGCTGAAATTAATTTTATATAAAACTGGCTAATATCTTTTCAGTTCAGTTCAGTTCAGTTCAATCGCTCGGTGATGTCCGCCTCTTTGCAACCCCATAAATCGCAGCACGCCAGGCCTCCCTGTCCATCACCAACTCCCAGAGTTCACCCAAACTCATGTCCATCGGTCAGTGATGCCATCCACCCATCTCATCCTCTGTCTTCCCCTTCTCCTCCTGTCCCCAATCCCTCCCAGCATCAGGGTCTTTTCCAATGAGTCAGCTCTTCGAATGAGGTGGCCAAAGTATTGGAGTTTCAGCTTCAGCATCAGTCCTTCCAAAGAACACCCAAGACTGACCTCCTTTAGGATGGACTGGTTGGATCTCCTTGCAGTCCAAAGGACTCTCAAGAGTCTTCTCCAACACCACAGTTCAAAAACATCAATTCTTCAGCGCTCAGCCTTCTTCACAGTCCAACTCTGACATCCATACACGACCACTGGAAAAACCATAGCCTTGACTAGATGGACCTTTGTTGACAAAGTAATGTCTCTGCTTATATGCTATCTAGGTTGGTCATCACTTTCCTTCCAAGGAGTAAGTGTTTTAATTTCATGGCTGCAGTCACCATCTGTAGTGATTTTGGAGCCCAAAAAATAAAGTCTGACACTGTTTCTACTGTTTCCCCATCTATTTCCCATGAAGTGATGGGACCAGATGCCATGATCTTCGTTTTCTGAATGTTGAGCTTTAAACCAACTTTTTCACTCTCCTCTTTCACTTTCATCAAGAGGCTTTTTAGTTCCTCTTCACTTTCTGCCATAAGGGTGGTGTCATCTGCATATCTGAGGTTACTGATATTTCTACCGGCAATCTTGATTCCAGCTTGTGTTTCTTCCAGTCCAGCGTTTCTCATGATGTACTCTGCATATTAAGTTAAATGAGCTGGGTGACAATATACAGCCTTGATGTACTCCTTTTCCTATTTGGAACCAGTCTGTTGTTCCATGTCCAGTTCTAACTGTTGCTTCCTGACCTGCATACAAGTTTCTCAAGAGGAAGGTCAAGTGGTCTGGTATTCCCATTTTCCACAGTTTATTGTGATCCACACAGTCAAAGGCTTTGGTAATAAAATATAATGCTTGGGTTATCTTTCCTATAAGCATTAAGTGAGTTGTATTACACTGGGCAAAATTCATTTGCATTGTTATGAGTGAGAATCATATGCATTACCATCATTTTTCCATAAGATAAAGTCAATCCCTCTAGGGAATGGTAAAATAGACTAGTCAACAGAAAATCAGTCAGAGGTGTGCATTCCTGTAGAATCAGACAATCCCTGGAGGGCCTGCTAGAAAATGGCAAGCCTTCTCTGTCACCATGAAGTGGCATCATTGTACACCTACTGATTGCTTTTCCTCATTTTCAGACCATGGATGATTTTTCTTAACATTAAACCAGACTGACTTTAGTTATTAAAGAAAGTTTCAGTTTTATACATCTGGTACATATGAGGAATAGTGAGTAAAACATTTAAATGTTCTATAAACAAAACATGTAAATAACTGTGTGGCAAGCTATGAACCCTGGAGAAGACGGAAAGTGGAATGTGGCATCAGGAAATTGAGAACAACTGACAGCCTTGATTAATGTTATATATTAGTTACATTGGCACAAGGGAATACTCCTCCTCATATGACCTGCCTGTTTTTTCCTAAAAAGTAGATACTTCCCATCAACATCATCATCATAACAGCAATAACAATAATTTCAGCTAACATTCATTGAGAGCTCATTTTGTTCCAGGCACTGCTTTAAGGGCTTTACATATATTTTCTCATTTACTTCTTACAACAAATGTAACAGTATCCTAATTTTGCAAGTGAGGACACTGAGGCCCCAAATGGTTAAGTAACTTATTCAAGGTCACCTACCTAATCAGTGATAGAATTAAGACTCGGACAAAAGCACTCTAACACCAGTGCTTTTTATGTAACTCTCATCAGAGCCCTTCTTGGGAGAGAAACTTCACTGCAATTGTAGCATCTACTTCCCAAGAATTAACAGAATAGAGCCTCCAATTCACCCCTTGGGAACCTTCAAAACCTGAGAGGAGGAAAATACTGTTAATAGTGGACAGAAGTCTGAGGTACTTAAGACTGATGAGATAAGAAGCATTTGAGAGCTGGGACTCATTTCTCATATAGGTTGGATGGAATTTCCTGAGGCAAAGTGGCAGACATATCACACAGTGTAGTATGTGTTCAGGGCAGCCTAAAAGAAGGGCCACAGAAGGAAACTTAGAAGAATAAGTAGAAGTCAACCACAAGATGGCAGTCAACTCTCAAAATATCAGAAAAAAAAAAACAAACAGTAAATTTTTCTGATCTCTTTGTCTCCTAATATGAAGGCAAAGGAACAGCCCCCTTCCTCTCTGGACATCTGCCATACCAGGACAGCAATGGTAAACTGGAGTATAAGATTCAGAGGTGGTGGAGCTCCAGGAGACAAAGTCTAGGCTGCAGTCATATGAGTGGATACAGTGAAGTAAAGCTTTGAGCCTAAAGTGAATGGGTTGTCACAAGCATGTGATACGGAGAGTGATAGTAGGTTTTCGAGTAAGAGTTTATGAACTTTGAATAAGTGAGGGAACACAACATGACACAGGTGCAAAGAACTGACTCACTAGAAAAGACCCTGATGCTGGGAAAGATTGAAGGCAAGAGAAGAGGACAACAGAGGATGAGATGGTTGGATGGATCACGGACTCAATGGACAGGAGTTTGAGTAAATTCCGGGAGTTGATGGACAGGGAAGCCTGGCAGGCTGCAGTTCATGGGGTTGTGGTTGCAAAGAGATGACACGACTGAGCGACTGAACTGAACTGAACTGAACGTGGCACAAATGATAGCCAAAAAAAAAAAAAAAAAAACCTGTGTCTGAATGGTCTAGGCTTTTCTTTGACCTCATGTGTATAAAACTAAGGGTACTGCAAGGAGCCCTTCAGTACCTCCATCTAGCAACTCATGTTCTATGACCCTAATTATGTGCAATAACTACTGGAGAGCTATGAACTTTGAAATTCCATGGCAAAAAAAAAAAAAAAAAATCCATTTGGTTAACAAAGAGCTTGGATTCATTCCAATCCCAAAGAATGCGCAAACTACCACACAATTGCACTCATCTCACATGCTAGTAAAGCGATGCTCAAAATTCTCCAAGTCAGGCTTCAGCAATACACAAACCATGAACTTCCAGATGTTCAAGCTGGTTTCGAAAAGGCAGAGAAAACAAAGATCAAATTGCGAACATCCGATGGATCATTGAAAAAGCAAGAGAGTTTCAGAAAAACATCTATTTCTGCTTTATTGACTATGCCAAAGCCTTTGACTGTGTGGATCACAATAAACTGTGGAAAATTCTGGAAGAGATGGGAATACCAGACCACCTGACCTGCCTCTTGAGAAACCTATATGCAGGTCAGGAAGCAACAGTTAGAACTGGACATGGAACAACAGACTGGTTCCAAATAGGAAAAGGAGTATGTCAAGGCTGTATATTGTCACCCTGCTTATTTAATTTCTATTCAGAGTACATCATGAGAAACGCTGGGCTGGAAGAAACACAAGCTGGAATCAAAATTGCTGGGAGAAATATCAATAACCTCAGATATGCAGATGACACCACTCTTATGGCAGAAAATGAAGAACTAAAGAGCCTCTTGATGAAAGTGAAAGAAGAGAGTGAAAAAGTTGGTTTAAAGCTCAACATTCAGAAAACTAAGATCATGGCATCCGGTCCCATCACTTCATGGCAAATAGATGGGGAAACAGTGGAGACAGTGTCAGACTTTATTTTTCTGGGCTCCAAAATCACTACAGATGGTGACTGCAGCCATGAAATTAAAAGACACTTACTCCTTGGAAGGAAAGTTATGACCAACATAGATAGCATATTAAAAAGCAGAGACATTACTTTGTTCACAAAGATCTGTCTAGTCAAGGCTATGGTTTTTCAGTGGTCATGTATGGATGTGACAGTTGGACTGTAAAGAAAGCTGAGTGCCAAAGATTTGATGTTTTTGAAGAATGGTGGTGGCGAAGACTCTTGAGAGTCCCTTGGACTGCAAGGAGATCCAACCAGTCCATCCTAAAGGAGATCAGTCCTGGGTGTTCATTGGAAGAACTGATGTTGAAGCTGAAACTCCAGTACTTTGGCCACCTGATGCGAAGAGCTGACTCATTTGAAAAGACCCTGATGCTGGGAAAGATTGAAGGTGGGAAGAGAAGAGGACGAAAGAGGATGAGATGGTTGGATGGCATCACCGACTCAATGGACAGGAGTTTGGGTGAACTCCAGGAGTTGGTGATGGACAGGGAGGCCTGGTGTGCTGCGATTCATAGGGTCGCAGTATTGGACATAACTGAGTGACTGAACTGAACTGAATGGATACTTCATTTTACCACAACTGTAAATCCATTAGAAGTGCAAGTGTAAGTCACTCAGTTATAGCCAACTCTTTGAGATCCCATGGACTGTAGCCCACCAGGCTCCTCTTGTCTCTGGAATTCTCTAGGCAAGAATACTGGAGTGGATAGCCATTCTCTTCTCCAGAGGATCTTCCCAACCCAGGGATCAAAGCCTGGTCTCCTGCATTGCAGATGGATAATTTACCACCAGAGCCGCCAGGGAAGCCCATAAATCCTTTAAGCTTACCTTTATTACATAGTAGGCCTGTGTTTTCTCTTCTTCTCCTTCAGGAGGCAGCATAACAACAGTAAGAATTTCATATCTATTCTTCAGTTTATCAATTTTACTTAGCCGCTCATGAAACTCAGCACTAACATGAAAATAAAAATTAAACAATAAAAGCAAACAATATACTTTTGTAAAGGACTACACTGTTCTTAGAGAAGACATCTGTATTTATGTTACTACTGAAACAGTTTAGGTTCTCACTTTGCAGTTTTACATTTCAGTTTGAAAATAGGAAATCAGTCCTGGAATATTCATTGGAAGGACTGATGCTAAAGCTGAAACTCCAATACTTTGGCCACTTGATGCGAAGAACCTACTCATTGGAGGAAAAACAACACCCAAAACAAAACCCAAAAACAAAAACCACCCCCCCACCCAAGTAAGCAGCACACAAAGCCAGACGGGAAGCAACCAACCGCGGGTAAAAGAGGAGTATCTCCCTTTTTCTTGGTGGGGCTTTGGGGGGGGGGGGGGGGGGGGAAAAAAAGAGAAGACCCTGATACGGGAAAGACTGAAGGTGTGAGGAGAAGGGGACGACAGAGGATGAGATGGCTGGATGGCATCACTGACTCCTTGTATATGAGTTTGAGTAGCCTCCGGGAGTTGGTGATGGACAGGGGAAGCCTGTCGTGCTGCAGTCCATGGGGTCACAAAGAATCAGACATGCTGAGCAACTGAACTGAACTGAACTGAAAGGTCTCAGATTTCACCCTATTTAAAAGCTAGCAAGTTAGTCTGCCACTTTCATGGATGCTGGCAGAAAACACAAAATATCTGGGTCACAGAAAAAGGACTTTACCACTCATTGGCATACCAAGTAGCATGAGCTGCCTATTTGCATTGGTTCCCCTTGCTCTTGAAGTCACATGCAAGTGAGGAGGGGCTCAAATGGATGCTGCACATACAGTAGGTTGAAGAACTCAAGCTTAGCTAATCCAAGTATTTCATAATGGGAAATAAGCAAACATACCTAACCTTTGCTCTGGAGGCAGATACTATCTCTAGCTTCCAAGGCTATTCACTATCCAAATATCCTTTAAAAGATAGTCCTATGCAAATCATAACCATAATAAGATATCACCTCACACCCGTGAGAATGGCTACTATCAAAGACCAAAAAAGAAAAAAAGTATTGGTGAGGGTATAGAGAAACTGAACCTTTAAGAACTCTTGGTGGGACAGTAAAATGGTGCAACCACTATGAAAAATATGGCAGTTCCTCAAAAAGTTAAAAATAAAATAGCCGTATGATCCAGTCATCCTACTCCTGGGTATATATCCTAAATAACTGAAAATGGTTTTCAAAGACACGTCACATCGATGTTCATATATTATTCACAATAGTTCACAATAGCCAAGAAGTGGAAGCAAGCCAAATGTCCATAGGCAGATGAATGGATAAAATGTGATACATACATACAATGAAGTATTATTCAGCCTTAGAGAGAAAATCTATCACATGCTACATAGGTGAGTCTTGTGGCTGCTGCTACTGCTAAGTTGCTTCAGTCGTGTCCGACTCTGTGCGACCCCATAGACGGAAGCTCACCAGGCTCCCCCGTCCCTGGGATTCTCCAGGCAAGAACACTGGAGTGGGTTGCCATTTCCTTCTCCTATGCATGAAAGTGAAAAAGTGAAAGTGAAGTCTCTCAGTCGTGCCCGACCCCTAGCGACCCCATGGACTGAAGCCCACCAGGATCCTCCGTCCATGGGATTTTCCAGGCAAAAGTACTGGGGTGGGGTGCCATTGCCTTCCCTGGAGTCTTGTGGACATTATGCTAAATACAATAAGCCAGTCAAAAAAGACAAATATCAATACTACATGATCCACTTATGTGAGCCATCTAGTATAGTCAAATTCATACAGGTAGAAAAAATAGTGGCTATCAAGGGCTAGGGGAAGGGGAAAATGCAAAGCTAATATTTAATGGGTATAGAGTTTCAGTTTTACAAGTTCTAGAAATGAAAAAGTTCTAGAGATCTGTTGCTCAAAAATTTGAAAATACTAATACTACTAAGTGTACATTTTTAAATGGTTAAGATAAATTTTAGGTGTTTTTCACCAAAAATTTTGGTGAAAATATTTGGATAGCTATTGCCTCTCCAGAATAGGATAGCTATTGCCTCTCCTCGCAAGGTATGCAGAAATATGAGAAACCTTTGGAGTATTATCTCCTGAGATTTACAGCCTTAAAATTGTTGGTTACTTTCTTCCTTTTATTCCAGTAAATTTATATTTTTAAATCATTTTTAACTTATTTTGTAATAATACTAATAATGCTAATATATGTACAGCAACACGGAGACTCATTTGCCTGCTACAGCTTCATGAAAATAAGCCTTCTAACCATAGTGAAAAGAAATCTTCAACATACTAGGTTCCTACTCCTAAAGAAAGTTGATGGTAAAATATAGTAAGTATCAGAAGTTATAGCTTTGCTTATTTTTAAGTGTTAATATTGTTTCATCAGAAAATATTTACTCATCCTTTATGTGATTATAAAAAACAAGCCTTGTTGGCCTTTCAGCTTAAGATGGTGGACCAAGCACAAATATGTTTCCTCCTTCCTAAAATAAAATATTAAAAGGAAAAAAAAAAACTACCACAGCTCTGGAAACAAGAAAGATAATTTTCTTTATGAATGAAAAAGTGGAAAACAAATGTGATATGATTGAGAGGAGAAAAAAAGGAGATACAGAAGATTATGCAGAAATAACAGCCACTTTTCATGAAAGAAATCTGTAGAAAATTTTTTCTAGAGAAAAATAAGAAATTTACTAAAACAGATGCAAGAAAAAATACAAGATACACACTGTCCCATAACCAATAAATAAACTGAACCAACAGTTCAACTGAACTAAATCTTCCTCAAAAAACTCCAGATGTCCAAAGGCTTTACCAGTTAGGTGTTCGAAAATTCAAGATGTAATTCTGCTCTTTTACAAACTTACCTAGAGTATAAAAAAAAAGAAACACAAAAATCATTTTATAAAAGTAGATGTAACCTTAATAACCTGATAATTTGATAAGGACAGGAGATAAAGGAACTATAAGCATAGAATGTAAAAATTGTATAAAAATATTAGCAAACAAAATCTAGATATATACAAAATATACTATGTGACAGTTACATTTACTACAAGAAGGTAAGTTAGTTTAACTTTGAAAAAGCGATCGATATACAGTTTTCAATTATGCTAACAGATTGAAGAAGCTAGATCATATCAATGACTGAAAAAAAATCACATAGTAAAAGTCAACATTCATTTCTGATTAAACAAATTAAAACAACCTTTTAGCAAAGAATGAAAATAGATGGGATCTCTTTTAATATTGTAAAAAGAATCTCAAAAAAACACTATAGTAAACTTGATACTTAATGATAAAACAATGAACACTTTCCCTTTGAGATCAAGCACCTGCAAGACAAGGGTACCTGCAATCACCATTACTATTTGGCATTGAACTGGAGGTTAAATAGCAAGCATGATAAAGTAAGAACAAGAAAAGTTATAGAGGTTGAAAAGGAAGACACAAAACTGTTGTTTGCAAATGATGTCAATTAAATACCTGGAAGGTAGAATCTACAGATCAACTGTTAGAATTATTAAAAGTTTAAGCAAGGTTGCTGAATACTTAATGAAACTAACTGCATTTCTACATACCAGCAACAAATCAAATATGAAATGCTTTAAAAAGAGATAACATTGACAGTAACACTTAAAAAGTAGCATGTAATCCAGAAATAAATCTTATATAAGATAGGTGAAATCTCTAGGGGAAAATTGCTTCAATAAATGCAGCTATTGAGTATCCATAAGGGAAAGCATGTTATTGGACCCTTGGGCATGCGTGCATACTCAGTTGCTTCAGTCATGATCGACTCTGTGCGACCCCACAGCCATAGCCCAATAGGCTTCCCTGTCCATGGGATTTTCCTGGAAAGAATACTGGAGTGGGTTGCCATGCTCTTTTCCAAGGGATCCTCCCAATCCAGGGGGGATCTTGGGTCCCCCTGCAGGATCCTGAACCCATATCTCCTGCATTGCAGGCAGATCCATACGGGAAAGCATGTTATTGAACCCTTACCACAAACTATATATAAAAATCAATTCCAAGGGAATTGGTGATCTTAATGTAAAATGATAAATCTGCAGAACAAGGAGTTAGCCTAAGGAAAGAGAGAGAGAGAGAGAAGCATAGATTTGCTACTAAAATATGGCCTATGTATTATATTAATTTTCCCTGGTGGTTCAAACAGTAAAGATTCTGCCTGCAATGCTGGAGACCCAGGTTCAATCCCTTGGTCGAGAATATCCCTTGGAGAAGGAAATGGCTACCCACTCCAGTATTCTTGCCTGGAGAATTCCATGGACAGAGGAGCCTGGCAGGCTACAGTCTATGGGGTCGCAAAGAGTCGGACATGACTGAGCATACAGACACACATTATATTAATAGTCTTTTCAAACAAATAAGAAAAAGATGGACATCCAAGGTGGTGGAGGGAGCAGTCAGTTCTTCTAACATTACTCGTGTTTTCAAAATTCATTAGCAATATTTTAAAATTCTAATTATTACCTTATATTTTGCCGTTCTTGATCAACATATCTTATTTGTGATGCAAGCATTGTTTTGTGAACCTTAATTTCTTCGGTCCGTTCTTCCATAGCTGTGTGTAACTGTTGTTTTCTTTTTTCCAGAGAAAGAACTTCTTCTGCCTTACTGTGAAGCAGTTCTCGACTACGTTTAACCTCAAGTTTTAAAAGATTGTCTTCTATCATCAAATCCTATAAACATACAAAATCATCAAATATTGAAACAATTATTTGTATAATCAATCCAAAATATGTTTATTTTTTATTGCTACAAAAGTCAAACTTGAAAATAGAATTTTTTCTAATTTGACTATTTTCCAAGATATTAATTAGGGTTAAGTTTAGATTGCTCCGAGTCATAACTCTGCTTTTTCCTTTTATTTTAAGAGAAGGGTTTATGACTATTCCAACTTTTATTATAATGTAATTGTAAATTCAAGTTTTACTATTAATAAAAAAACAAAAAGAAGTTATTCCTAAAATTGAAAGTTACAATATCCAGAAAATATATGATGCCCTACAGATAAGCATTTTTATATTTTAAACTAATTCTTACAAGATAATGTGTAAATACATTTTTATTTTAAAATAGTTCAATCATAAGTAGAATACTAAAGGAGAGTCATGAGTAGAATAGAGTACGGAAGCAGAAGAGATTAAGAAGAGGTGGCAGGAATACAAAAAACTGTACAAAAAAAGATCTTAATGACCTGAATAACCACAAGGTTGTGGTCACTCACCTAGACTTGGACATCCTGAAGTGTGAAGTGGGCCTTAGGAAGCATTACTACAAACAAAGCTAGTGGAGGTGACTGAATTCCAGCTGAGCTATTTCAAATCCTAAAAGACTAAGACTTTTAAAGTACTGCACTCAATACGCCAGCAAATTTGGAAAACTTAGAAGTGACCACAGGACTGTAAAAGTCAGTTTTCATTGGAATCCCAAAGAAGGGCAATGCCAAAGAATGTTTAAACTACCATACAGTTGTACTCATTTCACATGCTATCAAAGTTATGCTCAAAATCCCTCAAGCTAGGCATTAATAGTGTGTGAACCAAGAACGTCTAGATGTGCAAGCTGGGTTTCAAAGAGGCAGAGGAGCCAGAGATCAAATTGCCAATATGTTTTGAATCATGGAGAAAGCAAAGGAGTTCCAAAAAAAAAAAAAAAATCTGCTACATTAACTACGCTAAAGCTTACTGCGTGGTTCAAAACAAACTGGAAAATTCTTAAAGAGATGGGAGTACCAGACCACCTTACCTGCCTCTGAGAAACCTGGTATGCAGGTCAAGAAGCAAGTTAGAACCAGACATGGAACTGACTGGTTCAAAATTGGAAAAGGAGTATGACAAGGCTGTATATTGTTACCCTGCTTATTTAACATATATGCAGAGTACATCATGTGAAATGCTGGGCTGGATGAATCACAAGCTGGAATCAAGATTATTGGGAGAAATATCAACAACCTGAGATATACAGTTGATACCACTCTAATGGCAGAAAGTGAAGAGGAACTGAAGAGCTTCTTGATGATGTGAAAGAGCAGAGTGAAAAAGCTGGCTTGAAACTCAACATTCAAAAAAGTAAGTTCATGGCATCCAGTCCCATCACCTTATGGCAAATAGAGGTGGAAAAAATGGAAGCAGTGACGGATCAGATTTTCTTAGGCTCCAAAATCACTGCAGACAGTGACTGTAGCCATGAAATTAAAAGGGAAGTTATGACAAACCTTACCTGGTGACTCAGTGGTAAAGAATCTGCCTGCCAGTACAAAAGATGTAAATTCAATCTTTGGGTTGAGAAGATTCCTGGAGAAGAAAATGGCAACCTGCTCCAGTTCATGCCTGGGAAATCCCGTGGACAAAGGAGCCTAGTGGGCTATAGTCCATGGAGTCACAAAGAGTCGGACATGACTTAGTAACTAAACAACAACAATGACAAACCTAGACAGTGTATTATAAAAGCAGAAACATCGCTTTGCCAACAAAAGTCCATATAGTTAAAACTGTGGTTTTTCCAGTAGTCATTATGGATATGAGAGTTGGACCATTAAAGAAGGTTGAGAGCCAAAGAATTGATGCTTTCGAACTGTGGTGTTGGATAAGACTCTTGAGAGTCCCTTGGACTGCAAGGAGATCAAACCAGTCAATTCTAAAGAAAATCAACCCTAAATATTCATTGGTAGGACTCATGCTGAAGCTGAAGCTCTAACACTTTTGCCACCTGATGCAAAGAACCAACTTATTTGAAAATACTTTGATGCTGGGAAGGATTGAAGGCAGGAGGAGAAGAGGATGACAGAGGATGAGACAGTCAGATAGCATCACCAACCAATGGACATGAGTTTGAGCAAGCTCCAGAAGCTGGTGATGTACGAGGAAGCCTGGCTTGCCATAGTCCATGGGGTTGCAAAGAGTCAGACATGGCTTAGTGACTGAACAACAACAGAGTACTGACAAAAGATCACACTTAATAGATCAATTTTCAGAAGAGAAAGCCCAGAAAAAATACTCCAGAATATAAGATTTTACTATTTCAAGACAAAGCTTGTTATTTAGAGCAAAGATTAAACCCCGTATCTCATATGTACCAGAAATAAATTCCAGATGAATGAAAGAACTTAATGTAAGAGATGAAATCAAAAGCAGCCACTAGAAATAGTAAATATTTTTAGTGTGACTAAAAAGTTTCTAAGCATAAATATTATACAGGGAAAAACACTTAAACATATGATGTTTTAAAAAATTTTATGGAAAAAAAAATGAAGAGAAGTTTAAAGACAATGGGACAATACTTATGAGTTAATATACGAAGATCTTTTGCCAAGTATTTTAAAAACATAAACCACCTAATGGAAATATATGCAAGAAAATGAACTAGAAATCCAAAAGAAAAATTATAGAAAATAACATAGCAGAAAAAATGCTTAAACATTTCCAAAGAAACATAAATATTTTAAATTTTATGCTTAAAATGTTTTAAAATGTTCACTAACTTTAAAATGCAGGCTTCCCTGGTGGCTCAGATGGTAAAGTGTCTACCTGCAATGTGGGAGAACTGGGTTCAATCCCTGGGTCAGGAAGATTCCCCTGGAAAAAGAAATGGCAACCCACTCCAGTACTCTTGCCTGGAAAATTTCATGGATGGAGAAGCCTGATAGGCTGCAGTCCGTGGGGTTGCAGAGAGTGGGACACGACTGAGCAACTTCACTTCACTCACAACTTTAAAATGCAGACTAAAAACAATGAAATACCATGTTTGCCCATCAAACTAACAGTAATTTTATACATTATATTATCCAGCTCTGGAGGTGGTGAATAAAATAGAATGCTTATACATTGCTGGTGGAAGTATTAATTGAACCTTCTAGAAGGCAAATGGTTTGAAAATAATTTCAAGATACTAGATATATACATTCTTTTGAACCATAATTATACAGCTAGAAATTTATCCTAAGGAACTATATGAACAACTGTACAATGAAATATGTGCACAGTACATGAGAGTACTATCTATAATAGCCAAACACTGGAAAAAAAATACATATCCAAAAATAGATGGTCAAATAAATTATAGTAACTTCATGCAATGGGGTGTAGGAAGTCTTTAAAGATACTTAATGTTTAGAAAACATGTATCATATATTTTTAAATTTTTGAATACAATATACAAATCCATTTTCTTTAAAAGACTGAAAGATGATAATATACTATAACACTGCTTATTATCTGTACAGTGATTATAGTGACATTTTTTCCTTTATAATTTGGTATATTTAAAATTTTTTCTACAATTAGCATGAAAATATTGGATTTTAATATTATATATAAACATGACTTTATTGCACCTGTTTTATAGCTTTGGCTTTAGTAAGTTCTTTCTCTGATCTGTCATTGAAAAGGGTTAGTTCATTTATTTTGGTCATGAGGGACTGTTTTTCATCACGATATTTACTATTTGACTTCTTGGTAAAGTAAAGATCATTCTGTAAAGAGGAAAAAAGGTACATAAATACATATTTTAAATAACAATATTACATGCATGACACATTGAATTATATGCTCCATTAAATATAATAGATTTTTAAACCTCACCCCTTCATACTCTGACATCTCTAATAAGATATACATGGATATTCACATAGAAACACTTTTATTTTTATTATTTGTTGATGTTTGGGTTCAGTTTGATTTTAGTAATTCTCGAAAATATCATGTATGATTACCATTCAAACTGAATTATTAAGTGATTGCCATTTATGGGAAGACATGGGAGGCCAGAGTTCAAGTTTTGTTTAAATACAGGTTTCACCTTCTGGATTTCATCATTTGATTCAACCCAAGCCCCAGAAGGTAAAAATGTTAACAGTCTGAGAAAGCAAAGGGTTTTGGTTAACTACAAGCTCTGGAATTAGACAGTCTTAATTACTTATCCAGAGAAGGCAGTGGCACCCCACTCCAGTACTCTTGCCTGGAAAATCCCATGGACAGAGCAGCCTGATAGCTGCAGTCCATGGGGTCAGTAAGAGTCGGACACAACTGAGTGACTTGACTTTCACTTTTCACTTCCATGCATTGGAGAAGGAAATGGCAACCCACTCTAGTGTTCTTGCCTGGAAGAATCCCAGGGACAGGGGAGCCTGGTGGGCTGCCATCTATGGGGTCGCACAGAGTCAAACACGACTGAAGTGACTTAGCAGCAGCAGCAATTACTTATCAGCCATCCAATGCCATGCGAAGTCACTTCAGTCCTGTCCGACTCTGTGCGACCCCATAGACGGCAGCCCACCAGGCTCCCCTGTCCCTGGGATTCTCCAGGCAAGCATCCAATGCCAGTGGGCAACCTATTCTTCCTTAGTTTCCTCATTTCTAAAGTGGAGATGATAACAACACCTACTACCTCGGCTGTTGTGGAGAGTCAAAGAAGTTACTGTAATATGTGCAACAATGTTTGACACAGGGAAACGTTGTTATGATTATTATGTATATAATCACATATTGCCGAAGAGAAAAATGCTAGATAAGATCTAATTCCATCGACTGAATGAATAGTCATACATACTCATCAGTCTTCCAGCTTATACAAGTTTGCATCCTCCCTCCCTGGTCAGATGGTAAAGCGTCTGTCTACAACGCGGGAGACCCGGATTCGATCCCTGGGTTGGGAAGATCCCCTGGAGAAGGAAATGGCAATCCACTCCAGTACTATTGCCTGGAAAATCCAATGGACAGAGGAGCCTGGTAGGCTACAGTCCATGGGGTCGCAAAGAGTTGGACACTACTGAGTGACTTCACTTCACTTCCCACCCAGAACTAGAATGAGGTTTGCTCTCTTTGTCCTCCTTAGTCCCTCTTAGGGGACCTAAAGCAAAAAGTTTCTAGTGCCAAGATCTCTCTCCCTTTCCCCTCTCGCTTCCTCTCTCCCTTGCTTCCTCCCTCCCCTACCTTTCTCACTGCCTGTATTTCTCTAAACAATCAGAACCTAAGATTGAAACATGACAGTAAGATTTTTTTTTTCACATAAAGATATGACTTCAAAAAATTAACTTTTAGAATTAAAATATTAATTTAAGGTAATTTTCAACTAGAGGAAATTTGTTTGTTATTCAAAATAAGAGATGGAGTGGCATGGGAAAGAAAATGTAGAATGACTTTACAATCTAACACTACTATCGAGAAGATAAAACCTTTGTTAGAAAGTTAACTAGCTTTAATATCTTTAAAAATTCACTTGTATGTCTATTAATTTATTTACCTCTCTGTCAAAACCAGAGTTGGGATAGGCATAAGTACTAGACTACTGCATCATGGACAGAGCCCCACGGTAGTTAAAACGGGGAACACTAGAACCACGCTCATACAGCAAAATGGACACAATTGAGTTAGCATCAAAAAACACATCCAAATATGAAAGTCATCCTCCTATCATTCTATAGCACTAATATTCTCATATTCTATATAATTAAACAATACCATTTATTGAGAACATACTAAAGGCACTGTGTTAAGATACACTTTGCTTCTAATTCTCCCAAATGTCCTAAAATAATATCAAATATTGTTTTCCATTTAAAAATGAGTAAACTAAGACTCAGAAAAGTTAAAAAAGCAGTACTGTGCTGTGCTAAGTCACTTCAGTTCTGTCCAACTCTGTGTAACCCTAAGGACTGCAGCCTTCCAGGCTCCTCTGTCCATGGGATTCTCCAGGCAAGAATACTGGAGTGGGTTGCCATGACTTCCTCCAGGGGATCTTCCCAACCCAAGTAGTTAGGTATAACCTTGACATTCAAAATCAGTTCTGAGTCCAAAACATGTGCTCCTCCTATTATTAAACCAAGGAAATAGTCTTTCAAAAATTTAATCAGGCTATAAACCACTCAAAACCAATATTTTGTCATGTTTAATTTTTTTTTCTTTCCTAATTAAAAAAAGTAATAGTTCCCTTTCACCTTTGTAGCCCTTAAGGAATTCAGGGCAGTTTTTCATTTAACCACTAGAGGACATTCATCACTAGCCTTTCCAGCTGTTCAACATTTAAAATTGGAGTTCTCCCCACCGTTCAGATCCATGCTTTCAGGCCTTCACTCTTTCCAGTTAAACATTAGCATAGGTTCTATATTAAATAGGTTCCCCTAACACAGGCTTTATATTACCATAAACATATTAAAGTACCTAAGGATGAAGAACATTTTAAACCTTATTAACAAAATAGTCATATGAAATATGTAACTAAGTAAATATTTGAATAACAAAAGAAGACCCATAAAAGAGCAGCTTCTTTTAGATGCCACTTCAGTGATAAAAAGCAATCAAGTTATTATGGGAGACACATAATAGAAACTAGAACTTATCAATTTTTTAAATCATGTACCATTTAAGACTATTTTTAAGTCACATGGACCAAGGGTCAAATCCTCGCTGTGAAATCATGAACAAGTTACTTAATCTGTAAAACAGGTAATAATATCTTCCTCACAAGACATTTATAAGGATTAAATGAAATAGAACACTAAAGACATAGACATAGCATACAGCAAATGCATAATCAATGGTAACATTATTTTCATACTTCCATATGAGAATGTAAGCACAGAAATATGGGCATTAGTTCATACATTTATTACATATGTGGGTACCTTGGCAATCATCCTATCCAAAGTCAGTCTTAGGAACATGTTAACGTAAAATGACTAATAATTAGGATATTTGAAGCATAAAAAGTATTTTAGCTAAGTTACATGAAGCTTCTTGATCTGTGTTTCCAAAAGGCAAAGTGCAGATTTTTTCTCTTCCAATGTTTTCTGAAGTTCAACAGTTTTTGCTTCAAGGGCTTGTTTTTCTTCTGAATTAATGTCTCCCTTTAAGCGTGACATTCGGCGTTCTACTTGTTGAATGTAAAAATCCTGTTACAGGTTTTAAAGAACATTAGTAGGGAGAAACAGTTAAAACCATTTTTTAGATGCAAACACACTATAAATACTTTCATGAGTTTGGTCTGATATCATCATTTACTAAAGTCACTTTAATTCTCTAGTGATGAATTCTCCCCTTCTTACTCCAAGGGGAGAAACAGTAAACTATTCTTCAACAACCAGAGTATATGATAATAACACACAACTAATCTTAAAATATAATAGAGCAGTTAGGTGGGTATTTATTGTAGTATCATGATAGAACATCAGTAAATCTACTAGATTTACATGGACATGGATTTTGGAGGGTATTTTTCTACAGAGTACAAAAAAGAGTCACAGATTGTTAGCCATGAAAGGCTCAAATACGATGAATTTTTAAACAATATTTTGAAAACTATACTTCAGCATCTGTAATTCTGAGAAATTAAGATTATATAAGATGCAAAAATTAAGATGTAGAGAGGGAAGACATTAAACAATTAACATGGGACAGAATACGATAAAGAGAACCAAAAAGGAAAACTTTAAAAATACTTTTAATCTATTGGTCCAGGGACAGGGGTGGAGAGGCTGATGTATGCATAACATACAGTTTTGCAGGGGTTTTAGGAATTCTTTTTGTTGTTTTTTGGCTGCACCATGCAGCATGTAAGATCTTAGTTCCCTGGCCAGAGATGGAACCCACACCCCCTGCAGTCTGTAGCATCTGTCTACGCCAACCTCAAGAGTTCATAGAAATCTTTTTCTTAGGACACTGCAGTATCTTGACCATCACAATTATGACAAATCAGTATGAAGACATTCATAAGAGTAACATCTACCTGAGCATACATAATTTCTTGCTGCTGCAAGGTTTCAAAGTCCAGTTTATGTAACTGATGGTTGAGGTGCTTTAGAGAAGAACGGGTTCCTTCAATTTCAGATACAAGAGCTTTTTCTTTCATTGTTTCAGTCTGTAATTCCTGAACTTTCTTAAATAACACATCTTTCACTATGTTCAACTGAACTTCTACTTCCTGATAATAAGAATAACAATGATTAATGTAATATAATAACTTTAAATGTTTTACTGAATGAATATTATAATTTAAGGACTCATCAATGAACCCTCATTTTAGCCGTAGAGAGTATAAAGCCCTTCTTAAAATTTCAACACATTCCCAACATTGCTTGTAGTCTACTCTCATCCACTATTCCTGTATCATATACCTAGATATGTCATCTACCCTGCGTCACCTTAGCTTTAGACCTTAACCATTTTTCACTGGTTTCTTTAGAATATAAAATACATTGAAGACACACAGCTTATAAGTTCCCAAAGTTTACTAAAGTCTTGAAAATGTTAAGGGAAGAACTCTCCCACCTTCTTTTCAGCACTGTTCAGTGGTGAGCAGATAAGAGCTTAACCACCAGGTTTCTAGTAGATGGGAGGTTAGGAGGAAGAGGCTGATTTCCGTATGATTTACATTCCCACTAAGGCCAATTTCAAGCTACTCACATGATTCCTCTAAATTCAAAGCTGGGAAGAGATATGCAGTTGCAGATCATTATGCAGTATATCTACTATATAGATATAAGAGTCAGACACAACTTGGTGATTGAACAACACTATACAGATATGATAGATGTTAGTAATTTTAAGTAATCTTAAAAGCATAGACAACCATAAAGTGTAGAAAACTAATTTAGAAGTGATATGTGCTGAGTACTTTTTACTTTGTTTTTAATATAATTTATTTAATTGTGAGTCTATATAATTTGATTTTTAATAGTAGCTACATTTAACAGCTGACTTATAAAATTCCAGAAAATTTAACTATCAGCTTTTGTGAGCTGGTAAGCACTGGCACCAACACACTACTGGCACTATTCCTTACTCACAATTTTTTTTTTTTTTTTTTATGCTTAACTTTACAATATTGTATTGCTTTTACTATACATCGAGATGGATCTGCCACCAGTATACACGTGTTCCCCATCCTGAACCCTGCTCCCTCCCCCTTTCCACACCATCCCTCCAGGTCATCCCAGTGCTCTAGTACCAGGCATCTGTTATAGGGCATCATACCTGGACTGACTCGTTTCAGATATGATATTATACATATTTCAATGCTATTCTCCCCAATCATCCCACCCTCTCCCGGTCCCAGAGTCCAAAAGTCTGTTCTATACATCAGTGTCTCTTTTGCTGTCTCGTAAATAGGGTTATTTTTACCATCTTTCTAAATGCCATATATATGTGTTAGTATACTGTATTTGTGTTTTTGTTTCTGGCTTACTTCACTCTGTATAATAGGCTCCAGTTCCATCCACCTCCTTAGAACTGATTCAAATGTATTCTTTTTAATGGCTGAGTAATACTCCATTGTGTATATGTACCACAGCTTGCTTATCCATTCATCTGTGGATGGACATCGAGGTTGCTTTCACGTCCTGGCTATTGTAAACAGTGCTGCTATGAACATTGGAGTACACATGTCTCTTTCAATTCTGGATTTCTCAGTGTGGATGCCCAGCAGTGGGATTGCTGGATCGTAAGGCAGTTCTATTCCCAGTTTTTTGAGGAATCTCCATACTGTTCTCCATAGTGGCTGTACTAGTTTGCATTCCCACCAACAGTGTAAGAGGGTTCCCTTCTCTCTGCACCCTCTCCAGCATTTATTGCTTATGGTCTTTTGGATCACAGCCATTCTGACTGGCGTGAAATGGTACCTCATAGTGGTTTTGATTTGCATTTCTCTGATAATGAGTGATGTTGAGCATCTTTTCATGTGTTTGTTAGCCATCTGTATGTCTTCTTTGGAGAAATGTCTATTTAGTTCTTTGGCCCATTTTTTGATTGGGTCATTTATTTTTCTGGAATTGAGCTGTAGAAGTTGCTTGTATATTTTTGAGATTAGTTGTTTGTCTGTTGCTTCATTTGCTATTATTTTCTCCCATTCTGAAGGCTGTCTTTTCAGCTTGCCTATAGTTTCCTTTGTTGTGCAGAAGCTTTTTAAGTTTGATTAGGTCCCATTTGTTCATTTTTGACTTTATTTCCGATATTCTGGGAGGTGGGTCATAGAGGATCCTTGTGTGATGTAAGTCAGAGAGTGTTTTGCCTATGTTTTCCTCTAGGAGTTTTATGGTTTCTGGTCTTACATTTAGCTCTTTAATCCATTTTGAGTTTATTTTTGTGTATGGTGTTAGAAAGTGTTCTAGTTTCATTCTTTTACAAGTGTTCAACCAGTTTTCCCAGCACCACTTGTTAAAAAGATTGTCTTTAATCCATTGTATATTCTTGCCTCCTTTGTCAAAGATAAGGTGACCATATGTGCGTGGATTTATCTCTGGGCTTACTATTTTGTTCCATTGATCTATATTTCTGTCTTTGTGCCAGTACCATACTGTCTTGATGACTGTAGCTTTATAGTAGAGCCTGAAGTCAGGCAGGGTGATTCCTCCAGTTCCGTTCTTCTTTCTCAAGATAGCTTTGGCTATTCGAGGTTTTTTTGTATTTCCATACAAATTGAGAAATTACGTGTTCTAGCTCTGTGAAGAATACTGTTGGTAGCTTGATGGGGATTGCATTGAATCTATAAATTGCTTTGGGTAGTATACTCATTTTCACTATATTGATTCTACCAATCCACGAACATGGTATATTTCTCCATCTATTAGTGTCCTCTTTGATTTCTTTCACCAGTGTTTTATATTTTTCTATATATAGGTCTTTAGATTCTTTAGGAAGATATATTCCTAAGTATTTTATTGTTTTCATTGCAATGGTGAATGGAATTGTTTCCTTAATTTCTCTTTCTATTTTCTCGTTATTGGTGTACAGGAATGCAAGGGATTTCTGTGTGTTAATTTTATATCCTGCAACTTTACTATATTCATTGATTAGTTCTAGTAATTTTCTGGTGGAATCTTTAGGGTTTTCTACGTAGAGGATCATGTCATCTGCAAACAGTGAGAGTTTTACTTCTTCTTTTCCAGTTTGGATTCCTTTTATTTCTTTTTCTGCTCTGATTGCTGTGGCCAAAACTTCCAGAACAATGTTGAATAGTAATGGTGAAAGTGGGCATCATTGTCTTGTTCCTGACTTTAGAGGAAATGCTTTCAATTTTTCACCATTGAGGATAATGTTTGCTGTGGGTTTGTCATATATAGCTTTTATTATGTTGAGGTATGTTCCTTCTATTCCTGCTTTCTGGAGAGTTTTTATCATAAATGGATGTTGAACTTTGTCAAAGGCTTTCTCTGCATCTATTGAGATAATCATATGGTTTTTATTCTTCAATTTGTTAATGTGGTGTATTACGTTGATTGATTTGCGGATATTGAAGAATCCTTGCATTCCTGGGATAAAGCCCACTTGGTCATGGTGTATGATCTTTTTAATGTGTTGTTGGATTCTGATTGCTAGAATTTTGTTAAGGATTTTTGCATCTATGTTCATCAGTGATATTGGCCTGTAGTTTTCTTTTTTTGTGGGATCTTTGTCAAGTTTTGGTATTAGGGTGATGGTGGCCTCATAGAATGAGTTTGGAAGTTTGCCTTCCTCTGCAATTTTCTGGAACAGTTTGAGTAGGATAGGTGTTAGCTCTTCTCTAAATTTTTGGTAGAATTCAGCTGTGAAGCCGTCTGGGGCCTGGGCTTTTGTTTGCTGGAAGATTTCTGATTACAGTTTCAATTTCCATGCTTGTGATGGGTCTGTTAAGATTTTCTATTTCTTCCTGATCCAGTTTTGGAAAGTTGTACTTTTCTAAGAATTTGTCCATTTCTTCCATATTGTCCATTTTATTGCCATATAATTGCTGATAGTAGTCTCTTATGAGCCTTTGTATTTCTCTGTTGTCTGTTGTGATCTCTCCATTTTCTTTTCTAATTTTATTGATTTGATTTTTCTCCCTTTGTTTCTTGATGAGTCTGGCTAGTGGTTTGTCAATTTTATTTACCCTTTCAAAGAACCAGCTTTTGGCTTTGTTGATTTTTGCTATGGTCTCTTTTGTTTCTTTTGCATTTATTTCTGCCCTAATTTTTAAGATTTCTTTCCTTCTACTAACCTTGGGGTGTTTCATTTCTTCCTTTTCCAGTTGCTTTAGGTGTAGAGTTAGGTTATTTATTTGGCTTTTTTCTTGTTTCTTAAGGTATGCCTGTATTGCTATGAACTTTCCCCTTAGGACTGCTTTTACAGTGTCCCATAGGTTTTGGGTTGTTGTGTTTTCATTTTCATTCATTTCTATGCAGAATTTGATTTCTTTTTTGATTTCTTCTGTGATTTGTTGCTTATTCAGCAGCGTGTTGTTCAGCCTCCATATGTTGGAATTTTTAATAGTTTTTCTCCTGTAATTGAGATCTAATCTTACTGCATTGTGGTCAGAGAAAATGCTTGGAATGATTTCAATTTTTCTGAACTTACCAAGGCTAGATTTATGGCCCAGGATGTGGTCTATCCTGGAGAAGGTTCCGTGTGCACTTGAGAAAAAGGTGAAATTCATTGCTTTGGGATGAAATGTCCTATAGATATCAATTAGTTCTAACTTGTATATTGTATCGTTTAAAGTTTGTGTTTCCTTGTTAATTTTTTGTTTAGTTGATCTATCAATTGGTGTGAGTGGGGTATTAAAGTCTCCCACTATTATTGTGTTATTGTTGATTTCTCCTTTCATACTTGTTAGTATTTGTCTTACATATTGCAGTGCTCCTATGTTGGGTGCATATATATTTATAATTGTTATATCTTCTTCTTGGATTGATCCTTTGATCATTATGTAGTGACCTTCTTTGTCTCTTTTCACAGCCTTTGTTTTAAAGTCTATTTTATCTGATATGAGTATTGCTAGTCCTGCTTTCTTTTGGTCCCTATTTGCATGGAAAATCTTTTTCCAGCCCTTCACTTTCAGTCTGTATGTGTCCCCTGTTTTGAGGTGGGTCTCTTGTAGACAACATATGTATGGGTCTTGTTTCTGTATCCATTCAGCCAGTCTCTGCCTTTTGGTTGGGGCATTCAACCCATTTACATTTAAGGTAATTATGGATAAATATGATCCCGTTGCCATTTACTTTGTTGTTTTGGGTTTGAATTTATATATCCTTTTTGTGTTTCCTGTCTAGAGAAGGTCCTTTAGTATTTGTTGGAGAGCTGGTTTGTTGTTGCTGAATTCTCTCAGCTTTTGCTTGTCTGTAAAGGTTTTGATTTCTCCTTCATATTTGAATGAGATCCTTGCTGGGTACAATAATCTGGGCTGTAGGTTCTTTTCTTTCATCACTTTAAGTATGCCTTGCCATTCCCTCCTGGCTTGAAGAGTTTCTATTGAAAGATCAGCTGTTAGCCTTATGGGAATTCCCTTGTGTGTTATTTGTTGTTTTTCCCTTGCTGCTTTTAATATTTGTTCTTTGTGTTTGATCTTTGTTAATTTGATTAATATGTGTCTTGGGGTGTTTCGCCTTGGGTTTATCCTATTTGGGACTCTCTGGGTTTCTTGGACTTGAGTGATTATTTCCTTCCCCATTTTAGGGAAGTTTTCAACTATTATCTCCTCTAGTATCTTCTCGTGGTCTTTCTTTTTATCTTCTTCTTCTGGGACTCCTATGATTCGAATATTGTAACGTTTAAAATTGTCCTGGAGGTCTCTGAGATTGTCCTCATTCCTTTTAACTCGTTTTTCTTTTTTCTCCTCTGATTCATTTAATTCTGCCATTCTATCTTCTAATTCACTAATTCTATCTTCTGCCTCTGTAATTCTACTATTTGTTGCCTCCAGAGTGTTTTGGATCTCATTTATTGCATTATTCATTATATATTGACTCTTTTTTATTTATTCTAGGTCCTTGTTAAATCTTTCTTGCATCTTCTCGATGCTTTTCTCCAGGCTATTTATCCATGATTCCGTTTTGCTTTCCAGATTTTGGATTAATTTCACTATCATTATTCGGAATTCTTTATCAGGTAGGTTCGGTATTTCTTCCTCTTTTGTTTGGTTTGGTGGGCATTTATCCTCCTGTTCCTTTACCTGCTGGGAATTCTTCTGTCTCTTCATCTTGTTTAAAATGCTGAGTTTGGGGTATCCTTACTGTATTCTGGCAGTCTGTGGAGTTCTCTTTATTGTGGCGTTTCTTCACTATATGTGGGTTTGTACCAGTGGCTAGTCGAGGTTTCTTGTTTATGGAAGCTTGTGTCGATGTTCTGGTGGGTGGAGCTGGATTTCTTTTCTCTGGGGTGCGGTGGAGTGTCTAGTGGTGAGTTATGAGATGTCTATGATTTTGAGGTCGCTTGTGTAGCCTGTGAATTGGAGCTCAGGGCTGTGTTCTTGTTTTTCTAGAGAATTTGCTTGGTATGTCTTGCCGTGGAACTTGCTGGTCTTTGTGTGATGCTTGGTTTCAGTGTAGGTATGGAGGCATTTGATGAGCTCCTGTCAATTAATGTTTCGTGGGATCAGGGTTTGGACTTAAGCCTCCTGCTTCCTGTTATCAGTCTTATTTTTGCAGTAGTCTCAAAAAGTTCGTCTTCTATACTGCATTCCACAACTAGACTGCTCAGAGATGTTCACAGAGTTATACAGAGAAGGAGAAAGGGAGGAAGGAGACAGAGGTGGTCAGGAGGATAAAAGGAGGGGGTGTAAAGGAGAGAGACAGATCCAGTCAGTAATCAGTAAAGAAAAGAAAAAAGGAAAGAAAAAAAGCAAAGGACAAAAAGAAAAAAAAAAAAAAAAGAAACAGGGTCGCAAAAATTATATCTAAAAGTGGAGATTGAAGAGGTACTAGAGGCTAAAAACATAAAAATAAAAGAAACCAAAAAAAAAAATTTTTTTCTCTTTTTTTTTCTTTCAATAAAAAACTAATAAAATTTTAAAAAAAACATATATTAAAAAAAAAAAAAAAAAAAGAAATAATGATGGTAAAAATAGTAACAATATATATAAGAGTTTCTCTATTATTGCTGTGGGTTCAGTTCATTTTCGGCTAGTTCCTTGTTCCGGCTTAAATTTCTCAAGATCTATAGGCCCCTTTCTCTGTAGTTGGTCTGTATAATCCTTTGTTCTGTGCGCGGGCCCCGCAGTGTCGTGGGCCAGAGCCGGCCTCTCCTGTGGTCAGCGCTGCAGTCTGGTCTGCCAGCCCAAACTACTCCCGGTTGAAACGGCCCACGCCGCAACGGCTGGTGGGGCAGCGGCTGGCGGGGGAGCGGTGGCGAGGGGATGGCTCGTGCGGGAACGGTCGGTGGTGGGGGGCGACCAGCGCGGGAGCCGCCGGCGTGGCGGGCGGCCTGCGCGGAAGCGGCTGGCGGGGGGGGGGGGGGTGGGGAGCGCTCCGTGGGGGAGCTTCCCGCGGGGGAGTGGCCGGCGGGGGAGCGTCCCGCGTGGGAGCAGCCCGCGGCGTCTCCCCGCCCAGCCCCGGCTTGCCAATGGCGGAAGCGGGCGTTTGCGATGATGCCTCCCCACTACGGAAGCTACCGCAGGGCTCGTAGTCTGTGGGTCTTAGTTGTTCAATTGTTTTCCTCCCTGTTATGATATTCTCCGTGCTTCCTAGGTTCGGCACAGGCTCTCCAGGGAGAGTGTTTCCCAGTGTTTGGAAACTTCTCTTTTTCTTTCAAGACTCCCTTCCCCAGACAGAGGTCCGCCCTTCCCTTTTTGTCTCTCCCTGCCTCTCTATGCCTTTTACACTCTCTCCCTACCTCCTTTAGAAGGCAATGAGTTGCTTTTCTGGGTGTCCGATGTCCTCTGCCAGCATTCCGAAGCTGTTTGAGGAATTTACTCGGCGTTTAGATGTTCCCTTGATGAATTTGTGGAGGAGAAAGTGTATTCCCCGTCCTAATCCTCCGCCATCTTAACCGGAAGCCTCCCTTACTCACATTTTGCCAGCAGCTGACTTTCCAACCCATGCAGCCCACTAGGAAACAGAAACCAGTACCCCATTTTCACTTCTCCCATCTCAGGAGGCAGGTCTGTCTTGACCCCAAGTGTCACATTAATGTATTCTAGGCTTCAAATAGATCTCACATGCCAAGATCTATTGAAAGCTCTCATTTTAGAATGTTGAAATAATTTCCCTCTGTGCTCCTATACCCAGGTAAGCATATTTCTCTTTGGCCTCCAATGAACCTCAATATGAAACAAAAGAAGTCTGTGATTGGCACATCTGAATTTTCACAAATGAAGAAACCTAATCTGATATACAAGCTTATAAAATACATTGCTTTTCATATAATAGAAAATTTTCACTGGGTTCAGGACCTTCTCAGTGACTGCCTGGCTGAGTTTTAAAGTCAGTGCTTGGTGGTAAATAAGTCAGCAAAACATATAGAGCTGAGATTTTTCCCAAACAAACAAACAAAACCCCAAGAACACAGCCCTGCTCACACATGCGGCCAACCTTACTGTTTATTAATTCAGCCAATTTCTTTTTAAATATCACTAGTTTTTAATTCTTTCTTCAGAAGGTTTATTTCATATAAAATTCACAGTCTTTAAGTTTTCTAATAAGCTCCAATACTGTCCCATTTCATGTGCTAACAGAAAATCATGCTTTCTGAGGGAAAAAAGTCATAACATTTTTTTAAATAATGTTGTATGATTTGGACTCAAATACCACTCAAATCAAGACTGTTGCATGACGTTGTTACTCAGGATTTTAAACATACAACAACACACTAAGGGAGCTGTATTCTAACCAGATATAAATGAAACCATACTTGAAACAAGCCTCTGCAAATGAGAGATTCTACAAGCACCTTGAGCTGCCCTTCCTCTTCCCCCATTAGATAAAAAAGAGTAAAAGCAAGAAGTAGTGCCTACACAGTGCCTATGGTGATAGGTCACACAAATCATTTGAGTTTTCCAAGAGGAAATGGCAAACTAGCCTATTCTAGTTCCTCAAAAATTGGCTTTAATGCTACCAGAATGCCGAACAGATTACAGTAGAAAGGGGGTGGTGCCAGTGAAGTTAGTAAGGTGTTAGCATTTATAAGCCCATTTACTAATAATGGTGCCAAGCTGGAAGAGGTTAAAGAGACAAAAGATGCTGAAGAAATATATGTAATGAATGCAGACCACTGGGAGGGAACTGGATCACAAGAAAAAATGATAGGCAGGTAGAAATCAGTTGTAAAACAAGGGCATTTTTTAAGATACATTTGCAATTTAAGAAAATACATATGGATAGCAAACAGGGACAAGGACACAGTAGGCATTGGGAGGACATGGAATCTCAGAGTATCTACCTTTCAGAGACAACATCAAAGTTAAATGCTGAAAGTGAAGCAAATGGAGAATTAAGAGCTTAAAATAAAAAGAAGTTCAACAACCCAACAGTCTAATTGCAAATGTGATGACTTCACAAATCACAGCTTTATTAAAAGACCTGCTCATCTGATCTCAAGAGTCTAATTTATTCACTATTACTAAATTTGCTGTAATTTTTTAAAAACTGAAACTAAATTTTACCTTCACACCTCTTTCTTCCTCCCTTAGCATGTCTTCCAAGTTGGTAGCTTTCTCCTCTACAGACATAGTTTTCTCAGTTATCTCCTTTAATTTTTTTCTTACAATCTGATTATGATTTTTAATTTTGCCTAACCTATAGAGAATTATGAGGAAAAAGCAGAAAACATGTCTAAGAGATATTTAATGCAAATAAACAAAGAACAGTTTACCCTAAGATTTCTTCATATAACGTGAAGCTTCTTTTGCCATAAACCTTTTAATACCAGCATGTATTTAGTAGGTCATACAAATATTGTTCCTAAGGCTTTGTATTGAAAAACTCAGGAAAAATTGTTTAGGTTTAATAACTTAGTAGCTATAATTTTATAGTTATTGAACCAAAAAACCAATATTCAGTAATTTTTCTAGAAATATTAAAAAACTACAAACATTCTTAAATATCTTTTTTCTTACCTTGCTGTTTCTTCATTAATGTCCATCTTTACTTTGGAAATATTTTTCCTCAGAGCTTCTAAATCACTGGAACTTCTATTCACAGTGGCTTTTAAAGAATCCAGCTATTTATTAGTTAACAGACAGAAATTATATATTTACTCTATATCTTATAATTCCATTTCTGAGAATTTTTATTCTGAACACATTCGTTTCTAACCTACATAACAGTGACAAACATAATAACCATGTTTCTGTAACATATTTAACAATTTTTATTTTTGATCTGATAAATTTCAAATGACTTGTAAGATACTGACAAATTATAGAGATCTACATATATGAGTTAAAAGCACATAGAACAAAATTTCACAACATTGCATTTGGCAATGATTTCTTGGATATGACACCAAAGGCACAGACAATCAAAGAAATATAGACAAGTTTGACTTCATTAAACTAAAAATTTTTGTACAGCAAAAGTAATATCAACAGAGCAAAAAAGCAACACAAAGAGTGAGGGGGAAGTAACTACAAATTATATATCTGATAAGGGACTAATATCCAGGATATATAGGGAACTTCTAAAACTCAACAACAACAACAACAAACAAGCCTGACTCAAAAATGGTCAAAGATCTTGATAGATATTTCTCCAGAGAAGAGATACAAAAGGTAAATGAGCACATGAAAAAATGTTCAACTTCATTAATCATTAGGTAAACAAAAATCAAAACTACATTGAAATACCATTTCACAACCACTAATATAGCTACCATCAAAAAATCTCAACAAGTGTGGATGAGGATGTGGAGAAATTGGAACCCTTGTGCACTGTTAGTGCAAATGTCAAATAGTACTACCATTGTGTGGTAATTCTGGAAAAAAATTAAAAATGTAATTATTGTTTGATCCAGCAATTCTGAGATAATTCTACACCCATGCTCACAGCAGCATTATTCATTATAGCCAAAACAGGAATGCAATCTAAGGTCATTGACAGGGGGATTGATAAGCAAAATATAGTATATACATACAATGGAATACTATTCAGCCTTAAAAAGGAACAAAAATTTGACATATGCTGTAACATGGATGACCCTTGAGGACTTTATGCTAAGAAAAATAAGTGAAATAGGCCACAAAGAAAAAGACAAGTATTTTATGACTCCATTTATATGAGGTACTTAGAGTAGCTAAAATTATAGAGACAGAATGTAGAATGGTGGTTTCCAGGGGCTGGGAGGACAGGAAAATGGGAAATTATTGTTGAATGGGTACAGAGTTTCTGCTTTACGAGGAAAGAGTTATGAAGATTGTTGATAGTGACAGTTGCACAACATTAGCGATATATTTAACACTAAACTGTCCATCTGAAAACAGTTAAGATGGTAAATTGTGTACGTATTTTACCACAATAAAAAATTTTTGAGAAAAAATGAAGTACTTTTACATGTTACAGCTTATAAGAACCTTGAAAACATTATGTAAGAAAAAAAACCCTGACACAAAATGCATCATGTTGTATGATGTCCAAAATAGGCAAATCCACAGAGACAAAGTAGATCAGGAGTTGCCAGGGCCGGGGTGGGAGGAGGAGAGGGACAGAAGGAAAGCCATTGCTAATGGGTATGAAGTTTATTTTTGCAAGACCAAAATACTCCAAAATTAGATAGTGATAATGGTTTCACAATTCTGTAAAATACTAAAAATTATTGAATTGTATGCTTTAAGAGGGTGTATTTGATATGTGGATTCTATCTCAATAAATAAATTATAAATAGGTGAATACCTGCATTTTTTCTACAACTGATTTAAGCTTTAAAATTTTGGAGAATGAGCTATGAGCAGTGACATTCAATTTATGTAAGAAATTCACTTTTTTGCTTTTGCAAGATCTTACTTATTCTCTTCAGATAGAAAAAACTTTCCTTCTTTATCAGAAATATAAAGTATAACAACTTATAAAATGAAATGCTCTGCAATGTTTCAATTTCCCACCCAAATATCAGTAACTTCAGATAATATGGCCTCAAGGCACAAATTTCATAAAGATCCCTTTATTGCTAACTATGGGAATTGCTAACTCTATCCATGGAATAATCTAGTTCACATGTATGCTCAAAAGAAGAAAAGACCAAAGCAGATTTTATTCTCTGTTTAAAGACATTGTACCACTATATTGTCCCACTACTACACTGAAATATTTTCCCTTAACAAGGTAAAACACTGAACTTCAACAGTAGTTCCTGCTAGAATTTGAGTGGTAAAACCACCATATACATATATCTCTGGAAAGACACTTCAAAATATCACCAATATCAATAATTCATCTTCACATTTATCCATTTTCCTTTATCTTATAATTTCCAGCCTAGACCTTTCAGAAGTCTTTTGCCTTGAGTTAATAACAAAACACCACGTGTGACAGGCAAGTTGGGCACTGCACAACACCAGGGGAACCCTTTATACCACCCATGATGTGAATGACAGCCCCCTGTGGCCTTTATCCAATCAAGGTTTCAATAGAAAGTGAAGTCACTAAGTTGTGTCCAACTCTTTGGACATGGACTGTAGCCTACCAGGCTCCTCGGTCCATGGGATTTTCCAGGCAATAATACTGGAGTGGGTTGCCATTTCCTTCTCCAGGAGATCTTCCCGACCCAGGGATCGAAACCGGGTCTCCCGCATTGTAGGCAGACGCTTTACCATCTGAACTACCAGGAAAGCTCTAGTGTACCCTAAAAGTTCAAGTTTCACAACATGAAGGAATGTAACAAAAGAACTAGAAGGCAGGTTCTTTCCTTAACAAAGGAAAGCCTTTATGCTTATCTGTATAGTTATTTGTTATACACACACAAAACAGTCCTTTTAATTGACATACCTCATCCTTCAGCTGAATTCTATTAGCTTCATGACGTTGATATTCTGTTCTACATTTTAAAACTTTACGATCAGCAACAGAGATTTTTTTTTCATACTCTGTGTTATTCCCAATCTCGCTTTCCAAAAACTTGATTTTTTCCTTAACCAGATTTTCTTTTTCTCTTATTTCCTGCTTTATCCTTGCTAATGCCTAAAATTTGAAATACACGTTAAATACATGTGTAATATGACAAATAAAACTAAAACTAAAAGGAATTCAGTTTTTATAGTACTTATTTTAACAAAATTTAAGGAGAGAGTAATTTAAATGAAAAAAATAAAATATTAGTGTGCCACTAGTATCTAAGGAGAAGGAAATGGCAACCCACTCCAGTGTTCTTGCCTGGAGAATCCCAGGGATGGGGGAGCCTGGTGGGCTGCGGTCTATGGGGTCGCACGAGTCGAACACAACTGAAGTGACTTAGCAGCAGTACCTATAAGCTCACACTTTTAAAGAACCCTATATTTTATTGGGTTCCAAATGGGAAAAGGAGTACGTCAAGGCTGTATATTGTCACCATGTTTATTTAACTTATATGCAGAGTACATCATGAGAAATGCTGGACTGGAAGAAACACAAGCTGGAATCAAGATTGCTGGGAGTAATATCAATAACCTCAGATATGCAGATGACACGACTCTTATGGCAGAAAGTGAAGAGGGGCTAAAAAGCCTCTCGATGAAAGTGAAAGTGGAGAGTGAAAAGGTTGGCTTAAAGCTCAACATTCAGAAAACGAAGGTCATGGCATCTGGTCCCATCACTACATGGGAAATACATGGAGAAACAGTGGAAACAGTGTCAGACTTTATTTTTCTGGGCTCCAAAATCACTGCAGATGGTGACTGCAGCCATGAAATTAAAAGACGCTTACTCCTTGGAAGGAAAGTTATGACCAACCTAGATAGCATATTCAAAAGCAGAGACATCACTTTGCCAACAAAGGTTCGCCTAATCAAGGCTATGGTCTTTCCTGTGGTCATGTATGGATGTGAGAGCTGGACTGTGAAGAAGGCTGAGTGCCAAAGAATTGATGCTTTTGAACTGTGGTGTTGGAGAAGACTCTTGAGAGTCCCTTGGACTGCAAGGAGATCCAACCAGTCCATTCTGAAGGAGATCAGCCCTGGGATTTCTTTGGAAGGAATGATGCTAAAGCTGAAACTCCAGTATTTTGGCCACCTCATGCGAGGAGTTGACTCATTGGGAAAGACTCTGATGCTGGGAGGGATTGGGGGCAGGAGGAGAAGGGGACGACAGAGGATGAGATGGCTGGATGGCATCACTGACTCGATGGATGTGAGTCTGAGTGACCTCCGGGAGTTGGTGATGGACAGGGAGGTCTGGCATGCTGCAGTTCATGGAGTCACAAAGAGTCGGACACGACTGAGCGACTGATCTGATCTGATCTGATATTTTATTTCAGAAATGGTACGGACCTAACAGAAGCAGAAGACATTAAGAAGAGATGGCAAGAATACACAGAAGAACTGCACAAAAAAGATCTCCACAACCCAGAAAATCACGATGGTGTGATCACTGACCTAGAGCCAGACATCCTGGAATGTGAAGTCAAGTGGGCCTTAGAAAGCATCACTATTAACAAAGCTAGTGGAGGTGATGGAATTCCAGTTGAGCTATTCCAAATCCTGAAAGATGATGCTGTGAAAGTGCTGCACTCAATATGCCAGCAAATTTGGAAAACTCAGCAGTGGCCACAGGACTGGAAAAGGTCAGTTTTCATTTCAATCCCAAAGAAAGGCAATCCCAAAGAATGCTCAAACTACCGCACAATTGCACTCATCTCACATGCTAGTAAAGTAATGCTCAAAATTCTCCAAGCCAGGCTTCAGCAATATGTGAACCGTGAACTTCCTGATGTTCAAGCTGGTTTTAGAAAAGGCAGAGGAACCAGAGATCAAATTGCCAACATCCACTGGATCATGGAAAAAGCAAGAGAGTTCTAGAAAAGCATCTATTTCTGCTTTATTGACTATGCCAAAGCCTTTGACTGTGTGGATGACAATAAACTGTGGAAAATTCTGAAAGAGATGGGAATACCAGACCACCTGATCTGCCTCTTGAGAAATCTGTACACAGGTCAGGAAGCAACAGTTAGAACTGGACATGGAACAACAGACTGGTTCCAAATAGGAAAAGGAGTTCATCAAGGCTGTATATTGTCACCCTGCTTATTTAACTTATATGCAGAGTACATCATGGGAAACGCTGGGCTGGAAGAAGCACAAGCTGGAATGAAGATTGCCTGGAGAAATGTCAATAACCTCGAATATGCAGATGACACCATCCTTATGGCAGAAAGTGAAGAGGAACTAAAAAGCCTCTTGATGAAAGTGAAAGTGGAGAGTGAAAAAGTTGGCTTAAGTCTCAACATACAGAAAATGAAGATCATGGCATCTGGTCCCATCACTACATGGGAAATAGATGGGGAAATAGTGGAAACAGTGTCAGACTTTATTTTTCTGGGCTCTCAAACCACTGCAGATGGTGACTGCAGCCATGAAATTCAAAGACGCTTACTCCTTGGAAGGAAAGTTATGACCAACCTAGATAGCATATTCAAAAGCAGAGACATTACTTTGCCAACAAAGGTTCATCTAGTCAAGGCTATGGTTTTTCCTGTGGTCATGTATGGATGTGAGAGTTGGACTGTGAAGAAGGCTGAGTGCCAAAGAATTGATGCTTTTGAACTGTGGTGTTGGAGAAGACTCTTGAGAGTCCCTTGGACTGCAAGGAGATCCAACAAGTCCATTCTGAAGGAGATCAGCCCTGGGATTTCTTTGGAAGAAATGATGCTAAAGCTGAAACTCCAGTACTTTGGCCACCTCATGTGAAGAGTTGACTCATTGGAGAAGATTCTGATGCTGGGAGGTATTGGGGGCAAGAGAAAAAGGGGATGACAGAGGATGAGATGGCTGGATGGCATCACTGACTCGATGGACGTGAGTCTGAGTGAACTCCGGGAGTTAGTGATGGACAGGGAGGCCTGGCGTGCTGCGATTCATGGGGTCGCAAAGAGTTGGACACAACCGAGTGACTGATCTGATCTGATCTGTCTGATATTTTATTTCATTCATCTGGTACTTTGCTAAAGGGATAAGAAAACTGTCAGTCTTTTATCAAGAAAAGGTGACATCTAAAAAACAAAACAGTATTCAATAGTTTTCACACTTCAATGTAGTTTTCCAAGACCAGTTTAACAAGACCAGTTTTTTTTTTTTTCCTTGGGCGGGTCATGGTGGAGAGATATGACAGGGTGTGGTCCGCTGGAGAAGGGAATGGCAAACCACTTCAGTATTCTTGCCTTGAGAACCCCATGAACAGTATGAAAAGACAAGATGATAGGATACTGAAAGAGAAACTCCCCAGGTCAGTAGGGGCCCAATATGCTACTGGAGATCAGTGGAGAAATAACTCCAGAAAGAATGAAAGGATGGAGCCAAAACAAAAAGAATACCCAGCTGTGGATGTGTCTGGTGATAGAAGTAAAGTCCGATGCTGTAAAGAGCAGTATTGCATAGGAACCTGGAATGTCAGGTCCATGAATCAAGGCAAATTGGAAGTGGTCAAACAAGAGATGGCCAGAGTGAATGTCGACATTCTAGGAATTAGCGAACTAAAATGGACTGGAATGGGTGAATTTAACTCGGATGACCATTATATCTACTACTGTGGGCAGGAATCCCTCAGAAGAAATGGAGTGGCCATCATGGTCAACAAAAGAGTCCGAAATGCAGTACTTGGATGCAATCTCAAAAACGATAGAATGATCTCTGTTCGTTTCCAAGGCAAACCATTCAATGTCACAGTAATCCAAGTCTATGCCCCAACCAGTAACGCTGAAGAAGCTGAAGTTGAAAGGTTCTATGAAGACCTACAAGACCTTTTAGAACTAACACCCAAAAAAGATGTCCTTTTCATTATAGGGGACTGGAATGCAAAAGTAGGAAGTCAAGAAACACCTGGAGTAACAGGCAAATTTGGCCTTGGAATAAGGAATGAAGCAGGGCAAAGACTAATAGAGTTTTGCCAAGAAAATGCACTGGTCATAGCAAATACCCTCTTCCAACAACACAAGAGAAGACTCTATACATGGACATCACCAGATGGTCAACACCGAAATCAGATCGATTATATTCTTTGCAGCCAAAGATGGAGAAGCTCTATACAATCAGCAAAAACAAGACCAGGAGCTGACTGTGGCTCGGACCATGAGCTCCTTATTGCCAAATTCAGACTGAAATTGAAGAAAGTAGAGAAAACTACTAGACCATTCAGGTATGACCTAAATCAAATCCCTTATGATTATACAGTGGAAGTGAGAAATAGATTTAAGGGCCTAGATCTGATAGATAGAGTGCCTGATGAACTATGGAATGAGGTTCGTGACATTGTACAGGAGACAGGGATCAAGACCATCCCCATGGAAAAGAAATGCAAAAAAGCAAAATGGCTGTCTGGGGAGGCCTTACAAATAGCTGTGAAAAGAAGAGAAGCGAAAAGCAAAGGAGAAAAGGAAAGATATAAACATTTAAATGCAGAGTTCCAAAGAATAGCAAGAAGAGATAAGAAAGCCTTCTTCAGTGATCAATGCAAAGAAATAGAGGAAAACAACAGAATGGGAAAGACTAGGGATCTCTTCAAGAAAATCAGAGATACCAAAGGAACATTTCATGCTAAGATGGGCACAATAAAGGACAGAGATGGTGTGGACCTAACAGAAGCAGAAGATATTAAGAAGAGGTGGAAAGAATACACAGAAGAACTGTACAAAAAAGAGCTTCAAGACCCAGATAATCATGATGATGTGATCACTGACCTAGAGCCAGACATCTTGGAATGTGAAGTCAAATGGGCCTTAGAAAGCATCACTACGAACAAAGCTAGTGGAGGTGATGGAATTCCAGTGGAGCTATTCCAAGTCCTGAATGATGATGCTGTGAAAGTGCTACACTCAATATGCCAGCAAATTTGGAAAACTCAGCAGTGGCCACAAGATTGGAAAAGGTCAGTTTTCATCCCAATCCCAAAGAAAGGCAATGCCAAGGAGTGTTCAAACTACCGAACAATTGCACTCATCTCACACGCTAGTAAAGTAATGCTCAAAATTCTCCAAGCCAGGCTTCAGCAATATGTGAACCGTGAACTTCCTGATGTTCAAGCTGGTTTTAGAAAAGGCAGAGGAACCAGAGATCAAATTGCCAACATCCGCTGGATCATGGAAAAAGCAAGAGAGTTCCAGAAAAACATCTATTTCTGCTTTATTGACTATGCCAAAGCCTTTGACTGTGTGGATCACAATAAACTGTGGGAAGTTCTGAAAGAGATGGGAATACCAGACCACCTGATCTGCCTCTTAAAAAATCTGTATGCAGGTCAGGAAGCAACAGTTAGAACTGGTCATGGAACAACAGACTGGTTCCAAATAGGAAAAGGAGTACGTCAAGGCTGCATATTGTCACCATGTTTATTTAACTTATATGCAGAGTACATCATGAGAAATGCTGGACTGGAAGAAACACAAGTTGGAATCAAGATTGCCGGGAGAAATATCAATAACCTCAGATATGCAGATGACACCACTCTTATGGCAGAAAGTGAAGAGGGGCTAAAAAGCCTCTTGATGAAAGTGAAAGTGGAGAGTGAAAAGGTTGGCTTAAAGCTCAACATTCAGAAAACGAAGATCATGGCATCTGGTCCCATCACTGCATGGGAAATAGATGGGGAAACAGTGGAAACAGTGTCAGACTTTGTTTTTCTGGGCTCCAAAATCACTGCAGATGGTGACTGCAGCCATGAAATTAAAAGACGCTTGCTCCTTGGAAGGAAAGTTATGACCAACCTAGATAGCATATTCAAAAGCAGAGACATCACTTTGCCAACAAAGGTTCGCCTAGTCAAGTCTATGGTCTTTCCTGTGGTCATGTATGGATGTGAGAGCTGGACTGTGAAGAAGGCTGAGCGCCGAAGAATTGATGCTTTTGAACTGTGGTGTTGGAGAAGACTCTTGAGAGTCCCTTGGACTGCAAGAAGATCCAACCAGTCCATTCTGAAGGAGATCAATCCTGGAATTTCTTTAGAAGGAATGATGCTCAAGCTGAAACTCCAGAATTTTGGCCACTTCATGCGAAGAGTTGACTCATTGGAGAAGACTCTGATGCTGGGAGGAATTGAGGGCAGGAGGAGAAGGGGACGACAGAGGATGAGATGGCTGGATGGCATCACTGACTCGATGGATGCGAGTCTGAGTGACCTCCGGGAGCTGGTGATGGACAGGGAGGCCTGGCGTGCTGCGGTTCATGGGGTCGCAAAGAGTCGGACACGACTGAGCGACTGATCTGATCTGATCTGATTTTTGTTATTTGTTTCAATAGGAATATCTTCATCGCTCAGGCTTCCTGCTGGTCGTGGAGATACAAAATAACTAGAATATGCAAAGTAGTAACTGGTGTGGACAAAGTACCATGGGAGCAAAGAGATGATGAAATCTATCCAAGAGAAATCATTAAAAGCATTTGCTAAGAGGCTTCATTTGAGTCAGACGGGGGAGCCTGGTGGGCTTCGGTCTATGGGGTCGCACAGAGTCGGACACAACTGAAGCGACTTAGCAGCAGCAGCAGCAAAAAGATAAGTGGGGATGCATAAATACTCTAACATGGTTAAAGTGTAGAATGGGAGGGCAAGGATGGAATGGGGGGATGTTCAGAAAGAGTGGATACAGATGACAGAGATGAAGGGAGGAAGGCAGAGGTTAGGGCCAAATGGTGAAGAATTCAACTTTTCAATTGCCAGGTTAAGGAAAGTCAGGTTTTAAGCAATATGGAATAAAAGATCTTAGAGTTGGGAAATAAAAAGGTCATATGTGGTTTTTCAGGTGATTCTGATGACAGTATGTCAGATGAGTTGGAGATAGAAGGAAAATTTACCCTAAGATATATTTCTTCCAAGTTTTCTGAAATAGAGTCTCACCAAACAACTAATCTCAGGAGATTGGGTCAGGGGAGGCTATGTTTCTGAAGTTGTTAAGTTTTAGAAATGTTACATGTAATATTGTACATATTAGCATATTAAATCAATATACATCCGAAATTCACTGCATTTTAAAACACATTAAAGATTTGTTTACTCTAGTATTCCCATCTATATAACAATTAACATTCTATAATTGTAACATTCTCTATCTCTACTGTGTCCATTCAACCAAAGGATAGGTTAAAACTTCCTAAATTTGTGTCAAATAATTATTCTAGAATTTCCTGCTTTATATTAATTTTTCTACCACTTACTCAGAAGCTTTAATTCCTACATTACAGGCATTAACAGAGCAATCTATTCACAGTTAAGTTTTCATGTACGTGATGCCACAGATCAAAAATACCACAAGTCAAGAGTTAGTTGTTAAACACTTAGAGGCATCCCACTACCTATGGAACCACTTCTGAGCACCCTCCCTAGTCTTTTTCAATACATATATCCAGGAGATGTCACCCTGTGAATAAGGGATCACTGAGGATGTAACCAGAGAGCTGTAGGCTGTGGATTCCACCAAATCAGCAGGCTGAGTAACTTTAGCTACAGGGTTGTATGAGCATTCAGATTATGGATTTGCAGTCTTAGATTTTAGTCTTAGACGTGATCTACACAGAGGAAGCAGTCAGGACTTGATGTTTGAAACCAGTATAAAGCAAAAAAGAGAAACCAACATTAGTAGCAAGAAATAAGAGGAACTCATAGTTATGATTGGTTCTTCCAATTCCCCTCTAAAGAGGCATAAGCCATTTTGTCGATAAAATTATTACTCACAGAAATTTAAAATACAGAAATAACATTTTTCATATAAGTTACACGTGACAAGTAACCACATCCAGATATCCAAATTCCAAACTTCCAGTGACCTGAATTGCTTGCCAAATGCCTTTCCATGGAGTATATTCAGAATGGAAGTTCGTACATTTCTCATGTGCCTTCTTTCGTCCTCAATTCCTTCTCCCTCCCCAACTTCCCTTATCTTCCCATTTTCACTCACCATTATTTCACTCTTTAATGACTTCCCCAAAAGTTCTCCTAAATTACCTCTGAAAGGAGCAAAAGATAACACTAGATCGGTGTTTAATCAGCATGGTGCTCCTCCCCTTCAGAGCTTTTACCCCATTCTGGAGGGTAACTCAGTTTCAAAAGGGACAATTTATTGCAGCCAGGGTTTCTTTCCTGACTCTCCATCCTTCTTTCTTGGCTACCCATGAGGCTCATTTCCCTACACCTTTTGATTCACACAGAAACAGCACACACGTTAAATCCAAGGCATCGTGGACAACCATATATACATGAGTCAAGGCATTGGCTTTGCTGCAGTAAAGTTGTCTGTTGATTTTCTCTTGTTTCACATCTCAGAGATATTAGAATCCAGTCTTCGGCATTATATACCGTAAGTAAATAACCTTCATAAAATCACATTTCCAAATAGATATAGAACCAGCTTTAGAAAACATTTACCAAAACTATTGGATCATGCTACAAAAGTGACTTTCAAATAATAGTGTGATTTAATTTGAAATGAATGAGTTAAATACAAAAAGAGATAAATACAGCTGAAAGTTGCAAGAACCAAACAACCACTTTACCATGGCACAGTTATCGATGTCTTTATCTCTCTTCTGCATCTGTTCTATTGTGCTCTCCCACTGTAGAATGAGTTTTTGCCTTTCATTATGAATCTTTCGAAAATCTTGGGCAGCTTTATCCAATTCTAACTGTAAAATGAAGACCAAATAATATTTCTGTGAATTTAAGTGCTTTTGTGAACATCATTTTGACAATTAAGAAATAAAAATCTTTACTAAACCAACCTGTACACTTAGAGTCTCTGCAAATTCATTGTCAAGTACCTTTCTTCTCTGATTACATTCCATAGTCAGTCTTTCTAATTGCAGGGTCAGGGCCTAGAATGTAGTTACATACAAAAATATTCATAATTATCATTTTACTAACATAAAAGCTGTTAGCATATCTCACATTAATATTACATTATACATATGCAAAGAATCAGACACAACTGAGCGATTGAACTGAACTGAACTAATACATATACATATTATATGGCACATATTCATTTGACATCTAAAATAACTCCAAATAATATATATATTCTTTATCTTCTAACTTCAATGGAAACCCAACTGTTTCTAAAAAGACTTTTAATACTTTTTAAAATGAGTTAGAAAAAAAGATTAAACAATAAATTTTCATTTAAGTTTATTTTAACTAATGCATTTTCCTTCTGGAGAAGGAAATGGCAATCCACTCCAGTACTCTTGCCTGGAAAATCCCATGGATGGAGGAGCCTGATAGGCTATACAGTCCATGGGGTCGCAAAGAGTCAGACACGACTGAGCGACTTCACTTCACTTAACTAATGCATGAAGTTTTAACCTGTTAGAAAACACAATGTTTCATGATACTAATATATCACCAGATTTAATTACAAGTAGATTTTTAAGTAGTGGTTATAATAATATTATTTAATATATTATAATATATTAAATCTGGAGAAGGAAATGGCAATCCACTCCAGTACTATTGCCTGGAAAATCCCATGGACAGAGCCTGGTAGGCTACAGTCCATGGGGTCGCAAAGAGTCGGACATGACTGAGCGACTTCACATTCACAATATATTAAATAATCAATAGCACTATAGTCTCAAATCAGCAAAAATTATCTGTAATATTCAAACTATTACACAAAATAAGTTAAAATATTACTACATAGTTCTAGTACAAAACTTTATTTTCTGAAATGCTTTTGAGAAACTTTCTCAATCAGGATTCTTAACCTGGAGTCCAAAGATCCTTAAATGGTCAAAGGGCTTTAGAGGAGCATAAAACTTGCATCAAGATTGTGTGAGTACTGGAGTTTTTCTAGAGAGAGGATAATTGGCTTTATTAGACCCAAAATGTTTAAGCACTGCTTTAAAATCATAAGTCCAATTTAAATTACAGGTTGCTTTACTATATTTTCAGAGAAAATCTAACACTACAATGTATAACATCTCACCCTAATTTTATTGTCATCTTGCTGAGCATACTTCTGAAGAGTGAGAGCATCACTATCTTTATGAGCTGATTCTTCCAGCCAGGCCTCCAATGCTTGCTGGTCCCAGTTCATTTGACATTTCAAACCATCCAATTTTTGAGTAGTTTTAAATATGGAATTCTAATTTCCAAAGAGAGGGAACAGGGAAAAATAATAAAACATTATTTACTATACAAGCTAAAATAAAACATAACATTACATATTTAAAAGGAAGAAAGAAATCTTGTCTCTGTCCCCAGTCTCCAAATGTATACAACATATCATATTTAATTATATAACTATCATACTGGTATTTCAATGCTTTAGTTCTGAAATAGAGGGAAGTGATTATCAAATTGAGAACAATAGTTGAGTCAAAGTTTACTTAAAAAGACATTAGGGTATCTCCCCTAGAGCAATCTCATTAGTCACTCTACCAAAACTACCCAAGCAGACACGAAATTATAATAAATATAATGTGCCTCATATGCTAACTCAAGACCAAGACAAGTTCTCTTCAGCCCCATTTCCAATCAGATTGCTATCTCTAAAAGATCTACTATATAGAAATTTTGGAAGCACATTTAATTAAAATGAATATAGTAATTAATGAGATAAAATATTTTTCAATATATTTAACAAATTTAGATTCATAAAAGAAAACAGATCAATACACAAACAAATACAAATTAACATGATAAAATAGGTATGTATGTGTATATATATGATTCCCTGGTGGCTCAGATGGTAAAAAATATGCCTGCAATGCAGGAGACCCAGATGTATATATACAAATATATATATCCACATATATGTATATATGTGTATATACTTATTGTATGTGTGTATATTTATGTATAATATTATATTTATTATATATGTATAGTAATATATATATGTCCATATATACAAATACATTTCCATAAGTATATGCATATGTAAAGAGAAGAAGTGAATTTGGAAAGCGCTCCCAACCAGGTAACTAAAAGCTAAGGAAAAGAGAAAAACAGGTTATACTACTTTAATATTAGAGTCACAGGTTGATAATATGAAAGGTAAAAATTCTGACTGAAAAATGAAATTCAAAATTATAAGTGACTTTTTAAATGTAGATTTTTAAAATGTAGCACTTATAAATAAATTATGCCTAGTATGGTGTAACAGGCAGACAGCAGGGTACCTCACATATTGTAAGGCTCAATGACTATTTGGTAAGTGAACACTGAGAAAATAAATGTAATATTCTATCATTGTTGATTTAAATCACAGCTCCATGTGACTTTCATTGTCCAAAAAAACAACATAAGTAAATGTCAGGAAACTAAATGTCTTTCCCATACAGAAAAAAAAAAAATCAATGTTTATTTGGTGAAGGAAGAAGGAGCAATTGCACAAAATTTTAGGTAACAGTTCAACACATACTTCCTTATCATTTTTTTTTTCCCGTATTGAAGTTATCTCATTTTCCAGTCGTTGAATTTCATCCTTCACTCGTCCCAGTTCTCTTTCAGCAATCATCTTAAAATGTTCTTCACTTTCAATCTCATGATCCCTGGCTTTGCAAAGAGACTACAGAATAACATACAAAAGAGAAAGACTTTTAACATTTAAAATAATAAAATAACACTAAAACTAGACAAAAAATAACAAAGTTCCCACAAAACGCTTAGATGATCTATTATTAATTCCACTTTTCTGAAACTTGCACATTAGATTTTGTGATTCAGTGTAGACAGTGCTGCTTACTAGTTGTGAGAAAGAAAGACAGCTCATTGAATGTGCAGGAAAAAAAATGTTGTTTTGGTCTAGGGAAGCTGTTGGAAACCAAGTTTACTGAGACTTTAAAAGAGACATTCCATGTTCCTGGGTAGGAATAATCGATATTGTGAAAATGACGATACTACCAAATGCAATTTACAGATTCAATGCAATCCCTATCAAACTACCAATGGCATTTTTCACAACTCATATGGAAACACAAAAGACCCCAAACAGCCAAAGCAGTCTTGAGAAAGAATGGAGCTGGAGGAATCAACCTTCCTGACTTCAGACTATATATGTTAGAAAGCTATAGTCATCAAGACAGTATGGTACTGGCATAAAAACAGAAATATAGACCAATGAAACAAGACAGAGAACCCAGAGATAAACCCGTGTACTTATGGGTACCTTATTTTTGACAAAGGAGGCAAGAATGTACAATGGAGCAAAGATAGTCTTTTCAATAAGTGGTGCTGGGAAAATTGGACAGTTACATGCAAAGAAATGAAATTAGAGCACTTCCTAATGCCATACAAAGATAAACTCAAAATGGATTAAAGACCTAAACGTAAGATCAGAAACTATAAAACTCTTAGAGGAAAGCATAGGTAGAACACTCAATGACATAAATCAAAGCAAAATCTTCTATGACCCACCTCCTGGAGTAATGAAATAAAAACGAAAATAAACAAGTGAGACCTAATTAAATGTAAAAGCTTTTGCACAGCAAAGGAAAGTACAAACGAGGTAAAAAGACAACCCTCAGAATGGGAGAAAATAATAGCAAATTAAACAAATGATGAATAATTAATTTCCAAAATATACAAGCAGCTCATACAACTCAACACCAGAAAAACAAACAGCCCAATTGAAAAGTGGTGAAAAGATCTAAAAAAGACATTTCTCTAAAGAAAACATACAGATGGCTAATAAACACAATAAAAGATATGCTCAACATCATTTAATTATTAGAGAAATGCAAATCAAAACTATAATGAGAAACTACCTCACACCAGTCAGAATGGCCATCATCAAAAAGTCTACAAACAATAAATGCTGGAGAGGGTGTGGAGAAAATGCAAGCCCACTTGCACTGCTGGTAGGAATGTAAACTGATACAGCCACTATGGAAGACAGTATAGAGAGTCCTTAAAAAGCTAGGAATAAAACCACCATATGACCCAGCGATCCCACTCTTAGGCATATACCCTGAGGAAATCAAAATTGAAAAAGACACATGTACCCTAATGTTCATTTCAGCACTATTTACAACAGCTAGAACATGGAAGCAACCTAGATGTCCATCAACAGATGAATGGATAAGGAAGCTGCAGTACATATATACAATGGAATACTGCTCAGCCATAAAAAGGAATGCATTTGATTCAGTTATAATGAAGTGGATGAACCTAGAGCCTATTAAACAGAGTGAAGTAGTTCAGAAAGAGAAATACAAATATCATACACTGATGTATATATATGGAATCTAAAAAGATGGTACTGATGAATTTATATTCAGGGCAGCAATGGAGAAACAGACAAGAGAGAACAGACCTATGGACACAGGGGGAGGGTGTCTGGAACCAGCTTGGATCAGCGCTCCGCCCATGACAAAGGTCATGAGGAAGGAGGCTTGGCACACGCAAGGATGGGATCTAGCCTCAGGAGCCCCCTGGAAATCCTCAAGCATCTACCCCCAAAAACCAGAGTCTGCCTACTTTCTGCTTTATGTTCTCACCTACGCCTCTGACTTTACATGGGGCTGTCCCCCACTACCTCTCTCTGAAAAAAGAGTTAACTTACAGCTCCAGTTAATAATTCCTGGGTATGACAGTGTTTCAGCCTACAAACTCCTTTGGAAATCTTCTAGCCTGTCTGAATAGGCTTTTCCAGCCACATGTGATTGTTTAGAGCCTCCCAACTGAGAGGCATGAGATGTTCTAAACTGTCTAAATACAGATTCCTTTGAGCAGTTAAAAGATTGATTAGAAATTGTATTGGTGAAGGGTTTTTCACTTGTTGGGCCAATGTTTGCTGCTAAGTCTCCATATCCCTTACCTATTGTGTCCTTGGCAGTGTATTGATTGATATAATTGGTTTATAGAAATGTAAGTAGTAGCTTTAATGTTCGGGGAAGGCAATGGCACCCCACCCCAGTACTTTTGCCTGGAGAATCCCATGGACAGAGGATCCTGGTAGGCTCCATTCCATGGGTGGCTGAGAGTCGGACACGACTGAGCGACTTCACTTTCACTTTTCACTTTCATGCATTGGAGAAGGAAATGGCAACCCACTCCAGTGTTCTTGCCTGGAGAATCCCAGGGACGGTGGAGCCTGGTGGGCTTCCGTCTGTGGGGTCGCACAGAGTCGGACACGACTGAAGAGACTTAGAGCAGCAGCAGCAGCAGCTTTAATGTTTGTAACCTTGGACGCTTGAGTTAATTCTTTTTCTTGTTACAACCCACCACACTTTTGCCCTATAGAAATGCAACTCCAATGCTTTTGGAGGGTTTCGTCTGACTTTAGAATAATCACCTTTAGAGAAAAGTAAGTTTCTTAAAATGTTAATAGGCCTCCAGGCCAGAAGATGATGTAACTCACCTAAACTTTTGTGTATGATAGGTTTGAAAGCCTGGCTCAGGGACTGCTGTCCCTGCATGACTCCACCCCTTTCCCCATTATCCTCTATGCAAAACTTAAGGTATAAAAACCACTTTGCAAAATAAAGTGTGGGACCTTGTTCACCAAAACTTGGTTTCCACATGTCATTCTTTCTCTTACCTTCTGGCTTAATTATTCAGCCTCCTCTCTCCACAAAATGTTCTCACTGAGCTATCCTTATTTCATCCACTTTTCTTCACTGAATTTCCTCCTCACTGAGCTATCCTCATTTCTATTATTCTTTATATCTTTAATTAATACTTAATTAAGCAATTGTTTCCTGATCGCCAACACCGTCCCCGCTTCGAATTCCCTGGATCCACTGGGGCTGGACCCCGGCAGGAGGGGGAGGAGGGAAAAAAAAAAAAAACTAGACAGAAAATAACAAAGTTGCCACAAAATGCTTAGATGACCTACTATTAATTTCACTTCTCTGAAACTTGCACATTAGATTTTGTGATTCAGTGTAGGCAGTGCTGCTTACTAGTTGTGAGAAAGATAGTTCATGGAATGTGCTAGGAAAAAATGTTGTCAGCAGTTTTCTGTTTTGGTCTAGAGAAACTGTTGAAAACCAAAGTTTATATACTGAGACTTTAAAAGATATAATTCATTTATTAAAAATAAGAAATTAATATTAAAATACTCAGGAAATGGTATGCTTATAAGAATTGACCACATATCCAATTAAGAGAAATACTTTTAAAATAATCATGTAAACAGTGATGGTTGTAAATATGCCTTAGAGTATGTCAACATGCAATGATGCCTTTGTGTTGTTTTACTTAATAAAATTATATTTGTTGCCTACTGATCTTGTGGGACTTCAAAATTATCACCAGTGGTATTGTTTTTACATTATTAAGGCTGTTAGTGTTGAAGGAAGTTTATTGTCTTTCATCTCTATTAGCCTACTTGAAGTTTGACTATAATGAAATACACCTAAAGACGATCTCTGCTTCTCAAATCCCCAACTCAGTGGTTTAATAACTTGAGGAAAAGATGTTATCCTAAACTGTTTATTAATTACTAAATCACATCAGGATTCTAAAATCTTGGGATTGTTTTTAAAAGTTCAATAAATTTATAGCTTTCTAATGAGACTTGTAAAAACCCATGAAATAGTTACTTATCTATATTAATTATAAATTGGTATTAGAAACATGACTTGTTCAGTTATAAGAATTACATATTTCTTCATAGAAATGTAGATGTACTTAAAAAAAAAAAGATGAGAGAGAAGCTAGTAAAGTCTCCAATGCTGATTTACAGAGCTTTTGGATTTTCTGGGCATCATAAGGGAAAGAGATTATTCACATGAATAGACTGTCCATTAAACAGATGCTTACTTAATTAATTACTCTAAGTTTTAATTTTTATTGTTTGTACTAATATTTCTAAAATGCATTGTACTGTCCCTAGTCACCTGAGCTTCCTGAACATAAATTAACTTTTCTATTATCTCAGAATTGTTATTATAAAATTCAGTCCTTAAACTATGCTATGGAGAAGGCAATGGCACCCCACTCCAGTACTCTTGCCTGGAAAATCCCATGGATGGAGGAGCCTGGAGGGCTGCAGTCCATGGGGTCGCTGAGGGTCGGACACAACTGAGCGACTTCCCTTTCACTTTTCACTTTCATGCATTGGAGAAGGAAATGGCAGCCCACTCCAGTGTTCTTGCCTGGAGAATCCCAGGGATGGGGGAGCCTGGTGGGCTGGCGTCTATGGGGTCACACAGAGTAGGACATGACTGAAGCGACTTAGCAGCAAACTATGCTAAAATATTATGGTGTCCTTAGGACTACTGAAGTGTGTTGACAGTTTACCTCCTCTCAAAATCACTCCATGAAGTTGTGCTGAAAAATTTTAAAGTAGACAGAAACTCTATTATAATGTTTTATTAATCTATTTCCACTTAGGCCATCATTTCTCTGCACTGCTGTCACTGCACCCTTTTCATATAATCAGCTGCCTAATATTATATGAGACTGTCTGAATGATGATATCTCCTGATGAATTAATTGTTCCTTGAATTTGGTGGCAGTAAAGTTCCTAAAAATCTTTTCTTCTACCTACTTTCAGGTTTAAGCTTATGCTCATAATCATTTAGTTATATGAAACTTTATTATTATATCTCTAAAATCAAATAACAGATGTAAATGCAATGTGAAATGTTCCATGACTACACATGATACAATCAATGTGAATTTCAAACAATACTGTACCTGGGTAAACAAGAACTCTTGCTTAACATTTTTGAAGTGAGAAGTCATAGCATTAATTCGATCTTCATAGTCACGTAGCTGATCTTGCATGCTTGACCTTTCATCTTGCAGCTTTGATAACTGTAAATAATAAATGCTATGATCAACCAAAGTCCTTTAAGTTTTTACCATATTAAAAAATATAAAATCAAAAGAATATTAAATTTTCATTTACTTTGCTTCTTTCAATATCCATTTGAATTTCTAAAATCTACTGATCTTTTAAATGTTATAAAATAGTGTTGTGATGGCACCCCACTCCAGTACTCTTGCCTGGAAAATCCCATGGATGGAGGAGCCTGGTAGGCTCCTGTACATGGGGTCGCTAAGAGTCGGCCACAACTGAGAGACTTCACTTTCACTTTTCACTTTCATGCATTGGAGAAGGAAATGGCAACCCGCTCCAGTGTTCTTGCCTGGAGAATCCCAGGGACGGTGGAGCCTGATGGGCTGCCGTCTATGGGGTCGCACAGAGTCCGACACGACTGAAGCGACTTAGCACCAGCAGCAGCAGCAGTGGGAAAATAGCACCATAATATGTGAACCTTGAACTTCCAGATGTTCAAGCTGGTTTTAGAAAAGGCAGAGGAACCAGAGATCAAATTGCCAACATCCGCTGGATCATGGAAAAAGCAAGAGAGTTCCAGAAAAACATCTATTTCTGCTTTATTGACTATGCCAAAGCCTTTGACTGTGTGGATCACAATAAACTGTGGAAAATTCTGAAAGAGATGGGAATATCAGACCACCTGACCTCCTCTTGAGAAACCTATATGCAGGTCAGGAAGCAACAGTTAGAACTGGACATGGAACAACAGACTGGTTCCAAATAGGAAAAGGAGTACGTCAAGGCTGTATATTGTCACCCTGCTCATTTAACTTATATGCAGAGTACATCATGAAAAATGCTGGGCTGGAAGAAGCACAAACTGGAATCAAGATTGCTGGGAGACATATCAATAACCTCAGATATGCAAATGACATGACCCTTATGGCAGAAAGTGAAGAGGAACTAAAAAGCCTCTTGATGAAAGTGAAAGTGGAGAGTGAAAAGGTTGGCTTAAAGCTTAACATTCAGAAAACTAAGATCATGGCATCCGGTCCCATCACTTCATGGGAAATAGATGGGGAAACAGTGGAAACAATGTCAGACTTTATTTTGGGGGGCTCCAAAACCACTGCAGATGGTGACCGCAGCCATGAAATTAAAAGACACTTACTCCTTGGAAGGAAAGTTATGACCAACCTAAATAGCATATTGAAAAGCAGAGACATTACTTTGCCAACAAAGGTCCATCTAGTCAAGGCCATGGTTTTTCCAGTGGTATGTATGGATGTGAGAGCTGGACTGTGAAGAAAGCTGAGCACCGAAGAATTGATGCTTTTGAACTGTGTTGTTGGAAAAGACTCTTGAGAGTCCCTTGGACTGCAAGGAGATCCAACCAGTCCATTCTAAAGGAGATCAGCCCTGGGTGTTCATTGGAAGGAACAATGCTGAAGCGGAAACTCCAGTACTTTGGCCACCTCATGCAAAGAATTGACTCATTGGAAACGACTCTGATGCTGGGAGGGATTGGGGGCAGGAGGAGAAGGGGACGACAGAGCATGAGATGGCTAGACGGCACCACCGACTCGATGGACTTGAATTTGAGTAAACTCAAATTTGAGTAAACTCTGGGAGTCGGTGACGGACAGGGAGGCCTGGCATGCTGCAATTCATGGGGTCGCAAAGAGTTGGACACGACTGAGAGACAGAACTGAACTGAAGAAGAGGAAGAGAGACCAAAGCTCACTCTAGCTTAGCCATGTGAGAACAGAGCCAGAAGGCAGCCATCTACAGGCCAGGAAGAGGGCTCTCGCCCAATATATTCACTTAATATGGCACCCTGATCTTGACTTCTAGCCTTCAAAATTTTGAGAAGTAAATGTCTGTTTTTTTATTGACTCTATGTTATTTCATTATAGCAACCCAAGCTGAGACACTGATTTAAATATAAAGGAATTTAAAACTACAAGTTTTCTCTAAGATTTTTGCTGTTTTTCATTCCATGGACAGAGGAGTCTGGTGGGCTACAGTCCATGAGGTCCAAAGAGCTGGACATGAATGAGAACACATGGATGTGGGTACGAAGTAGTCTCCTTTTACTGTTTTCTAAAAGGTGATTTTTTTTTGCTTTCAATTTCTCTTTAATATAAAGTTATCCAGATGCTGAGGGGCAGGGAAACCTGGCATGCTACAATCTAAGTAGGGACAAAGAGTTGGACATGACTGGGTGACTGAACAACAATTCAGAATATATTTCTGAGAAACTTGCCTAAGCATTTAAGATGTCTATTTTAGTCAGCTCAGACTGCCATAGCAAAAAATCATAGACTGGGTGGCTAAAACAATGGAAGTTTATTTCTGGCAATTATGGAGGCTAGGAGGTCCAAGATCAAAGAGCCAGTCAATTTGGTTTCACTGAAATTTTTCTTCCTGACTTGCAAATGACTGCCTTCTCACTGTGCCCTCACATGACAGAAAGAGCTCTGGTCTCTCTTCCTCTTCTTACAAGAGCACTAATCCCAGTACAACCCCCTCTCCCTTATATCTTGTTGTCATTGTTCAGTGGCTCAGTTATGTCCAACTCTTTGCAACCCAATGGACTGCAGCATGTCAGGCTTCCCTGTCCTTCATTATCTCCCAGAGTTTGCTCAAATTCAAGTCCGTTGGGTTGATGATGCCATCCAACCATCTCATCCTCTGTTGTCCCCTTCTCCTCCTGCCCTCAATCTTTCCCAATATCAGGGCATCAGGGTGTTTTCCAACGAATTGGCTCTTTGCATCAGGTGACCAAAGTATTGGAGCCCCCACCCCACCCCCCCCCCGCCGCCATCTAGAACTCCCAAAGGCCCTATCTCTAAAGACCACGGTCTCTCTTACTCTTCTGGTTGTTCAGTCACCCAGTCGTGTCCATCTATTTGCAACCCCATGCACTGCAGCACACCAGGCTTCCCTGTCCCTCATCATCTCCCGGAGTCTGCCCAAACTCATATTCATTGCATCAGTGATGCCACCCTGCCATTTCACTCTCTGATACCCTCTTCTCCTTCTGCCCTCAATCTTTCCCAGCAACAGGGACTTTTCCTATGAGTTGCCCGTTCACATGAGATGACCAAAATACTGGAGCTTCAGCTTCAGCAACAGTCCTTCCAGTGAATATTCAGGGTTGATCTCCCTTAAGATTGACTGGTTTGATCTCCTTGTAGTCCAAGGGACGTATAGGAGTTTTCTCCAGTACCACAGTTTGAAGGTATCAATTCTTTGGCATTCTGCCTTCTTTATGGTCTAGCTCTCACAACCGTATATGACCACTGGAAAGACCATAGCCTTGACTATACAGACCTTTGTCCACAGAGTAATGTCTGTTTTTCAACACACTGTCTATGTTTGTCATTGCTTTCCTGCCAAAAAGCAAATGTCTTCTGATTTCATGACTGCAGTCACCATCTGCAGGGATTTTGGAGCCCAACAAGAGGAAATCTGTCACTACTTCCACATTTTCCCCCTCTATTTGCCATGCAGTAATGGAGCCGGATGCCATGATCTTAGTTTTTTTAATATTTAGTCCTAAGCCAGCTTTTCACTCTCCTCCTCAACTCTCATCAAGAGGCTCTTTAGTTCCTCTTTGCTTTCTGCCATTAGCACACATCTGAGGTTGTTAAGGTCCTGCTTATCTTGATTTCAGTTTGTAATTCACCCAGCCCAGCATTTCTCATGATATGCTCAGTGTATAGATTAAACAAACAGGTGACAGCAACAGCCCTGTCGTACCCCTTTCTCAATCTTGAACCAGTTGTTCCATACAGGGTTCTAACTGTTGCTTCTTGACCCACATACAGGTTCCTCAAGAGGTAGGTAAGATGGTCTGGTATTCCCATCTAAGAGCTTTCCACAGTTTGTCATGATCCATACAAAGGCTTTAGAACGATCAATGAAACAGAGATGGATGTTTTTCTGAAATTCCCTTGCTTTCTCTATAATCCAGCAAATGTTGGCAATTTGATTTCTATTTCCTCTTCCTTTTCTAAACCCAACTTGGACATCTGGAAGTTCTTAGTTTGCATAATGCTGAAGCCCAGCATGTAAGATTTTAAGCATGATCTTACTAGCATGGGAGATGAGTGCAATTGTCTGATGGTTAGCAGATTCTTTGATACTACCCTTCTTGTTGTTGGCATGAGGATCAACCTTTTCCAGGTCTCCTTCCTCTTTTTATAAGAACACTAATCCCAGTCCCCACCCCATCTAGACTGCATCTAAACCTAATTGTCTCCCAAAGACCCCACCTCTAAAGACTATCACATTGGGAGTTAGGGCTTCAGCATATGAATTACTGGGAGAGGAACACAAACATTCAGTCCGTAATAATGGAGAGTAATCTTTTAAACTGTTTATTATTACTTCTGTTGGCTTATGATCAGAAAATGTGACCTATAAAATTTTTATCATTCATTTTTAATTGTTGTAAATACATATAGGTAAAATGTACAATTTTAAACATTTTTCAGTGTATATTAAGTACAAAGGCATTATGTATATCCACACGTTGTACAACCATGACTACCATCCATTTCCAAAAATTTTTCATCCTTCCAAACTGAAATTCTGTATCCATTAAATACTAATCCCACATCTTCTTTATCTCCAGCCCCTGAAAATCACCATTCTACTTTATGTCTATGAATTTGACTACTGTAGGTTACCTCATATAGGTGGAATCATACTTTTGGTAATCATACCTTACCAAACCATATCCCATATTTGTCCTTATGTGTCCAGCTTATTTCTCTTAGCATACTGTATTTAAGGTTAATCATTCATTTTTAGGTTTTTGCTCTGGTCTAGTACACAATGTACCTTTGTAAATGTTTTATGAACATATTATACTTAAAGTAGGAGCCTGGTAGGCTGCAGTCCATGGGGTCACTAATAGTCAGACACGACTGACCGACTTTACTTTCACTTTTCACTTTCATGCATTGGAGAAGGAAATGGCAACCCACTCCAGTGTTCTTGCCTGGAGAATCCCAGGGATGGGGGAGCCTGGTGGGCTGCCGTCTATGGGGTCACACAGACTCAGACACGACTGAAGCGACTTAACAGCAGCAGCAGCATACTGAAAGGATGTATGTTCTCTTTGTTTTTACTTTTGTTGTTTTATTCATGTATTGCATATCTTTATTCTTGTCGTGTGTGTGTGTGTGTGTGTGTGTGTGTACGCGCGTGCGTGCTCAGTCACTCAGTCATGTCCCACTCTTTGTGACTACACAGGCTGTAGCACACCAGGTTCCTTTGTTCACGGAATTTTTCTGGCAAGAATACTGGAACATGTTTTTATTTTCTACTCCAGGGATCTTCCCAACCCAGGGATCAAATTCAGGTTTCTTGTGTCTCCTGCACTGGCAGGCAGATTCTTTACCTCTGCACCACCTGGGAAGTCCAAACATTGAAGTACCTCACTGCATATTTTTGTCAAGGTCTACTAACATTTATAATAGCTTTTACTTTTATGTATTTGGCTGTTGTGTTGTTTGGTACTTTATCACTTTTATTTTCTTTGTCAATTATGACTTTTATCATTGCATAATTAACCCAAAGGAAAAGAATCTGCTTTTCAAATTAAAGCATAATGATTAATTCTCCACAACTTGATAATTCCTTCCCCATAGAGCTCCCAAACAACATTTTACTGCCTCTTTCTTAAATATAAAAGGATATACAAGGATCACCAGCTACTTATTGAAAACTTACATAATGTATGGGACATCAAGATAAAAAGATTCCAAAGAAAACAGATAATTCAGGACAAAAAAAACAAGAACTAAAGACACACACATACATACACACTCAGATTGTAATTGATAATATACTCCTAAAACAAGATCATGTGATACAAAAAAGCAACAAGCACATAACCTGAAAATTAAAAATATGATTGATATAGTTGCCAAAATTAAAACTGCTATGTAAAGATGAAACAAAACTCAAAGCTTCCAGAGAATGAAAAAGTAACCTACAAAGAAATGGAAATCAGTTAAAAAAAATAAGACCTGGAAATCATTTTAATGTAAGATTATTCACCATCAACACTGCTTGAAAGACAATAGGGCAAGATTCTTGATAAATTTTGTGGAAATTTTATTTTTAATCTAGGATTTTTTATCCAGCCAAATTACCATCAAATGTGAAGATAAATAAAAATATTTTCAGATTCAGAGTGTTTACCTCACATGGACACTTCTTAGGGAGACACAAGAAAGTAGTTCATCAAAATAAGGGAATGACTCAAGAAAAAAATAAAAATATATGATGTAGGAAATAGACCATCAGCCAAGTAAAGGAATAAGGTGAATTCACAAGTTAACAGCTGGGAAATAGGCTTTCGGAAAAACAGTCCACTTCGGGAAACACAGGATTCCAGGAGGGAAGTAGTAAGACAGAGAGAAAGTATCCTGATGATCCGATACTATGATTTAAGGAATATAAAGTTAAAGCAGGCAGTGCAAGGAACCAGACTGGTAAAGCACAGTACTGTGGGCCCTTCTTGAAACAATCACACATGAACAGTATCCAACCAGTCAAAGATGAATCAAAAGTGAAAACTTCAAAATAAGATAAACTTAGTAAAGTAGCTATATAAAAGACCATTAAATCATATTAAATATAAAATTAAGACTAAACACTTGTACTAAATTAAAAGCATTGAATAGAATGCAAATAAAATAAACCTTGATAATATAAAAATAATAAAACCACTATTTTTAACGGAGAAAAGAAGGTAGCAGAAAGGGTAGGAGAGCTAATCTCTTCATTTCAAAGATGCAAAATGAAAGATCAGGGAGTCAACTCACTGTCTACAAATGAAGCAAAGAATTTCTTTAGAAACACTTAATTTAACCATTTCATTTTTCTTATTTAGTTTTTCTTAATGTTACAGAAATTTTTTTGCAACCACTATCTCTTATAACCAAGTAACACTCACTGATAGTCAACAATTTCTTTCATTTTCTCCTCTTAAACACAAGTAAAATTAAATTTCTATGCTAAAAACAGCACATGTAATAGGATCTTATTTTTATAATACTCCTGTCTTTTTTGTCTATATACCTGTAGATCATGATGTCTAGGATATTTGTTTAAAGCCATGATAGTCACATCTATGGTCAACAGTGAGTATTCTTGGGGGAGAATATCTTGTATTTTTAATTTTATATCCTTTTCTTCTGTTTGAATATTTTAAACTTTCAAGAGTTGCTTTTTTAATATGAGTTTATTAGATGATGTGATTATGGTCCTCATTATTCTTTAATTGTTCTTTAATATTTTTTTAAAAAGCTAATTCAAGCAGTAAAGCGTCTGTCTTCAATGCAGGAGACCCAGGTTCGATCCCTGGGTTGGGAAGATCCCCTGGAGAAGGAAATGGCAGCCCACTCCAGTATTCTTGCCTGGAAAATCCCATGGACTGAGGAGCCTGGTAGGCTATCGTCCATGGGGTCGCAAAGAGTCGGACACAACTGAGCGATTTCACTTCACTTTCAATTCAAGTAATAAGTATATAAAATCCTGTAAGACATATTATGGCAAAAATACCCAAAAAGAACATTTTCATGGAACTTAACCTATATTAATGTCCTTAGAGCAGTATAACAACCTTATGAAATGATTATTTTACTTATCTCCAGTTTACATAAGAAGAAGAAACTGGCTCAACGCTGATATACAGGATCTGAACCCAGGACTAGATACTTATTAACATTATTATTCCTCAGTATTCAGGGCTTGATCTCTTATATTTCCTAATGTAGTTCTTCACTTAAAAAGCAAAATCTGAAACCATCTAATTAGATATAAGTAAATAAGTAAGAATATTTTAAAAAATATATTTTCAAGAAGCAGAGCGGAGGGTTTTCATTTTCATTTCTCAGAGGAGAGAAGACCTTGTCATCCATTCTCTAAAGCAGTGTAAGCATCATAGGTTCTTCTTGGACTCTTCCGCAAAACACATTGCCATGTGATGGAACTTTAGACTGACTGCTCAAGGTCTTTAAAAGTTTCCTGAGCTGGTTACAGTTTTTATTTTTAACAACTACCATGCTTTGGTTGCAAGCTGGTTAAAATACTCCTTTGTTGTTGTATGTCACTAAGTCCTGTCCGACTCTTTGCGACCCCCGTGAACTACACCCACCAGGCTTCTCTGTTCACAGAAGGATTTCTCAGGCAAGAATACTAGAGTGGGTTGCTATTGCTTCTCCAGGGGATCTTCTGGACCCAGGGATGGAACCGCCTCTCCTCCATTGGCAGGCGAATTCTTTATCGCTGAGCCACCAGGGAATCCCCCAAATACCCCTTGCAATGTAAAATATTTTTATACCGTTCTGTGACAACTTAATCCTCATTTTGAAAAGCTGTAAACTGCACACTGTACATACTTCGTAGAACATCCCTCTTGAAAACATTTCCTCGAGTCACTTCAAATATCATAGGAAGAAACTCAAAAAGAAAAGTCAACCGTAGGTGTTTTGTTTACAAACATACGCAAATAACTGTTGCTACGCAAATCTCAGAAGTCACTTGGCAAACCGCGCTTAATTCTGAGGCAGGAAAAAGCCGGCGCTTTTTTCCCTCTACTACTCAGGAGGTTGCAAATGAATGCAAGAAGTGGAAGAGGAGGGAGCAAAGATTCAAACTTTATAGTCGTGTATACCAATTATCGTTTCAATGGATTGATTGATATCAACGCTTAGCAAGAACCGAAAAGGGCTAGCAGGTGAGCAAAGAAAGAGATGGTACCGAAGAGGTAAACCGAGAAAAGATGGCATTAGGGAAGGAACGAGAGAAATAAAAGGGTTTGGGTATTTCTGCCAACCAAAAAAGTCCCCCCAAAGGCCCCTTCTCCCCTCGCCCGCCCCACCTCGCCTACTTCACCTGATCCTTACCTCCTCTTCCAGTGTCTTGTTCTCCTCGTTAGCCACCGGGATAGCGAACCCATCCTCCCAGCGCAGCTCCGCCAGGAATTCACTACTCATGATGACAAATAGATAGGGGACCTCAGAAAAAGTGCAGAAGAAAGAGCCACCTTCTCATTTCACCCGTGAGCGGCACCTGAGGCAACCCCCAAAACTCGCAAAGCTCGGGAGTAGTTGCTACCCGAGCTCTAGCAACCGTTTCGCGCCCTTAGTTACCAAACCGGAAGCGCTCAGGTCCTGAGGCAAAACTTCCGGTCGAGAACACTGTCCCTGAATCCAGGGCAACTTTTTCTTCTTGAGCACCCAGGGAAAAGAATCAATTTACTGTTCCAGAGTTTCCTTCGGAGAAGGCAATGGCAACCCCACTCCAGCACTCTTGCCTGGAAAATCCCAAGGACGGAGGAGCCCGGTGGGCCGCAGTCCATGGGGTCGCTAAGAGCGACTGAGCGACTTGACTCTCACTTTTCACTTTTATGCATTGAAGAAGGAAATGGCAACCCACTCCAGTTTTTTTTTACCTGGAGAATCCCAGGGACGGGGGAGCCTGGTGGGCTGCCGTCTATGGAGTCGCACAGAGTCGGACACGACTGAAGCGACTTAGCAGCAGCAGTAGCAGCAGAGGTCCCTTGAGGTTGCCTGGTGCCGGCATAACCGTCCTTCAACGTGCGGCTCGGGATAAACCCCAACTGCGGTCCCAGGGGCTGTAAAATCCGGCGCCTGTAGTCTCCCGGGGGCCGCAAGGCATGGATCCGCACTGCGCCAGGCGGCAGATGAAAGCTGACGAAAAGAATGTTCAAGTGGCATTTGAGTTTCATTAGTAGGTGAAATCTCGGTAGACTGAAGTAGACAGGGATTTTGAAGCAGAATTAACTCCCTGGAAACATTGTTGGATGTTTTGATCCTCGTCTGTTTTAACTTCTGGTCTTCCAGTTTACAGTCTTAGCTAACTGCAGACGTGAACTGCACAAAGGTGGTTGACTTGCAGCACAGAGTTCCCACACCTTTATTTTCTTTACATTTTCATTTGTTAACATGTGTAAAATCTTTAATTCCGCACAAAAACTTGTTTGCTTCCTAATCTCAAAAAAAGGATATCTAGAATGGCAAACACGTCAATTAACTCATTTGGATTACCTACTTGGCACCAATAGGTGTTTGAGTTTATGCCCTGTGTTGTAGAGCTTCTCAGAACTGGAAAGGACAAAACAGTAAACTAATTTAATCCCTTCAGTTCCTATTGGAGAAGGCGATGGCACCCCACTCCAGTGCTCTTGTCTGGGGAATCCCATGGACGTAGGAGCCTGGTGGGCTGCAGTCCATGGGGTCCGAAGAGTCGGACACGACTGAGCGACTTCCCTTTCCCTTTCAGTTTCTAGATAATAAACTGAAGCTCCCTGAAATGAAGGGGTAACTGGACAGAACCAGACAGAACCTAAATTAAGATACAGGTCTCAAACTATGCTTTCTGCAATGAGGGGGTTCTTTGGCTGAAATACTCTCTACCACTGCATGTGAAAGTGAAACTCGCTCAGTTGTGTCCAACTCTTTGCTACCCAATGGACTATAGCCTGTCAGGCTCCTCTGTCCATGGCATTCTCTAGGCCAGAATACTGGAATGGGTAGCCGGCCCCTTCTCCAGGGGATCTTCCCAACCCAGGGATCGAAGCCAGGTCTCCCGCATTGCAGGCAGATTCTTTACGGAAAGCCACCAGGGAAACCCCTACCATGGCATCCTGAGGATCAATTAATTTTGCTAATCCAATAGTTCACTATCTGTTGCTTTTTTCCCCTTTTCTGAGTTTTATTTTAGCTGTTCGTAAACTTTTATAAAGTTTAAATATATAAACTCATATACTCAGGAACCAGAGATCAAATTGCCAACATCCGCTGGATCATGGAAAAAGCAAGAACGTTCCAGAAAAACATTTATTTCTGCTTTATTGACTATGCCAAAGCCTTTGACTGTGTGGATCACAAGAAACTGTGGAAAATTCTGAAAGAGGTGGGAATAACAGACCACCTGATCTGCCTCTTGAGAAATTTGTATGCAGGTCAGGAAGCAACAGTTAGAACTGGACATGGAACAATAGACAGGTTCCAAATAGCAAAAGGAATACGTCAAGGCTGTATATTGTCACCCTGCTCATTTAACTTATATGCAGAGTACATCATGAGAAATACTGAGCCGAAAGAAGCACAAGCTGGAATCAAGATTGCTGGGAGAAATATAAATAACCTCAGATATGCAGATGATACCACCTTTATGGCAGAAAGTGAAGAGGAACTAAAGAGCCTCTTGATGAAAGTGAAAGAGGAGAGTGAAAATGTTTGCTTAAAGCTCAACATTCAGAAAAAGATGATGTCATCCAGTCCCATCACTTCATGACAAATAACAGTGGAAACAGTGGCTGACTTTATTTTTCTGGGCTCCAAAATCACTGCAGATGGTGATTGCAGCCATGAAATTAAAAGACACTTACTCCTTGGAAGGAAAGTTATGACCAACCTAGATAGCATATTAAAAAGCAGAGACATTACTTTGTCAACAAAGGTCCATCTAGTCAAGGTTATGGTTTTTCCAGTGGTTATGTATGGATATGAGAGTTGGATTATAAACAAAGCTGAGTGCCAAAGAATTGATGCTTTTGAACTGTGGTGTTGGAGAAGACCCTTGGGAGTCCCTTGGACTGCAAGGAGATCCAACCAGTCCATCCTAAAGGAGATCAGTCCTGGGTGTTCATTGGTAGGTCTGATGTTGAAGCTGAAACTCCAATACTTTGGCCACCTGATGTGAAGAGCTGACTCTCTTGAAAAGACCCTGATTCTGGGAAAGATTGAGGGCAGGAGGAGAAGGGGATAACAGAGGATGAGATGGTTGGATGGCATCACTGACTCAATGGACATGGGTTTGGGTGGACTCCAGGAGTTGGTGATGGACAGGGAGGCCTGGTGTGCTGCGGTTCACGGAGTCACAAAGAGTTGGACACAACTGAGCGACTGACGGAGAAGGCAATGGCGCCCCACTCCAGTACTTTTGCCTAGAAAATCCCATGGACGGAGGAGCCTGGTAGGCTGCAGTCCATGGGGTCGCTGAGGGTCAGACATGACTGAGCGACTTCACTTTCACTTTTCACTTTCATGCATTGGAGAAGGAAATGGCAACCCACTCCAGTGTTCTTGCCTGGAGACTCCCAGGGACGGGGAAGCCTGGTGGGCTGCCGTCTCTGAGGTCGCACAGAGTTGGACACAACTGAAGTGACTTAGCAGTAGCAGTAGCAGTAGCAACAGAGCGACTGAACTGAACTGAATTGACTCATCACCTTAACACTTTTTTTTTTTTTTTTTGCCATATTAGCTTCATCTATATCTTTTGCTGAAGCATTTTAAAGTAAGACACAAATCTAACAGTTCACCCATAACTGCTTGAGTATACATTACCAACATTTAGCTTATTAATGTTTTATAACATAAACCCAGTATCATTATTGTATCTAACAAAATTAACAGTATCAAAATATCTTCGTGATCAATATCTTTTCACATTCCTATTTCCTCGAATGTCTTGAAAATGTTTTTTTTCCCTTGGTTTGTCACTATACTTTTGAGATCCTCTTTTGTAGCTTTCGCTCTTTGTGCTCACATGGTTTTCCATGTATTTAATCATTCGGACTTAGAAATAGTGACTTCAAAGACTAGAGTTAGTAAGGTATTTTAATCTCTGTTTCTACAATGCCTAAGTTTCCAAGGTGGTTGCAAGAAAACAACTTGTAGAGGGAATGTTGACCTATATGAAATAATGGACTTTTACAGCTTAAATAACTTATAGCTTATAGAGATCATCTTTCATTTCACAGTAGCTTAATCATCCATGCTAACGAAAATGTTAGTATCTAGCATATATTAAGATGGCATAATTATTTATACTTGAAATTTGTTATAGCAGTGTCTTTTTAACAATTATTTTAAAATGTGAATACTGAGGCAGCTGCTTTGGCCTGTGCCAATCTCTTGATCCACCCCTCTCAGTATCAGCTGTAGCTGCCAAATGCATGATTGCAGCTGTCTTTGCTGGGTCCTCCTCTAGGCCCATTGACATAAGAACTTTGGCAGCCAAATCCCTGCAAATAGTCCCATTTCCCATAACTCAAGGCTTCTTTTTCTTGAATTTCAGGATGATGATTGTATCCATGTTGAATTTTAGACAAAATATCCATGCATCCTCCAAATTCTACCTTTCCACCTTTAAGTAATATCCCTGCTTCTCCCCTTCATCACCACAGTATTTCTATCATCCAATTCCCACTTTTATAAATTCTACAGTTTCCAGATTATAACTGTATTCATTTGGATCTAGATTTAGAAACAAAACCCAAAGTTTTACAAACCTGTCACTGACCATGAAATAATCAATTTAATTCCCAAATACTAAGATATATGTTACCCTTTTACTATTTCATTCCCAAGTAGATAACTTCATTCAAATTAGGTTGTTCAGGCTAAACTATTAAGAGATTTTTGGTTTTGCAAAAATAATGTGATCTTTGTTTTAAAAAGAAAAATACATGTAAGTATGAAGTATGCCAATCTCACTCTCAAAAGGTTGCCACATTTTGGCATTTATCCTACTGGCATTTTTTAAAATGAAGCTATATATATATATATATATATATATATATATATATATATATAAATGAAGCTATATATATATATATAAATGAAGCTATATATATATACATATAAATGAAGCTATGTATATATAAATGAAGCTATATATATACATTTTTTCTTATAGAAATAAAACAAAAAACATTATTTTGCAAATTCATTTTTTAATTTAACAACAATGGCCATGCTTTCACATCAGTACATTACATCTTTGGTCTTTTAATGGCAGCTTAAAATTCAGTATTATCAAACAATTTTAACTTTATAAACAATGCTATAATGAATGTCTTTAAAATACTTTAGGTCATAAATTATAGAGTATAATTATTTTCATATTTAATATCTCCAAAATTGGAATGCAATTTCAGTTAGTGTTTTATTTGGTGAATAAGATATAACCTTACACACTTATGTGTGTCTGCATGACATTTTCTTAGAAGTAAAATTAATGGAAAACAGGTATAAGTGATTTTATTTTTATAGATAACACTAGATTAGATAACACTAGATTTCTTTCAAAATGTCTTGGATACCCATAGAGTATGTATGACAGTATTCTTGCATACTCTGGATGTTATGAAGTATCAAATATTTTACAACCTAAAGAGAAAAATATATTATCTCATTGTTTATTGACAAATCAGTAATTATGAGTGTGACTGAACATCACATTTTTTCTGCAAAGAATTTCTGTAGCCTATCTTTTGCCCATTTTTTTCCCATTAGGTTGTCTTCTTTTATTGAATTATGGCAGTGTTTTTCATGATATAGGTAGTTTCTTTGTGCATTTTTGTGTCTATGTCTAAGAAGAGTATTTTTTCACCTAATCTTTTTTGTTTGTATTTTAAAATTTTGTTTTTAGTGTATTTTGCTGTACACACCTCAGACACTACTCATGTTGCCATCAATATCCTTGACATTCCAATGGCTATATTCATCATTAACTTCTGCTCTCTGAGCTGCATTCAGCTAGGCTATTCCTTCCCTATTAAAACATTTTCTTCTTTTGGCTTTTATGACTTCTCCCCCATCTCCACTGCCACCATTCCAATTTAAACTATCATCATCTCTTACTGCACCACTGTAATTGCATCCTCAACAATCTGCCCACTTCTACTCTTGTTCCCCTGAAATCCATTCTCCCTCAACACCTAAGGTAATCTTTTACTTCCAGCATCTAATTCTGAATTACTTCCTATACAGAAAATCTGAAATAATTTTACAGTGAGCACCATTATCCCCCAGATCTAGATGTTTCCTAGGTCCTACCATGAATGTTTGACTATTCTTGTTATCACATATCTATCTATCCATTTATCAATCCTTGTTATTTACTGGTGCATTTCAAAGTAAATTGCAGTAATCAGTACACTTTTCTACTAAACGCTTCACTATGCATATGTTGACTTTTGTTGACATTCTTTCTTCTATAGGTAAATTTATATACAAATACACAAATCTTGAGTTTTGACAGATGCATATACCAGGTTAACCTAGACTCTGCTCAAGAAATGGAACATCACCATTACTCCAAAAAGTTTCTTCTTGCTTATCCACTCAGTCCCTGCTCTTACCCTCCTCTAACCTCCCAGAGGTAACTTACTGTTCTAGTATTTTCTCTATCATAAATTACTTTCCTCTCTTTTAAAACTTCAAATAAATAGAACAACATTCAGGCTATATCATGCCTGATACTATATTGACAATTTATTGCCTCTCAGCTTCAAATTCACCCATTTTGCTGCTCTGTGAAAACAGATATTGGCCCTTAAATTTTTCTCTTTTGACAGTTGGCACACCATCAAGCTTTATCAATTAAGGGCACAGGAGAGACACTGCAGGAGGAGAAAAGCCTTTTCTTTCTCTCTGGTTTCAGTGTGCTCACCTGGCAGGTTCCTGCAAGCATACACAGTTTCTTCAGCAGCCAGCTCCTGCATCTCAAGCAGTTTTTCCAGCATCAGGTCCCTGCAATGCTTATGGCTTCTCCAAGTCCCAGCTCCTGCTGTGCACAGTAGCAGCTTTCCTTAGCATCCACCCCCACCCCAACTTGAGAAGCTAGCAACAGAGTGCCCCCAGTGAGACATCACCCCTTTAATAGATTTCCCTGGCCCCAAAGAGAACAGATTTCCAACAAGTTCAACCAGCACAATGACTTTGCCATTCATTTAGCTGGGAGGGCTGGGTGAGAAGGTTCCTTATGGGGGTCACTACCTCAAGTTTAATGATAGTCACTGCTCTTAAATCTGCTGTTTCTACATTCTTTACAGTTTTGCTTACTTCTTAACAGCCAGACTCTTGTTACTCCATCCTCTGTTACAGTTAATAATTCTTTATATTGAGCCTTCTGTATAAAATCACTGTGTGATTTTTCACTCTAGATTGCACCCAGATGGATAAAAATATATACTTTTTGATGTTAGCCTTTTTTTCACTCGGCTTCATGTTTTTTATATTCATCATATTGCAGTATCAATGGTTCATTTCTTTTATTGCTGAATAATATTCCCTTATAATAAACATAACACACTCTGTTTATCTGTTCTCCTAATGATGAACACATGGACTGTTTTCAGTTTGGGGAAACTATGAATTTGAGGAAACTATGAATAGCTCTATTATAAATATTCTTCCTTTTTAATACACTTTTTATTTTTTTAACTATTTTATTTTATACTGGAGTATAGTTGATTAGAAAGAAAATTAGAGACACAAAGGGAACATTTCATGGAAAGATGGGCTCGATAAAGAAGAGAAATGGTATGGACCTAACAGAAGCAGAAGATATTAAGAAGAGGTGGCAAGAATACACAGAAGAACTGTACAAAAAAGATCTTCACGACCAAGATAATCACGATGGTGTGATCACTCACCTAGAGCCAGACATCCTGGAATGTGAAGTCAAGTGGGCCTTAGAAAGCATCACTATGAACAAAGCTAGTGGAGGTGATGGCATTCCAGTTGAGCTATTTCAAATCCTGAAAGATGATGCTGTGAAAGTGCTGCACTCAATATGCCAGCAAATTTGGAAATCTCAGCAGTGGCCACTGGACCAGAAAAGCTCACTTACATTCCAGTCCCAAAGAAAGGCAATGCCAAAGAATGCTCAAACTACCACACAATTGCACTCATCACACACACTAGTAAAGTAATGCTCAAAATTCTCCAAGCCAGGCTTCAGCAATACGTGAACTGTGAACTTTCCGATGTTCAAGCTGGTTTTAGAAAATGCAGAGGAACCTGAGACCAAATTGCCAACATCCTCTGGATCATGGAAAAAGCAAGAGAGTTCCAGAAAAACATCTATTTCTGCTTTATTGACTATGCCAAAGCCTTTGACTGTGTGGATCACAATAAACTGTGGAAAATTCTGAAAGAGATGGAAATACCAGACTCCCTGATCTGCCTCTTGAGAAACCTATATGCAGGTAAGGAAGCAACAGTTAGAATTGGACATGGAACAACAGACTGGTTCCAAATAGGAAAAGGAGTACGTCAAAGCTGTATATTGTCACCCTGCTCATTTAACTTATATGCAGAGTACATCATGAGAAATGCTGGACTGGAAGAAGCACAAGCTAAAATCAAGATTGTTGGGAGAAATATCAATAACCTCAGATATGCAGATGACACCACCCTTATGGCAGAAAGTGAAGAGGAACTAAAAAGCCTCTTGAAGGTGAAAGAGGAGAGTGAAGAAGTTGGTTTAAAGCTCAACATTCAGAAAACTAAGATCATGGCACCTGGTCCCATCACTTAATGACAAATGGGGAAACAGTGGAAACAGTGGCTGACTTTATTTTGGGGGGCTCCAAAATCACTGCAGGTGGTGACTGCAGCCATGAAATTAAAAGATGCTTACTCCTTGGAAGAAAAGTTATGAGCAAACTAGATAGCATATGCAAAAGCAGAGACATTACTTTGCCAACAAAGGTCCATCTAGTCAAGGCTATGGTTTTTCCAGTGGTCACGTACGGATACAAGAGTTGGACTGTGAAGAAAGCTGAGCGCCAAAGAATTGATGCTTTTGAACTGTGGTGTTGGAAAAGACTCTTGAGAGTCCCTTGGACTGTAAGGAGATCCAACCAGTCCATTCTGAAGGAGATCAGCCCTGGGATTTCTTTGGAAGGAATGATGCTAAAGCTGAAACTCCAGTACTTTGGCCACCTCATGCAAAGAGTTCATTGGAGAAGACTCAAGCTGGGAGGGATTGGGGGCAGGAGGAGAAGGGGACGACAGAGGATGAGATGGCTGGATGGCATCACTGACTCGATGGACGTGAGTCTGAGTGAACTCCGGGAGTTGGTAATGGACAGGGAGGCCTGGCGTGCTGCGATTCATGGGGTCGCAAAGAGTTGGACACGACTGAGCGGTGAACTGAATTGAACTGATGCATCATACATTTACTTATTTGTTCAACTCCAAAGTACATTTAAGTTTTTTTCAGAATTGTTAATGTGTTCCCTGGTGGCTCAGAGACTAAATAAACTACCTGCAATGCAGGAGATCCAGGTTTGATTCCTGGGTTGGAAAGATCGCCTGGAGAAGGGAATGGCAACCTACTCCAGTATTCTTGCCTGGAGAATTCCATGGACAGAAGAGCCTGGCAGGCTACAGTCCATGAGATGGCAAAGAGTCAGACACGACTGAGTGACTAACACTTTGAACTTATCTTAGTACAAGCCTTTTCAAGGACATATGTTTTTACTTCCCTTGGATAAATACCAAGGAGTACAATTGCTGACCTTAGGATAGGTGCATGGTTAGTTTTATGAAACATGCCATACCGTTTCCAAAATAGTTGTACCATTTTAAGGACATTTTAAAAAATTAAATCAGATTTCTCCCAAGTTAAAACTCTTTGGTGGGTTGATGGTTTAGTTGCAATTAAACCCAAACTTCTTAACCTGGTCTTCAAAATTCTATGTGATATTATCTCAGCTGATTTTTTTTTTTTTTCCAAATTCATCTCTTGGCCTCTGTCCCCTTATTCACCATGTTTTAGCCACTTTAAATTTTTTTTAAGTTATTTTCTCAGAGCTTCAGAAATTTCATGGAGTCTCATAGCCTTTGAGTCTTCATATATGCTGATCCTCCCACCTGGAATATTTTCCTTCCATAATGTCTAGTTTTAGAGTATTCTTCAGGGCTCTACAGTCTTTAGTTTATAAATAACCTCCTTAGAGAGGTCTTCCTTGTCCATTCAACTGAATATAGCTCTTACCAGTTACTCTCTCTTATAGTAGAATCTTCACATTTAGTAATTAAAATCTGACATTCACCACAGTGAGTACTTACGTTTTTATTTCCTTGTTAACTTATTTGTTTTCTATCATTGCCATTAGACTATAATATATAAAACAGTAGGAACCATATGCATTTTTTAACCCTATATGCAGAAATTAGAACAATACCTGCACATGCTCAATAAAAATCTGTTGAGAGAATAAATACATAAATGAAAAGAGTTTTAAGTTTTTACATAGTTAAATCTGTCAGTCCTTTGCCTGATAACATTTATTTTGCATCTCACTAAGGAAATTCTTTCCCAGAGGACTATAGAGATGATCTATTTTAATATATTATTTATATATATATAATACATAATATGTAATTTTATTTATTAAATGTTTCAGTCAGTTCAGTTCAGTCGCTCATTCATGTCCAACTCTTTGCAACCCCATGGACTGCAGCACGCCAGGCCTCCTTGTCCATCATCAACTCCCAGAGTTTACTCAAACTCATGTCCACTGAGTCAGTGATGCCATCCAACCATCTTATCCTCTGTCATCCCCTTCTCCTCCTGCCTTCAATCTTTCCCAGCATCAGAGTCTTTTCCAAGGAGTCAGTTCTTCCCATCAGGTGGCCAAAGTATTGGAGTTTCAGCCTCAGCATCAGTCCTTCCAATGAATATTCAGGACTGATTTTCTTTAGGATTGACTAGTTGGATCTCCTTGCTGTCCAAGGGACTCTCAAGAGTCTTCTCCAATGCCACAATTCAAAAGCATCAATTCTTCGGCACTCAGCTTTATAGTCCAGCTCATGTTAAAATTTAATATTAAATTATATTAATATTAAAATTTAGTATTTAGTCATTAAAATATATCATTGATTATACATTAAAGTATTTATATATAAATTATTTATATATTTTTCTAGTACTTTTTTCAGCTTCCTGAGAACTTTTTTTAATTGAAATATAGTTAATTTACAATGCTGTGTTAATTTCTGTTGTACAGCAAAGTGACTCTGTTATACATACATATACATTCTTTTTTTATATATATTCTTTTCCATTATGGTTTACCATATAATATTGAATATAGTTCCGTGTGCTATACAATGAGACCTTGTTGTTTATCTATTCTATATAAAATAGTTTGTATGTGCTAACTCCAAGTTCCCAAGTAGTTTTATAATTATGTAATTACTTTTAAAATCATATATTCGATATTAAAATTTTAATGCACATAAAATTTATGTTTGTGTATGAGACAAAGTAGATTCATAGTTCTTTCCCAAAACAAATAGGAATTTTCCCAACACTGTTTGTTAAATAGTCTATGTTCTGTGGTTTGAAATGTGTCCTTTTTTGTATACTGAATTCTCATATACACAATTTACATATTTCTGGATGTCTGGTATTTTATTCATTTATTTATCTATATGTACAAAAGTACCAAACTGTTTTGAGTAGCATAACTTCTTACTATGGTAGGGCCAAACACCACCATCACAACTACTCTTATTTTCAAACACTTCCTTGCAATCAAGCTATCAAGTTCAAAAAAGTTGAAGAACCCTAGGAATTTTCATTGAAATTCCTTGAATATACATGACAATTTAAGAAGAAATTAAACTTTTATTGTCTTCATATCCAGAAACATGGGAAACATCTCCATTTTGTCAGATTTTCATTTTTGCAATTTGTTCTTAATATAGCTGCACATGACTAGATTCAGGACATTTATATAACCTCAGGATTAGAAGAAAATTCTAAGATTGCCTCCAGCTACAACATGCACCTCAGCAACATGCAATGCTTTTACACTGCTACTGTATTGCTTAGGTACTCACTCCCTCCTGAGGAAATGCATTTTTTTTTTATGAAATAGAAAATGACTTGAATAATGAGATAACAATCTCATTGGAAGAAGGTCAGAGGGGTCTTTTAATTGTCCTGTTCCACAATTTCCCTTCCTATATGATATGTGTTTCTAGTATTGAATATCTTAACCAGTATCTATAACATTTTGTAAACTTATACATTTTACAAGGCTCTATTGGATGACTGGCTGCTCAGTTAATAAAACAAATGGATGTAAGTTTTTACAAAGGAACACTTACCTCAGCCAAATATTATACAATATTACTAAAATTACTGTTCCATTTTTTCAATGTTTTTATCATTGTTACTGAATATAGTAATCCCTTGATTAATACTTGCTGAATCAACAAATGGATCATTTTTAAGGATTTATTTCTCCTCATAACAGAGCCATAGCTATTTTTAAAGAAAACATTTTCTACTGCAGAGAAACAGTAGAGGAAAGACCTCTCTGATTATAGACTTTCTAATACCCTTTTCTGGGAAATTACATTTACAAATTGAGTTTGCCAATGGCAACCACTGCTTTGTAAAAAAAATTATGCAATTTTATTTTTTGATGTACCTCTGTGTGTGTGTATGTGTACATAAAAAATCAATTGCTGTAGATGGGTAACCTAAAATAATACCTACCAATTTTTTGGTGACTATTTCCTAAATGCAAGGACAAAGGGAAAAAGAAGGCCCTTTATAGCAAAGTAGTCCCATCTAACAGTAAAACAATCCTCAAAATCAAAAGCACTGGCTAAACCAATACTATAAGAAGCTTTAATATTCATAGTTTCATACTTATGCTAGTGGAAACACTTGTTTTACAGATTTTATTCATTTATTCTAATCCAGTAGATGGTGCTACATGTCTGTCTATGTAAAGTACCAGAAATGTCTCTTTTTTCAATCTTTTCTTTCTTTTAGCTAGAACTCTCATCAAGGTCTACTATTATAATGAAGTTCATTATTCCTGACATCTGAGCCAAATCTCTGGGTACAGCGTTAAGGATGTACTTAAGGAGAAAACCCCCAGAAATAATTTTGGCCCAAATACCAACCTAACAATCTCTTAACAATTTTTCCCCTCATCTCATTCTCACTCTAATGACAAAATCTTTGGTGTCACACAGAACTCTGTGCTATTCCATTTAAAAGCATCCAGATGCAAAATCATAGTCCATCTTATTCTTCTAAACACTGTTAGTTACTATTATTGTGAAGCAACCATAACAATGACAATAATTAACAATGAAAGTTTAAATGTAAGATCATCATGGATAAATGGACACATAAATTAATCACTTAGAAGATAATGTATACTAAAAGATTTAAGTATGTGAAATTTGTAAACAAAGTTTGTTGTTGAATCTGATTATGTGAACCATGCAAATTAATGTTTCATTGTGAATCATGAAAGGCCGAAAGCTGTAGAAAAGTAGGGACTCTAGTTAGGTATTAGCAAAAATAATCCATGTCACACAGCAACCTACAAATAGTTAATTTATGTTACTCATTTACTGGAAGCACAATAATGAAACTATATGATCTGAATCAGAAATCATCAAGTTTTTTGTCTTTTTTATCTTTGTAGATTTGAAATATGTTATTAGTTCACAGATTTATAATGATTTGAAAGTGTCATTGCATCATAAAATAGGGAGAAGAAGATGTAACTAATAGAACAATTTTATTATTGCATTCGTTTATTGTATAGAATTTTGATTGAGTTAACTGTGATGTGATTTCACAAAGTCCTTTCACATACTTTGAAAATTCTTTTACACTTTTTCATTGTATCAAAGTAAAAATGAGAGCTGTAATCACTAATTTTAGATGAGTTCTATACATAATATAGGTATTAATAATCTGCTGACCAAAGGCTTAATAAAATGATTTTATTCAGTAAATTATATCACTTTAATGACTAGATTCTAATACAAATACAGGAAAGTCAGTACAAACCTTTCAGATGTCTATTTCATCATTTATACTTTCCTTCATTTGTATCTTCATTAACTCATCAGTCTTTGAATAAACACAAAGAGGCAGAATTGCATAGATCATTCTTGGGTAGGTTGTGCAACATGGAAAAGCCATGATCTTAATTCAGCAATGACATCTTGATGAAAAAGCAAAAAAAAAAAAAAAAAAAATACAATTTAACTGGTCAGCTATAATACAGGTAAGGTAAGGTGAGATAAATCAACTTAGGGATATAAGAGGAGCCACCAGATCAGTGCAGAGTTGCCACTAAATCTTCTTTGTGTAACTAGATTACCTGGAGGGAGTTCAGGTCAGTTCAGTTCAGTCACTTAGTCGTGTCCGACTCTTTGCAGCTCTGTGGATGCAACATACCAGGCCTCCCTGTCCATCACCAATTCCCGGAGTTTACTCAAACTCATGTCCACTGAGTTAGTGATGCCATCCAACCATCTCATCCTCTGTTGTCCCCTTCTCCTCCCGCCTTCAATCTTTCCAGCATCAGGGTCTTTTCCAAGGAGTCAGTTCTTCCCATCAGGTGGCCAAAGTATTGGAATTTCCGCTTCAACATCAGTACTTCCAATGAATATTCAGGACTTATTTTCTTTAGGATTGACTGGTTGGATCTCCTTGTAGTCCAAGGGACTCTCAAGAGTCTTCTCCAACACCACAGTTCAAAAGCATCAATTTTCAGCTCTCAGCTTTCTGTATAGTCCAACTCTTACATCCATACATGACTACTGGAAAAACCATAGCCTTGACCAGATGGACCTTAGTTGGCAAAGTAATGTCTCTGCTTTTTAACATGCTGTCTAGTTTGCTCATAACTTTCCTTCCAAGGAGTAAGCATCTTTTAATTTCACGGCTGCAGTCACCATCTGCAGTGATTTTGGAGCCCAAAAATATAAAGTCTGTCACTGTTTCCACTGTTTCCCCATCTATTCCCCACTAAATCTCCTTTGTATAACTAGACTACCTGGAGGGAGTTACATTCATCCAAAGACCAGATGAGCCACAAGGGAAAAGGCTTTATTTCTTTTTAATTTTTTGGCCGTATCATGTGGCATGTGTGATTAGTTCCCTGACTAGGGATTGAACCCATGGTCCCTGCAGTGCCAGCATGGAATCCTAATCACTGGACCACCAGGGAAGCTCCCAGAAGTGGCCATTTATTCATTCATTCATTGTATAGTCACTGAGCACCTGTTATGTGACATGCTCTCTGTAGTAAGTGATAGGGACATGTATTATTGAGCAAAACTAGAGTAGGATGCTGCCTTCCAGAACTTTTGTTAACTAAGCTAAAGCATACCAAGTGCACACAGTTTGGCAAAGCTATCAGAACTCATCAAGGAAGCATGTCTGTCTCCAGGTGGGAGAGGATCAGGGGCACAGCTGTCACACTATTAAAATAAGGTCTTAAAAGAGAGGTTGGGATGATTCATGTTGATATATGACAGAAACCAATGCAATATTGTAAAGCAATTATCCTTAAAAATAAATAATTTTTTAAATGAGGTCTTATCTCCTAAATTTAAGGCCAGATACTATAAAACTCTTAGAGGAAAACATAGGCAGAACACTTTTTAACATAAATTGCAACAAAAATCTTTTTCCATCTGTCTCCCAGAGTAATGAAAATAAAAACAAAAACAAACAAATGGGACCTAATTAAACTCAAAAGCTTTTGCACAGAAAAGGAAATCATAAACAAAATGAAAAAACAACCCACAAAATGGGAGAAAATATTTGCAAACAGTGCAACAAGGGATTAATCTCCAAAATTTACAAACAGCTCATGTGCCTCAATATCAGAAAAACAAACAACCCAATCAGATAATGTGTGGAAGATCTAAATAGACATTTCTCCAAAGAAGACAGAGAGATGGGCCAAAGGAACATGAAAAGATATTCAACATCACTAATTATTAGAGAAATGCAGATAAAAACTACAATGATGTATCACTTCACACTAGTCACAATGATGATCATCAAAAAGTCTATAAAGCAATAAAAGCTGGAGAATGTGTGGAAAAAAGGGAACCCTCCTTTACCATTGGTGGGACTGTAGATTGGTACAGTCACAATGGAGTACATTACAGAGATTCCTTAAAAAACTAACACTAGAGCTACAATATGACCCAACAATCCCACTCCTGGGTGTTTATCCAGAGAAAACCATGGTTCAAAAAGATGCATGCAGCCCAGTGTCCATTGCTGTACTGTTTACAATAGCCAAGATATGGAAGCAATATAATGAATGAATAAGGAAGATGTGGTATACATATATACAATGGATTATTACTTGGCCTTTAAAAAGAACGAAATAAGTCCACTTGCAGCAGTATGGATGGACCTGAAGCTTATCATACCAAATGAACTAAGTCAGACAGAGAAAGATAGATATCATGTGATTTTGCTTATATGAGAAATCTAAACAAAAAATGGTGCAAATGAATTTATTTGCAAAACAGAAATGTTCACAGACTTAGAGCATGAATTTATGGTTACTGGGGGAAATGAGAGGGGAGGAATAGTCTGGGAGTTTGGGATTGGCATGTACACACTATCATACTTAAAGCAGAAAAGCAACAAGGACCTACTATATAGTACAGGGAACTTGGCTCAATATTCTAGATTAACCAAAATAGGAAAAGAATTTAAAAAAAAAAAAAAACTTGTATGGGTATAACTGAATCTCTTTGCTGTACACCTGTAACTAACAAATCATTACTAATCAACTATACTCCAATATAAAATAAAAATTAAAATAAATAATGTAGCCAATGAGAAAACAATAAAATATATACACTCTATAAAAAAAGGATAAGGTCTTATCTGAAACCTCAAAGATGGGGATACAAAGGTTCCTGGTGAAAACCTGAGATGAAAGTGTATTCCAGGCAGAGAGAATAATAATAATGTAACAATGTGGAAAATTTTGAGCCTGGGAGGTGGAGAGCAGCAAGAAATTACAAGCAGTTCAATACTGCTGAATGGGGAAGGGAGTGACTTTTGAGGGTAGCATTTGCCTGGGAGAGTTATATGAGATGAGTTAGAGTTAGTCGCTCAGTCGTCTCCAACTCTTTGCCACCCATGGACTGTAGCCCACCAGGCTCCTCTGTCCATGGAATTCTCCAGACAAGAATACTGGAGTGGGTTGCCATTTCATTCTCCAAATATGAGATGAGGCAGGGAGAACTGAAAGGTACAACATCACAAAAAATTTTCATATAGACAATGGACACACTGAGTAATTTAAAATGGGGGAGATGAATGGAAAAGAGATCAGTAATGAGGATGCAAAATAGGGAAAGAGAAAAAAGGCAGAAGATAAGACTTTGTGACTGTTTAAAAGTGGGACCAACCAAGAGGATGGTCCTCTCATTCTGTGGGAAATACTGGGGCAGAGTGGGCTTGGGATAAGAAAAGCTAGTTCCAAAATCTGTCAACAATATTGTGCCACAAATAGAAGTGTTTTCAAAATATCCTTAAGATTATCTTATAGACGTTTAAATGTGTTTTTGCTTAGCCTTTCAAACCCTCTATATTCTCCCACTTGCTTGACAATGTCACTCTACATCATCAGAATATATAGCATCACCTACTGGTACCTGTATGTTTGTGTACATCATCAGAGTGTTCTTATTCTCTTGGTCCATGATAGACACAGAAAAATAGAGAAAGAAAATAAGCAGGAAACAATGTCCCGCGTTTATGCTATCCTGCTGCTGCTGCTAAGTCGCTTCAGCCGTGTCCGACTCTGTGCGACCCCATAGACAGAAGTCCACTAGGCTCCCCCGTCCCTGGGATTCTCCAGGCAAGAACACTGGAGTGGGTTGCCATTTCCTTCTCCAATGCATGAAAGTGAAAAGTGAAAGTGAAGTCGCTCAGTCGTGTCCGACTCTTAGCGACCCCATGGACTGGAGCCTACCAGGATCCTCCGTCTATGGGATTTTCCAGGCAAAAGTACTGGGGTGGGGTGCCATTGCCTTCCCCAAGCAGTTAATAAAAAAAATATATTGGTATCAGCTTTCTTTGCTTCCAGTACTGCTCTTCAAAACAATACAGAGATTTTTTTATATCCTTCTTTGTTCTTTTGTGAACTTTTTCATATTCTGTACAACAAGCCTGAATTGTTTTTATGACCAAAAGAAAAATGCGTTTAACAACAATACCACCCCAAAAAAATCCTTGAGCAGTAACAGGGAGTGGTGAAAGTGCAAACAAAAATGCACACCCACCATATAACTACTGTATAGAAAAAGGTAGGGTAAATATACAAGGAAATGTGTGTTATGATACGTACATGCCATCCATGTGAACAAAATATAAAAAACAAGTCTGGTGGAACAGGGCTGTGGCTTCCATGCTGCTACATGGACAAAGCACCATTCCACTAGGCTAAGAGATTTGACTTTTTATAGTTGAGGCTTTAAGAAATACCACAGAGTGGTGGCCTGCTTTAATTCAGTGAGCTATAGCTCTCCACATAATATATGGGTAAGTTTACTCAAAGCACTTTTTATGAGCTATCAATCTGTTTTCCAGCCTGCATTTGGCTACAGTTCAGGTAGCAAAGGAGAAAGGAGGAATTGTTCCATGGTTTTTGCGCTAGGGGAAATAACTGTTACCCATTACTTTAGTGAATTGTATGTGAAGTAATTGCTGTTCTCCTGCTGTGTTTTGTAGTATTATTCATGTAAACCTATGTAAAGCTAGGTCTATATGCCATCTAATCAGTTTTGTCAAAAGTGGATGTCTGTATACATGTGCCTGGATAGTTGGAAGTGCTAGTTTTGTCATCTCGTGTTGAGATATCGGTGAAGACATATTGAGTCCTTCCTCTTGAAATCTGTTCAGTCTGTCTGTGTCTACCCACACTATAAGAAATTTGTGCCATCATTGTTTTTCTTCTCTACACACTGAATGATGATTTCATGTTAGTCCTCTAGCATTATCTTACTCCAAAATCTTTTGTGAATGAGTTTCTTAAGTTTCAGTGAGGATGCTGAAAATACAAACTATTCTACCCTCTTTTCTCATCTTCTTTTAACCCTCTCACTGAGGTTCATGTAAGTGTGGCTAGTAACAGGAGGAGAGAGAGAATGAAAGAGATACAGGTGGGGGAGAGAGGGAAAAAGATGCACACATTAACCAACAGTTTTCTTTTATGAACAAGAAAATTGGCTGTTTTCCTATTAGCATATGAGGAACCTAAGAATGTCCCTTGTTGTCAAGGCAACAGCTGTTCCTTGGGTGGCTGCAATAGAAAAGAAGCCAGAGCAATCTTTATAGGATCAAGTCTTTTTTATCATCAAATCATAGAAAGGAAACTTGAGAGTGTACCCAGCCTATTCTCCTGCCTTTAGTTAAGATCCACTAAAATAATTTGAAACTAATACAAAAAAAAGTCTAAATTTAAATAATTCTACAAATGTTGCATAGTATTAATTAGTAATCATTTGCAATGTTTTATAGTTTTCATTACTTAGAAATTTTTTTTTCAATCATCCTAACTTAAATCTTCTGTGCTGCAGTTTGAAAGCCACTTCCTATTATTCTAATATCAGTGGAAATAAACAACTGTACACTTTCCTCTCTAAGAGAATCTTGCCTGTACTAAGAGAAAAAAAAAGTCTGACAAATTCCTCAAAGTGAATAACGCTAAGTTCTTTCATCTTTTCAGCCATTTGTGTTATAGGTCTCTGATGACATCCTATACTCTGTAAGACCATACCTATTCAAGAAACCCACTCCTATCTTGTTACTTATCTGAAAGCCTGATCAATGGTGCCCAAAAGAGTAGGACACAACCCAGTTCTCAGTCTATCTATTCAACTCTTTTAGGTTACAGTAATCTTTAGATTTACATTTATCATACATTGTTTTGCACAGATTGGTTGATAGAGCTTTTGCTTCGTGGTTTGATCATAATCATTCATTCCTCACCAGATACTTGGGCAATTGATTTTCCTTCTTCAAATGGACTACTATCACTTTTCCTGGTAGAAGTGTATTTTCTTGCTTCTTTCTTTCAAGGAGAAGCTCATGCTCTCCCTCCCTCATACTGGCAGGCTTAATAAGCTTACTTTCTGTGCCACTGTCCAGGTTACTAATTAATATATGCTGAGCACTAGCCACAGGAAAGCATAATGGAAGTATATTCTAAAAGATACCCACATTGTTCAGTCGCACAGAAAATTTATCACCTAAAACCATAAATATCCTCCTCACTGTATTTCTCACTGTATTATTTTTGCTTATGGGATTAGTTCTTCAGCCATAGATGACATACTTTCTGGTCCTAATTTTTCTTATCTTTAAAATGAAGGGACTGCAAATACAGACTAATAGTTAACATTTATTGATCCCTTTCTCTATGAGAGGCTCTACTGTGAATCATCTCATTTCAGTTTCACAGCAATCCTAAAATGTAGATATTTTTATTGTCATTCCTATTTTATATTAAACCAAAGTGAAGCTTAGAATGGTCAAGTCACTTTTCCAAAACAACATGGCTATCAGGCGATGGAGCCAGAATTTGGCCTGACTTCTCATAGCTCAGTTGGTAAAGAATCTGCCTGCAATGCAGAAGACCCTGGTTTGATTCCCGGGTCAGGAAGATACCCTGGAGAAGGGAAAGGCTACCAACTCCACTGTTCTTGGGCTTCCATTGTGGCTCAGCTGGTAAAGAATCTGCCTGCAATGCAGGAGACCTGGGTTTGATCCCTGGATTGGGAAGATCCCCTGGAGAAGGGAAAGGCTGCCAACTCCATCATTCTCGCCTGGAGAATTCGATGGACTGTATAATCCATGGACTCGCAAAGAGTTGGACACAACTATGCAAATTTCACTTCACTTCACTTCCTATACTTTTAACTAGTCTGCCATGGGAGCAGGAAAATGGGTACTCCACTCACATGCTGCTTTAATTGGTAGGATCTTTCTGAAAGGTAACTTGATAATATCAGAATCCTTTAAAAGATGTGCATCCTTTTCTCTTTCTTTGTTATTTTTTATTTAACAAAAATCTATATAATACTTACTATCTGCCATTAACTTCCCTAAGCACTTTTTCACATATTAAAAATAAACTTTTATGCTGACTTTAGATCTACTTTACAAAAAAGCAAATTGAGGCACTTAGAAACTAAAGAATTTTCCTAAAGTTTCACAGTTTATAAGGTGTGAAGCTGGGTTGTGGCTAGCTCCTGAATCATACATTGATAAGAAAAGACAGTAAATGAGACACTATTATAGTATACCTAATTTTTATTTAGAAAATAGACATTTATATTCATACACGGACACACGAAAAACTAGAATACAAAAACAACAAAATTAAACAGTGATGAGGCTATATATGGGTGATTTTTTCCTTGAATATATCTATGTTTTTCTTCTTTATACATCTATATTTCATACAGATATATGAAAGTGAAAGTGTTAGTCACTTAGTCATGTCTGATTCTTTTCAATCCCATGCACTGTAGTCCTTCAGGCTCCTCTGTCTGTGAAATTCTCCAGGCAAGAATATTAGAGTGGGTTGCATTCCCTTCTCCAGGGGATCTTCCCAACCCAGGGACTGAACCTGGACCTCTCGCATTGCAGGCAGATTCTTTACTGTTTGAACCGTCAGGGAAGCCCATATGCATAGCAATTCTTAGTTTAAAAGTAAGCTAAAAAGATTGTAATAAGGTTCCTCTGGAGTCTTTTGGCAGTGTATGATGCTTATATTGCACAAATTTCTGTGAACAGCCATACTTGGAACAAACTTTGACTGGAAATCTATTTCGGTAGTCCATCCTTTATTAATATCAGCCTTGCAAGCAAGGAGGATTATTTTATTTGCTTTAATTATGATATCTAGTGAACAACCCTAATTTATGAATTTGGAAAACCTCATCCTAGATCCATCAATATGACAAACCATTTAAGTCCTCTTGCTATATCTCTGGGTTATGTTGAAGTTATTTGTGGTTCTGGGATAGAGTGATGGTTAAGAGCCATTTCGGAGGGCTCTAGTTCCATTCTTAATTCCACCACATATTTTAGCTGTGTGAACGTGAACTTTATAGGATTCATTTCCCTTATCAATAAAATGAGAATTCTAACAGCATTGAGCATTAAACTTCAAGGCTTTTGAGAGTATTAATTGAGATAATCTATGTAAAATACCACTATATCAGGTACAAAATAGGATAGGTGTTTTCTTATAACTGCTTATTATTGCTTAATGTTCATTTTTAAAGTACTTTTGAGATTCTCTAGTAAAAGTTACCATGCACTTTCTTCAGGTATATTCATCTGAGGGATTTAAATTTTTCTTTAGTAAGGAGATGAGAAAAACCAAAGCATCATCTATGATCTGATATACTTAAACACTTGTTAAACTTCAATATTTTAAATGATCCCTATGGTTTGCTAACATCGGTTTTTATAATGCATTTGATTACTACACCTATAATGATTATAATGATTTTATGAACTAGTCAGGATCCAGAACAGAATGGCAAACCACTCCAGTATGCTTGTCTGGAGAATCCCTTGGACTGAGGAGTCTGGCGGGCTGCAGTCCAGCGGGGGCAAAGAGTTGGACATGACTGAGCGACTGACACTTCCACAGTTTCAGAATCTATAGTCAATTTATACTTGATTTGGCTATGCTACAAACTATTCGCTTTTGTGTATAGTCTCAGATTAAGCTGTGGCCCCTCATACACACTAATCCTAATCAGACACCCATGCTATGTTGTTTGACTATTGCCAGTTTCTATGGGAAAGGAACATGAGATTAAATTCTGTGTGTTATAGAAAATAGCAATGAAATAGAGTAATCCTGTAGCATTCTATGGCCTTGCCCAAGAGAGACTTCTTCCATGTTTCTCTGCCAGTGCAGGGAAGAATGAATGAGTGCACACATGTACACACATACACACACATACACACACACACACACACACACACACACACCCCTAAACGTCTTTCAGTAAAATAAATTAAGAAAGTAGTATTTGCATCCTTCTAGCATTGTTTCTTCTGAATTCTGAAGAAACAGCTTGAGGAAAACCCTTGCTGTCTTTTGTGAATAGAGTCATTACACCAAAATCTGAATTGTCTTTTCAACTGGATTCGGTCTGTGAGTCAAAGCAGAGCTTGTGTTGTTATATGTCTCCCTACCCCTCTCCAATCCCCACATTAGTTGAGCCTCACTGCTCTTCTCTGTAATCCTCCTAGCCCCACTCTCCAGGTTGGTTGAGGCTCACTGCTCCAACAAGTAAAGCACTCCTGACACAAAGGGGGACAGCAGGGGCAGTGTGGAGGAAATCAGATAACGCACACTCCAGCTTGACAGACTTGCTTCCCTCCAAGTGTCATATTATAAACTGGCCAAGTGAAGCAGGAATGTATTATTCTGTCTTATCTTGCAGTTGAAAGGGGTTGCAGCCTCCTTATTGGTAAGGTTTTGGTCTTGTTGCCAAAGGATTCTCCCTTTCAACTGCTTCCCGTCTCCTACCCTCTGTGAGCTGTTTTGACTTGAACTTGCTCCAGGATGAGAGATCATGACCTGTCAGGACCAGCTGATGTCACTGCTACACAGGTTTTATGAAGAACAGGTCAATTCTGAAGTCAAATTAGAAATGTCTACAACTGGAGGGAGAGTTTAGGGACTCCTCAGAGATACCTCAGATACCTCAGAGATAACCTAGATTTAGAGTTTCTCACCCCCTCCCCAGGACTGGCTTTAGTTTTCTCCCAGGGAAACCTTTGCTCTGGGATCACTGTCTTCCTATCTCAGAGAAAAGCATGCAAACATATACGCATATATACACATCCTTCAGAGTCAGAATCTGCTTCTAATGGCTCCAGAGTTGGTTTTCTCAAGCTTCACAAGCGAATCTGATGCCTAATCTGAACTTTGAGTGAGAATGACTGCCCACAGCATTCCTATAGTCCCAACTAGAGTCAAATTCAAGGACTAACTTTTAAAATTTATGAGCCATTCTAATAAAGCAAAATGCCCTGCAGCTCAAAGTTCCTCTTATTGCTGATAATCAATAATAAAACGTACAGCACTACTTTTGAAAAAATATCCAAAACACATACCTAGTTTTTATTCAGTGTTGTGAGTAAATGGCTTAGTATGCCAGAACCAAAAGCATAGCCTTTTTGCAGCATAATTTATTTTACAAAGATCAGCACATGACCGTCATCCAATTGTTCTTTGGTAACCTTGAAGAAAATTATTTAAGGTATCTGAAGTTTGGTCTCATTATGGGTAAAATGTATTCTCTATTTCATACAATTTTCTAAGGATTACAGATAAGTATATACCCTTGCTCAACATGCAGTTGGTAGATAGGATCATTCAGTTCCAAAGGGAAAGTTGGGTTCCTTCCCTTTTATATTTCTGTACCTCCCTTACAAACAGCTAGACTTTGTTTTCCACTGAACCAAAGACCTTAATTTACCCATTTGTCCGTGATGCTAAATAGCTACTCTATTCGAGGACTTAGGAAAGTAATGCACGCTATCCTAGGAATTCAAAGGCATGTATAGGTAATATTTCATTAAACCGCATAAAAGTCTGATGTTGAAGGAAGCAAAGATTCTCATTTTCATTATACAGGCACTTGAATTTTTTGAGGTTGTATGCTTCCAAGAAAACAACCAATCTGTGACCAAGATGTAATTAAGACCCACGATTTCTAATTCCCAGGCTTTGACTCCAACCTCTGAAAATGCTTCAATTCAATGAAACTAATGGCACTTCGGTCTCTGGAATTAGATCCTGTTATCAATGACTTCCACATGGAAAGATCATTCCAAAATGTGTAATTAACCAAGAAAATGCAAATAAACCAATTTGTACCTGCTATTTAGAGGTAAGACACAGAAGTGGTTTGAGTTCATTATTTGAAAACTACCCTTTTTCTGCTTTGAATGTAGCTTATGTTCTTCACTTGTTCACATATTTTTCAAAAATTACTTTTTCAGTGAAATATTGTAGATCATTAGTGATTCTATTACCAGCACAGAGCTTGGAACAGAGAGAGAAATACATGTCATCAGGCACAATCGCAGAAAACCCTTCTTTGAACAACCTTAACAATTCAATGTAGTAAATATATTTTTTTAATTCTATTGTGTACTAAGCTCTGTGCTGAATGGGGTATGAGTCAAGCTCCAGTCTAGTCCAGTGGGAAACATGGTAACACTTGGCAAATATTACTAAATGATTGAACCTAATGGAATAGGAAAATAATTAGCTATACCTTCAAAAAAAGCAGATGGCAATTGTATAATAAAGTAGATCTATAAGGTTACAGTCTAGAAAGGCTTCATAGAGGAAGAAATATTTAATGTGGATGGATCTGGAGGACTATTTATTTTAAGTGACAGACTCAATTCTAAAAAAAGAAGAAGAAGATTATGATTTGGTACTGTTAGATCAAGGTCTGAAACATCCCGACTCTCTCAGTCTCCCCAACTCTCTTATCTGATTCTCTTTGCATGTTGGCCTCAGAACCTCCTACTACACGTGAGCTTTCTCCTTGTCCTAGGAAACATGGTCACCAGCAGCTTTGGGCTAAATGTCACTCCAAAGTAATGATTCAGAAGGCAAGGGTATCTCTTGAGTACCTGCAATCTTGGAAGGACTCCAACTGGCCCAGTTTGGATTACGTGGTCACACTTCAGTCAATCATTGTGACCACAAGCATGATGATGTATATGGCCTCGGTTGGTGGGCAAGGCTTTTAGAAATACATCATTGCAAAGTGAGAGAAGCAAGTTTTCCCAGAAATAGGAGTTCTGGGTGGATCAAAAGAAATCCACTGCAGTCCAGAAAAATAAACTGGCTACTCCCATGCTAAGATGGAAAGAAGAGTCATTCTGAGCAGATAGTTAGAGCAAAGGCTAGAAGATGGATAACACTGGATGGTATTGGTGGTAGTAAGGTAAGGTTAGACTGAAGTAAGGTAAGGCTAAAGAGCCTCTTGATGAAAGTGAAAGAGGAGAGTGAAAAAATTGGCTTAAATCTCAACATTCAGAAACTAAAATCATGGCATCTGGTCCCATCAAGGCAAATAGATGGGGAAACAGTGGAAACAGTGGCGGACTTTATTTTTTGGGCTCCAAAATCACTGTAGGTGGTGACTGCAGCCATGAAATTAAAAGACGCTTACTCCTTGGAAGGAAAGTTACGACCAACCTAGATAGCATATTCAAAAGCAGAGACATTACTTTGCCAACAAAGGTCTGTCTAGTCAAGGCTATGGTTTTTCCAGTGGTCATGTATGGATGTGAGAGTTGGACTATCAAGAAAGCTGAAGGCAAAAGAATTGATGCTTTTGAACTGTGGTGTTGGAGAAGACTCTTGAGAGTCCCTTGGACTGCAAGGAGATCCAACCACTCCATCCTAAAGGAGATCAGTCCTGGGTGTTCATTGGAAGGACTGATGTTGAAGCTGAAACTCCAATACTTTGGCCATCTGATGGGAAGAACTGACTCATTTGAAAAGACCTTGATGCTGGGAAAGATTGAAGGTGGGAGGAGAAGGGACAGCAGAGGATGAGATGGTTGGATGGCATCACCAACTCAATGGACATGAGTTTGAGTAAACTCTGGGAATTGGTGATGGACAGGGAGGCCTGGAGTGCTGCAGTCCACAGGGTAGCAAAGAGTCGGACATGACTGAGCTACTGAACTTACTGAAGATAAGTTTACTTACCTTGCTGCTGCTAAGTCGCTTCAGTTATGTCTGACTCTGTGCGACCCCATAGACGGCAGCCCATCAGGCTCCCCCATCCCTGGGATTCTCCAGGCAAGAACACTGGAGTGGGTTGCCATTTCCTTCTCCAATGCATTAAAGGAAACGTGAAAGTGAAGTTGCTCAGTCATGTCCGACTCTTGGCGACCCCATGGACTGCAGCCTACCAGGCTCCTCCATCCATGGGATTTTCCAGGCAAGAGTACTGGAGTGGGGTGCCATTGTCTTACCTTACCTTACCTTAATGGGAAAGAACGGAAGGTTGGTTGAGGTCAATAATGTACACATTTGAAGCCCTATAAAGAATTTGGTGTTCCTAAGCAGGGTACAGGTTTTTAAGGTTTGAGAGTTACATAATACACTCTGTATTTCAGAAAAATGCTTTTCCAATATCATGGAGTATATGCTAGACAGAAATACTAGAGACAAGGAGATTGGGTAGAAAGGTATGGTGGGCATGTTGTTTTGTCTGAAAGCCTTCATTTCCTAGTGAGAACTTCCTCTCCCTCTGTGTGATCTTAGTGAGACTATCTGTCAATCAATGTCTCACACAGAACGAAAAGATTGGGTCAATTTTAATGCTGTATTTCCTGGAACACACAATCGGTTCATGACAAACATGTGACTCAAGCAAAGCCAATCAGAGTTCTTTCCTGAAGTTAACTCACAGATCCTTTCAGAAAAATAATCTAAAGGTACAGGCCAAGAGCTCCCACCCCATGGGCAGAGGAGCCTGGTGGGTTTATAGTCCATGGGGTCACAAAGAGTCTGATGCAGCTTAGTCACTAAGCATACACATACACATCCTGTCATTACACAGAGTCTGTGTAAAATAGAATCTAACATAAAAGAAAAAAATATGTAAAAGGAGAAAAAAAGCTCTACAGACATTGTGTCAACCCTGGGTGAGAGTGAAATTCCCAGTTGCTTGTGTCAATATCATTCATCTTTCATTTGTCTCTTAATTGCATTTACCTCAAAAAGTACCTGTCATTTATTGAACACCTATTAGATATTAGGCATGGTACTGGGTACTTTATGTACATTATAATATTAAGTCTTTATAATAACCTCAAAAATAAATATTATGATTCCCTATTTTATAGGAGGAAAAACCATAGGTTTGAGACTAATATATCTATACTAGTGTTTGCCTCTGGAGTGGATGGGACTGTTCACAGACAACCTGTGCAAATGAGCTCAGTCACTTTAGTCATGTCCAACTCTTTGCAACCCTATGGACTATAACCCACCAGGCTCCTGTGTCATGGGATTCTCCAGACTAGAATACTGGAGTGGATTGCCATGCCCTCCTCCAGGGGATCTTCCTGACCCTGGGATCAAACCTGAGTTTCCTGCATCTCTTGCATTGCTGGCAGATTATTTACCACTGAACCACCAGGGAAGCCCCACAGACAGCCCATAAAATGAGAAGAAAAAAAAAAGATGGCAGAAAATGAATCTTCTAGATTTGAAAACATCAGCATTTAAAGAGTAGGCCTTTGTTCCTGCCCCTCTAAAGTGCTCTTCTCCTGTCTACCTTGTGTATGGCTAGACATTGGTAATGACATTACACAAGTATGATACCTCTTCCATTCTACATCCTCCAATAGAACTGAATGCTTCAACCTTTGTGCTAGGCCCCTGGAACTTTGCACAGTAATATTCTTATCACAGTTCTTATAATACTTTTATTCTATAGCAACAAGAACAAAAGCACAGAGATCAGATTTGGACAAACCTGCGTTGAATTTCCACTCTATGATCCACAAGTTATGTGGCCTTTAGTAAATTATCTATCTTTTTTTGAGTCATGATTTTCTCCTACATGAAAAGAGGATGAAAATATCTCTTTTTGAGAATAAAGAAGATAGCTGTAAAACTCTGGTACAGAAGCTAGCACACAGAAAACACAAGACTACGAACAGACATGCTTTGTGTATGAATCTATTTCTACTTTTCAGATTTCTCCCATGTCTTATTCATGTTTATTTCTCTGTTCTCTGACAGAGCATGTGGTACCTGATGACCACTCAGGAAATATATGCTTAATTCACACAGGAGTAGATACAGAGTCAGAGAAACAAGAGGACAATCAGGAGAGAGCAGTCACATGAAAAGATGTAGGAAGAGCATTTCAAGAAATAGGAGCGATGAACAGTACCAAATGCTCTAGAGGGATCTGAAAGAACAAGGTCTGCAAATATGGCATGAGATTCCACAGACAGGACTTCAATCACTTAGTGATTCTAGTGAAATGTTGAATCTCAAAAGAGATTACAGTGCGTGAGGCATAAATGGGATAAGGAGATCAGAAGGCAGAAAGTCTAGATAACTTTTGCCATAAGTTGACTAATAAAGGGAAAGAAAGAAACCTGGAGGTAGTTCGAAAGTGAAACAAGAAGGACAATTCTTGTACAGTAGAAAAAAAAAAATGTTAAATGTATTTAACCAAAAGTGAGGACATGATTGGGTCAGAAAAAGTATCTGATACGTGTGTGTGTGTTCTTACTAGCTCAGTCGTGTCTGACTCTTTGCAACCACATGAACTGTAGCCTACCAGGCTCCTCTGTCCATGGGGATTCTCCAGGAAAAAATACAGGAGTTGCCATGCTCTGCTCCAGGGGATCTTCCCAACCCAGGGACTGAACCCAAGACTCCTGCAGTGCAGGCAGATTCTTTACCATCTGAGCCACCAGAGAAGCCCCATCTGATACTTCAGTTTAGTTCAGTTCAGTTCAGTCACTCAGTCATGTCCAACTCTTTGCAACCCCATGAACTGCAGCACACCAGGCCTCCCTGTCCAACACCAACTCCTGGAGTTCACTCAAACTCATGTCCATCGAGTCGGTGATGCCATCCAGCCATCTCATCCTCTGCTGTTCCCTTCTCCTCCCACCTTCAATTTTTCCCAGCATCAAGGTCTTTTCAAATGAGTCAGCTCTTCGCATGAGGTGGCCAAAGTATTGGAGTTTCAGCTTCAACATCAGTCCTTCCAATGAACACCCAGGACTTATCTCCTTTAGGATGGACTAGTTGGATCTCCTTGCAGTCCAAGGGACTCTCAAGAGTCTTCTCCAACACCACAGTTCAAAAGCATCAACTCTTCGACACTTAGCTATTTTCATAGTCCAACTCTCACATCCATACATGACCACAGGAAAGACCATAGCCTTGACTAGACAGACCTTTGTTGGCAAAGTAATGTCTCTGCTTTTGAATATGCTATCTAGGTTGGTCATAACTTTCCTTCCAAGGAGTAAGCGTCTTTTAATTTCATGGCTGCAGTCACCATCTGCAGTGATTTTGGAGCCCAGAAAAATAAAGTCTGACACTGTTTCCACTGTTTCCCCATCTATTTCCCATGTAGTGATGGGACCAGATGCCATGATCTTCGTTTTCTGAATGTTGAGCTTTAAGCCAACTTTTTCACTCTCCACTTTCACTTTCATCAAGAGGCTTTTTAGTTCGTCTTCACTTTCTGCCATAAGGTTGGTGTCGTCTGCATATCTGAGGTTACTGATATTTCTCCCAGCAATCTTGATTCCAGCTTGTGCTTCTTCCAGTCCAGCGTTTCTCATGATATACTCTGCATATAAGTTAAATAAGCAGGGTGACAGTATAGCCTTGATGTACTCCTTTTCCTATTTGGAACCAGTCTGTTGTTCCATTTCCAGTTCTAACTGTTGCTTCCTGACCTGCACATAGATTTCTCAAGAGGCAGGTCAGGGGGTCTGATATTCCCATCTCTTTCAGAATTTTCCACAGTTGATTGTGATCCACACAGTCAAAGGCTTTGGCATAGTCAATAAAGCAGAAATAGATGTTTTTCTGGAACTGTCTTGCTTTTTCAGTGATCCAGCAGATGTTGGCAATTTGATCTCTGGTTCCTCTGCCTTTTCTAAAACCAGCTTGAACATCTGGAACTTCACGGTTCACATATTGCTGAAGCATGGCTTGGAGAATTTTGAGCATTACTTTACTACTTAGAAATGGGCAAAAACAATTATTGAATGTCCTCCTGGGCCCCTCCAAGTATTTTACAACTATGAGGAGATGGAAGTTAACTTGTTAAAAAAAAAAAAAAAAAAAAAAAAAACCTGGGTAGTACTGCAAATTATTCTTGGCAATAGCTGCAAATGGATTTTTTTCTGAAAGAGATAAAATTGATTTTTGCCCTATAGAAAAGATAAACCCAAACATACCATTTGGATAATATCCCAAAAGATATAACCAGTTTTCTATCTATTAGTAAGTTTATTTCAGCATTCCCAGCTACTCTGTTTTTCAAATTCTCCTTCACCAGACATAATTATTTCAATAACATTCTTTCATTGATTAATGACCTGAATAAACTTTTTGCCAAATGTTTGTTTTATATTGTTTGAGAGTCATTTGTATGAGTGGATGAAATTCATATATTAACACTGAAAATTATGATTTAGCAGTGGAAGGGCACTGATGAAGGACAGAGAATAGAGAGTTGACTGCACAAGATCCTGGAAAACAAATTCAGTTAGAGACTGGTTTTGGATGAAGCATCTCCTCTTTAGGAAGAAGGGAAAAGACAAAGAACTTTCTTTTTCTCCTTTTTGTGTATTTAAGAAGTATTTTATTTTTAATTAATTTTTTTAATTAAATTTTATTTTGCTTAACTTTACAATATTGTATTGCTTTTGCCATACATCGAGATGGATCCGCCATCAGTATACCCGTGCTCCCCATCCTGAACCCTCCTCCCTCCTCCTTCCCCATACCATCCCTCTGGGTCGTCCCAGTGCACCAGCCCCAGGCATCCGTTATCAGGCATCATACCTGGACTGGCGACTTGTTTCAGATATGATATTATACATATTTCAATGCTATTCTCCTAAATCATCCCACCCTCTCCCAGTCCCAGAGTCCAAAAGTCTGTTCTATACCTCAGTGTCTCTTTTGCTGTCTCGTAAACAGGGTTATTGTTACCATCTTTCTAAATTCCATATATATGCGTTAGTATACTGTATTTGTGTTTTTCTTTCTGGCTTACTTCACTCTGTATAATAGGCTCCAGTTCCATCCACCTCATTAGAACTGATTCAAATGTATTCTTTTTAATGGCTGAGTAATACTCCATTGTGTATATGTACCACCACTTTCTTATCCATTCATCTGCGGATGGACATCTAGGTTGCTTCCAAGTCCTGGCTATTGTAAACAGTGCTGAAATGTCTGTACAATTTGTAAAGGTTACTTTCCAATTACAGTTACTACAAAATATCATTATATTCCCCATGTTGTATCTTTGAGCCTCTCTCACACCCAGTGGTTTGTACCTCCAGCTCCGCCAGCACTATATTCTCCCTTCTCCCCTTTCCCCACTGGTAACCACTAGTTCATTCTCTATATCTGTGAGTCCGCTTGTTTTTTGTTATAGTCATGACTTCGTTTTATTTTTTTAGGTTCCATATATAAATGTTATCACGCAGTATTTGTCTTTGTCTGACATATCTTGATGGAAGTATATAAGTCAAAATCTTGATCATGTATTGTCTGATTTACTCTCCACTGACAATATAACAAAATGATGAACTCACTTCATACTAGAGCTCTTTCATTGTCCCCTCTTTTTTGAGGCCATGGTAAATGCAGTGCATTCAGTTAGTATGAAGAGACACTAAACACTTTTTTTTTTTAAATGGGACGTATCTGTACTGCCGCTTTTCAAGAAAATAACAAAACATATTTTCCTGCAACTCAAATATCTGTTATGTTCTCCTGATTTAAAGACATTACCTGAAATGTTGCTGCTTTCTGGGAACACTCAAACACGATGTTCCAGGAACACAGGGAACACTCAAAACATTCTTATCAAGTATAAGGTCAATTTGGCATTATCTATTAAGAGACTTCAAGATGTAAATTCTGATTTAGCAATTCCACTTCAAGGAATGTATCCTAAATAAACAATCAAAGGCTAATATTGCATTTTAAAATGTTCATTGTCACAGTGTTTATTATGGAGAAAAAAAATAAGTTACTGTTTTTCAGTGGGGAAATGGATCAAAAAATTTTAGTACAGTAGATTACTGTCCTATCAGTACAATCGCATTTTTAAAGAGTATATGATGACACAAGATAAATGTAAGCAACAAAATCCTAAATAAAAAAAATGAGACAATTACACATGCATTTGAAGCCAATTTTGTGAAATGTACACATAAAGAGAGTGAAAAGAAATGCAAATATCAAAATTTATTTCCTGAAATTAGATAATAAGCTTTCAGACAGAGACATTTGTATGTTAAAATAGTAACTATCTCTCAGTTAGAAATGACATTATTTTCTTTACCTACTTTTGCAGATTATGCACATTGGCTAAATTAAAATACTTCCTTTTTAGTTAAAAAGGAGTTAAGATACAAACATTTCTATTGTTACAATAAGAAGAGATTAAAAGCATTTTTCTTTTAACCTCAGCTTTTAGGAGGTCACTGCAACCCTGTGATTCTATATCATTTCAAATCTAAGTTAAGGTACTTTTTTTTTTCTTTGCTGTCAAGTGGTTAAAACATATACACACTGCTATATTTATAATAGATAACCAGCAAGAACCTACTGTATAGCACAGGGAACTCTGTCCAATATTCTATAATAACCTAAATTGGAAAAAAAAAAACTTGAAAAAGAAGGTACGTGTATATGTATAACTGAATCATGTTGCTGTGCACCTGAAACTATCACTATACTATCACTATATATTAACTATACTTCAATATAAAATGAAAATTAAAAAAAAATCAAAATCAGATATAACTAAGTAAAGCAACCTATCAATGCCCCAAACTTGTGAATCACCTAGAGTTATCTCTCTTTCCAGTCTACATACATCATCTGGCCTTAAGAATGGTATGTTTCCCCCTTAGTAGTCTTCAGTCTACTTTTTTTTATCACCACCACTATTGTGTTCAGTTCACCACCATCTTTTTCCTAGATTTTTTTCACAGCTTTTTAAATTGTCTGTGTACTTTCAGCCTTGCCCCCTCCCCTTCAGCCCAGCTAGTAAGCATAGTGATTATCCTGAATTTCAAATCTGACAAAGTATCAATAAAATCCTTCAGAGGCTTCCCATACCCAGTGTTCAGGAGACAAAGTCTCAACTCTTTAACACTGTTCATGATAGCCTCGTCTTATGGAGTCTACTTAATTCTCCAGCCTTATGTCTTCTAGCCTCCTTGTCACACTCTATGCCCCAGCACTAGCAAACACTAGCATCAGAACCCTTAGAATATACCATGTCCTTAGTCATGTCCTCTTTGATCTTTGTACAGTCTGGTCTCTATGCCTTGAATGTTTTCTTCTTTCTCCCCTTCTCATTGTGCCTAACAATAGCTGATACCTGGTTATCCTCCAGGTCTTAGCTTTTCTTAGCTTTTTCTGCAGGAGGCTTTCCTTGACCTCTTTGTGTGATGTGCCTTACCACTTGCACCCATGTCATTCTATTCAGAAAACTAAGATCATGGCATTTGGTCCCATCACTTCATGGCAAATAGATGGGGAAACAGTGGAGACAGTGGCTGACTTTGTTTTTCTGGGCTCCAAAATCACTGCAGATGGTGACTGCAGCCATGAAATTAAAAGACGCTTACTCCTTGGAAGGAAAGTTATGACTAACCTAGATAGCATATTCAAAAGCAGAGACATTACTTTGCCAACAAAGGTTCATCTAGTCAAGGCTATGGTTTTTCCAGTGGTCATGTATAGATATGAGAGTTGGACTATAAAGAAAGCTGAGCGCCGAAGAATTGATGCTTTTGAACTGTGGTGTTGGAGAAGACTCTTGTGAGTCCCTTGGACTGTAAGGAGATCCAACTAGTCCATCCTAAAGGAGATCAGTCTTGGGTGTTCATTGGAAGGACTGATGTTGAAGCTGAAACTCCAGTACTTTAGCCACCTGATGTGAAGAGCTGACTCATTTGAAAAGACCCTGATGCTGGGAAAGATTGACGGCAGGAGGAGAAGAGGACGACAGAGGATGAGATGGTTGGATGGCATCACCGACTTGATGGACATGGATTTGGGTAGACTCCGGGAGTTGGTGATGGACAGGGAGGCCTGGTGTGCTGCAGTTCATGGGGTCACAAAGAGTTGGACATGACTGAATGACTGAACTGAACTGAACATCCTATTATAAGCACTTGTGTGTATTATACTATCAGAAAGTATACTATGATAAGATGTGGTATGGAATATAGTGTAACATGTTTTATTGTAATTGTTTTTTCTTTGTATGTTTGTTTACTTGATTATATATATTTATTTGTTTGTTATTTGGAGGAGAAGTGCTCTACTTATTTACTTCTGTAGTCTCAATGCCTAGCACAGTTCCTGATAGGAGCACTGATAGGAGTAGAAGCTCAATTTTATCATTCCGTGATTAAATGGACAAATGAATGAGAGAATCTCAAAGCCAGACAAAAATGTTTCCTGGGCTACCCACTAGATCCTGAATTAATATAGATAGAGAGCAGCCACTATTCCACTGTCAGCATGGACAGACACTTTTTAAATATAAGACATAGAGAATAATATGGAAAGCAGAGTCTTGTTTAAGAAATGAAATAAATAAATGTTAACTGATCAAAAATGTCTAGCTGTATTTAAATATATCACTCATTGTTTTTAATTAAATTGAATACCTTTATTTTATCTTTATCAGAATTTCAATATCATTCATGATTTTTTCCCTTGTGATTTCTTTAAATTTGTTCAATGTCTTTTCACTCTGAAAAAGGAAAAAGGAGATGTAATACTCCATTGCTGCAATTCCCAAAAGAACATTGTACACAAGTGACCTTTAGTATGTATTGTGGAAAATGGGAGCCTGGGCCAGGAAACTTTGGGAAATGCTGCTTTTTATTTCCTGCTCTTAGAAAGATACAGCACAGATAACATACTAAAGGCTGAGAAAAATTTGTTAGCTTCACTTTTTTAATGCTTGAATTATCAAACATGTCTAAGTTTGTACACTTAAACATTTTAGAAATTGGTGAAATGTGGATAGATGATTGGATTCAAGGTCAGGAGACCAGGCTTCGGTTCTGTCTGCACCAGTTCCTACAACTCACTTCAGTTCCAACTCACTTCAATCACTAAGTTGCCTGATTTGTGAAATAAGGAAATTGGTCTAGATAGTATTAGAGATCATTTTCAGATATAAAATTCCATTTCAGTCATACCAAATAATACGTTGATGTACTTCGCATGGGAGATACTTAAGAAAAAAATATATGTCACAGATTATTTAATGTAATTGTAAAGAATTGAATTTTATTACACTTATATTCTGCTTTCTAATTTTTCATCATCATTTGGACCTCTAGATGGACATTCACATAACTGAAACCTATTTGATCCTCACTCATGAAAATAAAAAATAGTTAATTTGGCCCTCTCAGCAATGGTCCTCTTAAATATATAGCACCATTTTCTTCTTTTCCCTCCTGATAAGTAACTGAAATAAAACTAATGGATATACAAGTACAAAGATATCATAAGGTTGGGACCTTAGAGTCTGACAAACAAAAAGCTGATTCCACGTCTGCAGCATGCTGTAGACACATCTGGCTTACTTTAGCTCACAATGGAGTAATATGAATTGTGCTAAAAACCACTATTTGTGCAAATGCAAATAATATTCCATCTGCTCAGGATTTTTTTTTTCTTATATAGCTTTTGTTCCAGTGTGGTAAAAGGCTGTTTCTTTACCCTGAAGTGCTCCTGCTGATGAAGAGTGAAGTACATGACAATGAACGAAAATCCATTATCAAACAAATACAGTGAGCTTTTCAGCAAGTCATCACAGGAAATGTTGCCTTTTTCTCTGGCATTAAGTTGAAAGCGATTTGTGCTCATGCAAATAAGACAAAGTGGTGGGGTTTAAAAAATATATATATATATTCCATACACTGTAGTTTGCTTTGTAACTCATCCATTTTTATATCTCTCTTGGTTGGGGAGGGCCGCAGAGAAGTGTTCTGGTAGCCTTCCTTAGATTTCCTTTTGGTTTGAGTACAGTGATAAGTTCTCAACAGAAGAATTTGAGCTTTGCCTTATGCTGTCTTGAATCATTTACTCGGGAATTGGGAGAACTGCCTTCCCAGCTCCTGAGAAAACCTAGAGCAAATTGGAAGAAATTTTAACCCCTGTACTGCTGAAATCATAGTAAGTTTCAAGAGCTCCAACTTCAGGATTTGCTGGTGATGACAGTCAAAGGTAATGGCTGAAGTTCAATCTTAAACATTTCTGAGTGTTCAGACATTCTTTTCAACGCCCTGAGCCTTAATCTGAGAGCTTTGTGAAAGTTAGACTCTTCCTTGAAATTAATAGACTATTTCTCTGTTTTCAGGAAGAGTATCTATATGAGTGACAATTACACCACTTCTGCTGTTATTACTGCTACTACACAAGACGTTGATAAGCCAACTCCAGAGAACAGTCGGATTCGGGTAAATGTATGCAGCCTTCTTTTCAGTCTACTTCTCCCTTAGCTTTGCCCTTTGTTTTGCTCTCTTGTCCCCTTCTCCTAAGATCTGTGATTTCTATTTTGACAAAACAGAGAAAAAAAAGCAAAAGAACTTGATCCTTTCTTCCTGAGATCAGAGAAGTGGGGCAGAAGAAGATTATAAGCTTGTATAAGCATGAAAACACACTTTCATTTTTACACAAAAACTGAAGGCTTATTTTACAGCATTTCTGGCTGTTTTATTTATGCCTAATGATTTTATTCAATATTAGTTGGACTTTAAATAATCCAACTAATATTTTCATCTTTGTGAAATTTGAAGGATTTTTTTTTTAAACAGAGCATTTTTTGGAGGTTTTCCTCTTTTATAATTTTTGGAGTTCATAGATACCAGACTATGCATTTTTCTTTTAAGTTTAAATTTTATAATGCTATTTTCAATTAACATTGATTTGTGAGTTTGAAATATAATAAAACACATATAGTGATGTTAACATACAATGAAATAATAAATGTAAAAACACTTGAATTTTTAGAGAAAAGGTTGCTATGAACATATAAGATGGTAACGCTGTTAATGCACATAATTTATAATTCTGGGGGGAAATAAGCCCCAAAAAAGAATAGTATTTCCTTTCTAGAGCATATTGTAAATATCAGCAGATGATTATTTTCTTACAGCTTATTTTCTAGGACATACATTAAACTACCTTTTACAGCCAAGTAAAAACTGAAATTAAGCACTTTGAATACAGAATTATATCAACAATTTTGCAATAAGCTACCTGCAAATAATAACATTATTCCCCAAAGAGTTCAATTTCAGAGCTAAAAAACATGATCTAAATGAATAAGCAATTTAGAATTCAAACCTACTAAACTAAGCAGTTATGTTGGTATAGAGTCTGTAATTATATTTACAATTTTGTGGTGTGTTTTAGAGCTACTGAGAATTGTAAAGAGATAAAATAATATTTGCCCCATTAGGGCCACTTCGATCAAAGGTGATTTTCTTTTATGTTAAGGCTAGATAACTTTTCACTCTTCCTGACTTCAAAGGAAAACACATTATTCCACATATGTTTTAAACTTTTAACATAAAATCCTTACACATTAAACCATTAATATACAGTTGGTCAGTAAAATGTCTCATTCCACTCACAATAATGTCTCAGTTTAATTAGACCCTGGAAGTAATGGATTTAAATTCAAATCCTGGCCAACATTAATTATAGAATTCTTAATATTGTAGCATGCCCTTTACTAAGTTCCTAGGATATGTCCTGTGCTAAATAAAAAAGGAAATGAGCTTCTGGGGACAAAGGACTGATTATTGTAAAATAATGTATGTACTGATATGTGGTACATCATTCTAAAGTCTTAAGACTGAAAAAAAAAAAAAAAAAGAAATACAGAACTTTGAATTTTGAAGTGCTGGAACTTTGTTCCAGTGATCTTTTTCTATATGCATGGGCAACCAAAGACCAGCTGTTTCTAACAGCTGGCTCTTCAACATTTTTTAACCTATTTAATGGGGAGATCACTCTTCCGTGTGCATGTGTGCATGTTCAGTTAGTCATGTCCGACTCTTTGCAGCCTCATGGGCTGTAGTTCACCAGGCTCCTCTGTCCATGGGTTTTTCCAGGTGATAGTACTGGAATGGGTTTGCCATTTCTTTCTCTGTGAGATCTTCCTAATACAGGGATCAAACCCTCATCCCCTGCATCTCCTGCATTGGCAGGCAGATTCTTTACCACTGAACCACCTGGAAAGCCAAAGTCAGACACAACTGAGTGACTGTAGCACACACACACACCTGGGAAGCCATGCTATGCTATGCTATGTTAAGTCACTTCAGTCATGTCCGACTCTGTGTGATCCCATAGACGGCAGCCTATGGGATCACACAGCCATGGCCCTTCCTTAATCCTAGTTCCATGGACAGTTGGTCCACACAGAGCAGCTATGGACACTGCCAGAGAAGAAGTATTCCCGGGCCATTTCATGGACAGTAGGAATAGGACACAGCAATGGCCAAGAATAAAATGCACAGGCACATTTCAGATTCTCTCCAGACTTATCCTGAGATCCTTGCCAGCCTCCTCTCACTTCAATTAGACATGACTTGCTTCCATGCCAATCAATCAATCAATAGGTTTTTATTAAGCATTCATTTTCATATCACAACTTCTATGAACCACTCTTCAGGCAGCAACTGAAGGGGGAAAAAGCATGGACTAGATTCACATTCACATCTAAATTCTACCAGATACAAGCTGGTATGTGACCTCCTTGGTCTGTCTGTCCATTAGTTGCAGTCTTAACGTGGCTCGGTTTTCTCATCTGTAAAATAGTGATAATACCTGCTCCATTTACCTCTTGACATTGTTCTGAGATCCAAAAAATTACATTATGGAGAGAATGCTTTGGAAGTTATAAAATACAAAACATACAGAAACTAATACTATTGGACTTCATTCTATGTGATTTACAAATTTCTGTAACTACTTGGGAAAATGGGCCTTAAATAATTTTAAAATTGCAAAAAAAAAAATCTCTATTATAAGAGGCACTTCAAATATCACTGTCAACTCTAATTTCAGTAAATAGTCCAATAAACTAAAAGTTATTGTAGGACAAACAATAAAAAAATTTGATTTTCCATTTATTTATTTCTTACTTTATTTCAGCCAAAAATTTAGACAATGACTCTGAATTTCCAGAAGTCAAAAAGAAACAATCCCAAGTCAATTAATACATTGTAATTCAGTTTTAGATTAAAAGAATTTTTTAAAATTCAGTAGGATGTCACTAGTGTTCCGTGCAGGACTCCTTTCTGGTGTTTCTTAGTATGTTTATATGTTTTGTCATAGCCTATATTCAGAGAAAAGCTCATTTAAGAAGTCGGGATAAGAGGAAATGCATTATAATCATCCTTTCTGAGTGAAGGCTTAACAATCAACACAGAGACACAACTGGTTTCAAGGAATCCACTGCCATCAGGTCAAAAGCAGAAAACACTGAGTATCAGAGTAACCACTTACCCATCCTGAAGCATGGGTCTGTGGCCTCCTCACCAATCTTAAAGCCAAAAACGAATATTAAGCTATTAAACTATATATTACAACACACAGGCAGTAAAATTGACACACCTCTGCTCAGAGGAGAGATCTTATGTCAATAATCCAAACCAATCTAGTTGTTTAAGAACATTTATAACCTGTTTCTAGATAAAAACTGATCTGAAGCAGCAAACTAGGAAGGAGAGAAAGACTGTAGAAGGGTATTTCATACAATCAGAGCTTAGTATATTAACAAGACAGGACAATAAAGAAGAAAAATAAAAGGTAAAAACACCATAAAATGCAAAGCAAGGATTCAAAAAGGGAAGCTGTACAGAGTTCTTTACGGATGGAGCAGTCTCACAAACATCACAGGAGCAGTCTATAGGAATCTACCAAACCCTCTTGGAAATGTTTCCTTGATACATAAGTGACTGAAACTTATACTGGAAAAAGTAAAATATAATAAAAGGGTTGATTATTGAGGGTTTAATCCTTAAGAAGATGAGATGGTTAGATAGCATCACCAACTCAATGGACATGAATTTGAGCAAACTCCGGGAGAAGTGAAGGACAGGAAGCCTGGCATGCTGCAGTCCATGGGGTTGTAAAGAATCAGACATGATTGAGCGACTGAGCAACATAACAAATCCTTAAGAAGAGTACAGTCTGGCTATATAGTGCAAGTCACTTGCCAAGAGTTCAGAATACCCAGATGTAACTACATTTAACTTTTTAAAAATCATCTGAATTTTTCTACAGATATATATTACTTGATTTTCTATTATAGTATTATATATTATACATATGATATGTAATATATTATAATACTAGTGGCTTTTTTATTGATGTGGAAATCATTTAAGAAAATACTTCATATGGTTTTGTTATACTATGATAAATTCCTAGTTCTACCCGCCATCAGGCAGAAGTAATCTCATTGATTTAACATGGCTATTTCTTAATTTCCACATTAGCACCAACTACTCTAGTTTTGTGCTTCTGATTGTGATTATAATATTGTGGCCAGAATAAAAACAAAACCCCCTACATTCATAGCAGTTTATTAACTAGAATATTCTATTGCCTAGGACTGACTTTTAATTGTTTTGCTCATGATGGTTCTTTCTGGAAGAAAAGTTAGATTTTTTTAAATCAGTTCATAATTGATATCTAACCAGTGGATTCCTTTGCAGGGAACTGATATGCCAGGAGGACAAAGAAAATCTATTGACATATGGGAGAAATAATGAGTTTATCTTTATCTTTATCTTTAAAAAGAAATAAAAGAAACCCTACAGTGTTTAATATATAGTTGACACTGACACTCTAAATTGGCTGGCCTATCATAAAAGGTTTGTCAGTCTAGCTAAGGGAAGTATGTGGTTTTAGCAATGCTAAGGATAAACAGGAAAGCCTTAATTCATTTACAAATTTATTATGGTCTATTGAAATTTATGCATGAGGCCAAATATCCATACAGATATGGCTTTAAAGAAGGGAGTCTTTACAATATACTTGACAGTAGATTGGGAAGGAAGCCTAGTATATTAGAGTTTGTTGGTAACTTCTTCAAAAAGTACTTAAAAGTATTTGAAGTACTTAAAAGAATTTGGAGTTGTGACTTTTTTTTAAAGACAACTGTTCATGATTTATTGACCCTTTCTGAGACAATAAGGATTAGATAATGGTGTGTGATCCAGTAGATAATTTTATAAAATAAAGAAACAAATTTAATAGTGATGCTATTAGTGGGGAAGAGTTTCCTGTAACATTATTAAGTGAACAAAATAAAATTATTTTTAAATTAGTCATTTCATCTTTATCTCTTCCTAGTTCCTTCCTATTTTGTGAATTTTTATAAGGAATATAATATGTAATGTTAATTTATTATATCTAATGTATATTTTTATATATCACATAGATATTTACAATAATGACAGTAATGCATCTACCAAGTAAATATATTGGACGTCTTAATGATGACAATCACATTTTGGCACATCCTGGTGATATTCTAAAACACTATGGAATCATGCTTTTATTTGCTTATCACGCTAAACCAGGAAGAGATAATAAGTATCAATCGGGATTGTTTCAGTTGGAAGTAACAGTAACCTGCCAGAAGTAGTGCATACTTCAAAGACAGATAAGGGCTGCAGGCTCCATCTTCTGTTATTTTCCTAATGTTCCCTCTCTTTCCGTCAGTTTTAGTGTCCTCAGACTGGTTTGTCTCATAATCTCAAGATGACTGCCAGTAGAAGACAGGGAAATGGAATTCCTCATCCATGTGAAAGGCAAACGTGTGTGTGTCAGAGAGACAGACAGACAAGCAGACAGACAGACTGAAACCACTTCTACCCATCTGTTAAAGCACAGGAAGCTTCTTGTCCGGAACACTGAGTAAGACTTTTCTCTAGTTTTATTGGCCCAACTGGTTTAGAACCTTATCTAAACTAATCACTCTTAAGCATGAAAAGGCTCTCATAATTGGCCACTAAAGAGTTTGAGTGGAATGCTTACTGAAGAGTCAATCATCATGTTCAATAGATTCTGTTCTCCTCATTTTACAGATGCTTCCCGCTTTACTTACCCCAAAAGGGTAAGTAAGTAGCTTACCCAAGGACACAAATGAGTCATTGACTTGGTGATCATTCTTATCCTAATCATAATTATCGTTTATTGTAATTATTACTATATTATTGCCAAAATAGCGATAAAAGGATAAAGATTTCTATTGCACAAAAGTGCACAATATTAGGGGAAAACGACCAAAAGATAAGTAGGTAGTCTAATTGATAACTGAGAAGTAAGTCAGAAACTGCCAAAAATCCATGAGAAATCCAATACAAGAGGTAAGGAAAATGTGGCCTACTATATGAAAAAAAAACCAACTAACACCCTACCTGTTCATAAATACAAAAATAAATTTCAGATAGTTTGTATAAAGTGTAAAAAATAAAACTATAAAAGGATAATTAATTTTAAGCAATAATTTTTCTACTCTGTGAGTAATATTTTGGAAATAATATTTATTAAAGCATGGAAATTTTGTTATAAATAAAGAGAAGGATCTATTTTTTAACTATAAAAATATAAAACTATATTAATTTTAAAACACCATAGTATAAAAATGCCAACAATAAATGCAAAATATCAAATGATTTTTATCTTATTATATAAGTAGTTCTTATAAGTCAAGAAGTAAAAAACATACACACCAATAGTTAAATGATAAAAGGATGACAGGAGATGATTCACCAAAGAAGACAATTCAAATTCCAATAAACATAGAAAAAAATTATTCAAGCCCACTAGTAGTATTTAAAAGTTCTAATAAAAACAAACATACATTTCATTCAAAAAATAAATTTCACCAAAACCTTTAATAAAAAATAACCTTGTTCTGTTGATAATGTCCAGTGCTGATTTGGTTTACTAATATACTTTTGATAGAAATAGAATTTTTAATTTATTAAATCCACAAAAGTTTCAAAAAATAACATGCTCAATTTATGCAATGGGCATTTGAGAAGGATTTTCTTGCATCTTACTTGTGGGAATATAAGGTATTATAACTCTTGTGGAGTTTGGCATTAAATTCCAAATACCTCAAAAATGTCTATATTAATTGACAACTATGTTACCAAAGAAGGAGACAAAAAAAATGCAGACAAAAATTTGTTAGTTAAATAAATTTATGTAAGAACCCTAAATTAGAAACAATCTAAGCATCCAAAAATAGTAAATGATTTGGTCAATTATAAGATTATTCAATTGACTATTTTGCAGTCTTCCCAGGTGGCTCAGATGGTAAAGAATCTGCCTGCAATACAGGAGACCCAAGTTCGATCCCTGGGTCAGGAAGATCCCCTGGAGAAGGGCATAGCATCCCACTCCAGTATTCTTGCCTGGAAAATCCCATAGACAAAGGAGGCTGGTGGGCTACAATCCATAGGGTCGTCAAGAGTCATGTCTGAGTGACTATCACATTTTTCAGTCACTAAAAATTATGCTTATAAAAATATTTATCATGAGAAAGGACTAATATGTTATTAAATGAAATGTTTATCAAATCTTAGCAAATATAATATGATCTCAGTTTTGTAAAAAAAAATGGATATGTATAGAAATAAACTGACAACATCTTCAAATGTCTTTGGAATATGGAAAGAAGGAATATTTTCATTTTTAAATTTATATCATTGTATAATTTTCAAATATTCTACAAGGAACTCAAGTGTTTTCTTATCTAAGAATATATTGAAATCCTTTGTATTTTCAAAATCCTTGTCCTTTCTAAAGAAACAAACTCTTCTCTCCATCTCAGATATATGTACTGAGGAATTTTAAGGAAATCATAATAATACACTACAAAAATATATATTACATTTAAGTACAACAGCAAAAAAATTTTTACATACTTACAATTGACTAAAGAGAAGTTATGTATGGAAATTACATCTATAATTAACTACCAAAAATACATACAATCTGAAGCCCATTTTAAAGTCTTACATACCTGAAGCTAGTTAAATGCACTAAAGAAAGTCTAATTTTTATTGAGCACCTACATACCCATTAGTCAATCATTTTCATGACCTATTCAATCCTTCCAAAAAATGTACGGTATTATCCCACTTTTACAAAACAAGAATTGATGCTTTTGAACTGTGGTGTTGGGAAAGACTCATGAGAGTCCCTTGAACTGCAAGGAGATCCAACCAGTCAATCCTAAAGGAAATCAGTCCTGAATATTCATTGGGAAGACTGATGCTGAAGCTGAAACTCCAATATTTTGGCCACCTGATGTGAAGAACTGACTCATTGGAAAAGACCCTGATGCTGGGAAAGATTGAAGGCAGGAGGCCAAGGGGACGACAGAGGATGAGATGGTTGGATGGTATCACCAACTCAAAGGACGTGAGTTTGAGCAAGCTCCGTGAGTTCGTGATGAACAGGGAAGCCTTGAGTGCTGCAGTCCATAGGGTCGCAAAGAGTCAGACACGACTAAGTGACTGAACTGAACTGAATTATCCCACTTTTACAAAAGAAGAAGCTGATGCTTAAATGAGGTTATGGACCTACCCAGCTAAGTAACGCTGTAGCCAAGTTTCAAATAAAGTCTGTTAGATACAAAAGTTCCTAGCTTTTCACAACTTCATGCTGCCTTTCAAGTCATTTACAGGGAAAAAAACTGAACAATTAAATGATGAATTAATTCATAGCAAACAGTTTATAGGAAAAGCAATCTTTAGTTTTTAAGGAATAGCATGTGATTGATTTACTTGCCAAAGTTTATCTTAGCTTTTTTGCCTGAATTATCCTAATAGATTAATTCATCTCCTATTTTCAATTTAGTTTAAGTTTCTTCCCAGCCCACAATCCTTACAATTGACAGGGCTGTGTTCTACTGCTAGCACAGCTGTGTCTACAAAGTGCCGGAATCATCAGGCAGCTGGTTATTCCTTCTCCAATGCATGAAACTATCTAAGAGGATAGAGGCTCCTCCTCCTGGGCTTTTCAGGCAAGGTCTGGGGTGTTAGTTTTAAGTTCTCTCTCTAAGTGTTAGGTTTGCAGATGCCTGGGGAGTAATGACACACTAATTATTTGTCTTCCAGGGGATTTTTTGGCTCAAACCACCATTGCCAAGGTAAAACACAAGTCATCTAAGAAAATTCAACTAGTTGAGTATTTTATAAACAGAGGATTAACATATCATGATTCAAGTAGTTCACTGATCTCAAACTCTGTATTCCTTTTGATACATTTGACAAATTCCACCTCTTAAATTTCAGAATAAATGTATTTTTTAAGGCAACATAATACCATATAACTACACACTGGATTTTAGAATTAAAAAAGCTGAATACACATATTTAATACACATGAATAATATTTTTTCATCCAGTTTTCTCAAGGAACAAACATTCTGTCAGTAAACTTTGACAGGTGAGATGACCCCATTTGAAAAACTCTGTGGACAGACCTGAAAATGATGTTTGCCTCTAGTGTCTTACAGCAGCAGATTTGCAAAATCATTTGTATTCTTTTTAGTTGTATTGCTAGGTTTTGTTTGCTTGGTAGTCCTTTTCAACATCCATTTTAGACATCAGCATACGTACGTTTGTTACCTTTGTTTGAAATATTTCTCCCAAAGAGAAAGAAAATGGCTAGTTTGGATTCCGAGCAACGATGAGGAAAAAAAGAGGTATGTGTCTCCTTTCCCCATTCCACCATTCTTTCCTGAGATCTACTTTCACCGTAGACATACACCACAAATACTCATTTGAATTTTATTTGCATTAATAACTTATACTGTCAAGATACTATTTTAAAAACTCCATTTAGTTATGTGCAAAGCTTGTATCAAAACACTGTGAAGATCTTAACAGAAACTAATGAGCATGTTAAATTTTTCAGAATTAGGTTAAATGACATTTGAGTATGGTAACCGTCCTCCCCAACACAGGATGCAATTCTCTTTTTAAAAAATCTGTTTATATTGAAATTTTATGAAACAGCGGGGGAGTGTTCTTTATTTCATCTTTTATAATATGATCTGGAGTTGAAGTTGCTTTTCAAAATAGTGCTTTGAAAACTTTTTTTAACACCACGGTGTTGCAAGGCTAGAGCTTCATCAATACTTATGCAGACTTCAAAGACATGGTCACCAATATTCTAAGAAATTTGTGATCATAATTGAACAAAGTAATGTCCACAGAAATCAGACTTATGTTATTAAGAACTTTGGACTTCAAAACTCTCTGAAAATAAAAACTTTTCACCTGTCCTTAAAACCAAGAGGTCAAGTATTCATTGACCAATAAAGACCTCCCCCCATCAGCTAGACAACATTCTTTGAAATCCAATTAACTCTTTCACACAGACAACCTTCATTTTCTATTTTATCAGAAAGTTAAATTTGCCATTCTATACTCCAATGAAAGTTGTTTTGATCTGATAATTGTAAGATGTACTGTATGTATCTTAATTTGTAAGTTTTTAATGCTAAAGCTCAAAGCTTTTCAGATATAACAGGAGTGCTGGAAATGAGGTACAAAATGCTGGAATTCAAATTAACCAATAAATATATTTTAATATATATCAGCAGGACTCTAGAGGATTCCATTAATGTTGAAAAATAGAAAGGATTTAGGTTAATTTGGTAAGAAGGCAGGTCAGAACGTTTACAACAGTGGTATAGAATTGTATAGAGATGCAAAATTTTTCAAGAGAGCAGAATTTTTTCAAAAACGCTGACTCTAGCTGTCACAGCCCTGCCTTGGCTAAATCCAGTGGAGAGATAGGAGGACTTTCTAATTTGCTTTCCCTCTATTTTAATAATAGCTGTGCATAAGTAATTTATGAAAGGCCAACCAGGCAGTGGGCAACAGAAAATTAAACTCATTTTATCTGAAAGCAGGTGGATTTCTATATATCATTAGCATGCATAGAATTCTCACAATGTTATTTCTCATACTGATGGAATGTAACCAAATAATATATGAGTTTTTTGCTTATGCACGAGTGAAATTTTTAGATAAAAGTGCCAGCCCCAATGGCAATTTTCTGCAAAACGAAAACTAATTCTGCGAAGCTTCTTATTACTGGAAAGACTCATTTGGCTTGCATTAGAGACTGACATAAGTGACTTTAGGATTTTACTAACAGATTAGATGAGATGTGCCACATACTGTAATATCATTAGAGAATGTAACAGCCCTGGAACGCTTTGGGGCACTTATTAAGGGTACTGGCACACATAAATTGTTTTCCTTTATGACACAAGCTTTTGAATTTTTTTCTGATTAGAATACTTTATTTTTATGGATTTTTTTTCTGACATTTAAAACAACTTTTATTTTACACTCCCCAAAATTGCACACAAATTATGTTTTGCATGATTCAGCTCAGTGTTACTAAATGCATTATCTATGCCTTATTTTGTGACTATCACCTAGGCAGAGGGTAGATATGTATTAAGAAAACAGCTTACACAATACTAAAATCAAAACTCCTCTAACAGAATATTATCCTAACTTACAGCAAAGACTAATCTTCATGGCTTGGAGGAATTTTTGCTAATAGTATCTTTCACTAACTCAATGTTTGTGTGGGTTCTATTCTCAGCCTCTAATAAGATCTTAAAATGGGATCATTAAAAATGGTTATTATAATGTGAATACTCCTATTGTTCTGTTTAACTTCCATCCTAAAATTCATTTAAGTATTTGACATATTATAGCTTGTTTGGATGCATCTTCCCTTATCAAAAATTATGTATCAAGCAAAATACTTCTTGCTAAAGTAGGCAAAAATGTAGGGTGAAGATGGAAATGCTTGTCACTTTATAAAAGAAGCTTTGGGAAAAGCTTGGAATATTGGGGGAATTATTTTATGCTCAGTATTTTTTCCTTTATGAATTATCTTTTCCTGATATAAGTTTTTACCTCTTCCTGGGTATGGAGAGGGGTATTTTCCCCCTTATTTCTAAAAGTCTTTCATCATCAGAGAAGGAAATTAATGAGAAAAATGTACTAGACACCAAGTTAAGAGAAGAGCAGCCATAAAAATGAGTTTGGGAATGTGCGTGTAGTGTCCCAGTCTATAGACTGGTGAGGTTAAGTGTCGTGGAGTCACACAGATGGTAGGCTGATTCCCAGCTCTGCCATTTTACTACCCATCTGACTTTAAGCAAATGACTTCCCTTCTTGAATTTTTATTGTTTAATTTTTATTTCCTCACCTATTTGATGGGATCATGATAGACTGACCTCGAAGTTTCTCTCTGAAGATCACATGCAACTGAATCATCTTGCTGTTCATATTCTATTTCTACAGTGGAAAGGTTGCTGTTGTTACTGTTGTTTAGTTGCAAAATTGTGTCTGATTCTTTCTGACACCATGGACTGTGGCCTGCCAGGCTCCTCTGTCCATGGGATTTCCCAGGCAAGAATACTAGAGTGGGTGGCCATTTTCTCCTCCAGGCATCTTCCTGATCTGGGATCAAACCAGAGTCTTTGGCATTGGCAGGCAAATTCTTTACCACTGAGCCACCTGGGAAGCCCACACAGTGGAAAGGAAGTTCTGGAAAGAAGGTGGCCCAACAGATTAAAAATTGTATCAGACCAATTTTAGATGATGCTTCAGATTTCTACAAGAACTCAAGACTGCATTAGTTAAAAAATAGAATGTGAAAATAATCAGTGAGACATCTTCCACAAATGATCCTAAGCCACAGACTCTTCAATCTAGGAATGTCTGAAGTCAGTCACCATTATGCTCAAAAGTCACCTCTTCTGAGAACTGGCTTGAGCCCAGTTAGTCACAGCCATCTGTGTGTCCCTAAGGCTATTATGAGTGCCCCTTTCACCCTGCACGAGTATTATTTCCTTAAACACCTTCCTCACATCTTGAACTCTTTGAGAACAGGCACTTTGTCTTTTCAACTTCTTAACTTCATCTGCCAGCACACTGTTTGATATATAGATATCATTAAAAGGAGCATCTATGAAGAAACAGACTCACAGACATAGAGAACAGCCTTGAGGTTGCCAAGGGGGAGGGGGCTGGCAGGGGAAGGGATTGGGAGCTTGGGATTGGCAGACTCAAACTCTTATATATAGGATGGATAAACAAGGTCCTGATGTACATAGCAAAGGGAACTATATTCAATAACCTGTCATAAAACAAAATGGAAAATATATGCATGTATAACTGAATCACTTTGTTGTATAACAAATTAACACATTTTTAAATCAACTATACTTCAATAGAATAATTTTTTAACAATGAGTGCATTTGTAAAAATGTTTGAAAGCTGAAAAAAAATTTTCAATACAAAAACTTTAAAAGAAAATTAATAAGTGCTTAATTGAAATTTCCACAAACTGTCACCCTTAATGTCTTCTTTATTGCTTGTGAAATTTAATATTCATGAAACTTCATTACCTTAAAGAAGTGTAAGATATATTTTTTTCACCACCAAAATTTCTGAGAATGTACGATGGTTACCAAAAAAGTTAGAGTCAATCTTAAACAAGTTATACAAGGCTAAGAATTTTGGACATAGAGGTATTATAATCCTTTTAAATTATTTTTACAGAAAAAAAAAATAGTTGAAGCGGGATGTCAGTGCATTTCGATGTGATATGATGTGGGGTAGGTCTATAAAAGTGTGAGGCCCAGGACCTTGGAGGTCTTTAACAGCCTGATAACAGTGGAAGAGTAGGCCAGAATTTAAACAGCTGGCTGAAGCATGGTGAGACTAATCAAGAAAAGCTTCTTAGCTGAGGTTTCCCTGAAATCCAGCATAAAGGTGCGGGGAGAGAGATGGTTTGGAGAAGGGACGTTATGCCTCACCAGAACTAATCTCATAAGTAAGCAAAGTAAGAGACTGGGAGTGTCTTCTGAGGTGCTGGACAAGACTCTTTGACTCATCTGAACCACCCCCGAATCTTTTAGAATATATCTTTAGAGATCTGAAATTCTACCAATAGAGAATAATTCTATTATCTAAAACTTATGTCAGCTAGTAAGTGTGGTTGTGCCTGAGAGATCTAACCCTCTAAGCAATATCATTGATTTAGACTGTATTGTGGTCTTTAAGTCTTTGTTGGGGTTGATTTGTTAGGAAAGAAAAAGGCATGGGGACAGTAAGTGACCAAGAAAGGCTGTGACTGGAGAGGGGTTGTAAGCCAGCTACCAGAATTCTACAGTGGACTGCATTTGAGACAGCGTGCATTCCTAGACAGAGCCTGTGTGCTGTGCCGTGCCCAGGCATTCATTTGTGACAGACTTTTTGGGAATCCCATGGACTGTAGTCAGTCTGCCAGGCTCCTCTGTCCATGAAATTTTCCAGGCAAGAATACTGGAGTGAGTTGTCATTTCCTCCTTCAGGAGATTTTCATGACCCAAAGATCAAACCCGAGTCTCCTGCATTGGCAGGCAGATTCTTGACTGCTGAGTCATCTGGGAAGTGAACAGGACCGGAGACAAACACAAATTGTACTGAACCATCTGTTGGTGAAGTGTGAGCTGTATTTAATGCAGGAACAGCTGAGGGCTCTTGAATTGTACAGGAATGGAGAATTACCTGAGCCAGAGAAGAAGCAGAGAATGAAAATAGCAAACAGCAGCAAGCCACATTTTTACTGAGCCCGTGCAAAAGAAAAGACACAGATTAAGCCTATAAAAAATTCTACAGACAGGACAGTCGATCTTAATATAGCTATAGCTATTTGTTTTGTATATTTATTCCTCAGAGTTTATTTATCCATTTGTTGTTGTTGTTTAGTCACTAAGTCATGTACAACTTCTTTGCAACCCCATGGACTGTAGCCTGCCAGGCTCCTCTGTCCATGGGTTTTCCCAGGCAAGAACACTGAAGTAGGTTGCCATTTCCTCCTTCACGGAATCTTCCAGATCCATGGATCAAATCCACGTCTTCTGTGTTGCAGGTGGATTCATTACCATCTGAACTACCTGGGAAGGCTTATTTGCTCATATGTCCCAACTAATAGTGGTCTCCAGGAGAAACTTATCAATGTTTAATGTCTACTCCAAAGTTGAATGCATGTGTAATTTTTTTAAGGTTAGTGACATCTAGGAAAACACCTACTAAGGCACCATATATTTTTAAAAAATTTAATTCAGGTTAACAAATGGACCATACAGTATAATGCCAAGAGATTGGCAAACAAAAAGTAATAAGAGTATTTGCTATCATAACTATAAATGGAGTATAACTCTTAAAAATTGTGAATTATTATATGGTACAGTGGTATTATATTCTAAAAAAAAACTATACTTTCATTAAAAATTGGTTTTTAAAAAGGTATTTGTGACACATATCTCAGAAGCTTCAAGGAGGCACGGAAATATGCAAACCTCACTTTTGGGATTTAGTAAGCTAGGAATTCATAGCAAATCTTTGAGCTCAAAGTCATATTTCTTATTAATACATAAATTTATTTTATTTTAAATCTTAATATGAATATCTGTGCAGTAGTTGAGAGAAGAATAGTTCTTTTTCTTTGTTGTTTTATATCTGTATCCTGTTTCTTCCATGGGTAAAATGATTGGTACCCACAGTGGTATCAGTGAGTTCCCCATTCCTCTCACAGCATTCTATTTCCTAATCTCTTTCGTCTGTCCTCACCATAAAATGCTAAATCTCATACCTTATAATGTTCAATTTCAGCTCAATCAAACTGAGAGAAACATAGAATTATTCTGCTACAGTTGTCTCTAATCTACCTTCTAATTTGAGGAGGAGTCTAATTATTGATCTTCACAGGACCTTTAGGAATGTTATGAAAATGGATTAATATTTATTTAAGGAGGATTCATCAAGGGTCTTATTTAAAACAAATAATTTCATCCTTTCAAAATCAGGGAAAGGGGAAAAAAGGATATTTTTCTCAAAATATGAATGCCACAAGGGTTTCTCACATTGACTCATTGCTTATAGATAAAAACAACTTAAGCTGATTTTTGTTGTTTATAGAGTAAGTGTAAAATGTTCCACCAAAATAGGTAATGACATTTTTGTGTCCATAAATGTGCATGTAAGTCCAATTATGTATTTGTTGTCATTTAAACATCACCACCATTATTGAAACAGAAGTGCCAGTACTAATTTTTGCTGTCACATTTTCCAAAAATGAAAATAAGGCTTTTAAGTAAAATGCTAAGGTTTTCAATCTGAATTATTCATTTTTTGCAATGGCCTTAGCAGAACACCCTCAGCAAAATAGCTAAACAAAAGCCTACCAGGGTTCTGGTTTCTAATCTAGTTAAGAAATACATTATAGGATTTTTTTTTTTTTAACTTCACAGTTAATGGAAAAGTTTTCCTTTCCTGAAACTCAGTAAAGAGTTCAAGAAAGCTTCTCTAACTGCCACAGCCTCCATCTAATTGAAGTGCCATGAGGAGACCTTGAAAACAGTGGCATTAGTCACACAGCTAAACAAATTACCTTTGATGGTACCAGTTGACCAATCAGAACCATTCCCCAGATGATCTTTGTGGGAATAGCAATCCATTAATAATAACTGAAGCAATGATCTTTCATGCCACCTTTCTTTCATGCAAGACCACTCCACTGGTAATCTCTTAGGGGAACTATTAGCTACTTCAATGTCCTTCATAGAGGACACTCTGCCTGTTCTAACATTTATTTCACTGTAACGTGTTTTTTTTTCCTCTCTCCCACAGAAGTGCCTTTTAGAAATTAAAATAATTTTCACTGTGGCTCTAGCAGGGACATAGGAAGTGAAGAAAAGAAGAAGTGGGTGTGAGAATAAATGAGTTAAGAAGAAAAACACCATTTCTCCTACACCTAGCTCTGAATTTCAAGATTATCAAAAAAGAGTAATGCACTAAATAATAAAATCCAGTGGCTGCTCATCTTAGCTACTCTTTGTCATTAAGGGGAATAAATATATGTGTTCTTAAATATTTCAAGCTAATTATAAATAATGTTTTGCAGAATTTTCTAAACTCTGATCTTAATAATATATTAATTTTACACTTAATAAAAGAAGTTGGGAAAATGAGAGGATGAGAGGGTTATCAGAAGTAGTCCAGGCTGTACCCCCAGTTATGTACCAAACCATGACTGCCATGTCTGAGTCTGTGTATTATCTTCTCCTGTCCAGTTCTTTGCATAGCAGAGGTGCTCAATAAATGTTTTAGGGATAAATTCTCTATGATAGGGGACAAACCAGGGATTAAATCAACCATTATATTACTAAATATTCTATAGCCTGCACAGTAGCTGCCTTATCATCTTTTTTGTATTGATATGAACATTACCACTACTTTATTTTAATACTATGTTTTACATGTACTGACTTCTTTCTCTTATAGCAGCTTGTTACATTTTGAAGTGTGGTTAGATCAATGTATACAAACCTTCAGCAACAGAGGCCATAATTTGGAAATTTTTTTCATTAGATGAAATAACTCATATGATATAATCTCTACCCTACACCTGTCCCCAAACCTGCTGCCTAAACTGGTTGACTAGAAATCATCCTCAAGTCTACAAAGTATTTTCATAGCTCCAAGCTTTCTACATTGCTTTGCATATCTAATATGGTGAACATATAACCAATGGATACTAGGAAAGTATCAAAATTCACAATTTTAATCATTAAATAAACATTTCCAAAGTCTGAACCAACTTATTAGTTTGTGTAATAGGATGAAACTTTGTTATATTAACAGGATTTCCCCTTTCCAAGAATATTATGTCATTCTGTTCAGTTCAGTTCAGTCACTCAATCATGTCCGACTATTTGCAACCCCGTGAACTGCAGCACACCAGGCTTCCCTGTCCTTCACCAACTACCAGAGCTTGCTCAAACTCATGTTCACTGAATCAGTGATGCCATCCAACCATCTCATCATCTGTCGTCCCCTTCTCCTCCCGCTTTCAATCTTTCCCAGCATCAGGGTCTTTTCCAAGGAGTCAGTTCTTTGCATAAGGTGGCCAAAGTATTAGATGTTCAGCTTCAGCTGAACATATATATATCAGAGAGAGAGAGAAAGATCAGTCGCTCAGTTGTGTCTGACTCTTTGCGACCCCATGAACTGCAGCACGCCAGGCCTCCCTATCCATCACCAGCTCTCGGAGGTCACTCAGACTCACATTCATCGAGTCAGTGATGCCATCCAGCCATCTCATCCTCTGTCGTCCCCTTCTCCTCCTGCCCCCAATCCCTCCCAGCATCAGAGTCTTCTCCAATGAGTCAACTCTTCGCAGGAGGTGGCCAAAATACTGGAGTTTCAGCTTGAGCATCATTCCTTCCAAAGAAATCCCAGGGCTGATCTCCTTCAGAAGGGACCGGTTGGATCTCCTTGCAGTCCAAGGGACTCTCAAGAGTCTTCTCCAACACCACAGTTCAAAAGCATCAATTCTTCGGCGCTCAGCCTTCTTCACAGTCCAGCTCTCACATCCATACATGACCACAGGAAAGACCATAGCCTTGACTAGGTGAACCTTTGTTGGCAAAGTGATGTCTCTGCTTTTGAATATGCTATCTAGGTTGGTCATAACTTTCCTTCCAAGGAGTAAGCGTCTCTTAATTTCATGGCTGCAGTCACCATCTGCAGTGATTTTGGAGCCCAGAAAAATAAAGTCTGACACTGTTTCCACTGTTTCCCCATCTATTTCCCATGTAGTGATGGGACCAGATGCCATGATCTTCGTTTTCTGAATGTTGAGCTTTAAGCCAACCTTTTCACTCTCCACTTTCACTTTCATCAAGAGGCTTTTTAGTTCCTCTTCACTTTCTGCCATAAGGGTGGTATCATCTGCATATCTGAGGTTATTGATATTTCTCCCGGCAATCTTGATTCCAGCTTGTGTTTCTTCCAGTCCAGTGTTTCTCCTGATGTACTCTGCATATAAGTTAAATAAACATGGTAACAATATACAGCCTTGACGTACTCCTTTTCCTATTTGGAACCAGTTTGTTGTTCCATGACCAGTTCTAACTGTTGCTTCCTGACCTGCATACAGATTTCTTAAGAGGCAGATCAGGTGGTCTGGTATTCCCATCTCTCTCAGAATTTCCCACACTTTATTGTGATCTACACAGTCAAAGGCTTTGGCATAGTCAATAAAGCAGAAATAGATGTTTTTCTGGAACTCTCTTGCTTTTTCGATGATCCAGCGGATGTTGGCAATTTGATCTCTGGTTCCTCTGCCTTTTCTAAATCCAGCTTGAACATCAGGAAGTTCACAGTTCACATATTGCTGAAGCCTGGCTTGGAGAATTTTGAGCATTACTTTACTAGCGTGTGAGATGAGTGCAATTGTGCGGTAGTTTGAGCACTCTTTGGCATTGCCTTTCTTTGGGATTGAGATGAAAACTGACCTTTTCCAATCTTGTGGCCACTGCTGAGTTTTCCAAATTTGCTGGCATATTGAGTGCAACACTTTCACAGCATCATCTTTCAGGATTTGGAATAGCTCCACTGGAATTCCATCACTTCCACTAGCTTTGTTCATAGTGATGCTTTCTAAGGCCCACTTGACTTCACATTCCAGGATATCTGGCTCTAGGTCAGTGATCACACCCTCATGATTATCTGGGTCGTGAAGCTCTTTTTTGTACAGTTCTTCTGTGTATTCTTGCCACCTCTTCTTAATACCTTCTGCTTCCGTTAGGTCCATACCATTTCTGTCCTTTATCGAGCCCATTTTTGCATGAAATGTTCCTTTGGTATCTCTGATTTTCTTGAATAGATCCTTAGTCTTTCCCATTCTGTTGTTTTCCTCTATTTCTTTGCATTGATCGCTGAAGAAGGCTTTCTTATCTCTTCTTGCTATTCTTTGGAACTCTGCATTGAGATGTTTATATCTTTCCTTTTCTCCTTTGCTTTTCGCTTCTCTTCTTTTCACAGCTATTTGTAAGGCCTCCCCAGACAGACATTTTGCTTTTTTGCATTTCTTTTCCATGGGGATGGTCTTGATCCCTGTCTCCTGTACAATGTCACGAACCTCATTCCATAGTTCATCAGGCACTCTATCTATCAGATCTAGGCCCTTAAATCTATTTCTCACTTCCACTGTATAATCATAAGGGATTTGATTTAGGTCATACCTGAATGGTCTAGTGGTTTTCCCTACTTTCTTCAATTTCAGTCTGAATTTGGCAATAAGGAGTTCATGGTCCGAGCCACAGTCAGCTCCTGGTCTTGTTTTTGCTGATTGTATAGAGCTTCTCCATCTTTGGCTGCAAAGAATATAATCGATCTGATTTCGGTGTTGACCATCTGGTGATGTCCATGTATAGAGTCTTCTCTTGTGTTGTTGGAAGAGGGTATTTGCTATGACTAGTGCATTTTCTTGGCAAAACTCTGTTAGTCTTTGCCCTGCTTCATTCCGTATTCCAAGGCCAAATTTGCCTGTTACTCCAGGTGTGTCTTGACTTCCTACTTTTGCATTCCAGTCCCCTATAATGAAAAGGACATCTTTTTTGGGTGTTAGTTCTAAAAGGTCTTGTAGGTCTTCATAGAACCTTTCAACTTCAGCTTCTTCAGTGTTACTGGTTGGGGCATAGACTTGGATTACTGTGACATTGAATGGTTTGCCTTGGAAATGAACAGAGATCATTCTGTCATTTTTGAGATTGCATCCAAGTACTGCATTTCGGACTCTTTTGTTGACCATGATGGCCACTCCGTTTCTTCTGAGGGATTCCTGCCCACAGTAGTAGATATAATGGTCCTCTGAGTTAAATTCACCCATTCCAGTCCATTTTCGTTCGCTAATTCCTAGAATGTCAACATTCACTCTTGCCATCTCTTGTTTGACCACTTCCAATTTGCCTTGATTCATGGACCTGACATTCCAGATTCCTATGCAATATTGCTCTTTACAGCATCGGACTTTACTTCTATCACCAGACACATCTACAGCTGGGTATTCTTTCTGCTTTGGTTCCATCCCTTCATTCTTTCTGGAGTTATTTCTCCACTGATTTCCAGTAGCATATTGGGCCCCTACTGACCTGGGGAGTTTCTCTTTCAGTATCCTATCATTTTGCCTTTTCATACTGTTCATGGGGTTCTCAAGGCAAGAATACTGAAGTGGTTTGCCATTCCCTTCTCCAGCGGACCACACCCTGTCAGATCTCTCCACCATGACCCGCCCATCCTGGGTTGCCCCACGGGCATGGCTTGATTTCATTGAGTTAGACAAGGCTGTGGTCCTGGTGTGATTAGATTGACTAGTTTTCTGTGAGTATGGTTTCAGTGTATTTGCCCTCTGATGCCCTCTTGCAAGACCTACCTTCTTACTTGGGTTTCTCTTACCTTGGGCGTGGGGTATCTCTTCCCGGCTGCTCCAGCAAAGCACAGCCATCGCACCTTACCTTGGATGAGGGGTCTCTCCTCACCGCCGCCCTTCCTGATCTTGGGGGAGGGGTATCTCCTCACCGCCACCCTTCCTGACCTCGGTCATGGGGTAGCTCCTCTCGGCCGTGCTTAGTGCGCCAGTCCTCACCGCCGTCCTTCCTCGGTCGTTGGGTAGCTCCTCTCAGGCGTGCTCTCAGTGCGCCGCGCGATATTACTTTGCCAACTAAGGTCCATCTAGTCAAGGCTATGGTTTTTCCAGTAGTCATGTATGGATGTGAGAGTTGGACTATAAAGAAAGCTGAGCAATGAAGAATTGATGATTTTGAACTTTGTGTTGGAGAAGACTCTTGAGAGTCCCTTGGACAGCAACCAGTCAATCCTAAAGGAAATCAAATTCAACCCCAACAAAGACTTAAAGACCACAATACAGTCTAAATCAATGATATTGCTTAGAGGGTTAGATCTCTCAGGCACAACCACACTTACTAGCTGACGTAAGTTTTAGATAGTAAAATTATTCTCTATTGGTAGAATTTCAGATCTCTAAAGATATATATATATATATATATATATATCAGATCAGATCAGATCAGATCAGTCGCTCAGTCGTGTCCGACTCTTCGCGACCCCATGAACCGCAGCACGCCAGGCCTCCCTGTCCATCACCAGCTCCCGGAGGTCACTCAGACTCGCATCCATCGAGTCAGTGATGCCATCCAGCCATCTCATCCTCTGTCGTCCCCTTCTCCTCCTGCCCTCAATCCCTCCCAGCATCAGAGTCTTCTCCAATGAGTCAACTCTTCGCATGAGGTGGCCAAAATACTGGAGTTTCAGCTTTAGCATCATTCCTTCCAAAGAAATTCCAGGATTGATCTCCTTCAGAATGGACTGGTTGGATCTTCTTGCAGTCCAAGGGACTCTCAAGAGTCTTCTCCAACACCACAGTTCAAAAGCATCAATTCTTCGGCACTCAGCCTTCTTCACAGTCCAACTCTCACATCCATACATGACCACAGGAAAGACCATAGCCTTGACTAGGCGAACCTTTGTTGGTAAAGTAATGTCTCTGCTTTTGAATATGCTATCTAGGTTGGTCATGACTTTCCTTCGAAGGAGCAAGCGTCTTTTAATTTCATGGCTGCAGTCACCATCTGCAGTGATTTTGGAGCCCAGAAAAACAAAGTCTGACACTGTTTCCACTGTTTCCCCATCTATTTCCCATGAAGTGATGGGACCAGATGCCATGATCTTCGTTTTCTGAATGTTGAGCTTTAAGCCAACCTTTTCACTCTCCACTTTCACTTTCATCAAGAGGCTTTTTAGCCCCTCTTCACTTTCTGCCATAAGAGTGGTGTCATCTGCATATCTGAGGTTATTGATATTTCTCCCGGCAATCTTGATTCCAACTTGTGTTTCTTCCAGTCCAGCATTTCTCATGATGTACTCTGCAAAGAAGTTAAATAAACATGGTGACAATATGCAGCCTTGACGTACTCCTTTTTCTATTTGGAACCAGTCTGTTGTTCCATGACCAGTTCTAACTGTTGCTTCCTGACCTGCATACAGATTTCTCAAGAGGCAGATCAGGTGGTCTGGTATTCCCATCTCTTTCAGAATTTTCCATAGTTTATTGTGATCCACACAGTCAAAGGCTTTGGCATAGTCAATAAAGCAGAAATAGATGTTTTTCTGGAACTCTCTTGCTTTTTCCATGATCCAGCGGATGTTGGCAATTTGATCTCTGGTTCCTCTGCCTTTTCTAAAACCAGCTTGAACATCAGGAAGTTCACGGTTCACATATTGCTGAAGCCTGGCTAGGAGAATTTTGAGCATTACTTTACTAGCGTGTGAGATGAGTGCAATTGTGCGGTAGTTTGAGCACTCCTTGGCATTGCCTTTATTTGGGATTGGGATGAAAACTGACCTTTTCCAATCTTGTGGCCACTGCTGAGTTTTCCAAATTTGCTGGCATATTGAGTGTAGCACTTTCACAGCATCATCATTCAGGACTTGGAATAGCTCCACTGGAATTCCATCACCTCCACTAGCTTTGTTCGTAGTGATGCTTTCTAAGGCCCATTTGACTTCACATTCCAAGATGTCTGGCTCTAGGTCAGTGATCACATCATCATGATTATCTGGGTCTTGAAGCTCTTTTTTGTACAGTTCTTCTGTGTATTCTTGCCACCTCTTCTTAATATCTTCTGCTTCTGTTAGGTCCACACCATCTCTGTCCTTTATTGTGCCCATCTTTGCATGAAATGTTCCTTTGGTAGCTCTGATTTTCTTGAAGAGATCCCTAGTCTTTCCCATTCTGTTGTTTTCCTCTATTTCTTTGCATTGATCACTGAAGAAGGCTTTCTTATCTCTTCTTGCTATTCTTTGGAACTCTGCATTTAAATGTTTATATCTTTCCTTTTCTCCTTTGCTTTTCGCTTCTCTTCTTTTCACAGCTATTTGTAAGGCCTCCCCAGACAGCCATTTTGCTTTTTTGCATTTCTTTTCCATGGGGATGGTCTTGATCCCTGTCTCCTGTACAATGTCACGAACCTCATTCCATAGTTCATCAGGCACTCTATCTATCAGATCTAGGCCCTTAAATCTATTTCTCACTTCCACTGTATACTCATAAGGGATTTGATTTAGGTCATACCTGAATGGTCTAGTGGTTTTCCCTACTTTCTTCAATTTCAGTCTGAATTTGGCAATAAGGAGTTCATGGTCCGAGCCACAGTCAGCTCCTGGTCTTGTTTTTGCTGATTGTATAGAGCTTCTCCAACTTTGGCTGCAAAGAATATAATCGATCTGATTTCGTGTTGACCATCTGGTGATGTCCATGTATAGAGTCTTCTCTTGTGTTGTTGGAAGAGGGTATTTGCTATGACCAGTGCATTTTCTTGGCAAAACTCTATTAGTCTTTGCCCTGCTTCATTCCGTATTCCAAGGCCAAATTTGCCTGTTACTCCAGGTGTTTCTTGACTTCCTACTTTTGCATTCCAGTCCCCTATAATGAAAAGGACATCTTTTTTGGGTGTTAGTTCTAAAAGGTATATATATATATATATATATATATATATATATATATACATAAATATATATAACTCTCACATCCATACATGACCACTGGAAAAACCATAGCCTTGACTAGATGGACCTTAGTTGGCAAAGTAATATCTCTGGTTTTTATATGCTGTCTAGGTTGGTCATAACTTTTCTTCCAAGGAGCAAGCATCTTTTAGTTTCATGGCTGCAGTCACCATCTGCAGTAATTTTGGAGCTCCAAAAACCAAAATCTCTCACTGTTTCTATCATTTCCCCATCTATTTGCCATGAAATGATGGGACCGGATGCCTTGATCTTAGTTTTCTGAATGTTGAGATTTAAGCCAATTTTTTCACTCTCCACTTTCACTTTCATCAAGAGGCTCTTTAGTTCCTCTTCACTTTCTGCCATAAGGGTGGTGTCATTTGCATATCCGAAGTTATTCATATTTCTCCCCGCAATCTTTATTCCAGCTTGTGTTTCATCTAGCCTCGCATTTTGCACGATATACTCTGCATATAAGTTAAATAAGCAGGGTGACAATATACAGCCTTGAATTACTCCTTTCCCAGTTTGGAACAAGTTTGTTGTTCCATGTCTGGTTCTAACTGTTGCTTCTTGACCTGCATACAGATTTCTCAGGAGGCAGGTCAGGTGGTCTGGTATTCCCATCTCTTTCAGATTTTCCACAGTTTGTTGTGATCCACACAGTCAAAGGCTTTAGTGTAGTCCATGCAGCAGAAATAGAAGTTTTTCTGAAATTTGCTTGCTTTTTTATGGTCCAACAATGTTGGCAATTTGATCTCTGGTTCCTCTGCCTTTTATAAATCCAGCTTGAACATCTGGAAGTTCACAGTTCACCTACTGTTGAAGCCTGGCCTGAAGAATTTTGAACATTACTTTACTAGTGTGTGAGATGAGTGCAATTGTGTGGTAGTTTGAGCATTCTTTGGCATTGCCGTTTTTTGGGATTGGAATGAAAACTGACCTTTTCCAGTCCTATGGCTACTGCTGAGTTTTCCAAATTTGCTGGCCTATAGTGTGCAGCACTTTCACAGCATCACCTTTTAGGATTTGAAATAGCTCAACTGGAATTCCATCACCTCCACTAGCTTTGTTCATAGTGATGCTTCCTAAGGCCCACTTGACTTTGCATTCCAAGATGTCTGGCTCTAGGTGAGTGATCACACCATCATGGTTATCTGGGTTGTGAAGAATTTTTTTGTATAGTTCTTCTGTATATTCTTGCCAGCTTTTCTTAATATCTTCTGCTTCTGTTAGGTCCATGTCATTTCTGTCCTTTATTTGCCTATCTTTGCATGTAATGTTCCCTTGGAATCTCTAATTTTCTTGAAGAGATCTCTAGTCTTTCCCATTCTATTGTTTTCCTCTATATCTTTGCACCGATCGCCTGAGGAAGGCTTTCTTATCTCTCCTTGCTATACTTTGGAACTCTGCATTCAAACATATATATTTTTTTTCCTCCTTTGCCTTCAGTTTCTCTTCTTTTCTCAGCTATGTGTAAGGCCTCCTCAGACAGCCATTTGCCTTTTTGCATTTCTTTTTCTTGGGGATGGTCTTGATCACTGCCTCCTGTACAATGTCACAAACCTCTGTCATAGTTCTTCAGGCACTCTGTCTATAAGATATAATCCCTTGAATCTATTTATCGCCTCCACTGTATAATTGTAAGGGATTTGATTTAGGTCATATCTGAATGGTCTAGTGGTTTTCCCTACTTTCTTCCATTTAAGTCTGAGTTTGGCAATAAGGAGTTCATGATCTGAGCCACAGTCAGCTTCTGGTCTTGTTTTTGCTGACTGTCACTCTGTGACTCTTCACAATTGGTCAGAGTTAAGCATTATTCAGGGAAGGATGGATGACCACAGTGAGGATAACCACAGATAATTCAATTCTTATTTTCTGATTGCTGTAAGAGGTTCTTAGAACTTAGAGCTTAAATATATTTTTATTATGGGAATTCTCAAACAAGATATAAATGCAGAGAGACAAACAAACTTCTATCTGTGTACAGCCTAGTGTCAACTATTATCAATTTAAGGCCAATCTTAATTAGTCTACACCCTTGCTACTCAGATTCTGCCCTGAAGTTTCAGAGGCAAATTCTGCACATCATACAATTTTACTTGTGAATATTCAATATATATCTCTAAGATGAAGACTGTTGTGATTCCCTTTTTCCACACCAGTTGGTTTTTTTGTACAAGATACATTACCTGGCAAAGACTCTCATTTTTTAAAGAAAATATAACCATAATAAATATTATTATCACATTTAAATATTAAACAATAATTCTTTAACATCATTCAATATCTTGTCAGTCACATTACTCTGATGGCCCTTAAATAAAACATGTGATTTCTTACTTGCAAAGCATTTCAAAAATTCAATCTCTGATGCATTCAGGCCATAAAGTTTATCCATTTAAAAAACACTGGAAGGAGACCAATTGAGGAGACATAACATCTACTCCAAAGGCTAAACACAGATTGTCCAGACTAGGGGATGGTAAAGCATAGTGAGGGGATAGATGAGAAAACAATTGTGCTAGATGTTTAAATGGGTTGGAGTGTGGATCCTGAACCCAACTCTTTGAGCTAAGACCCAGAAATTCTTGGTGAGTGAGTGCCATATAAACCTTCTAGGATTTAGATTCAAAACTGAATTAAATGGAATTTGAATCTCTGCCTCTCAGAGAAATAAAAGCTAGAGATAGATATCAATTTTACCTGTAGAAGAATAAAGTGCTTTTTGACACCTGATTGTGTGGCCTGTACATTCATTCTCAAGCCACTTCATTTGTTTCTCTAAGTTGAAAAACTGAGGGTGTGAGTTTGACCTGCTCTACATGGTTGGCCACCCTCTTGGAGGACACAGAAATAATACTCAATCATACAGCTCTCCTGGAAAAGTTGTGTTCTTATCTCACTCCCCAAATGAAAGCACTATCACCCCCAAAATAGTTTCTTTGGGCCCTACAAAAAATAGTTTCTAATTTCTCATTCCTGGAGTTACTTGGTTTCCCAGTTGTAGATTTCATACAATGCCAAAGTAATAGGCAAACTTGAACAAAAATAATTGTAATATTTTTTTCTTTTAAACATCAAGGTATATTTCAGAACATTTCAATGACAAAATTACTAAAGAATCTGCTTTTGGGTGCCCTCTCCACCAAAAGGAAAAAAAATCCAGACTCCCTTGGTGGTACAGCAGATAAGAATCAACCTACCAATACAGAGGACACAGGTTTGATCCCTTTTCTGGGAAGATTCCACATGCTGCAGAGCAGCTAAGCCCATGCACCACAACTACTGAAGCCTGAATGCTTTAAAGCCCATGAGCCACAACTACAGAGCCCACATTCTGCAACTACTGTAGCTTGTGTTCCTCAACAAGAGAAGCCACTACAATGAGAAGCCCACACACTGCAACTAGAGAAAAGCCCATAGAGCTACAAAGACCCAAAGCAGACAAAAAAATAAAATATAAATAAATAAAATTTTTTAAAAATCCTTTTGATAACTAAATACTCAGACCACAAAATTAACATTAGATTACATATTTTACAACCAACACTACTTCCATGTGTTAAAATAATATCTACTTTGATATGTGTAAGAAACTGCTGAGCCCTTTATATGAGTTGTCTCATTTAATTTTCATAAAGGCCCTTTGAAGTAGCTGTGTTATCCCCAATTTATAGATAAGGATGCAAAGTTACATAGCTAACCAGTGGAAGAGCCAACAGACTAACACAATCTGGTGTGTCATTCACTGGAGCCTTCAGATCTTAACATTTCACTACCCAGAATCCGTCTCATGATAATTAAAAAAAAAATCTTCTCAAGAATATGGTCTCCAGAAGTGACATTTCCCTGAACTCTTAACTATTCATATTTTTATCTTGAATTCTCAGTTTAAACTTCAAAGTATACAGTGAGCACAAAAGATACTTAAGAAAAAAGTTCTTCAGAATCCTAACCCATACTGATGTTTTACTCTTGTTTTTTTTAAGCTACAATAAGCTTTGTATTTATTATCAAGCTGGTTTTTCAAGCTACAAGTATAGAACTTGACCTGGTATTCATGACCAGGGTTTCTGTAATTCCAAGTCAGAGTTATGAAAGAAAATTATGAGACAATGGTTGATAATATTGGGGGAAAAAATCCATATTTACAGGAGATTTTTTCAAGTGACTTACTATGATGTCTATTCATGGGAAGAAAGCATTTGAAAAGACAAGTATATAAAGAAGTTATCCTACAGTGAAGAGAACAAAGCCCATTAATGACAATGATGTGAACATTCAAGAAATTATTAAAAGGACCTTTCAGTTTGAGGGAAAATTAATTTACCCAGAATTTAGAGCAATTGTTGAAATAATAAAATCAGAGCAGCAAGGCAGCAGACCTTGTGGCCAAAGTTTTGCCTAAAGTAATAGCAGTTATGAAGGAGACAGCATTCTGCTTTTCTCTTCTACATTTTGTTAAAAAAGCACTGGAGGCATATACATCAGTAGCTCTTAATATTGTTATTTCTTTTTTCACCGCCAGAATTTAAAATAATTAATAGGCTTATAGACTCTTATCTCTACATATTTTTATCTCTACATATTTTAAAACCCAATTTTATTCCTGAATTTTAGAGGAAAACAGTTTTATTTCATAAAATTCCAGGTTTTGTTTTTCAAAATATTTAAATACATAGAGCCTTACAGAAAAGAAGCAGGTGTTTGTCAGAGACATTTGCCTTGGGGCAGAGAGATGGCTTCTCTGGCTCCCTCCACAATGAGTAAACATCTTTGTTCAGGAAAGTATATCTTCAAAATTCAAATTCCACTGACTCTTCAACAGACCAACAAAGAATAATATTGGAGAGAATTCCCTGATAGTCCTGTGGCTAGGGCTCCATGCTTCCAGTGCAGGGAACACGAGTTTGATCCCTGGATCCTGCAAGCCACGTGGTGCTGCCAAATGATAATAATAAATTAATAATAGTAGTAGTAATGGAAACCAGATATGATAAAAAGAGATATGAGACATGTCCCTTGATCTCAAATTTCATATAGTCTCCCCTGCTTAGGGAGAAAAGTTCTATTTTCGCTGCTTGTCAATATGTAAATTGAAACCTTGGACCCCACTACTCCAGGGAAGAAAAGACCACAGCCAAAGAAAAAAGCGAGGAAAAAAATAGCTAATTCTTGAATTTCAGAATGTTCAGATCTGACCCTACCAATTTAAATATGATTTAAGAAATTTTCAGGGATCATTTCCATATAAGAGGAAAACTGTAGTGATTGAGTTGACTTGGTGTGTGTTTAATGTTCTTTTTAGACCGTTTAAACACTAAATAAATTCAGAAAAAGATGGTGCTATGGACTACAGTAGTTGGATAAAGTTTCACATTGTGCAGTTTCACAGAAAGTTTCACATTTCTCCATGAAGGGCAGTTAATTTCAGATGAAAATAGATTGGCTATCTGATTCAAGAACTAGTGTAACCAAAGAGCATAGATGATACTCAAAATTCAGCAGTGGCTTAACACAACATTGTAAGTCAAGTATACTTCCTATACTTCAATTAAAAAAAAAAAAAAAATTGGCAGTGATCATGTATGTTCCCCGGAAAGTCCATCTGAGAGACAATCTATCAGAATGACCACAAAGCTCATTAGATTCCCCTATTCATAGTGTCCTAAGTGCTGACTTCTCTCATAAACATTGCTATGTCATGGGTGGAAAATAATTATAGGGTATTAGCACCATTGTTTTACAAATTTACCTGTAGTCCCTTACACCATAAAATAGACATGGGCTCTATCAAATATGTATGTTCCCTGCTTCCAGCTGAAAAAAATCTATCCTCTAGAACTCTGTTATCCTTCAAACTTCTAAGCCTTTGCATTTCATGGAACCCTTACCTCTCAAGAATTAGCTCAACTATAATTTTATACCTGAAATATTTCTGATACCTCCAATTCCTAAGACACTACCTCTCATTCACTGTTTATGGATTGTATAACCTAATTAAACATTATCACACAAGTATGATCATCTATTTCCTTATATTTCTATCTTACCAGATGATTATTCTTCAAGGATATAAACAATATGTTGTTCACCTTTCGATTCTTAGCTCCAAGTCCAATGCTTGACATATGTGAAATATCTAATTAAGGTTTCTGTCTTTTGGAAGAGAGGAGAAGGAATTAACTTCCACTGAGTACCTGTGCTGTGATGTGCTAAGTTACTTCAGTTGTATCTGACTCTTGGCAACCCCATGAACCATAGCCACCAGGATCCTCTGTCCATGGGATTCTCCAGGCAAGAATACTGGAGTGGTGGCCATTTCCTACTCCATGGGATCTTCCTGACCCAGAGATTGAACCCAAGTCTCTTATGTCTCCCGCATTAGCAGGCAGGTTCTTTATCACTACAGCCACCTGGGAAGCCCACTGAGTACCTAGGTGACCTCAGTTAGGCAAGTCAGAAGCTATGGATGTAAAAATAAAAACAGAGATAGAAAGCACAAAATTTGTTCCTCTAGCTGAGGAGTATTGGACTAAATTATGACTAAGCCATTTTGACTTTGAAGGGTTCTTCTTAAGGCCTACCCTCCAGGACCCCTGGTTCCCCCAGGATGTCCTCAGTCACCGTGATCTTCTCACTTGGACTTGCCCTCCCTAGGCTCCATCCAACATGCCACTTGTTTTCCTATTTCCTCTTCCCCAAATCCACCATTCTTGTTTCTCTCCTAGCTTATCGCTCTATGTTAGCAAACCTAATATTTCAGTGTGTGCAAACTTGTCATATATTCCAAATGTGTTCCCCTGAGATGCTTCATTCAGAGTGCTTTTCCTATTACATATAGGAGATGTTTATGTACAACCTCACTCTTGAAGACAAAATGTGCATTAACATATTAATGGATCAGAGAAGTCTTACACTGAAAAGCCTTATTGATTTTGTTTAATCCTGCATTTTCCAAAATTATTTGTTACTGAAATCTTTCTTATACCACCTCTTAATGTTCCACAGGACTCCGGTTCCACAGAACACATCCTAGGAAGCACCAGGTAAGGATTAGTAGTTGCAAGTGACTTACTTGAATCGCAAGAGGTATTTTCTAAAGACTGTGTTTTAACTGAAAGGCCTGATTCTTTGGTAGGAATTTCAGGTGCTTACTTGTGGTAGAACTTTTGGGTAAAAAGTCTCAGTGGAGCACTTAATGTTACGTCATGATGGGGAAACTTGTTATGTGTTTATTATGTGCCAAACAATATACTATATATTTTCAAGAATCTTTTTCCAGTTACTTCAAAAAATAATCCTATGAGATAATTACATGTTTACCAATTTTAAAAATGAGGAAACTGAACTCATTGGTTAAGTATCTTGCCCAAAATCACATAGTTCATAAGTGGTGAAGATCAGTCAAAACAGTTCTTATGGTATTAAATCTCAGATTCTATCAATATCTCCACATGAACTTGAGTTTCTAGGTCAGTATTTCTTAAAAATTGGGGGTGTTTATTGAAAATTCAGGTTTCTGGGACCTATCCAGATGTACTAAGTCAGTTTTGTGGAAGGCCCAGGGCCAGGTGATTCTAACAAGCTCCTCGATTGATTGTTATACACCCTAAAGTGTGAGAACCATAGTTCTAGGTATATATTATTTTTACCACTTTGCACTGCTACCATCCAACTAATTAATCAATCAACACATTATAATGTTGGTCTTGACTCACACTGCTGTCCTCTCAAGGCCAGCTCGATCAAGTCTTCTTCCTACCTTGTCTTTGACTATTACCATAGTTTCTCTTGAGTAAGGCAACTCATATCCTGAAGATGAAAGAGACAAGTGAGTCTTCTTGCTTTGAAGGCACTGCTTTTGTTGATGTTAGAGGTAAAACTCACCACTCCTACTGGCTGTCTCAGTGAAATAACCTGTCTCAATTGGCAAAAATTTCAAAGCAAAAGATACCCAGTGAAAGGCAGTGCTTGAAATAACCAAAGAAACTCAAGGTTTTTGGTTTTCTTCTGCTAACAGTGATTTGTAAAAGGTTTGCTTCTCTTTTATTGCTGATGCTTCTTATATACTAGTATTTTCCTCTTTTACTAATTACCTAGACAAACCAGCTCTCCTTTCTGTAAATTTATCTGCTATTAGGTACAAAAAGGTTAAGTAACTGTCATTTTTCTTGTCACTGGATCATGTGAAGTATATTCACCTCTACAGTGAGGTGCTCTGGCCAGGAAATAAGAAAAAAAAATATTTGTGTAGAAAGAGGATGAGGGAGAGAGAAAGGAGGAAAGATAATAGGTCCTTGTTTCCTCTTGTCTTTTTGCTCCTAAGTTAGAAACCATCTCTGCATTACCTCTTGTCTTCTCAGTTCATTATTGTTGTTATAGAAGTCACATGATGTAATGTAAAAGAGAGTAATGTTTCATTGCTCTGTACTTCCATCCAGGAGATAGGTGGTCAAGATAAAATGAATAAAAAAGTAGTAACCCAGATGAAGAATTGGTATTAGAATAGGCATCTAGTTGGTATGCAGACACAGACTGATGGCTGTCTGCTCTGATATTCATTCTCACCTTCTTCCTTATTGATAAAACTCAGCACTTTACTGCCAGAATAAAGAATACAGTCCTAGCCTTCTTTGCAGCCAGGTGTGGCCATACATTTACGCAATGACTTTTGAAATATAACCGGATGAGCTGTGTGGCAGTTTCTGGGAATCTCCTTTGCCCTCAATCTTCTGTATCCCCTGGAATGCAGATGTGATGATAAGTGCTAGAACTGCTATTTTGGACATGAAGGAAACTCAGTACAGCATACCAGCAAGAACAAAGGAACTGGGGTCTCTGAGGGCTACAGGGCTTGCACATCAGCCCTAGACTCATGAGCTCCACAATCATTTCACTTGAAAGAGAAATTATTAATCTTGTTTAAGACCCTATAATTGGGCTTGCCATCACATGCAGCCTAACTTCTGCTAATTTACACAGTTCCCCCAGGGACTGCATACAGTATGACTCTGGTCCTGAACTTGTTTTGATGTAACTAAATAAAATAAAAGAGATGCTATCTATAAAAATATTTTTATGTAAAAAATTTTAAATCCTATTCATTATTATCTTTCAGAATTTTCCACAGTTTATTGTGATCCACATAGTCAAAGGCTTTGTCATAGTCAATAAAGCAGAAATAGATGTTTTTCTGGAACTCTCTTGCTTTTTCCATGATCCAGCGGATGTTGGCAATTTGATCTCTGGTTCCTCTGCCTTTTCTAAAACCAGCTTGAACATCACGAAGTTCACGGTTCACATATTGCTGAAGCCTGTCTTCGAGAATTTTAAGCATTACTTTACTAGCGTGTGAGATGAGTGCAATTGTGCAGTAGTTGGAGCATTTTTTGGCATTGCCTTTCTTTGGGATTGGAATGAAAACTGACATTTTCCAGTCCTGTGGCCACTGCTGAGTTTTCCAAATTTGCTGGCATATTGAGTGCAGCACTTTCACAACATCATCTTTTAGGATTTGAAATAGCTCAACTGGAATTCCATCACCTCCACTAGCTTTGTTCGCAACCTAGATAGCATATTAAAAAGCAGAGACATTACTTTGTCAACAAAGGTCTGTATAGTCAAGGCTATGGTTTTTCCAGTGGTCATGTATGGATGTGAGAGTTGGACTATAAAGAAAGCTCAGTGTTGAAGAATGATGCTTTTGAACTGTGGTGTTGGAGAAGACTCTCAAGAGTCCCTTGGAGTGCAAGGAGATTCAACCAGTCCATCCTAAAGGAAATCATTCTTGGGTGTTCATGGGAAGAACTGATGTTGAAGCTGAAACTCCGATATTTTGGCCACCTGATGCGAAGAGCTGACTCATTTGAAAAGACCCCGATGTTGGGAAAGATTGAGGGCAGGAGGAAAAGGGGACGACAGAGGATGAGATGGCTAGATGGCATCACAGACTCAATGGACATGAGTTTGGGTAAACTCTGGGAGTTGGTGATGGACAGGGAGGCCTGGTGTGCTGCGGTTCAGAGGGCTGCAAACAGTCAGACATGACTGAGTGACTGAACTGAACTGAATAGTTATCTTAACATAATATTCAATTCGCAGCTACAGAGCTATGTGATCCCATAATTTTTTGACAGAATTAACCTTGAGGGCCCTAAGGTGGCATGCATGCATGCTCAGTCATGTCATGTCCAACTCTTTGCAACCCTGTGGACCAAGCCCACCAGGCTCCTCTGTCCGCGGGAATTCTCCAGGCAAGAATACTGGAGTGGGTTGCGATGCCCTACTCCAAGGAATCTTCCCGACCCAGGGATCAAACCCACATCTCTTTGCATCTCCTGCATTGGCAGGCAGGTTCTTTACCACTAGCACCACCTGAGAAGCCCCCAAGATGGTATGTAAGATTGCAAAAGAGACTCGATAGACTCCTATGCGAGTTAGATGATATTTTCTTGTGTAAACTACAATGTCTGGGTTCACTCAGTTTTAAGTTAAAACTAGATCATTACTATTCCTAAAGTTTCTGTATCTTGACTCTCTTCCATTTTAAATATTATTTTCATAACCATGACACCTGATTACCCCCAAAAATCTGGAAAACACCAATGTTGTTCCTTTGTTTCCCCTTGATCTTTGTTTCTCCAGAAGTACCCAGAAAGGCAAGGGAAATGGCAAAATCTAGAGGAAGTTCTGGGGAAACCAAAGGAAAAGAAGGGGTGAAGTCTCCAGAATCTTTTATGCACCTGAATTGTCATAAACTGGGTAGTGGTTTGAAGAGGAGCATTTTACATGTCTGCTTTTTCAGAGCAAGTCTCACAGTGGCACCTTTCTCTGTTGTTGTTTTTCCTAAACTTTTCCAGCTTTTTCTTCTTATGTAAATATGTAAGTCCTGCACCCCATTTCATGCTTTATTATTCCCAAATAGCAAATGCATTAGGCCCTTTGATTCATCTGTGGAGAATGCATTTTGAAGCAAAGCTTAATACCCTAAAATGGTTAGTTCATGGGGTTTTAATTTTAGGAATATCAGAAAAGCATTAATTCATAGTCTTCAATTGGCACAAAAACTCAACCCATCTCCTCATGGAAAATACACCCCCGCTCCTGTCGTTTGCTCAGAAGTGTGCAAGAGACTTAATGCAAATCAAAGCCCTCATAAAACTTGTGTGCTACCCACTGTCTTCCTGGAGAGGCCGTCTGGACTGCAGTCTTAAAGAAATCTTTCTCCATAGGGGATGCAAGTCCTTGACATCTCATATGGTCAACCAAAAGAAAACTCATACTATCTCTAGGTCTAACAAAGTGTTTTTATGAGAGACCCAGTTTCCGTCCCATGACCTGAAGGCCCCAATCTTATTTTTATTTTCTGCACTGACCAGACCTCCCTAATCAGTGGCTCATCTGTGAAAATAGTTTTGTTAGGTTCATATCACGAGAATCTTAACATAGAGGAGCCTGGCGTGCTGCAGTCCATAGGGTCGCAAAGAGTCAGACACGTAGGTGACTGAACAACAGCAACAACATAAAAACTGCATCATGCCAATGGCAATTTTGTGACTATTATTAACCAATAGGTCATTTTTTCTCTATCTGCATACATATAAATTTTGAGCAAATCATTCTCCATGAAGATAAGTAGTTTCATAGTAAAAGAATAATTGGAATATAATTTCTGTAAAACAAAACCAAATGAACAAACAGTAGCATTTTGTTTCTGAATTTTCTTAACATAAAACAAAACTAAGATTTACCTGCAAAAATCTTCCTAATACTGAGTTCCTTGTTGATCTAATGATTAGGATTCAGCACATTCACTGCCATGGTCCAAGTTCAATCCCTTGTCAGGGAATCAAGATCCTGCATACTAAGTGGTGGTGCTGGAAAAAAAAAAATCCTCCAGAAAAACAAATATGGGTGGAGGGTGGGGATGAGCAAAGCATTTTTATGTGACATATTGTGCATTTTTCAAGTTTTTTTAAAAAACAGCCTCTATTAGTTTATCACTCAATATAATGTCCCACCTGGCTATCAACTCTAGAACAGGATTCTTTACACGCTTCTTGGTCAGAGTTGAGATTGGGCTCAGCCTGAACTCACCCTGAGGTTGGTCTATTTAGGAGCAATTTTAGTTCCTTGTCTTTGGTGTTTTGTGCTCTGAACTTGGGTCCCATTTCTAGTAGCTAGCCTGACCAGACTTTAACCTTGTAGCCTTGAACTGGGTCCTAGCTTCCTCCCCTTGACTGTTTTCTGACTTTGACACCTGCCTGGTTCTCACCAGTTGTCTGTGGCTCTGGAGGCTTGTCCCTGAATGCCAGTTTGGAAACAGGGCCCAGCCACCTTTGCCCCAGGCTTCTTTTTCTGAACCTCCACATAATTCTAAGTCTGGGATTCTCTGTTGATCTTTGAGAACACCAAGCTCTTGCCACATCACCTAATGTTGCTCTCTAACCAGACTACCATATATTTATGTCTCCATTTCTTGCTGAATATGGTCATCCATCCACCTAGCCTTCCTCTTAGGAATGTACACACCCAAGAGGTGTGTAGATTTCCCAGTGCCTCTCTGCCCTACTTTGCCTGACTCTACGCTACCCACCAACCTCAAGTCCTAACACTGATTCTCTAAGATTATGCTTTTCCCATGCCTATTAGCTTGTTAATTTTGGGTTTTTAGTTCTAGGAAGAAAAAAATTAAAATCCACTTCTTTAGCTAACTTTAGGATTCAAGCATCTGGTACAAAAACCAATCAACAGACAACAAAAATAGATATTCAACATTTGTTTTGAAATCTCAGAATGCCAGAGTCAAGGAGAGATCGTATATGTGATCTTGTAGATTCCTGCTCACCACAGACATCCTTGATAGCTGATTCTGAAATCTTTCCAGACAACCTGTCCCATGGTTAGCTATTTCCTCTTTATATTGAATCTGTAGGACTAAACATTCTATTAATTAATGGAAGATGGAAACAAAGAGCATATAAAAATTCCTCATTTTCCATTCATCCCATGAACATGGTAGTAGCCACTGCCTTACAGTTGCCCAGGAGTCAGAGTGACAGGAGCAAGCTGGAGGAACTTGTCAACTTCAGGAAAAAGCTGAGATTTGAGAATGGGGCAGGCTAAATGGAGTGAGATGGGAGATTGGGAGAAGAAATCTTTTGAATCAGAATGGAGTAGGACTCTGTCTCTCATGTCCCTTGGGCCCCAGAAATGACACATACTTCTACATCAGAGGCCAGGAAATTCATAGGAAATTATGTAGAGTTACTGGCATTTTGCTGCTGTTGTTCCTTCAGTACCAATCTTCATTGCAAATTAGCTTTTTTTTATTTTCGTTTTCACAGGTGAAAGTAGTCATTTCTAAAATATGGATAAAAATTGGCAACTTTTGAGGTAAGAATTATCCAACCTTCAATTTCTTCAACTTCTCAGAAAAAGAACCATAAATCAGAATAATTCTAATTAAATCCAGGCACTAGCCCCACATTCTGTCTGATCTTGAAAAAGCTGTTAAACCTCTCTGAACCTGAATTTCTCCATCTGTGAAAAGTTAGAGTTAAAATAGTTCTTCCCACATCATAGAACTGCTGTGAAGCTACAAAAGCCACCATTCATCAAACTCTGAATTTGGGCCAGATTTCAAGCTCTGCAATTTACCTATATTACCTCTTTAATCCACACAACAGCCCTGTAAAATAATAACCCATTATTCCCATTTTCCAGATGATGAAACCAAGGCTTCCAAAAGTTCAGCAATTTTCCACTGAAACTGTAATCCACATGTATCTGACTCCAAAACCCTTTCTCTTAACTAGGTGCTAAACCATGGGAAAGGGTCAGAGTTCTTATGTAAGCAAATGAAAGGAAATGATAATAAGAAATTTTGTCTCCCCTATAATATGTCTTGTTTCTATGAATTTGATAGTGAATTTCTTGTTTTTGTTTCACTGCAAAAATAAAAAAAGCAATATTATTAAAAAATTTTCAAACAATACAGAGCAAAAACTTCACACGTACACATGAACAGAGATATTGCCCAATTGGCTAATCTCAGTCTTGCTCTACCTCCGATTATTAAAAATTGGGGGTCCAGAATTTTTTTTTTATATACTATACATATACACGTATAGAGTGATTTTACATTAATAGGATTACAGTACACATATTATTCTGAGATTTGCCTTTTTTCAACAGTCAATGGATCTCTTTCAGTCTGTATAACAGTCCACATGTGGATGATATTTATTTTTTAATTTTTATTTTATATTGGAGTATAGTTGATTAACAATGTTGTGTTAGTTTCAGGTATACAGCAAAGTGATCCACTTATACATATACATGTATGTATTCTTTTTCAAATTATTTTCCTATTTAGGTTATACAGCAAATTGAGCAGAGGTCCTTGTGATATACAGTAGGTCCTTGTTGGTTATCTATTTTAAACATAGCAGTATGTACACGTCAGTCCCAAACTCTCAATCTATCCCTGCCACCTGGTGACATAAGTTCTTTCTCTGAGTCTGTTTCTGTTCTGTAAATAAGTTCATCTGGATGATTTTTGTTTGATTCCACATTTAAGTGATATCATATGATGCTTGTCTTTCTCTGCCTGACTTCACTTACTATGATAATCTCCAGGTCCATCCATGTTGCTAAATGGCATTATTTCATTTTTAATGTCTGAGTAATATTCCACTGTATATATGTACCATTTTTATTGTCCTAATAGTAATAAACTTAGTATGTTTGTAATCTTCAGTTATTACAACAAATGTGATGATGAACATCTTTATACCTGTATCTTCGAGCACACATACAAAATATTTCTACAGAATTGCTTATGGAAGTGGATTGCTGGGTCAGGGAGTCTGTGTACTTTTAATTTTGATAGGTATTACATCAATTCACATTCTACCCCAGTATATGTGTGCTCTCTACATCCTTACTGAAACTAGACATAAGAGAGCGCCCTCGCCTTCCCGCGACCGGCGCACAATTTAAGAGCGCCCCCGCCTTCCCGCGACCAGCGCACAATTTAAGAGCGCCCCCCCCCCCCCCGCGACCCGCGCACAATTAAGAGCGCCCCCGCCGGCTGCGTCGCGCACTAAGAGCGCGGCCGACAGGAGCTACCCCACGACCGAGGAAGGACGGCGGTGAGGGCCAGCGCACTAAGCACGGCGGAGAAGAGCTACCCCACGACCGAGGTCAGGAAGGGCAGCGGTGAGGAGAGACCCCTCATCCAAGGTAAGGTGCGATGGCTGTGCTTCGCTGGCCGGGAGCAGCCAGGAGCAGCCGGGATGAGATACCCCACGCCCAAGGTAAGAGAAACCCAAGTAAGACAGTAGGTCTTGCAAGAGGGCATCAGAGGGCAAATACACTAAAACCATTCTCACAGAAAACTAGTCAATCTAATCACACAACGACCACACCCTTGTCTAACTCAATGAAATTAAGCCATGCCCGAGGGGCAACCTGGGATGGGCGGGTCATGGTGGAGAGATATGACAGGGTGTGGTCCGCTGGAGAAGGGAATGGCAAACCACTTCAGTATTCTTGCCTTGAGAACCCCATGAACAGTATGAAAAGACAAAATGATAGGATACTGAAAGAGAAACTCCCCAGGTCAGTAGGGGCCCAATATGCTACTGGAGATCAGTGGAGAAATAACTCCAGAAAGAATGAAAGGATGGAGCCAAAACAAAAAGAATACCCAGCTGTGGATGTGTCTGGTGATAGAAGCAAAGTCCGATGCTGTAAAGAGCAATATTGCATAGGAACCTGGAATGTCAGGTCCATGAATCAAGGCAAATTGGAAGTGGTCAAACAAGAGATGGCAAGAGTGAATGTCGACATTCTAGGAATTAGCGAACGAAAATGGACTGGAATGGGTGAATTTAACTCGGATGACCATTATATCTACTACTGTGGGCAGGAATCCCTCAGAAGAAATGGAGTGGCCATCATGGTCAACAGAAGAGTCCGAAATGTAGTACTTGGATGCAATCTCAAAAATGACAGAATGATCTCTGTTCGTTTCCAAGGCAAACCATTCAATGTCACAGTTATCCAAATCTATGCCCCAACCAGTAACGCCGAAGAAGCTGAAGTTGAAAGGTTCTATGAAGACCTACAAGACCTTTTAGAACTAACACCCAAAAAAGATGTCCTTTTCATTATAGGGGACTGGAATGCAAAAGTAGGAAGTCAAGAAACACCTAGAGTAACAGGCAAATTTGGCCTTGGAATACGGAATGAAGCAGGGCAAAGACTAATAGAGTTTTGCCAAGAAAATGCACTGGTCATAGCAAATACCCTCTTCCAACAACACAAAAGAAGACTCTATACATGGACATCACCAGATGGTCAACACCAAAATCAGATCAATTATATTCTTTGCAGCCAAAAATGGAGAAGCTCTATACAATCAGCAAAAACAAGACCAGGAGCTGACTGTGGCTCGGACCATGAACTCCTTATTGCCAAATTCAGACTTAAATTGAAGAAAGTAGGGAAAACTACTAGACCATTCAGGTATGACCTAAATCAAATCCCTTATGATTATACAGTGGAAGTGAGAAATAGATTTAAGGGCCTAGATCTGATAGATAGAGTGCCTGATGAACTATGGAATGAGGTTCGTGACATTGTACAGGAGACAGGGATCAAGACCATCCCCATGGAAAAGAAATGCAAAAAAGCAAAATGTCTGTCTGGGGAGGCCTTACAAATAGCTGTGAAAAGAAGAGAAGCGAAAAGCAAAGGAGAAAAGGAAAGATATAAACATCTAAATGCAGAGTTCCAAAGAATAGCAAGAAGAGATAAGAAAGCCTTCCTCAGTGATCAATGCAAAGAAATAGCGGAAAACAACAGAATGGGAAAGACTAGGGATCTCTTCAAGAAAATCAGAGATACCAAAGGAACATTTCATGCAAAGATGGGCACGATAAAGGACAGAGATGGTGTGGACCTAACAGAAGCAGAAGATATTAAGAAGAGGTGGCAAGAATACACAGAAGAACTGTACAAAAAAGAGCTTCAAGACCTAGATAATCATGATGATGTGATCACTGACCTAGAGCCAGACATCTTGGAATGTGAAGTCAAATGGGCCTTAGAAAGCATCACTACGAACAAAGCTAGTGGAGGTGATGGAATCCCAGTGGAGCTATTCCAAGTCCTGAATGATGATGCTGTGAAAGTGCTACACTCAATATGCCAGCAAATTTGGAAAACTCAGCAGTGGCCACAAGATTGGAAAGGGTCAGTTTTCATCCCAATCCCAAAGAAAGGCAATGCCAAGGAGTGCTCAAACTACCGAACAATTGCACTCATCTCACACGCTAGTAAAGTAATGCTCAAAATTCTCCAAGCCAGGCTTCAGCAATATGTGAACCGTGAAGTTCCAGATGTTCAAGCTGGTTTTAGAAAAGGCAGAGGAACCAGAGATCAAATTGCCAACATCCGCTGGATCATGGAAAAAGCAAGAGAGTTCCAGAAAAACATCTATTTCTGCTTTATTGACTATGCCAAAGCCTTTGACTGTGTGGATCACAATAAACTGCGGAAAATTCTGAAAGAGATGGGAATACCAGACTACCTGATCTGCCTCTTAAGAAATCTGTATGCAGGTCAGGAAGCAACAGTTAGAACTGGTCATGGAACAACAGACTGGTTCCAAATAGGAAAAGGAGTACGACAAGGCTGCATATTGTCACCATGTTTATTTAACTTATATGCAGAGTACATCATGAGAAACGCTGGACTGGAAGAAACACAAGTTGGAATCAAGATTGCCGGGAGAAATATCAATAACCTCAGATATGCAGATGACACCACTCTTATGGCAGAAAGTGAAGAGGGGCTAAAAAGCCTCTTGATGAAAGTGAAAGTGGAGAGTGAAATGGTTGGCTTAAAGCTCAACATTCAGAAAACGAAGATCATGGCATCTGGTCCCATCACTGCATGGGAAATAGATGGGGAAACGGTGGAAACAGTGTCAGACTTTGTTTTTCTGGGCTCCAAAATCACTGCAGATGGTGACTGCAGCCATGAAATTAAAAGACGCTTACTCCTTGGAAGGAAAGTTATGACCAACCTAGATAGCATATTCAAAAGCAGAGACATTACTTTGCCAACAAAGGTTCACCTAGTCAAGGCTATGGTCTTTCCTGTGGTCATGTATGGATGTGAGAGCTGGACTGTGAAGAAGGCTGAGCGCCGAAGAATTGATGCTTTTGAACTGTGGTGTTGGAGAAGACTCTTGAGAGTCCCTTGGACTGCAAGAAGATCCAACCAGTCCATTCTGAAGGAGATCAATCCTGGAATTTCTTTGGAAGGAATGATGCTAAAGCTGAAACTCCAGTATTTTGGCCACCTCATGCGAAGAGTTGACTCATTGGAGAAGACTCTGATGCTGGGAGGGATTGAGGGCAGGAGGAGAAGGGGACGACAGAGGATGAGATGGCTGGATGGCATCACTGACTCAATGGATGCGAGTCTGAGTGACCTCCGGGAGCTGGTGATGGACAGGGAGGCCTGGCGTGCTGCGGTTCATGGGGTCGCAAAGAGTCGGACACGACTGAGCGACTGATCTGATCTGAGGCTTTTATATGCTGTTTAATGGAGGAAAAATGATAACTTGTTCTTATTTGCATTTTCCTGAATGCTAGTGAGATTATGCATTTGTTTTGACTAGCTTTGTTTCATCTGCCAAGAATTATTTGCCTCTCCATACCCTTTGTTTAATTTCACATTGGAATATTTCTCTTTTTATTGTTGGATTTGAAGGAGAACTTCATATATTATAGATATTATACCTTTGAATATTATATGCATTGCAGATATTTTCTTCCAGTTTATTGCTTGTCTTTTCACATTTTTAAATGGGTAGAAAATGTTTTCATTTTTATGTAGTTGAACTTGTCACTTTTTTCTTATTTACGCCTTCGTAGTTTTCTGTATTGCTTAGAAATATCTTCCCTGGTTAAAGATAATAAAGAAGTTTCTACTTTATTTTCTTCTAGGAATTTAACAGTGTTGTTATTTTGTTGGCATTGTTGTGCATTTATTTTTTTACATTAAACTATTACTTCCCCTGAATTTTTTGTGAACAGTAAGGATATAATTACATTTTTTTCAAATGGTCATCAACTGTCTCCACACATGAGTTGAATAGTTCATCCATTCTATTGATTTGAAATGTGCCTTTTTCATAACTACATCTCCATGTATATACTAATCTTATTCTAGACTTTGTATTCTGTTCCATTGACTGCTTGTTCCATCTCTGTATCAATACCCCTTGCATATTAGTGTTATCTGTAGTAAATATTCTTTATTTCCTCTTCCTAAATTTTCCCAGCCATTATAAATAATGGTGCCAAGGGATCCAGATATACCCTACCTATCCAGCTACTCTTAGAACATCTAAATTCATGGGGGAAATAGTTCTGTTTTTGATGAAAACATCATTAATACATAACGTACTCAAAAAAAAAAAAAAAAAAAAAAAAAAACCACTGAAGCTACCTAAAACAGAAAATTCAATCACTACATCTTCATATCAAAGTCATTATTTCCTCTACTGAGTGATTTTGAGAACTCCAGCTCTCTGCATCTTTCCCTGTTTTCCCAGTTAATATTGTCAAGAAACAAATATTTCTCAAATCTTATTCGCTTGAGCTGCACAGGTGCTGAGCCTGGTGCTCTGTGACAACCTAGAGAGGTGGGATGGGGTGTGGTGGAAGGGAAGTTCAAGAGGGAAGGGATATACGTATACTTATGGCTGATTCACATTGTTGTACAGCAGAAACCAACACAACATTGTAAAGCAATTATCCTCTAATTAAAAATATATTTTAAAAAATACCATAAGAAAAATCTTGGCAAGGCAGGAAATTTATCAAAAATCCTGGTTTCCATGAGTGATAACACACTGACCATTCAATTCAGAGCATTGATCTTAATACATATTTTTAAATAATGATGATTGTATAATAGAGTTATTTAAAGAATTAGAACCAGAATAGTTCAGAATTATGGACTTTAGAATCAGAATAACCAGAATTATGGACTTGGAATCAGACATTTTAATTCAAGTTATAGATTGTGGTAAGTTACTTAACTTCTGCTGCTGCTGCTGCTAAGGCGCTTCAGTCGTGTCCAACTCTGCGACCCATGGACTGCAGCCTACCAGGCTTCTCCGTCCATGGGATTCTCCAGGCAAGAACACTGGAGTGGGTTGCCATTTCCTTCTCCAATACATTAAAGTGGAAAGTGAAAGTGAAGTCGCTCAGTCATGTCTGACTCTTAGCAACCCCATGGACTGCAGCCTACCAGGCTCCTCCATCCATGGGATTTTCCAGGCAACAGTACTGGAGTGGGGTGCCCCTGCCTTCTCCCTACTTAACTTCTCATCTAACTCAACTTCCTCATCTATAAAGTTGATGAAAATTATGAAAATGCCTACCTTGTCTGGGTGTAAGGATTAGAAATAATGTATATAAAGTATTTAAACATCACAGCTCTTAGTAGGTAACCAATACCTACTAATGTGATTGTTATCATTGTTTTTCTGTTGTATCTCTTGCATGCATATAGCAGTTTTCTCTTTTCAAAGTGCTTTTTGTGTCTTTTCCCTTCATGTTCTTTTTATGGATGAAATGTGGGCACAGGGACGTTGAGAGGGAGAGCTGCTGGCAGTCGTTCACTGCTGTGGAGGGAAGAAAGCGCAAGCTTGAGAAAGCACTGTACACTGTGGAATCTCAAGGACTCAGATTCCTCCTATACCCCTAGTCAAGACCTGAGAGGCATAGCTCCTTTGAGAGCATCTGAGTGTTAGGAATTGATGAGGTTTTAATAAGATGATCCATTTAAAATAGATCATATTTAATCCCACTTACGATCTGGTTTAGATGAACTTTGCTTTTCTATATAATTATTGTTAATGAAAAATAATGTCAAAAGTCTAACTTCCTTACATTTGCACAGAAGTCAATGGGGAAATAAAGCTGTATTTACATTCTGCATTATGTATTCGATCCTCATGTTAGCCAATAAGTTACATATTAAAAGTCCTCAGTATCTAACTGCTTACCTGCTAAATTATCAAATAATTGTGCTATAATCTTTATTAGAGATACTATTTAGAGGTAAGCTTAAATGGCTAGGCGGTGGTTTCAGTTCAAGCAATGAGCAATTATATTTTTTCAACATTGTAAAAAAATTCACTTGCTAAGAATGACTTGCCTTAATATTTTCTTCCCACCCCTAGAGCATTGATCAATATGATTTTGTGTATGTGCCATTTAGACAGAATAAAAAGGGTAATAAAGAAATTAACCTCAATTCACTCATAAAGAGCTTATTCAGATACCAAGTCATAGAAAACATGCCTTGTAGGGGTGTACAAAAACACATGTTATGGACATTGATTATTGTTTACTTCAAAGTATGAGTTACTTTCTGGAACTCAATGCCCAATATGGGTCCTTTTGAGGCATACGATTATATGAAAGTTAACATCTGATATAAAAGGTAAAATGAATAATAAATATTTTATATTTGCAATATAGCATCTGAAATGCATTTGAATCTAATCATTTTCCTTGTGAAAGATAAATAATGTGATAAAAATACAATTTTTTGTCCATTTAAGCCGATACCAAAATGGACAAAGCAATAACCACAAATAAATGAAAAACAAATCAATACTTTTAAACCTGGCAAAAAGGCCACTCGGTATAAAAATGACCAGATATTTTTACATTTTGCGTTTGCAAATAATGAAGGCTCACATGGATCATAATAATTGTTACTGGTTTTTAATATTGGGCAAAGCACAAATACAAAATGTACTTGAAGCTCAGCATTAAGTAGATTATGAACATTTAATATAGAATGTTATCATAATATTCAGAGCACCAAATTGCAGACTTCTGTCACCCACTTTCAAGCATGCTTCTGAAGATCATAGTTAATTCTGCTGATTTATGGTAATGCTGCAGCATTATCGTCCACAGCATCAGAAACCACTAACAAGCTTAGTATAAGCTTGGGCTGAAATGGTTTGAGGTTTAAATTTCTGTAACGATTATAAAGTAGAAGGAGTAAAATCCCACTTCAGCAAAAAAAAAAAAGTACTGCATTTCCACTTACTATCACAACCATCCCCCACCTCCCAGTAGCCTTTCCCCGACTACATCAAGAAAAGTAACTTTTAATGGAATGGCATTTTAAATTTTCCACATAGTCTTTTCTGAATGGTAATATTCCTAATTCAAATATATAATGCTCACAGCTTTTCCTTGCTAAGGAAGACTCCTCTAAAAGAAGTTACTCTACCCTATCTTTCTAAAACGGTTTCTCTTTTTAAAACAAATTCCATCCTGGAGGCTCCTTTTTTTGAACATTAATTTACATTACATTCAATCTTCTAGAAAATGGCTGGAAATCGGAACATTTTAATGGCCATTATCGTCTCCTGGCCAAATGATTGTGTTGTGTTAATGTGTGGCCCTTAAGCAGATGAGACCCATTTGTTGTCTTCTTTCAGGTTTTTGAGAGTCAAAGGAAGCACCGGTTTGATTCAGCACAGTAAAATAGGGGCCTGTCTATCCAGCCTGCTCCCCCAAAAGGTAAGTGCATCCTTGTCATTGACACAATAAGCAAATGCTAACAGTGGCCAAAGATTTGTGGTGTCTTCAAGATGAAAAATACGGTAGCAACCACACCATCCCTGCTTCAAGACAAAGGAGCAGCTCTCATGATTGCAAACCGATTTCCAAGAAAGTGAGCTAAAGGAAGAACCCTGTTGTCACACACTTGTGGCTGTATCCTCTTGCTTGGAATAAGAAGTAGATTCAACAGGAATTAGCCTCGTATCTTCTATAATAAAGTAAATTCATGCCCCCATTCACAGATTCAGCAAGTGTCTCCATGAAAAAGCCAATCTTTGCCTTTTGTTCTTGGGAAATAGCCACAATTGAAAAACCGGAGGAGACGAGAGACATACCTTCTGTGAAGGTGCTAAAGGTGTGGGGTGGGGCGGAATTGGGCATGGGTTAACGGTGAATCCTTCCTGAAAGAGTAAGATTTTGGCCCAGCAGCATGTTCCTCCCTAGACTCTTAACTTCCAAATCAACTGAAAAACACGCTGACAGGACAGGAGGATAGAAAAAAAGAATGACAATGTGTGTTAATTTACACCGCAAAAACCGAATAAGGACTACCTCATGACACCTGTTCTCACTTGCGAGAAATTTTTGTATCCCTGACCAAATTTTAGGATCCCTGAAAGCAAAATCTTGTTCAGAAAAAAGAAACAAAAAACCTGAGAGTCCTAAAATTTTTCTCTCCTCAAAAAGTTTTTTTTTTTTTTTTTTTTTTTTTACTGTGGGTGAAGGAAGTACCTCCTCAGAGAATACAAAGCATTGGACTCTGGCTCTGAGGAATAGCAGCTGACGGGAGCGAATGAAAGAGTAAGGGGTGAAGCACAGTTCGGTCGGTGGGAAACAAGGCAGTGAGACAGGAGACGGAAGCGTCTGCGGGATTTGGTATGACGGCGGCAGGGGTACCCGGGGAACCAAGACTGTCATTCCTAACAGGCTTCCCAAGGCAGAGTAGCGAGGTCAGCAGCGAAGGGTCAGTATAAAGTGGGTAACGGCTCAAAACAAACAAACAAACAAAAAAGCAAACCCAAGAAGGAAAGTAACTCGTAATTTCACGCCTTTTAGAGCCCAGAGAGAAACGGGGAAACCACAGGTCTCCCTAAGATCCCGGATGGCGCATCCTCTGAAGTTCAAACACCGACTCCTCACTACGGCTTTCTTTTCAAGATGTCATTCTCCCGCCTCCACACTCACTACCAAACAAACATAGAAATCTACTACTGTTCTCCCCATGCACTCCATTTTCTTCCAATCTGAGAGCCATTTGTGTGTATAATTGAAAATTAGCAGTGCAGCTGTTTGAAGAGAGTAATTTATCACAGCGCATTGTTCGTGCCTGACACTTTAGACCTGGCTCTAACAAGCCAGTGGTTGCTGGGGGTTGAGCTACAGAAAGTGATTCGGCTCTAATGCCGCGTTTCCCCTGCTTTGTTGCTAATTGTAGCCTCTTTTTCTCCATTGAATTGGGAGTTGAGTAAAAGAGCTTGTTTGCTCTGTGCGGTGAGGCTGCCAGGGCCGCTTGGGCTATTATCACAAGATACTCTTGATCTTTTGAAAAGCAGGAAATAGAATTTTTCTCCAACAGGGAAAGTAATTTGCGATGCGTCCATTAGTTCTTCATTAAAGCAAGATTAAATTGCACGGCAAATCACATCTGTGTTTGGATGATTAAAGGGTGGCATTTTAGAGGCCAAAACTAATTACTAGTCAAAATGAATGGGAGTGAAAAAACAGTCATGTTTTTACATTAGATAGTGTGGCTTGTAATTAGATTCAAGCTAATTCCACTATTTCTTCTCTTTTAATGAGATGAGCCTGTCCTCATCTTTTTCTAGGCCATGCTAACAACCCCAAATGTATAATTTTGATAATACTAAGAGTTTACTTTATTGAAATTTCTTTGCTACCTGCCACAAGTGACTGTTCTCTGCAGTGGTACTTCATTATATAGAAACATAGCTACTCAGAGATATAGTCTACAACAAAAGTCATTCCTACAGGAAAAAAAGTAATTTTAAATGAATATGCATAAGTGTATTTGTGTAAAATGTATGTTTTTAAATGTTATTGAAATTAACCATCTCTGGAAATTTGTGCAAAACAAATCCTCAGTTGGGCAACTAAAGCAAGAACCTTTAGCAATGAAGAGTATGGAGTAAGGTTTACATGCAATGAAGTACTGAAGGGCTCAAATTTGCTGTGCATCTGGATGTTATTATTTCTTTCCTGCTTTGCAATATGATTTTTCTCATGTCTCCTGTACGTTTTCACCTTTTCCTATGATTAAGGCATATTATGATGGATTCCCCCTCTGAGTTCCATTTTTATTTTTATTTAAAACAAACACAGGAAATTAAAAGCATTGCCCCAAGGAAAAGAAACATGTAAAGTCAAGATTCCTAAAGCAATTATGAAATTTCTCAAATTTCTCATGATTAAGGCATTATGTTAATAAACCTCTTTGGAGCAAAGTCTGTACTGCATCTTCAGCCAAGGACTTTACTTTCTTTCCCAGCGTATTTCCAAAGTCTAGCACCTTTTATAGCAACAGGATAAATGAATAATTATCCAAAGGAGGAGAGAACAAATAAATAAGTGAATTGGGGGAAAACAATCTTTGCAAATCAAATTTTCCTCAGTACCTTTTTAGTGAAATCTGTGAAATGTGGGCTGGTCTTCCAATGGAGAGACAAACAAACAGCAAACAGCATTTAAAAACATATGAACATGTACTTTACATGTGCTGCCTACATAAAGATAAGAATAGGAACAAGATTCCTGAGATCTAGTAACTGTACCAGTTACATGGGTTTTACAGTAACCATTTATTTGTCCATTTACTCAACCATTTATTCCATTTTTAAAATAATTTTATTTATTTACTTATTTTTGTCTGGGCTGGATCTTCATTGCTTCATGGGCTTTTCTCTAGTAATGGCAAGCAGGAGCTACTTTCTAGATGTGGTATGTGGACTTTTCGTTGTAGATGCTTTTCTTTGTGGAGCATGGACTCTCGGGTGCATGGGCTTTAGTAGTTTCAGATCCCAGGCTTTAGAGCACAGACTCAATAGTTGTGGCCCAGGGGTTTAGTTGTTCCATAGCAGGTGAGATCTTCCATGATCAGGGATCAGTCCTGTGTCTCCTGCATTGGCAGATGGGTTCTTTACCACTTGAGCCAGCAAGGGATCCCCTCATTTCATTTTTTAGCTGAATTTTATTAGGTTAATTACAGTTTTTAGCTTTTTGTACTATAGTTTTCTTTTCTGTGCATGCATACTGCATGCTCAGTAGTGTCTGACTCTTTGCAACCCCATGGACAGTAGCCCACCAGAACAGTAGTCCTCTGTCCATGGAAGGGAATTTTCCAGGCAAGAATACTAGAGTGGGTTGCCATTTCCTTCTCCAGGGCGTCTTTCCAACCCAGGGATCAAACCCATGTGTCTTGCATCGGTAGGCAGATTCTTTACCACTGAGCCACCTGGGAAGCTAGTTTTCTTTTAAACAACACTCAATATGTGCCATTTCCTAAGACAGTAGCTCCTATTCTCTTCTTACTTTGTGCTAATCTTTTGCATCTTGTCACAAAGATATCACAATGGCATAGACAGACAGTTAAAAGAGTTTTCTGGTACAAAGTAGTATATTTAAAGACCCAGTTGCTCCTCTGGAGCTTGTACGTTCAAGAATGATTAATCTGTGTAATAAACTGATTACTACAGTCATTACATATTAAAAAAAAAGTGTTTTCTGGTACAAAGTGGAAGATATACAATGCAACACATAAAGGTAGTCACGATGAATATTGATTGTTCACGTGTGTGGTGCCTTGGCTTCAATACAAGAGAATAAAAATGATTTCTTTTGATACCAACTCAAGAAAATGAATAAAAGCAATGTTTGTTATCTATGGTTCCACATAAACAAGAGGTACTAATTCATGCTCTTGTTGGCCAGCTCAGAAGAGGATTCAGAGTTGAAATGGTTCCTCAACCAAGTGTCCCTGGAAAGAAGTCTGTACTTAGCAACCTTCATTGAGGACTTATAGAGAGCTCTTTTCCCCATGCCTTGGGAACATGTTTCTTACCTTCAGGGAATTTGAACTAAGGATCCTTTTTAGTGATTTTACAAAACCTAGCAGTAACTACATACAACATTAAAAAACTAAAATCAGAGCTCCCATATGACCCAGAAATCCCAATCCTGGGCATATATCTGGAGAAAAACATGGTTTAAGAGGCTACATACACCCCAATATATTGTAGCACTGTTTACAATAGTCAAAACATGGAATGAATCTAAATGTTCATCAACAGAGAAAAAGATAAAGAAGATGTGACACGTATACACAACGGACTATTACTCAGCCATAAAAAAGAATGAAGTAACGTAATGCCATTTGCAGCAACATGGAGAGACCTGGAGATTATCATACCAAGTGAAGTAAGTCAGATAAAAATAAATATCATATGATATCACTTATACACATAATCTTTAAAAAGTGATACAAATGAACTTATTTACAAAACAGAAATAGACTCATAAACCTAGAGAAGGAACTTACAGTTACTTGGAGGGATTGTTGTGGGAGGGATAGACTGGGAATTTGGGATGACATGTATGCACTGCTATACTTAAAATAGAAAACCAACAAGGATCTACTTATAGCTCAAGGAACTCTGTTCAGTATTCTGAAATGACCTAAATGTGAAAAGAATTTGAAAAATAATAGATAGGTGTGTATGTATAAGTGAATCACTTTGCTACACACCTGAAAATAACACTGTTAATCAACTATACTCCAATATAAAATAAAAACTTAAAAAAACCCAACACCACTAAATAGTTATGAGGCTGTAGAGCAGCTGAAACTCTGTTCACTGCTGGTGGGAGTGTAAAGTGATCAATCACTTTGGAGAACTGGTAGGCAGTTTCTTATAAAGATTATATGAAACAGAAGTTATATATAAAGTATAAATTTTTTAAAAAAAGTTAAGAGACCTTTAAAACAAAACTTACTGAGGGAATATTATGGTGCTTATTAAGTGTGACATAATCCAGCTTATTGTGGCTTCTTTAGGATACCTAATTCAGGTGCGAAAATAATTATCAAGCTGTGGCTTTATTTTCATCACTGCTGCTCGCCTCAGCTAATTTGGGCCACAGGGACCATGGCTGAATGAATTATGAAGAGAGAAAGAGCAACTATTCTCTTGATGGGTAGCAACTAGTTGAGAGGAGGAATCATTGTTTGTCCAAAACACCCAATTCCTCTGGGATTGAAGGCTATTTGGGAAAGACAGATCTTTGTAAAGAGTGAACCTGGGAAAAGGCAGTAAATTAGAACAATGTATTTTTTTAAGGCCTGACGATTTGCCCCAAAGCCAAAAAGCATAGCAGAGGGACTGAATCCCTATTTGCTCTCTTCTGTAGAACCAAAGGGGCTTCTCAGGTGGTGCTAGCAGTAAAGGACCCGCCTGCCAATACAGGAGACGCGAGAGATGCAAGAGATGCAGGTTCAATCCCTGGGTTGGGAAGATCCCTTGGAGAAGGAACCAGTGCTCCCTCCCAGTCCTCCTCTGCAACTAACCCTGGAAGATACAATATGGCTGCTGGGCAAATCCATCCTAAAACTTCATGTTGTGTTTTTCCCAACTACCTGCTTCCTAGAGGAGAAATATTTGTTAGCTCCCAAGTACCATTCAAGATCCTAAAGCCCATTTGGATGTGATTATTTTCCAATTATTGGCTTAGTCAAAACTGTGAACACAAATAACTTCTCTGTGTATCTTAGGGTACAAGAGGACATAAGCCTTAAATTGTGGCATAAATAACTTGTTTTTGAGATAGTCCTAATACTATTACTATAATGCCTGGCTGTGGGGGCCAGAATTCAAAGAATGCTGTGACAAAGACTATGTCTTCAGCTTCAATCCTGGGTTATATGACTAGACATAAAACCAACAGACTAGGATAAAGACCGGAGAAGGCAATGGCACCCCACTCCAGTACTCTTGTCTGGAAAATCCCATGGACGGAGGGGCCTGGTGGGCTTCAGTCCATGGGGTTGCTTGGAGTTGGACACGACTGAGCGACTTCACTTTCACTTTTCACTTTCATGCATTGGAGAAGGAAATGGCAACCCACTCCAGTGTTCTTGCCTGGAGAATCCCAGGGACAGGGGAGCCTGGTGGGCTGCAGTCCATGGGGTCGCACAGAGTCGGACATGACTGAAGCGACTTAGCAGCAGCAGCAGCAGGATAAAGACGTTCAATGCAAACACTTAAATTATTTTTTTCTTAAAAAAACCCTACCCTTTCATCTGTTAGTCTTCAAATGAGCGGACAAAGTTTAAAAAAAAAAGGAGATAACAAAGATGTAACAGTCCCTCCTTATATGAGGAGAATTTGTTTCAATACCTCCAGTGGATACCTGAAATCTCAGATACTACCAAATCCTACACACACACACACACACACACACACACACACACATGCATATCCTATGCATATACACACACACACACATATATATATATACTATTTTTTTTTCCTATACATACATACCTATGATGGTATGCTGCAATTCATGGGGTTGTGAAGAGTTGGGCACAGCATGGTGCCTGAAACAACAATAATATATGTATGATAAAGTTTAATTTATAAATTAGGCACAGTAAGAGATTAACAACAATAGCTATTAATAAAATAGAATAATTAAAACTATATACTGAAATAAAAGTTATGTGAGTGTGATTTCTCTATTTATCTTATTATACTATACTCACCCTTCTCCTTGTGATGGTGTGAGATCATAAGATGCCTACATGAGGAGATAGCATGAGGTGAATGACAGGCACTGTGACTTCACGTTAGGCTTCATTTGACCTTCTGACTATATGTCAAAAGAAGGATTATCTGCTTTGGGTGATCCTGGACCACTGAGCTTGATGATGGTTGAATGTTAGGAGCAGATAATGTCGGTGAATAGGGACCCCTGGCATGAGCAAGTAGGATGGTGTAAGATTTCATCATGCTACTCAGAACAACTTGAGATTTAAAAACTCATGAATTGCTTATTTCTGGAATTTTCCACTTAATATTTCAAAACACAAGGACCTTGAGGAACTGGAACTGCAGAAAGCAAAACCGCAGAAAAAGGAGGACTACTGTAGTAACTAGGCAAGTATGAAAATTTTCCCACACAAACTCTATTCTAAGTGAAACTTGGTCATGGATGAACATATTGGCAAATCTGAGAGGAAAAATCTTAGGCTTTCCAAGAAGTACAAAATGAGAGAAGGAGATTTAAAATGTATGAAGTTACTTTTTTAAAATAATAGAAGCCAAATGTGTTTATAATTTTTCAATCTGCCACACTAGCATCAATTACATTATCTTCTCTGTTGTTGTTCAGTCACTAAGTCATGTCCAACTCTTTGCAACCCCAAACACTGTAGCACACTAGACTTCCCTGTCCTACACTATCCCCAGAGTTTACTCAAATTCATATCCTCTGAGTTGGTGATGCGATCCAACCATCTCATCCTCTGTCGCCTCTTCTCCTGCCCTCAATATTTCCCAGTATCAAAGTCTTTTCCAATAATTCATATGCATATATAACATAACACTTAGCCAAAAAAAAAATACACACAACTGGATAGGATTAAGGGTGTGTGTGTGTGTGTGTACTTACAAACAGTATTTGTGCATGTGTGTATAACCCTATATTAGGATTAAGGATCTATATTTATATTTTTATAAATATAAAAATGTTGCCATTTCCTTCTCCAGTATAAAACCAATGTAATGTGGTACTGGAGAAGACTCTTGAGAATCCCTTGGACTGCAAGGAAATCAACCCAGTCAATCCTAAAGGAAATCAGTCCTGAATATTCATTGGAAGGACTGATGCTGAAGCTGAAACTCCAATACTTTGGCCACCTGATGCAAAGAACTGACTCATTGGAACAGACCCTGATGCTGGGAAATATTGAAGGCAGGAGGAGAAGGGGACAACTGAGGATGAGATGTTCAGATGGTATCACCGACTCAATGGACATGAGTTTGAGCAGGCTTTGGGAGTTGGTGATGGACAGGGAAGCCTGGTGTGCTGTAGTCCATGGGGTTGCAAAGAGTCTGACAGGACTAAGGGACTGAACTGAACTGAACCAATGTAACAAGCTGTGTGCATTGGTTATTTTAATAGTAGGGAAGGGAACAAATATGAAAGACTTTATACTTTGAGGTGGTTTTTGTTTTGTTTTGTTTTGTTTTTACATTTTTGGCTTTGTATTAACACCTTGAAATGTCTATGCTGTACTTTTTTTTTAAGAGCAGAAAGGGAGGAGTTCATCTCCAACACCAAAGTGAAGAACTGGAGAATATCCTGTGCTTCCAGGCTTTGGCAGCAGTGTGATTGTGAACAGTCTGCAGCCAGGTCATTTTCTAGTGGTCTGCGGAAAGCCCTCAGAAAACCAATTCCCTCCTTCTGTAAAGGCTTCCCTATAGAACCAGGCCTTCTGTAGGCCCTAACCTGAATGAAAGCAAGGGAGCATATCCAGCTTGAGCTTGGGACAGGGACCTAATTGCTCCTAGTGCGCAGAACTGCCCCCAAGCAGTGCAGAGACCTCAGAGTCTTTCCAACGGAACAAAGTGATCTGACCCACAACACCTGTCCTGACCTTTTCTTGAAAAACAGCCTGGAGTTAGCCATATTCCTCCACTCAAAATAACTTTTAGAATGCTTGCATAGCAGAACAAGAAAAGTGTGCACAGAATAAAAACAATTTAAAGGAGAAATGACATAGGCCTGGCTATGTAAACTGGTTATAGTGAGTGAAGTGAAAGTGAAGTCGTGTCCAACTCTTTGCGACCCCATGGACTGTAGCCTACTGGGCTCCTCTGTCCATGGGATTTTCCAGGCAATAGTACTGGAGTGGATTGCCATTTCCTTCTCCAGGGGATCTTCTCAACCCAGGGATCGAACCCAGGTCTCCCGCATTGTAGACAGACGCTTTACCGTCTGAGCCACCAGGGAAGTCTGGTTATAGAGAGAACCCCAATTTTATTTCTTCTGTATTTCAGGCACATTCAAAGGAGAGCCAGAAGGACATCACACCGATTGTAAATTCCACTCATCATTGGCATGTGAGGTGAGAAATAAATAGTCTATCTGGTCGCACATGAATGCAACAAGTGGGCTCTTCACTCCTTTGATCTCTAATTTTCACAAGTCTCTCTTTAGCAGCAGAGGAAACTGAGTCAAGAGAACCCAAGTTAACCTTTTCACATCACATTGTTCAGCTAGGTTTAAAACCCAAGTCTATCAGATGCAAAATCCCATATACATTCTCCTTGACACACAATGTCTCCGAAAGAACCTACTGCTTTATGTAAATAAAATGATAATGATGATGTTGCAAGTAAATGTTATTTTGGTCATTTTAAAAAAGTGAAACCAAATAACTTACTGTACATGGAAACTGAAAAAAAAAAATGATCAGCAGCTTTACCAAATGTGAGACAGAAAATATAGCAAATTATTTTTTAAAGTAACCTAACACTCTTATTTCTACCTTGTAGAAATAAGCACTTTTCCCCCTTCATTTGTTTTCTTCTAGCCTTTTAAAAATGAATGTGCTCAGTTGCTCAGTCATGTCCAACTCTTTGCAGCCACATGGACTGCAGCCTGCCAGACTCCTCTGTCCATGGAGTTTTCCAAGCAAGAATACTGAAGTGGCTTGCCATTTCCTACTGCAGGGGATCTTCCCAACCCAGGGATGAAAACCACAATTCAAGCATCTCCTGAATATGCAGGCAGATTCTTTATGACTAGTGCCACCCAGGAAGCCCTAAAAAATGTATTGTTGTTATTCAGTCGCTAAGTAGTGTCCAACTCTTTGTAACTCCAAGGACTGTAGCACACCAGGCTTCCCTGTCCTTCACTATCTCCAAGTTTGTTCAAATTCATGTCCATTGAGTTAGTAATGCTATCTAAACATCTCATCCTCTGCAAAAAAAAAAAAAAAAAAAAGAGTATATGTTTCATTTGTTCAAAATTAGACTATACTAACTGATTTTTATCCTTGATTTAAAATGTTTAAAAGGTAGCATAGGCGAAAATAATCAGAATATCCAAAGCATCCTTCAATGAATAATGATACCAACAATGAATCTAAGTAGCTCTTTAAAATAATAAAATAGATCCATATGCATTGAGTTGGAAAGCTGTCTAGGATGTATCATAAACTGAAAAAACAAAATGCAGAACAATATGGAATGTCTGATCCCATCAATACTGAAAAATAAACTATACATATGTGGCTACATTTATTCATGCCTAAGGAATATGTACCCGCCCTTCATATATGTTGGTGTGAGTGCAATAAAAAGACTGGAGCAGTGGTTTTCTCTGGGAAGTAGAAAGGGAAAGTAGACCACTTTCACTAGCTATTTCATACACTGACCTACTTAAATTTCTATACCAAGTATGTGTACTGTGGACTGAATTTATGTGTTCCCCCAAAATACATATGTTGAAGCCCCAATCCCTAGTTTGGCTATTTATAGAGTAAGGAAGTAATTAAGATTAAATGAGGTCATTGAGGGGGACCTTGATTCAATAAGATCAGTGTCCTTATATTGAGACACCAAAGAACTTGTTCTCTCTCTCTCCTGCCTTCCCACTTCTCCCTTTCTTAGGAAAGGTTGTATGCTGGCTCAGGATGGGAGTGGGCCCAAGTTCAAGGTCCTGGAGGGTAGAGAGAAGTTTGGAAAGCAAGTCAAAACCAAATCAAACTTTGGTTAGCAAGTGTTTTGTTCCAACTGATCAACAGGAATAAGCAGTTTGTCTAATCATTTCTGAGGCAAGGAAAAGGAATTTTAAGGGTCTGTGTCTGGCTTTGTTACATTTAAGCAAGGGAGGTATCTGTGAGTCTTACCAAGTCATTTTCAAAGCACAAGGGGTAGGAGGAACATATTAATCACCACTGTTTTCCAGGAGCAGGGGGTTTAAGTAAAATTCAATACTGTGGCAAGTAATGTTAAAGATAGCTACCACTTCATTTCTTAAGAAGTTAATGGTATCCTTAGTATTATGCTGGATATACCTATATATTTTTTCATAACCTCATAGCATTAATTTAATTCATAACAACCCCCTGAAGTAAGTGCTACTATCCCCAGTTTTACAAACAGGATCCAGACTCATGGAAGTTTAACATTTTCAAGGTCATATGACTAGTAAATGGATGCAGCCAGTACTCAAGCCAGATCTTTGTAATCCTACATCCCATTGCCTTCATGAAATTAAATAAAAAGTGTAACTGGGAAGTTAATGGATTCCTTGGTGATCTGTAAGGTGAGTGTGGATTTAACCAACCAAGTTCTCTTGGAGTTTATACTGTCTGAATGGAAGGTGACTTGGAGAAGTGAAGTTTCACATGGTAGAAAGAATATAGGTTTTCGCATCAAATTACCTGATTCTGAGTCCTAGCTGTATCATTTCTTCAGTAAGACACTATCAATGAGTCACTTAATTTAGTTGAGTCTCAGTTTCTCTACCTCTGAAAAATGGAGATAAAAACAGAACTATTTCAAGTTTTCTCTAATTTGATCTGTGTTTTAAATGTTTTGAAATTTTAAAACCCCAGTACAAAGTTAGTTAACCTTCATTGTCCTTCCTATTCTTATTAGTCAACCAAATTTAAGATGCTGCTATTAAGAAGCATCTATATTCTATACTCATCCAAACTGGCCAGAATGTTTTATAGAATTGTTGACATGTTAAATTGAAGCTGTTACGTACTTCTACAAATAAATATGTAGAACATTTCTAACAGGCGAATGATCCAGCCTAATAATTTAAGCCTGACAGGGCCGTCTGGAATTGTGGTGCTTTGTATGCAGAAGTTGTGTTAAACGATCAGATAAAAAGAAACAGCGAAGCTCACAGAGTACTTGACCAATAGCACTGTGTATAAAAGCTAGGAGTGCTTTACTAAGATAGTGAAAAGATACACTTGCAGTCATAATATAGCAGTGCACTCAAACCTCATTATACAGTGCTGCCTACAAATGCTGTTAGAGTTTATTCTAACTCTGTATTCATTATAATAAAACCCCACTTTTAGGGAGTTATAATTCAGCCAAAATAATTTGCTATGGGAGTGTTTCAGAGGACCTTTTTTATAACCCTTTGAATAAAACCCCAACATCAGAAATTCCAAACAATAAAGATTCTGCCACTTCTAATGCAATTGTTGTTGGATGAGTGTTAAATTTTTGGTCACGTGGGCCTTATTTCTATTATATGAAGTTCTTCTAGATTGCATCTTGCTTAGTTAACAGACACTAATAGGAAATGGAGAGCTTCAGAAAAGCTTTCTTTGGTATATTTTTTATTAAGAGAATGAACAGAAAAAGCATTTGAATAAAGAAAAAAAGTTAGTACATTTTTTGCTAGTAATTCACTTAGTTCAGCCCTGATAATTTAGCTTTGCAAAATAAAAAGATGTTATTTTGCCTAAACTTTTAGAAAAAGCTATGTGCCTGTGGAAGTTTATTAAATTTTTCAAGATACTAAGGGGATAATGGGAAATGCTGTAATAGAAAAATCATTTAATCCAGGATTATCAAACTTTGTTCCTAGGAACATCAGATATTAATAGTTGGCCCACCCAAAAGAAACTAAATAAACAATGAAACGAATTCAGTGAATCATATAAATTTGGAATATTCTACAAAGAAGCCATCCTTGGAAATCCACAAAACATTTCCAGCATACTAAAAATTCTGAAAATATATATTTAAACCCATTTAATATGTTTATCCCTGCATTGCCCACATTTATTTTTACCACTGGCTAGCTAGCTTTTCACAATCAACCACTATTCACCACAAAACAAACATTAGAAATCAGTGATTTAATCCACAAAGTAGATTTTCTCTTTGTACAGTGAGAGGTCATGGCCAGAATCCCTTGTTAAAAATACAGATTCCAGGGCCCTTACCCCAAGTCTACTGATTCAGACTCTCTAGAGTTCAGGCCCACAATCTGCATACTGACACATACTTCTGCCATCAACCCCATCCTTGGGATTATTATGTACTTTAGAGCTTGACCGCCACTGAGAGAATGTCCAATAAGATATCCCAAGGATGTAAAATTGGCAGGTGTTGTTCCTCTGGGGTAAAATAGATACATCTTTTTAGAGACTGAAATAGCTTTTATTTGGAATCAGTCTCATCAGGGAGGATATGATTGGACAGGCAATGTAGTTAAAGTAATGTAGCTAAAAAGGCAACTGTGTAAAGTGGCTTTACAATAACATAGAAAGAGCCTCAGAATAAGAATTGAGACTCTGTTATCAGCCATGGTATTCAAAATTCCAATATTTGAAATTCTATTGGTCTTAATGTTTTCTGAAACAATTTTACATTAGATAGTAAGACCTTAAAAATATCAATAACCTTTGACTCAGTGATTCTGCTTCAGGGGAAAAAAATTAAATTCAAAAAAACAAAGTCTGTACAAAGATGTTAACTACAAAACTTACGGAAATATTAGAAACAATCAAACCCTCTGAGACTGTGTAAATATATTTGTGTATATTCATGCCAATATATGCATGCATGCTCAGTCATGTCCAACTCTTTGTGATCCCATGGACTGTAGCCCCCAGGCTCCTCTGTCCATGGAATTTTCCAGGCATGAATACTGGAGTGGGTTCCCATTTCCTCCTCTAGGGGATCTTCCCAACACAGGGATCAAACCCATGTCTCCTGCATACATCAAACCTATGTCTCCTATATTGTAGGCAGATTCTTTATCACTGAGACACCAGGGATATAATGCTATATTAGGTATTTATACCAAAGTTCATAATAAAATGAAAAATATACTGTAATGATATTTAGAAAGCAAGATAGTCTCTAGAAATTGGAATTAGAAAAAGAATGGAGGGACTTCCCTAGTGATCCAGTGACTAAGACTCCTTGCTCTCAGTGCAGAGGGCCTGGGATTTGATCCCTGGTTAGGGAACTAGATCCCATATGCTACAACTAAGAGTTCGGATGCCACAACTAAAGATCCCACATGTCACAACTAAGGCCTGGCGCAGCCAAACAACTAAGGCCTGGAGCAGCCAAACAAATAAATATTTTAAAAAACAGAAGGGAAAGAGGTAAAACACCTTCTGCTTTTAATTTCTAAATTGTTAGAATTTGTTATACAAATATTAATAATATGTATCTTTTTAAAACCATTTAAAAAAATTGAAGTATAGCTAATCTACAATGCTATGTTATTTTCAGGTGAACAGCAAAGTGATTCAGATATATACATATGGTATATACATATTTACAAAATGTATTCTTTTTTTTACAAAAATGTATTCTTTTTCAGATTCTTTTCCATCATATGTTATTATAAAATATTGACTGTAGTTCCCTGTGTTATACACTGTCCTTGTTGTTTACATATTTTATATATGTATTCATGCTAAGTCACTTCAGTCATGCCTGACTCTGTGCGACCCTTTGTACTATATCCCACCAGGCTCCTCTGTCCATGGGGTTCTCCAGGCAAGAATACTGAGGTGAGTTGCCATGCTCTCCTCCAGGGGATCTTCCCAACTCAGGAATCAAACCCCACATCTCTTATGTCTCCTGCACTGGCAGGCAGATTCTTTAAAATTAGCACCACCTGTAAAGTCCCTATTTTATATGGAGTAGGCAATGGCAACCCATTCCAGTACTCTTGCCTGGGAAATCCCATGGACAGAGGAGCCTGCAGTCCATGGGGTTGCGAAGAGTCAGACACGACTGTGCGACTTCGCTTTCGCTTTTCACTTTCACTTTCACTTTCCACTTTCACTTTTCACTTTCCACTTTCTCACTGGAGAAGGAAATGGCAACCCACTCCAGTATTTTTGCCTGGAGAATCCCAGGGATGGGAGCCTGGTGGGCTGCCGTCTATGGGGTCACACAGAGTTGGACACAACTGATGTGACTTAGCAGCAGCAGCAGCAGTGTGTATACATTAATCCCAAACTCCTAATTTATCTCTCCCCACCTCTGCTATTGGAGAAGGCAATGGCATCCCACTCCAGTACTCTTGCCTGGAGAATCCCAGGGATGGGGGAGCCTGGTGGGCTGCCATCTATGGGGTCTCACAGAATCAGACATGACTGAAGCAACTTAGCAGCAACACAGCCTCTGCTATCCCCTTTAGTAACCGTAAGTTTGTTTCCTATGTCTGTGAATCTATTTCTATTGGTAAATAAGTTCCTTTGTATCATTTTTTTAGATTCCATATAAGTGATATCATATGATAGTGGTCTCTCAGTATGATAATCTCCAGGTCCATCCATGTTGCTGCATATGGCATATTTCATTCTTTTCTATGGCTGAGTAATATTCCATTGTATATGTGTACATATTCCATTGTATATGTGTACAATGGAATATTCAATATATATATGTACAATGAAATATTACTCAGCTATAGAAAAGAATTGTGTGTGTATATATGTATATATATATATATGGAATATTAGAAAAGAATTGTATATACATATATATAAGACTCTGATGCTGGGAAAGATTAAAGGCAGGAGGAGAAGGGGATAACAAAGGATGAAATGGTTGGATGGCATCACTGACTTGATGGACACGAGTTTGAGCAAGCTCTGGGAGATGGTGATGGACAGGAAAGCCTGGCATGCTACAGTCCATGGGGTCAGACATGACTGAGTGGCTGAACTGACTGATATATGGAATGTTACTTAGCTATAGAATAAAATAATTGTGCAGATGGTGACTGCAGCCATGAAATTAAAAGACGCTTACTCCTTGGAAGGAAAGTTATGACCAACCTAGATAGCATATTCAAAAGCAGAGACATCACTTTGCCAACAAAGGTTCGTCTAGTCAAGGCTATGGTCTTTCCTGTGGTCATGTATGGATGTGAGAGCTGGACTGTGAAGAAGGCTGAGCGCCGAAGAATTGATGCTTTTGAACTGTGGTGTTGGAGAAGACTCTTGAGAGTCCCTTGGACTGCAAGGAGATCCAACCAGTCCATTCTGAAGGAGATCAGCCCTGGGATTTCTTTGGAAGGAATGATGCTAAAGCTGAAACTCCAGTATTTTGGCCACCTCATGCTAAGAGTTGACTCATTGGAGAAGACTCTGATGCTGGGAGGGATTGGGGGCAGGAGGAGAAGGGGACGACAGAGGATAAGATGGCTGGATGGCATCACTGACTCGATGAATATGAGTCTGAGTGACCTCCGGGAGTTGGTAATGGACAGGGAGGCCTGGCGTGCTGCAGTTCATGGGGTCGCAAAGAGTCGGACATGACTGAGCGACTGATCTGATCTGATCTGATCTGATATATAAATATACACACAATATGTGTATATTATATGATGTATTATATATATTTATGTATATATAATTGTATGTATATAATATATGTAGATATATAATTTTATATGTGTATATATAAAAATATATTTTATATATACACATGGCTTCCCTGGTGACTCAGACAGTAAAAAAATCTGCCTGCAGTGGAGGAGACCTGCGTTCAATCCCTGGGTCTGGAGAAGGAAATGGCAACCCCTTTCAGTATCCTTACCTAGAGGATTCCATGGACAGAGGAGCCTGGCAGGTGACAGTCCATGACAGCTCATAGAATCAGACATGACTGAGCAACAAACACAACATATATATATATATATATCTCACACCTTCTTCATCCATTCATCTGTTGATGGACATTTAGGTTGTTTCTGCGTCTTAGCCATTGTAAATAGTGCTGCAGTGAACATCAGGGTGCATGTATCTTTTCAAATTAGAGTTTTCTCCAGATACATACCCAGGAGAGAATTGCTGGGTCATATGATAACTCTATTTTTAGTTTCTTGAGGAGCCTCCATACTGTTCTCCATAGTGGCTGTACCAACTGACATTCCCACCAACACTGTAGGAGTGTTCCCTTTTCTCCAAACCCTCTCAGCATTTATAATTTGTAAAGTTTTTGAATGATGGCTATTTTGATCATTGTTAAGTGGTACCTCTTTGTAGTTTTGATTTGCATTTCTGTAATAATTAGTGATGCTGAGCATCTTTTCATGTGCCTGCTGGCCATCTGTATGTCTTCTTTGGAGAAATGTTTATTTAGGTCTTCTGTCCACTGTTTGATTGGCTTGTTTAGTTTTTCATTTTAAGCTGTGTGAGCTGTTTCTATATTTTGGAAATTAGTCCCTTGTTGGTAGTATTGTTTGCAAATATTTTTTCCCAGTCCATAGGTTGCTTTTCATTTTGTTTTTGGTCTCCTTTGCTGTGCAAAAGCTTTTAAGTTTAATTAGGCCCCATTTGTTTATTTTGATTTTATTTCAAATAGTATCATTTTGACAATTTTTCCTGAGGTTAAAATAGCCTTAAGAACATGAAAAAACACACTAAAGCTTAATACCGCTGTTGTATAAGGAATACGATTTGAGATAATTTTACTTCTTCAACTTTATGTATTTTCTAAATTTTCTCTTATAAATGTGTATTTCTTTTATAATCATAATCTGATAATTAAATAAAACAGGCATTCATACATTGCAAATGAAGGTATACATTGGTGCAAGACTTCTTGAAAGTACAGTGACATAAACATAAATTCTTTCCTGAGTCATAGTACAAATTTAATTTTTTAAAAAATTGACTAGGAAGTGTTCAGCCGAGAAGTAACCTTGTCCACTGTATTAAGTAATTTGCCCTCTAAAAGAGGTAATACTTTTGGACTTTATTCCAAATAAATGTAAATAGAAAACTGAATACAATTACTTAAAACTGGAAAGTTTGGATGAAGAGATCTATAGCATTGGGAATCGAACTTGGGAGGAGACGTCCCTGGGTGGCAGATGCTGGTACCTCTGAGAAGCTGTGACAGGGCTGGTGTTTAAAAAAAACTACAAATATGGACCAAGATTCCTTAAGAAACCAATGGCTGCTCCAACCAAGCGACAGGAACAGGAAGTAAAAGCAGGACAAGAAGCAAACCAAAAAGCATCTAGTCCAGTTTTCCTCCTTTAGCTTGTTTGTCTTCCTCTAGCGCCCCCTATTGGCAGAAGATAACACCAGAGCAGAAATGTGACAAAGCAGAACCAGGACTGCACAGTACCAGCCGTGGCATCTCAGAGGATGGAAGGACAGGTTTGAAACTGAAACACAACAGCTTGACAATCAGCCAACACAACGTGTTATCATGTGAAGCAAGCAACTTGCAAACGATTAAAACTCTAAATCGTGTTCATCTGTTTGTATGAGGACTCTAAGAATCAATTATTGTCTCCCTTTCCCTAGATGTCTGCATCTTTGTTTTTTACACACAATGAAACAGATTCTTAGTTTTTGATATCTTTGATTCTTTGATACTTTTTCTTAGCCAGTTTTTTTAAAGTAAAAAAGGTGAAATTAAAAATATACATAATCTAACACAATATACCCAAAATATTAAAAGTATTAAAACCTCAATATATAATCCATATGAAATTATCAATGTGATATTGTATATTTTTTGTACTAAGTTTTTGAAATCCAGTCTGTAGATTACACTTAGTACCACATCTCAGTTCAGTCAAATCATATTTCTTTTTTAAATTTTTAAGAATTTTTATTAGAGTATAGTTAATTTAAAATGTTGTGTTAGTTATTCTGTACAGCAAAGAGTATCAGCTATACATATACATATATCCATTCTCTTTAAGATTCTTTTCCCATATAAGTCATTACAGAGTTGTGAGAAGAGTTCCCTGTACTATACATAGTTCCTTATTAGTTAGCTGCACTTGGTCTTAGTTGTGGCACATGGAATCTTTGGCATTCAAACTCTTAGTTGTAGCTGTGAACCTTTACCTGTGCCACATGATCTAGTTCCATGACCAGGGATCGAACTTGGGCCCCCTGCATTGGGACCATGGAGTCTTAGCCAGTGGACCACCAGGGAAGTCCTATTTTATATATGTTGCTGCTAAATCACGTCAGTCGTGTCCGACTCTGTGCAACCCCATAGATGACAGCCCACTAGGCTCCCCCATCCCTGGGATCCTCCAGGCAAGAACACTGGAGTGGGTTGCCACTTCCTCCTCCAATGCATGAAAGTGAAAAGTGAAAGTGAAGTCGCTCAGTCGTGTTTGACCCTTAGAGACCCCATGGACTGCAGCCTACCAGGCTCCTTCATCCATGGGATTTTCCAGGCAAGAGTACTGGAGTAGGGTGCCATTGCCCTCTCCATTTTATATATAGTAGTGTATAAATGTCAATCCCAGTATCCCAATTTATCCCTTCCCTCAACCCCTGCTTCCTCCCTACCTGGTAACCATAGTTCTACATTTGTGACTCTATTTCTTTTTTGTAAATAAGTATATTTGTACCTTTTTTTTTGTACCATTTAGTTTCCACCTATAATCAGTATTGTATGATATTTGTTTATCTCTGAATTATTTCACTCAGCATGACGATCTCTAGGTCCATCCATGTTGCTGCAAATGACATTATTTTATTCTTCTTTATGGGTGAGTAATATTCGGTGTGTGTGTGTGTGTGTGTGTGTGTGTGTGTGTGTGTGTGTGTGTGTGTGTGTGTGTTGGTAATCAGTATGTCTTCTTTGGAGAGTTTAGATCTTTCACTCATGTTTTTTCAGTTGGGTTGTTTGGTGGTCTGATTTTTTTTTTTCATATTGAGCTACAGGAGCTGTTGTATATTTTGAAGAGTAATCTTTTGTCAGTCACTTCATTTGCAAATATTTACTCCCTTTCTGTGGGTTGTCTTTTTGTTTTGTTTATTGTTTTCTTTGCCGCGGAAAAGCTTTTTAAGTTTAATTAGGTCCCATTTGTTTATTTCAGTTTTTATTTTTACTACTGTAGGAAGTGGATCAAAAAAGATGCTGTGATTTGCCAGACAGTGTTCTTCCTATGTTTTCCTCTGTGTGTTTAGTCATTCAGCTGTGTCCACTGTTTGTGACCCTGTGGAGGAGGGGCGAGGCTTCTTTGTCCATGGGATTTTTCAGGCAAGAATAGTGGAGTGGATTTCCTCCTCCAGGGGATCTTCCCGACCAGGGATCAAACCTCCATCTCCTGTGTCTCCTGCATTGGTGGGTAGATTCTTTATCTTCTGAGCCATCAGGGAAGCCCATGTTTTCCTCTAAAAGACTTCAAACATTTGGAGAAGAGTCAACACCTATCCTGCTGAAACTCTTTGAAAAAGTTGCAGAAGAAGGAACATTTCCAAACTCATTGTAGAGGGACCCATCACGCTGACAACAAAACTAGAAAACAGATATTACAAAAAAAGAAAATCACAAACAATTATCACTGATGAACACAGATGCAAAAATCTTCAACAGAACAGCAGCAAACCAAATTTAACAGCATATTATGAGGATCATCCAATATGATCAAGTGACATTTATCCCAGGGATGCAAGCTTTCTTCAGTATATGCAAATCAATTAATGTGATATGCCACATCAACAAATTGAAGAATTAAAACTATATGATCATCTGAATAGATGCAGAGAAAGCTTCTGACAAAATTCAACACCAATTTATGATTAAAAAAAAAAGAACTCTCCATAGAGCAGGCATGGAGAAAACCTAACTCAACATAATAAAGGCCATATATGGCAAACTCACAGCAAAGATCATTCTCAATGGTGAAAAACTGAAAGTATTTCCTCTAAGATCAGGAATAAGACAAGGATATCCACCCTTGTCACTGTTATTCAATGTAGTTTTCTAAGTCCTATATATGGCAATCAGAGAAGAAAAAGAAAAAGAATCCAATCTGGAAAAGAAGTAAAACTGTTACAGCTTGCACATAGAAAAGTTTCTACACATAGAATATTCTAAAGACATTACCAGAAAACTACTACAGCTCATCAAATCATATTTCAGGTGCTCAATATCCACATGCAGCTAGTGACTCAATTTTAGACAGCATAGTTCTAGAGAATGAATTTCATCCAACCAAACAATAACTAAGAAAACATGAATCAAAATAAGTGTGTGTGTGTGTGTGTGTATATAATGTATGTATATTAGGGTATGTGTATATATATATATATCAGTTCAGTTCAGTTCAGTCACTCAGTTGTGTCCAACTCTTTGCAACCCCATGAATTGCAGCGTGCCAGACCTCCCTGTCCATCACCAGCTTCCGGAGTTCACCCAAACTCATGTCCATCGAGTCGGTGATGCCATCCAGCCATCACGTCCTCTGTCATCCCCTTCTCCTCCTGCCCCCAATCCCTCAAAGCATCAAAGTCTTTTCCAATGAGTCAACGCTTCCCATGAGGTGGCCAAAGTATTGGAGTTTCGGCTTTGGCATCAGTCCTTCCAAAGAATACCCAGGACTGATCTTTAGAATGGACTGGTTGGATCTCCTTGCAATCCAAGGGACTCTCAAGAGTCTTCTCCAACACCACAGTTCAAAAGCATCAACTCTTTGGCATTCAGCTTTTTCCACAGCCCAACTCTCACATTCATACATGGCCACTGGAAAAACCATAACCTTGACAAGATGGACCTTTGTTGGCAAAGTAATGTCTCTGCTTTTGAATATGCTATCTAGGTTGGTCATAACTTTTCTTCCAAGGAGTAAGCGTCTTTTAATTTGATGGCTGCAGTCACCATCTGCAGTGATTCTGGAGCCCCAAAAATAAAGTCTGACACTGTTTCCACTGTTTCCCATCTATTTGCCATGAAGTGATGGGACCAGATGTCATGATCTTTGGTTTCTGAATGTTGAGTTTTAAGCCAACTTTTTCACTCTCCTCTTTCACTTTCATCAAGAGGCTTTTTAGTTCCTCTTCACTTTCTGCCATAAGGGTGGTGTCATCTGCATCACATCAGATCAGATCAGTTGCTCAGTCATGTCCAACTCTTTGAACCCCATGAATTGCAGCACACCAGGCCTCCCTGTCTATCACCAACTCCCGGAGTTCACTCAGACTCATGTCCATCGAGTCAGTGATGCCATCCAGCCATCTCATCCTCTGGTGTCCCCTACTCCTCTTGCCCCTAATCCCTCCAAGTATCAGAGTCTTTTCCAATGAGTCAGCTCTTGGCATGAGGTGGCCAAAGTACTGGAGTTTCAGCTTTAGCATCATTCCTTCCAAAGAAATCCCAGGGCTGATCTCCTTCAGAATGGACTGGTTGGATCTCCTTGCAGTCCAAGGGACTCTCAAGAGTCTTCTCCAACACCACTGTTCAAAAGCATCAATTCTACGGTGCTCAGCCTTCTTCACAGTCCAACTCTGACATCCATACATGACCACAGGAAAAACCATAGCCTTGACCATGAACCTTTGTTGGCAAAGTAATATCTCTGCTTTTGAATATGATATCTAGTTTGGTCATAACTTTCCTTCCAAGGAGTAAGCATCTTTGAATTTCATGGCTGTAGTCACCATCTGTAGTGATTTTGGAGCCCAGAAAAATAAAGTCTGACACTGTTTCCACTGTTTCCCCATCTATTTCCCATGTAGTGATGGGACCAGATGCCATGATCTTCGTTTTCTGAATGTTGAGCTTTAAGCCAACTTTTCACTCTCCTCTTTCACTTTCATCAAGAGGCTTTTTAGTTCCTCTTCACTTTCTGCCATAAGGGTGGTGTCATCTGCATATCTGAGGTTATTAATACTTCTCCCAACAATCTTGATTCCAGCTTGTGCTTCTTCCAGCCCAGTGTTTCTCATGATGTACTCTGTATAGAAATTAAATAAGCATGGTGACAATATACAGCCTTGATGTACTCCTTTTCCTATTTGGAACCAGTCTGTTGTTCCATGTCTAGTTCTAACTGTTGCTCCCTGACCTGCATATAGGTTTCTCAAGAGGCAGGTCAAGTGATCTGGTATTCCCATCTCTTTCAGAATTTTCCGCAGTTTATTGTGATCCACACAGTCAAAGGCTTTGGCATAGTCAATAAAGCAGAAAGAGATGTTTTTCTGTAACTCTCTTGCTTTTTCAGTGATCCAGCAGATGTTGGCAATTTGATCTCTGGTTCCTCTGCCTTTTCTAAAACCAGCTTGAACATCTGGAAGTTCACATATTGCTGAAGCCTGGCTTGGAGAATTTTGAGCATTAATTTACTAGTGTGTGAGATGAGTGCAATTGTGTGGTCGTTTGAGCATTCTTTGGCATTGCCTTTCTTTGGGATTGGAAAGAAAACTGACCTTTTCCAGTCCTGTGGCCACTGCTGAGTTTTCCAAATTTGCTGGCATATTGAATGCAGCATTTTCACAGCATCATCTTTCAGGATTTGAAATAGCTCAACTGGAAGTCCCAGAGAAGGCAATGGCACCCCACTCCAGTACTCTTTCCTGGAAAATCCCATGGATGGAAGAGCCTGATGGGCTGCAGTCCACGGGGTCACTAAGAGTCGGACACAACTGAGCAAGTTCACTTTCACTTCTCACTTTCATGCATTGGAGAAGGAAATGGCAACCCACTCCAGTGTTCTTGCCTGGAGAATCCCAGGGACGGGGAGCCTGTTGGGCTACCGTCTATGGGGTCTCACAGAGTCGAACACGACTGAAGTGACAGCAGCAGCAGCAACTGGAAGTCCATCACCTCAACTAGCTTTGTTTGTAGTGATGCTTTCTAAGGTCCACTTGACTTCACATTCCAGGATGTCTGGCTCTAGGTCAGTGATCACACCATCATGATTATCTGGGTCATGAAGATCTTTTTTGTATAGTTCTTCTGTGTATTCTTGCCACCTCTTCTTAATATCTTCTGCTTCTGTTAGGTCCATACCATTTCTGTCCTTTATTGAGCCCATCTTTGCATGAAATGTTCCCTTGGTATCTCTATATATTAGGGCTATATATATATTAGGGCTTTCCTGGTAGCTCAGCTAGTAAAGAATCTGCCTGCAATACAAGAGACCCAGTTCAAAATTCCTGGGCACGGAAGATCTTCTGGATAAGGGATAAGCTACCCAGTCCAGTATTCTTGCCTGGGAAAGCCCATGGACAGAGGAGCCTGGTGAGCTACAGTCCATGGGGTCACAAAGAGTCGGACACAACTGAGTGACTTTCACACTCACACTCAAACACATGTGCACGTGCACGTGCATGCGCATGCACGCACACACACACACACACACACACATAAAAATATATAAACCATGACATGCTCAGCTGGTAAATATATATATATATATGTAAAAATGACTGTAGAGTATTACAAATAAAACATGAAGACAAAGAAGGAATAATGTATAAATATTAGATGTTGTGACAAAGTAGAGCTAATACAAACTAAATAATGAGAGGGAAAGGGATTAATTAGCAGTTTGGGATACACACTACTATATACAAAATAGATTTTTAAAAAGACCTACTATTTAGCACAGAGAACTATATTCAATACCTTGTAATAACCTATAATCGGGGAAGGCAATGGCACCCCACCCCAGTACTTGTGCCTGGAAAATCCCATGGACGGAGGATCCTGGTAGGCTCCAGTCCATGGGGTCGCTAAGAGTCGGACACGACTGAGCAACTTCACTTTCACTTTTTTCACTTTCATACATTGGAGGAAATGGCAGCCAACTCCAGTATTCTTGCCTGGAGAATCCCAGGGACGGGGGAGCCTGGTGAGCTTTCTGTCTGTGGGGTCGCACAGAGTCGGACACGACTGAAGCGACGCAGCAGCGGCAGCAGCAGCAGCAGCAATAACCTATAATGGGAAAGGGTCTGAGGAAGAATCTATGTAACTGAATTACTTTGCTGTATACCTGAAACAAACGCAACATTTTAAGTCTACTTCAGAAAAAAAAAAAAGCTTAAAAAGCTTTTATCAGCTGGATAAAACAAATTGTGTTACATCATGGGAAGAAATAAGCTGCTTTGAAAAATAAAATGACTGGGAAGAAGTAGCAGGATTAAGAGTTTCTTGGGAGCACATCAGGGTAAGGAATGGAACAGCAAAGAAGAGGTACCTGGTGACTAGAAGCTGGGAAGAGATTTCCTCAGAGAAGAAACAGTTTATGGGGATTTTCTGGAGAAATGCTGAACTTTTGCGTGAGACCTCTTTTTATATCCACAAATCTTCAGTAAAAAAGCAAACATTTTGCTAGCTTGGCTCAACTGCATTACATGTGAATGCATAGAGTTAGCCCCTTCCAAAAGACAGTCAGTCTTTCCAGACGAAAAGGGTGAGTCAACATCTGGCTTTTGTTTCCAAATTTCAGATGAAAAGATCTTGCTGTATATAGCTGTTGAATTTAGCCTGGAATTTTACCAAACATACTGTAAAGAGGATGACAAGTTTCAAATTTATTGATCCTCTTTTACATCAGCTTTATTTTAGAGAGAAATAAAAGTAGAGAAGCTTTTCTCAGTGTAGAGAATCCCTTATAGTTTTCTACTGTTTATTGTGATAATAAAAATGAAGAATTAGAAGTAGAAGAAATTGCAAAGACAAGTTCTGAGACAATAGCATCCGAGACTACTAAGACCAAGTTCACATGCATGCGTGCTCAGTCACTTCAGTCATGTCCAACTCTGCAACCCTATGGGCTGCAGCCCACCAGAAGACCTAGTTCATATTTGACACATTTTAAATTTTGGTTGAGTTATTTTTCTTTTTTCCTCATTCTCTTCCATTTTGGAAAACAAGTCATTTCCATATTTGCTTGACACCAAGCCCTGAACACATAACTACTTTCTTGTGTTTTACCAAAATAATGTTAATCTCTTTAATTCTCAAGTTTTTCCTTGCTTCATTTGTAACAATAAATAAAACTTGTGATGTGTACCATTAATTAGTAAATGTGTAATTACTGTTCAAAGAAATGATACTTTAAATATTCCAAAATAAACATTTTACTAAATTGCTGCTGCTGCTGCTAAGTCGCTTCAGTCGTGTCTGACTCTGTGCGATCCCATAGACGGCAGCCCACCAGGCTCCTCCGTCCCCAGGATTCTCCAGGCAAGAACACTGGAGTGGGTTGCCATTTCCTTCTCCAATACATGAAAGTGAAAAGTGAAAGTGAAGTCGCTCAGTCTTGTCCTACTCTCAGTGACCCCATGGACTGGAGGCTACCAGGCTCCTCCGTCCATGGGATTTTCCAGGCAAGAGTACTGGGGTGGGGTGCCATTGCCTTCGTTTAGTACAAAACAGCATTGTGTCTATGTGTATTCTCTTTTAAGGCATGTATTGCATAATTTCACTTCTATCTATCCTTCCCCCTCTTCTTGTGGTCGAGAAGAATTCTTTTTTCTAAGGATTCAGATCAGATCAGATCAGTCGCTCAGTCGTGTCCGACTCTTTGCGACCCCATGAACCGCAGCACACCAGGCCTCCCTGTCCATCACCAGCTCCCGGAGGTCACTCAGACTCGCATCCATCGAGTCAGTGATGCCATCCAGCCATCTCATCCTCTGTCGTCCCCTTCTCCTCCTGCCCTCAATCCCTCCCAGCATCAGAGTCTTCTCCAATGAGTCAACTCTTCGCATGAGGTGGCCAAAATACTGGAGTTTCAGCTTTAGCATCATTCCTTCTAAAGAAATTCCAGGATTGATCTCCTTCAGAATGGACTGGTTGGATCTTCTTGCAGTCCAAGGGACTCTCAAGAGTCTTCTCCAACACCACAGTTCAAAAGCATCAATTCTTCGGCGCTCAGCCTTCTTCACAGTCCAGCTCTCACATCCATACATGACCACAGGAAAGACCATAGCCTTGACTAGGCGAACCTTTGTTGGTAAAGTAATGTCTCTGCTTTTGAATATGCTATCTAGGTTGGTCATAACTTTCCTTCGAAGGAGCAAGCGTCTTTTAATTTCATGGCTGCAGTCACCATCTGCAGTGATTTTGGAGCCCAGAAAAACAAAGTCTGACACTGTTTCCACTGTTTCCCCATCTATTTCCCATGCAGTGATGGGACCAGATGCCATGATCTTCGTTTTCTGACTGTTGAGCTTTAAGCCAACCTTTTCACTCTCCACTTTCACTTTCATCAAGAGGCTTTTTAGCCCCTCTTCACTTTCTGCCATAAGAGTGGTGTCATCTGCATATCTGAGGTTATTGATATTTCTCCTGGCAATCTTGATTCCAACTTGTGTTTCTTCCAGTCCAGCGTTTCTCATGATGTACTCTGCATATAAGTTAAATAAACATGGTGACAATATGCAGCCTTGACGTACTCCTTTTCCTATTTGGAACCAGTCTGTTGTTCCATGACCAGTTCTAACTGTTGCTTCCTGACCTGCATACAGATTTCTTAAGAGGCAGATCAGGTGGTCTGGTATTCCCATCTCTTTCAGAATTTTCCATAGTTTATTGTGATCCACACAGTCAAAGGCTTTGGCATAGTCAATAAAGCAGAAATAGATGTTTTTCTGGAACTCTCTTGCTTTTTCCATGATCCAGCGGATGTTGGCAATTTGATCTCTGGTTCCTCTGCCTTTTCTAAATCCAGCTTGAACATCAGGAAGTTCATGGTTCACATATTGCTGAAGCCTGGCTTGGAGAATTTTGAGCATTACTTTACTAGCGTGTGAGATGAGTGCAATTGTGCGGTAGTTTGAGCACTCCTTGGCATTGCCTTTCTTTGGGATTGGGATGAAAACTGACCTTTTCCAATCTTGTGGCCACTGCTGAGTTTTCCAAATTTGCTGGCATATTGAGTGTAGCACTTTCACAGCATCATCATTCAGGACTTGGAATAGCTCCACTGGAATTCCATCACCTCCACTAGCTTTGTTCGTAGTGATGCTTTCTAAGGCCCATTTGACTTCACATTCCAAGATGTCTGGCTCTAGGTCAGTGATCACATCATCATGATTATCTGGGTCTTGAAGCTCTTTTTTGTACAGTTCTTCTGTGTATTCTTGCCACCTCTTCTTAATATCTTCTGCTTCTGTTAGGTCCACACCATCTCTGTCCTTTATCGTGCCCATCTTTGCATGAAATGTTCCTTTGGTATCTCTGATTTTCTTGAAGAGATCCCTAGTCTTTCCCATTCTGTTGTTTTCCTCTATTTCTTTGCATTGATCACTGAAGAAGGCTTTCTTATCTCTTCTTGCTATTCTTTGGAACTCTGCATTTAGATGTTTATATCTTTCCTTTTCTCCTTTGCTTTTCGCTTCTCTTCTTTTCACAGCTATTTGTAAGGCCTCCCCAGACAGACATTTTGCTTTTTTGCATTTCTTTTCCATGGGGATGGTCTTGATCCCTGTCTCCTGTACAATGTCACGAACCTCATTCCATAGTTCATCAGGCACTCTATCTATCAGATCTAGGCCCTTAAATCTATTTCTCACTTCCACTGTATAATCATAAGGGATTTGATTTAGGTCATACCTGAATGGTCTAGTAGTTTTCCCTACTTTCTTCAATTTAAGTCTGAATTTGGCAATAAGGAGTTCATGGTCCGAGCCACAGTCAGCTCCTGGTCTTGTTTTTGCTGATTGTATAGAGCTTCTCCATCTTTGGCTGCAAAGAATATAATCGATCTGATTTCGGTGTTGACCATCTGGTGATGTCCATGTATAGAGTCTTCTCTTGTGTTGTTGGAAGAGGGTATTTGCTATGACCAGTGCATTTTCTTGGCAAAACTCTATTAGTCTTTGCCCTGCTTCATTCCGTATTCCAAGGCCAAATTTGCCTGTTACTCCAGGTGTTTCTTGACTTCCTACTTTTGCATTCCAGTCCCCTATAATGAAAAGGACATCTTTTTTGGGTGTTAGTTCTAAAAGGTCTTGTAGGTCTTCATAGAACCTTTCAACTTCAGCTTCTTCGGTGTTACTGGTTGGGGCATAGATTTGGATTACTGTGACATTGAATGGTTTGCCTTGGAAACGAACAGAAATCATTCTGTCATTTTTGAGATTGCATCCAAGTACTGCATTTCAGACTCTTTTGTTGACCATGATGGCCACTCAGACAGGCTTCCTGGATTAAGCACACAGTCAGGACACAGCATCAGACTGACAGTGAAGGAAAAATTGGAAAGCCCCAAGCACATAGCACCCTGGGAGTAATAGTTTACTACCACTGCTTCTCAAAGTCCAGATTTCTTTTTTAAAGTAAATTTCTATAACAGCTAAAACCTGTTATAAGTGATTATATCAAAAATCCATCTGAATTTAAAATATAGTTTTAGATTAAAAATTTGAGACCTTCATTTAAGATAATTATAAATATAAATATTTTCATTTACAAGACCTTAGAATGGTAGTGGTAAATATCTATGTTTATAGAGGAAAAATATAAATGCAGAGTGGATAATAGACTTAACCAAAATTTTGCAATCCTTGTAAATTTTAGAGTTTTTACTTTTTATAAACATTTATTAGTTCCCTCTATTTCTGCTTTATTGACTATGCCAAAGCCTTTGACTGTGTGGATCACAATCAACTGTGGAAAATTCTGAAAGAGATGGAAATACCAGACCACCTGATCTGCCTCTTGAGAAACCTATATTCAGGTCAGGAAGCAACAGTTAGAACTAGACATGGAACAACAAACTGGTTCCAAATAGGAAAAGGAGTACATCAAGGCTGTATATTGTCACCATGCTTATTTAACTTCTATGCAGAGTACATCATGAGAAACACTGGGCTGGAAGAAGCACAAGCTGGAATCAAGATTGTTGGGAGAAGTATCAATAACCTCAGATATGCAGATGACACCACCCTTATGGCAGAAAGTGAAGAGGAACTAAAAAGCCTCTTGATGAAAGTGAAAGAGGAGAGTGAAAAGTTGGCTTAAAGCTCAACATTCAGAAAACGAAGATCATGGCATCTGGTCCCATCACTGCATGGGAAATAGATGGGGAAACAGTGGAAACAGTGTCAGACTTTATTTTTCTGGGCTCCAAAATCACTACAGATGGTGATTGCAGCCATGAAATTCCAAGACGCTTACTCCTTGGAAGGAAAGTTATGACCAAACTAGATATCATATTCAAAAGCAGAGACATTACTTTGCCAACAAAGGTTCATCTGGTCAAGGCTATGGTTTTTCCAGTGGTCATGTATGGATGTGAGAGTTGGACTGTGAAGAAGGCTGAGTGCTGAAGAATTGATGCTTTTGAACTGTGGTGTTGGAGAAGACTCTTGAGAGTCCCTTGGACTGCAAGGAGATCCAACCAGTCCATTCTGAAGGAGATCAGCCCTGGATTTCTTTGGAAGGAATGATGCTAAAGCTGAAACTCCAGTATTTTGGCCACCTCATGCGAAGAGTTGGCTCATTGGAGAAGAGTCTGATGCTGGGAGGAATTGGGGGCAAGAGGAGAAGGGGACGGCAGAGGATGAGATGGCTGGATGGCATCACTGACTCGATGGATGTGAGTCTGAGTGAACTCCGGGAATTGGTGATAGACAGGGAGGCCTGGCTTGCTGCAGTTCATGGGGTTGCAAAGAGTTGGACACGACTGAGCGAATGAACTGAACTGAACTGGTCACAACATGTATAACAAAAAAGAGTGTGATACAGCCCTCTCTTATAAATGATGCCTTTCTTTTAAAAATTGAAATTAAGACTATTTAAATAAATATGAAATAGACTTCACTTTTTCTTCTCTGGTCCCACTGAATAACCTTTTTTTTCTCTCTCTCATGATTGAGAATATTGAATAATCAGCTTGGAAATGGTGCAGTGGTGCCACGAATACAACCCTCTACATCTTCTGAATTTGGCTTTCATTTCTTTTTTTAGCCTTTCACCTCTCATTTCATTCATGAGCAGAAGGAAAGACAGGAGGGCACGCAGGTTGTTCATTTTTATCCCTGCTGTCTTTTACATGACAGGACACCGGACTGACCTCAGGCTGCCTTCATTTGACTCAGCAGTATCCCTTGGCAATGGACCCCTTGCCCATACCCTATAGTCCAAGGTAGGTCTTGTCTAACAGCAACTAAAGCCAGAAACAAAATGCCTTCGATTTACCACACCTGAGAAATGTCGAGTAGGCTCAGGGAAATATTATAAAGAATCCTGATTAATTTGTATTCCATGAAGTTTTTGCTTTAAAATATAAAGATCCCAGTAAACGGTCAGAAAGCCAATTGAATTTAAGAAAAAAAATTCTGTACTATTGTAATTCTGTTGAAAACGGTAATTTTATCCAGCTACTCAAATGAGAGACAAAAAATAAAATAGTGGCCTGGAATCTGAGGTAGAGGGGAAAACATTTAAACTGTGATGACCACTCATGAGATAAGCCTCTCCTGAAATGGTAGTGGTATCTTTTTTTCTCTCTGGCACAACTAGTAGTATTCCATAAATAACTGGCCTGGGTAGTGAGAGTCACATACCTTTTGTGTGCCAAGTGGGCCTGCCAAATTGCTTCAATCTAATTCAGCTGCTGAACCTACCTACTTGATTTCCCTTAAGGTTAAAGTGGAGTGGGAAAATATTGGGAACATAAATTAGTTCTTCATTTGTTTCAGCTTTATACTTGCTTAAAATCTTCCATGGACTTTCTTACACTCAGAGTATCAAGGTGGAGTTTCCCAGTGGGTTTCTACAGACATTCAATTTAGTTCACTTCAGTTCAGTTGCTCAGTCATGCCCAACTATTTGCGACCCCATGAACCGCAGCACGCCAGGCCTCCCTGTCCATCACCAACTCCCAGAGTCCACCCAAATCCATGTCCATCAAGTCGGTGATACCATCCAACCATCTTATCCTCTGTTGTCCCCTTCTCCTCTCGCCATCAATCTTTCCCAGCATCAGGGTCTTTTCAAATGAGTCAGCTCTTTGCATCAGGTGGCCAAAGAATTGGAGTTTCAGCTTCAGCATCAGTCCTTCCAATGAACACCCAGAACTGGTCTCCTTTAGGATGGACTGGTTGGATCTCCTTGCAGTCCAAGGGACTCTCAAGAGTCTTCTCCAACACCACAGTTCAAAAGCATCATTCTTCAGCACTCTTTATTGTCCAACTCTCACATCCATACATGACCACTGGAAAAACCATAGCCTTGACTAGACGGACCTTTGTTGACAAAGTAATGTCTCTGCTTTTTAATATGCTGTCCGGGTTGGTCATAACTTTCCTTCCAAGGAGTAAGCATCTTTTAATTTCATGGCTGCAATCACCACCTGCAGTGATTTTGGAGCCCAAAAAAATAAAGTCAGCCACTGTCTCCACTGTTTCCCCATCTATTTCCCATGAAGTGATGGGACTGGATGCCATGATCTTTGTTTTCTGAATGTTGAGTTTTAAGCCAACTTTTCCACTCTCCTCTTTCACTTTTATCAAGAGGCTCTTTAGTTCTTCTTTACGTTCTGCCATAAGGGTGGTGTCATCTGCATATCTGAGGTTACTGATATTTCTCCCAGCAATCTTGATTCCAGCTTGTGCTTCTTCCAGCCCAGCGTTTCTCATAATATACTCTGCATATAAGTTAAATAACACATTAGTCCCATAAAATGTTCCATGAAGTAAAGATAATAAAGATTCTAGAGTCATATACACTTGGGGAATAGTACAGTTATATTGATAGCTCCTGCTTGGAGATTCACAATGCACAGTAGTAACTTAAAGGTTCAGAGTAGTCACATAGGAAAGAAAATTATTTAATTATGTTAACTTAATACTGTTCAGATTTAGCTGACCACAGAACATTTTTTTTTTTTTCATATAACACTCAGCATCAGACTAGTGTTCAAAGAGCATATTTTAGCATATTTACTTAGAGGTACATAGGCCAGCAGGTTTTATCATTTTCTATTTTGATGTAATGAGTTATTTTTCTTTAAATGTGTGTGTGTGTGACTTGTAAATTCATAGAAATAGTTCTCAACCATAGGTGATCTTTTCCCCTGAGGACATTTGGCAATGTCGGAGGACATTTCTGGTTGTCACAACTTGGAGTTGTTATAAGCATTCTTGGTAAAGACCACAGATGATGCTAAACATCCCACTATGGATAGGACAGATCACAAAAAAGAATTATCTGGCTCATGTGCCATAGTACCAAGACTGTGAAATTCTGGTGCAGATTATGGTTAACTCTGAGCAGTGGGACTGGAGGTGGGGAAGAGGAGACAGTTTCACTTTTGCTTTTGTACAAGTTGACTTCAATTATTTTTGTCATTAAAAATATATAATCCAAATAATATATAGACATTAGAGAGAAGTTTAAAAATACAACAAACACAAATTTTACATTACCTAGTCATAACCACTATTAAAATGCTGGTAGATGAGAATAGAGATAGTGTAGTATGAATGCATATTCTAGACTTACATTCCTCCCCAGATTTCCAGAAATAGAAAAATAACATTAATAAGTCCAAGACAGCCTAGGACAACAATAAAGAATGGTTATGTTGGTTTAGAAACCATATGAAATCTCTGAAATATAGAAAGCAGAGGAAGTTATTGAAGGAGAAGTCACAGCCCAAAATGAACAAACAAAGATGTGCAGAAGCAGCTTACTTCAAGACAGAAGTAGCTGATTTAGAGAACTGGAGGAAATTTGGAGGAAAACTAGGTGATTATTTGGGAATCCACAGAAAGAGCAGCCAAACAGGTCTAGCATTTACTATCCTGCTCCTACTTATCTAATGTGGAGCAAGAAAGGGCTCTCATCCCAGACAAGAGCAACAAGTGTGGAGCCCTTAGGCCAAAGAGGCAGAGGAGCCAGTGCTGACCTTGTTTAGAGTTTAAAAAAGAGAGAAATGCAAAGCATTTCAGATGGAGCATGACAGAATCTAAAATAAGATTCTTAAAAAGTGTACACCAAGTGTTCAAGAAAAACCAATTGTAGACTCCACAAGGACAGAAGCAAAAGTTAATGTGCTAGGGAGCAATATACCTTTATCCCAGGCAATGAATGGAGTTGCCACTGACTAAGGTAGAGTTTTGGATTTAATATAATACAGTCATGATAACTGCTGTGAAAATGTTTTGGTAGTACCTTAATCAAATTATCTTGCTTACACTTTTCCCTAAATATGTACAAGAGTGATATATACAATATATGTGTAAATAAGCCAAATGGTATTTTAATAAATATGTTCTTTAAATCTAAGGGAGAAAAGCATTGTATTTGTTCTTTTATACTGATACATAAAATAATGGCATCTTAAGATTCTATAACATATTATAGATTCAAAATGCCTAAACCAAATATCAGCAAATTAAATCTATCAATATATAAAAGGATAATTTATCATGTCTAACTGGATTTATTCCAAAAATACAAGATCGTTGTAATTTAAGACTTTTGATAAAATTTGATATTCAGATACAACAAAAATTATTACAAATTAAAAATAGAAAGGAATCTCTTTAGCTAATGAAGAGTATTTATAAACAAGCTAATGCAAACATTATGCATAATAAAAACTCTTGAAAGTGGTTTCTTTAAGATCAGGAACAAAACAAATATGCCTACTACCATCAGTTCCATTAAACAATGTATGAAGGATTTACATTCAGAAAATACAATCAACTCCTAAAAAGAAGTAAGAGAAAAATAAAATACAATTTTTTAATGGGAAAACGTCTTGAATTTCACAAAATGGCAAATTCAGATGACCACAAAACATGACAAAAATGTGAAATTCTACACTGTTGATGGGTGTATGAATTGTCTGTAAAACTTCAAAAAGCAGTAGCATCATCAGAGAAGTTAAAGATACAAACTTTATCTCCTAGCTATTTTTCTCTTGATAAAATCTTTTAAAGAAATTCTTGCACATGTATGCCAAGATAGTTGTGCAGGATATTCATAGCAACACTGTTCACAATAGTGAAAATCTGAAAACAACTGAAATATCATCAAAAATTGGTGAACAAATAAATTGTGGTATATCGATACAACAGAATTCTATAAAATAATGAAAATGAATAAAACTACAACCTCACACCACTATATGAATATTATTATTATTCACAACTAATATTGATGAAACGCAAGTCCAGAAGACTATATATCTTATAATTGCATTTATGCTTTTGAACTGTGGTGTTGGAGAAGACTCTTGAGAGTCCCTTGGACTGCAAGGACATCCAACCAGTCCATTCTGAAGGAGATCAGCCCTGGGATTTCTTTGGAAGGAATGATGCTAAAGCTGAAACTCCAGTACTTTGGCCACCTCATGTGAAGAGTTGACTCATTGGAAAAGACTCTGATGCTGGGGGGGCAGGAGGAGAAGGGGACGAGAGAGGATGAGATGGCTGGATGGCATCACTGACTCGATGGACGTGTCTGAGTGAACTCTGGGAGTTGGTGATGGACAGGGAAGCCTGGCGTGCTGTGATTCATGGGGTCGCAAAGAATCGGACATGACTGAGTGACTGAAATGAACTGACAATTCAAAAACAGGCAAAACTAGACTTCAGGGTTTGTGATAGTGTTGAATTGTGTTCCCCCAAAAAATGTGTTAAAATCCTAACCTTCGCTACCTATGAATGTGATCATGTCTGGAAATAAGATCTTTGCAGATGTAATTAATTTAAGATGAGGTCATCAGCATGGACTCTAATCCAGTATAACTGGTGTCCTTATAAGAAGAGGAGGAGACAGACATAGGGAAGATAGCTATGTGAAGATGGAAGCAGATATTGGAGCTACACTGCCTCAAGATAAGGAACACTTGGGGCTACCAGAAGCCTAAGAGACAAGGCAGGGCCCTACCCTAGAGACTAGAGATTGCAAAGAGAGTGTGCACCTCCTAATAGCTTGATTTCAGGCTTTTAGTCTCCAGAAATGTAAGAGAATAAATTTCTTAAAACACTAGGTGGTGTTTTAAGCCACCTAGTTTAGTAGTACTTTGTTACAGCCCAAGGAAACTAATATACATGGTAAAACTGTGGAAAACAAATAACAAACAAAAATGCAAGGAATATATTATCTCAGAAGCAAGGATGGACAATTACCTCTAGAGTCTAGAGGTCAGGGATGAAATTGTAATGAGAGTGGTGCTTACAGTATCTCTGCTATCTCACTTTCATTAAGATCTGCTCTTTTTGTTTGAGGTTTGTAATGGACAATTATGGATCTTGCTGTGGATATATTTTCATATTATTTTGTTTAAGATTCTTAAACATCTTATATCTGACACAGGTCTGAACTATTCTCAACCAGTATCTCTTCTCATATTTCCTTTTTATCCTTTTCTCTGCTCTCTCCTTCAGGAATTCTGACTGGAGGCATAATACATCACTTGCTTGCCTCAATATAGTTTATATTTTCCTCATCCAAGGAGGAAAGTTTGATGAGGATTTGGATATTTGCATGATCTCAAAGAGTCTTCTCCCAAAGTGTTGATTAGTAGCAAGAAGGAAAGCAGTAACTGTATGCAATCTGATTTCATTTATTACATGTGATAGAATTATCCAGTAAGAGCCAAATGTATATATGTCTATTTGAAAATTATAAAATTTCATTTAAAACTTGGATTAAAGAAGAAATCAAAGAAGAAATTAGAAACTGTTCTGATATGAACAATAACAGTGCCATATATTAAATGGTGTCCCTAAGTGATGTCCCTGCCTTTACATAACTACATCAAACTTTTGAGTAATTTGTCTATTAAACTGATGGTCATCAAGTGGCTAAAAATCAAAATAAGTAGAAAATATATCTCATAGTCAACATTATGTATTGCTTTTAAACAGTGTATTACTGCCCTTTGTATTTTCTTCTCTAATTTTATTTTTTTTGAACAATTGGTAAATGGTATAGGGATGTTCATTGCATTGTGCATTGAAATATTCTCTATATTTTAAATTTTGGAAAATAAAAAAGCAATATTAAATAAATTTATTTAATAATATATGAAAGTATATGACCCTGTGAGTATATTACGCTGACTAAAATTTCACAGAAGTATAAACTAAACTATAATTCTCTCAGAATTTTAAGGAAAATTATATGTAGTATATAAACATGTACATATATAGGCATGGAGTAAGGCAGGCCTTCTTAATTAAATAATACATGAATTGCAAAGGAATTCATGGAAAAAATCATCAAGGAAAATGATTGTAAATGCTGAAAACAGGATGACATCAATATGGAAATCTTCTGTAGGATGAAAAGCAACCTAAAGTGAATTAAAAGACAGATCACAGATTGTGAAGAAGGCAGCCTGGAGAGAGGAGGGTGTTGTTGAGACCACCTGCCTCTTAGGGTCTCTGTAAACTTGTGAGATTCTGGCCCAGAGACCAACATGAAAGGTACAACGTGTTACAAATAAAATAAGGGAATAAAACCCAGAGAGGACAAAATAAAAAGGAGTAGACTCAAATGCAGTGTGAGAAACTGCCTCTTTCTGGAATTCTGAGTCTTGTAGACTGTAACCACAGATGGAGCTTGGATCACCCACCTTCTTTAGATGTAAATTTTAATGGGAATAAGTGCTGAAGTTAGCAGGGTGAGGGAAGCAATGATGCTCCTTCAGTAATTCTGAAAGATCAAGCCCTGAACATTTGGAGAGGGAGCACTGACTCCAAGACCCTTGACTACCAGAGAACTAACTCTAGGGAGTATCAAATAGTGAGAACTCACACAAAGGAAACCACTTGAATAAAAGAACCAGCATCACCCAACCACCAGTAGCACCCTGTGCCTCATCTAAACAACAAACAAAATAAAAATACAAACCCAATCATCAGCAGACAGGATTACCACCTCACTCAGCCCTGCCCATCAGTGGAAAAGCAAACAAACAAAAATTCAGCAGAAAATCTCACCCTGGAGGGCAGAAACCAAAGGGAAAAAAAAAAAGTTCAGCCTTGAAGCCTGGGAAAAGGAGACCTCAAACACAATAAGTTAAAAAAGTAATGAATGAAAAGGCAGAGAAATACTACACAAATGAAGGAACAGACTAGAAACACAGAAGTCCAAATAAATGAAGAGGAAATAGGGAAACTACCTGGGACAATATTAAATACACCAACATTCAAGTTATAGGGGGTGACAGAAGAAGAGAAAAAGAAAGGGTATGAGAAATTTTTTGAAGAGATTATAGTTGAAAATTTCCCCAACATGGAAAAGGAAATAGCGAATCAAGTCCAAGAGGCACAAAGAGTCCCATACAGGATAAACCCAAGGAGAAACACAGCAAGACACATACTATACAAACTAACAAAGACTAAACACAAAGAAAGAATATTAAAAGCAGGAAGGGAGAAACAACAAGTAACATACAAGGGAAACCCCATACACTTAACAGGTGATCTTTCAGCAGAAACTCTGCAGGCCAGAAGGGAATGGCAGGATATATTTAAAGTACTGAAAGGGAAAAATCTACAACTAAGATTACTATGTTTGGCAAGGATCTTATTCAAAACTAATGGAGAAATAAAAAGCTTTTCAGACAAACAAAAGTTAAGAGAATTCAGTACCCCCAAACCAGCTTTACAACAAATGTTAAACAGAATTATATAGTCAAGAAGTACAAGAAAAAAGATCTACGAAATCAACCCCACACAATTAAGAAAATGACAATAGGAACATATATATCAATAATTACTTTAAATGTAAATGGGTTAAATGCTCCAACCAAGACATATACTGGCTGAATGGATACAAAAACAAGACCCATATATATGCTGTCTAAAAAAAAACCCACTTTAGACCTAAAGATACATATAGACTGAAAGTAAGAGGATGGAAAAATATATTCCATGCAAATGGGAAGCAAAAGAAAGCTGGAATGGGAATCCTCATATCAGACCATATAGACCTTAAAATAAAGAAGATTACAAGAGATAAAGAAGGACACTACATATGATCAAGGGATCAATCCAAGAGGAAGACATAACAATTGTAAATGTCTATACACCCAACACAGGAGCACCTCAATACATAAGACAAACACTAACAGACATAAAAGGAGAAATTGACAGTAACACAATAATAGTAGGAGACTTTAACACCCCATTCACACCAATGGACAGGTAATCAAAACAGAAAATTAATAAGGAAGCACAAGTCTTAAATGATACATTAGATGAGATGGATCTCATTGATATCAGGATATCAGGACACTCCATCCAAATGCAGAAGAACACACCTTCTTCTCAAGTGCACACAGAACATTCTCCAGGAAAGGCCACATCTCGGGTCACAAATCAAACCTTAGTAAATTTAAGAAAATTGAAATCATATCAAGTATCTTCTCTGACCATAACACTGTGAGACTAGATATCAATTACAAGAAAAAAACTAGAAGAAACACAAACACATGGAGATTAAACAACATGTTTATAAATAACCAATAATTACTAAAGAAAACAAAAGGGAAATTGAAAATTTTCTAGAAACAAATTACAATGAAAACACAAATACTCAAAATTTATAGGATGCAGCAAAAGCAGTTCTAAGGGGGAAGTTTATAGTAGTACAATCCTACCTCAAGAAACAGAAAAAACATCAAATAGACAACCTAGCTTTACACCTAGCCTTACATTTGGGAAAAGAAGAACAAAAAAACCCCAAAATTGGTAGAAGGAAAGAAATTATAAAGATCCAAGCAGAAATAAGTGAAAGAAACAATAGTAAAGATTTAAAAAACTGAAAGCTGGTTCTTTGAGAAGATAAACAAAATTGACAAACTGCAGACAAACTCATCAAGAAAAGAAGAATCAAATCAACAAATTTAAAAATGAAAAAGGAGAGGTTACAACAGACAATGCATAAATACAAAGGATTATAAGAGACTATTATGAACAACTATATGGTAATAAAATGGATAACCTGGAAGAAATGGACAGATTTTTAGATAAGTTCAATCTTCCAAGACTGAACCAGGAAGAAATAGAAATTATAAACAACTCAATTACAAGCACTGAAATTGAAGCTGTGATAAAACATCTCCCAAAAAACAAAAGCCCAGGACCAGATGGCTTCACAGGGGAAGTCTGTCAAACATTTAGAGAAGAGCTAAAGCCTATCCTTCTAAAACTCTTTCAAAAAATTGCAGAGGAAGGAATCTTCCCAAACTCATTCTACAAGGCCACCATCACCCTGATACTAAAACCAGACAAAAATAACACAAAAAAAGGAAACTACAGACCAATATCACTGATAAACATAGATGCGAAAATCCTAAACAAAATTTTAGGAAACAGAATTCAGCAACACAACAAAAAGCTCATACACCATGATCAAGTTGGGTTTATCCCAGGGATGCAAGGATTCTTCAATACACACAAATCAATTAATGTGATACACCATATTAACAAATTGAAAGATAAAAACCATATGATAATGTCACGAGATGCAGAAAAAGCCTTGACAAAATTGAGCACCCATTTATGACTAAAATTCTTCAAAAAATGGGCATAGGAGGAACCAACCTCAACACAGTAAAGGCCATATATGATAAGCCTACAGCAAACATTATTCTCAATGGTGAAAAACTGAAAGCATTCTCCATAAAATCAGAATAAGACAAGGATGTATAGTTCTAGAAGTCCTAGCTACCATAATCAGAAAAGAAAAAAAAAATAAAATAAAAGGAATTCAAATCAGAAAAGAAGTAAAGCACTCACTGTCTGCAGATGACATGATACTGTACATAGAAAACCCTAAAAATAGTATCAGAAAATTATTAGAGCTACTCAGTAAATAGAACAAAGTTGCAGGATACAAATCATTACACAGAAATCATTTGCATTTCCACATAATAACAATGAAAAATCAGAAAGAGAAATTAAAGAATCAATTCTATTCACCATTGCTACAAAAAGATTTAAATATTTAGGAATAAACTGTGCACAGAAAATTATAAGACACTGATGAAAGAAATCAAAGATGACATAAACAAATGGAGAGATATTCCATGTTCCTGGGTAGGGAGAATCAATATTGTGAAAATGACTATACTACCAAATGCAATCTACAGATTCAGTGTAATCCCTATCAAATTACCAATGGCATTTTTCACAGAACAAAAACAAAAAATTTCACAGTTCATATGGAAACACAAAAGACCCTGAATAGCCAAAACAGTCTTGAGAAAGAAGAATGGACTTGGAGGAATCAATCTCCCTGACTTCAGTTTATACTGCAAAGCTACAGTCATCTAGACAGTATGGTACTGGCACAGAAACAGAAATATAGACCAATGGAACAAGATCACTGCAGATGGTGACTGCAGCCATAAAATTAAAAGATGCTTGCTCCATGGGAGAAAAGGTATGACCAACTTAGACAGCATATATTAAAAAGGAGAGACATCATTTTGCCAACAAAGGTCCATAAAGTCAAAGCTATGGTTTTTCCAGTAGTCATGCATGGATGTGAGAGTTGAACTATATAGAAAGCTGAGTGCTGAAGAATTGATGCTTTTGAACTGTGGTGTTGGAGAAGACTCTTGAGAGTCCCTTGGACTGCAAGAAGATCCAACCAGTCCATCCTAAAGGAGATCAGTCCTGGGTGTTCATTGGAAGGACTGATGCTGAAGCTGAAGCTCCAATACTTTGGCCACCTGATGAGAGCTGACTCATTTGAAAATGAGAGCTGACTTATTTGAAAAGACCCTTATGCTGGGAAAGATTGAATGCGGGAGGAGAAGGGGACAACAGAGAATGAGATGGCTGGATGGCATCACAGACTCAATGGACATGTTTGAGTAAGCTCCAGGAGTTGGTGATGGACAGGGAAGCCTGGTATGAAGCCCATGGGGTTGCAAAGAGTCGGCCATGACTGAACAACTGAACTGGAACAAGATAGAAAGCCCAAAAATAAACCCATGTACCTATGGGTTACCTTGATTCTGACACAGGAGGCAAGAATACACAATGGGGCAAAGACAGCCTCTTCAATAAAAGGTGCTGGGAAGAACTGGACAGCTACGTGTAAAAGAATGAAATTAGAACATAAAGATAAATTCAAACTGGATTAAAGGCCTAAATGTAAGACCAGAAACCATAAAACTCTTAGAGGAAAACATAGGCAGAACATTCAATGACATAAATCAAAACAAGATCCTCTATGACCCACCTCCTAGAGTAACAGAAACAAAAACAATAGTAAACAAGTAGGACCTGATTAAACTTAAAAAGCTTTTGCACAGCAAAGGAAACTATAAGTAAGGTGAAAAGACACCCCTCAGAATGGGAGAAAATAATAGCAAATGAAACAAATGACAAAGGAATTATTTCCAAAATATACAAGCAGTTCATATAACTCAATGCCAGAAAACAAACAACCCAATCAAAAAGTGGCAAAAGACCTAAACAGACATTTCTTTAAAGAAGACATATAGATGGCTAACAAACAATGAAAAGATGCTCAACATCACTCATTATTAGAGAAATACATATCAAAACTACAATGAGATATCACCTCACACTGGTCAGAATGGCCATCATCAAAAGTCTACAAACTATAAATGCTGGAGAGGGTGTGGAGAAAATAGAACACTCTTGCACTGTTGGTGGGAATGTAAATTGATACAGGCACTATGGAAGATGGTATGGAGGTTCCTTAAAAAGTAGGAATAAAACCACCATATGACATAGCAATCCCACTCCTAGGCATATACCCTGAGGAAATAAAAATTGAAGAAGACACATGTATCCCATTGTTCATTACAGCACTATTTATAATAGCTAGAACATGGAAGCAACCTAGATGTCCACTGACAGATGAATGGATAAAGAAGTTGTGATACATATACACAATGAAATATTACTCAGCCATAAAAAGGAATGCATTTGAGTCAGTTCTGATGAGGTGGATGAAACTAGAGCCTATTACACAGAGTGAAATAAATCAGAAAGAGAAAGATAAATATCATATTCTAACACATACATATGGAATCTATAAAAATGGTACTGAAGAATTTATTTACAGGGCAGCAATGGAGAAACAGACATAGAGAATAGACTTATGGTCATGGGGAGCGGGGAGAAGAGGGTGAGATGCATGGAGAGAGTAACATGGAAACTTACATTACTATATGTAAAATAGATAGCCAATGGGAATATACTGTTTGTCTCAGGAAACTCAAACAGGGCTCTATATCAACCTAGAGGGGTGGGATGGGGAGGGAGATGGAAGGGATATTCAAAAGGGGGGGATATATGTATATCTATGGCTGATTCATGTTGAGGTTTGATAGAAAACAACAAAATTCTGTAAAGCAATTATTCTTCGATAAAAAAATAAATTAAAAAAAAAGAATTAATGTAAAAAAATTTTTTTGTCAGCAGATTGGTATGTGAAAGTACTTTATATCTTTGGTTTAAAAACTGTCCAGATTTCTTAATTAAGTGTTAATTAAGAGAGTGTTTCATGTATATATTCCAAGAAAAAAAGAGAAACCCCCCCCAAAAAAAGACAAGTCACAAATACCAACTAAGATAGATACAAGAGTAGAAGAAGAAAACATAACAAGAAATATGCAAAATCTATATGGGGAAATTTTAAAATATCATTGTGGATAAATTAAACATATAAATAAGTAAATAAATAAATAAAAATAAAACATCATTGTGGAAATTACCAAGAAGTGTGAATAAATATATTGGCATAACATGTTCTCCTCTATGAGCACTAAACCCCAAACTAAACTTTAAATAAATTGTAATTCTAGTAAAAGAGGTACAAATTTCTTTTTTTAACTGAATAAGCTACAATTTATTGAAAAATAAGGAAGTAAGAATTGGAGGGAATTTTCTGGAGAAAAAAAAAAAGAATACAATGACTGGTCCTATGAGATATTTAGTATAAAACATAACAAAACGGTTGCACTTATATATGACTAGACAGGTAGCTCAATAGAACAGAAAAGGAAGTCCAGAATAGACCAAAAAGCTTAAAGAAAACTAGCATGTGATAAACTAGCTATGGTTTCTTACAGTTCTTCACAGTTTCATTTTTCATACTTAAATACTTAATTTATCTCAAATCTATCTTCGAGTAAGACATGAGGAATAAATTAAAATGTATTTCCCTCCTAAACCAATTGCTCCCAATCCCCCAAATTGATGGTTGAGATTTAAACATAAAAAATGAAACCATGGAAAACAGAAACCATAGGAAATATTTTATTTGCAGAGTGAAGAAGGCCTATTATATTTTACAAAATCAAGAAATCATCAAAGAAAAATTAATGTTTGACTATGTTAAAATTTTAAAATTTATTCATGGAGGGGAAAAAAAGCACAAGAAAATTAAATATGAAATGACAAACTGGAAAAATTGTTCTTAACTCATATCAATGGAAAGGGATAAATTCCAAGACATATATTCTATATATGTTTCTATAAATCAGTAAGAAAGGACAAAAACACAATAGAAAACTGGCAAAAGATATCAACAGTTTATAGAAAAATAAATACAAATGACTCAAATATTTAAAAAGATGCTCAACCTCTCACTATAAAGGAAATGCAAATTAAAACTATAATGAGATACAAGGGACTCCCTGACAGCCCAGTGTATAGGATTCCTTGCTTCCACTGCAGGAGGCACCGGCTGGATTCCCGATCAGTTGGATCCCTGATCAGTTGGATCCTTGGTCAGGGGAACTAGGAACCTGTGTGCACAACCAAAAACAACCCCACAAAAACTGCTGCTGCTGCTAAGTCGCTTCAGTCGTGTCCGACTCTGTGCGACCCCATAGATGGCAGCCCACCAGGCTCTCCCATCCCTGGGATTCTCCAGGCAAGAACACTGGAGCGGGTTGCAATTTCCTTCTCCAGTGCATGAAAGTGAAAAGTGAAAGTGAAGTCACTCAGTCGTATCCGACTCTTAGCGACCCCATGGACTGCAGCCCACCAGGCTCCTCTATCCACAGGATTTTCCAGGCAAAAACTAAACAAACAAAATAAAACTATATCGAGATACAGTATTTCACCTATTTGTTTGGTAACGATTTTAAAAAAAATTAACATATTGAAGATGCTCTGGGGAAAAGCTGCTCTCAAACATGGGTGGGGGGATGCAAACTGGTATAGTCACTATGCAGGGCAGTTTCATATCACTGTCAAAATTACATGCATATCTTCTTTGATTCTAAGAATGTATCCTAGAGCTATGCTCCTGAATGTGTAAAATGACATCTATTCAAGGTTGTTCGTTGCACTATTTTGTGTAATAGCAAACACTATAAAGACAACACAAGCCTTTGGAATTCTGGTAGAGGACTGTCCACTAAGTGAACAGACAAACCAGGTAAGTGTGCTATAGCAGGAGACTAGAAAAGAAACCTTATTCAGAAAAGATAAGACTGATCAACAGTTTCAAATACTGATGAGTAGTCAAATAAGATAAGAACAGAAAATAGACAGTAGATGTTGGGAAGATATACATAATTGGTCATCTTTAAAAATAATGGTGGAGCACAAAATGAAATGGTGAGATCAAAAATATTTATTGGAATAGATAAAGAAAAAAATGGGAGAAAATAAAATATAGAATAAAAAATTTTTTTAATTAAAAAGAATTTTTTTAAGAAGACAATGGGAGATAAGGAAGTGGAGGCAATGGGTATAGATTGTAGCCAGAACATTTTGGCTTTTTAGAAGATAAGTAATAGAAATGGAATAATCCTATAGAGAAATAATAATGTACACAAATACCCATAGCTACTTCGAAGAAAGAAAAAGAACGAAGAAAGGAGGAAGGAAAAGAAAGGAAGGAAGGAGGGAGGGAGACAGAAGAGTTACACTACGATAGTACACTATTTAAAACTGAGCCATTAATCAGATCAGATCAGTTGCTCAGTCATGTCCGACTCTTTGCGATCCCGTGAATAGCAGCACGCCAGGCCTCCCTGTCCATCACCAACTCCCGGAGGTCACTCAGACTCACGTCCATCGAGTCAGTGATGCCTTCCAGCCATCTCATCCTCTGTCGTCCCCTTCTCCTCCTGCCCCTAATCCCTCCCAGCATCAGTCTTTTCCAATGAGTCAGCTCTTCACATGAGGTGGTCAAAGTACTGGAGTTTCAGCTTCAGCATCATTCCTTCCAAAGAAATCCCAGGGCTGATCTCCTTCAGAATGGACTGGTTGTATCTCCTTGCAGCCCAAGGGACTCGCAAGAGTCTTCTCCAACACCACAGTTCAAAAGCATCAATTCTTCAGCGCTCAGCCTTCTTCACAGTCCAACTCTCACATCCATACATGACCACAGGAAAAACCATAGCCTTGACTAGACGAACCTTTGTTGGCAAAGTAATGTCTCTGCTTTTGATTATGCTGTCTAGGTTGGTCATAACTTTCCTTCCAAGGAGTAAGCGTCTTTGAATTTCATGGCTGCAGTCACCATCTGCAGTGATTTTGGAGCCCCCCCCAAAATAGTCTGACACTGTTTCCACTGTTTCCTTATCTATTTTCCATGAAGTGATGGGACCAGATGCCATGATCTTAGTTTTCTGAATGTTGAGTTTTAAGCCAACTTTTTCACTCTCCACTTTCACTTTCATCAAGAGGCTTTTTAGTTCCTCTTCACTTTCTGCCATAAGGGTGGTGTTATCTGCATATCTGAGGTTATTGATATTTCTCCCTGCATTCTTGATTCCAACTTGTGTTTCTTCCAGTCCGCGTTTCTCATCATGTACTCTGCATATAAGTTAAATAAGCAGGGTGACAATATACAGCCCTGACAAACTCCTTTTCCTATTTGGAACCAGTCTGTTGTTCCATGTCCAGTTCTAGAAGAGTCATTAATAGTCCGTCGAATAAGGCTGATAATGTTAAGATCTTTTAGCTATTGTTGAACTTCGATCAATTAGACTTTTTTTGATAGTTTCTCATAATCAAAGATTATGTTAGTGCTAGTTATTAGAACCATGTATATATATGATTAATAAGTATAGAAATTCTTGCCACATAAACTTCATGGTCACTTATTAACCTGTAGCCATGCCTGTAAATGGTGCTTCTTTTTTTGTTTTTCAGTCCAGCCACATGGCTTGTAGGATCTTATTTCCCTGACCAGGGATCAAACTCCGGTGGCCCTGGCAATGAAAGTGCCCAGTCCTAATTACTGGACCACCAGGGAATTCCCAATGGTGACTTTTTTAAAGTTTAAATTTGGCCTTTGTAACTTCCTTTTTCTCATTGTTGTTGTCTATTTTCTACTATTTGCTCTACATAGAGTGATTATTTTGATAGTTACCATCTAACTAGCAAGAGAGTTCCAGAAAAACATCTATTTCTGCTTTATTGACTATGCCAAAGCCTTTGACTGGGTAGATCACAATAAAATGTGGAAAATTCTGAAAGAGATGGGAATACCAGACCACCTGATCTGCCTCTTGAGAAATCTGTATGCAGGTCAGGAAGCAACAGTTAGAACTGGTCATGGAACAACAGACTGGTTCCAAATAGGAAAAGGAGTACGTCAAGGCTGTATATTGTCACCATGTTTATTTAACTTATATGCAGAGTACATCATGAGAAATGCTGGACTGGAAGAAACACAAGTTGGAATCAAGATTGCCGGGAGAAATATCAATAACCTCAGATATGCAGATGACACCACCCTTATGGCAGAAAGTGAAGAGGAACTAAAAAGCCTCTTGATGAAAGTGAAAGTGGAGAGTGAAAAGGTTGGCTTAAAGCTCAACATTCAGAAAACGAAGATCATGGCATCTGGTCCCATCACTACATGGGAAATAGATGGAGAAACAGTGGAAACAGTGTCAGACTTTATTTTGGGGGGCTCCAAAATCACTGCAGATGGTGACTGCAGCCATGAAATTCAAAGACGCTTACTCCTTGGAAGGAAAGTTATGACCAACCTAGATAGCATATTCAAAAGCAGAGACATTACTTTGCCAACAAAGGTCCGTCTAGTCAAGGTTATAGTTTTTCCTGTGGTCATGTATGGATGTGAGTTGGACTGTGAAGAAGGCTGAGCACCGAAGAATTGATGCTTTTGAACTGTGGTGTTGGAGAAGACTCTTCAGAGTCCCTTGGACTCCAAGGAGATCCAACCAGTCCATTCTGAAAGAGATCAGCCCTGGGATTTCTTTGGAAGAAATGATGCTAAAGCTGAAACTCCAGTATTTTGGCCACCTCATGCGAAGAGTTGACTCACTGGAGAAGACTCTGATGCTGGGAGGGATTGGGGGCAGGAGGATAAGGGGACGACAGAGGATGAGATGGCTGGATGGCATCACTGACTTGATGGATGTGAGTCTGAGTGACCTCCGGGAGTTGGTGATGGACAGGGAGGCCTGGCGTGCTGCGGTTCATGGGGTCGCAAAGAGTCGGACACAACTGAGTGACTGATCTGATCTGATCTGATCTAACTAGTCATATATGTAACTGTTCCATGTTGAGAAAGTTTTCACAGCTTCAATGTTGATGGCACGCCTGCACTCAGAAATTCATTATCACTTATTCAAACATGTCATCTAACGTCACATCTATAACTATGTGGCGGTTTGAACATTATTCTTTTCTATAGACTGCTCCATTTGCCTGAATTTTAATGCCATTAATATTCCACATTAAATTCTTTCAAAAATAAGGAGAAGTGCATGTAAATTGTAAAAGATAAGACCATTTATCCATCCTCATTTATTTATGGATTGTCTACTCAGCATAAATTGTTCCTGCCCTAAGAAAGCTTATAACCCCATGGAATAAAGAGACAATAAAACAATCATTATAAAGTGAGTAGATGCACTTTGGGGGAAGTTCTAGATGCAATGGAAGCACACCACAGAGTCATCAAAGAGGGCCCATGCAGCAGGTCCTTTGTGTAGTAATACTGAGGTCTCACATGATGTCATCATTAGTCAAGTTATGGGCAAAGTCTTCCTGAAAGCCACGTGCAAAGGAATGAAACTGGATAGGTCCTCAAGAGTTTCTCATCATTGCCAACTTGGATCTGAATGCGCTTAAACTCAAATTGTCCCTACATAGATGCAGAGAAGTGTCAAGTCAAACAACCAGTTTATATACTCCTTTACACCTGCATATGAATGTGTTTATCAGATCCTGTCCAAAAAAACATATTTTGATGAGAAGGAAAAGAAAGTATCTTCAGGCCTAGGAATCCTGGGGATACACTATCAAGTAAGACAAAAGGGTGGAAGGCGGAAGATACACAGGAAGAACATTATTTCTTCACAGGTGGGCCTGAAACAGGTTGTGGATGTGTTGCTAGATTCAAAAGTACAAAGGAAAGTACCACTTGTTCTAGGATGTGCTCTGAAAAAGTCCCTCACTATTCTGTTTCCAAATGAATCTGGATTCTCTGCATTGCCTGGTTGAGATCGCCCTCCTTTGCATCACTTTTACTCTAGATGGCAGCAACAGAACAAGCTAGAGGAGAAAAACTATTTTCAATGAAATTTGTTCTCTGACTGCTAGATAAAAAAATAGTCTCAAAATGTTATTTGAAATAAAATATGCCCTTTCGATTTTTTTTCCAGTATAGATATATAACAACAGTATTTCAAATAATTAAGTCAAGGTACAGATGTCTTTGCAATTATTCAACTTAGGCCACTGATCAAATGATATTTGTAGAAAAGTTTTATTATAATAACAATATCTCTGCGAAGACTCATTGCTTATGTGCACAGGTTTATATTTAGAAGCTGAAATATCAAGGTCAAATATTAAGTATACTTTTTAAATTAAGGAAATTTCATCCAATAAAGGGCCAGATAGTCAGACAGACAATAGACAGAAATTCTCTGGCTGAATAGAGAAATAAAATTTTGCTATTTCTTTAATAAATTTATGTTTTTAAAGTCATTTCAAATAAATATCCCTACATGAAACCGGTTTGTATGTATATATATTAAAAACACAGTTTACAAGTATTTTAAAAGAATTAATTTCATTTAAAAATAACATTTGCCATCACTCTAAGCTAAAAGAATTTATGATCCCAGAACAGTTTGTAGGTGAGACTGAAGAAACACCAGAAACATTATTTTTTAAAAAAAGACCTGAAATAAGCCAGGAGATTAAAAGAAAGATGAAAATTGTAGTAATTTTCAAAAGGGGATTTCAAGAACACGTAATATTGGTTGACACTATACTCTCGCACAATCCAAGGCTGGATTGAGCAGAGGATACCCAAGGGGGTGGGAAATACAGTTGTCCAGGTTATGTGTCACATGGCTCTAGAAGCTGCAATTTACTGCTCTATAGTCATAGGTTTATGTATTGGTTAGGTTGATTTTCTAAAGTATCTTGGAGAAGGGCCATTTGTTTGTAATCTACACAAAAATGTCGTTTGGATGAGCAGTGAACCTATTAGCATGAGTCAGAAGGGCCTCATCAAATTAAAACTCTGTGAAAGTAACATTTCTTTTTGTTCTAGAATTATTGGCTTGATAAATCGGAATTAATCTGATTCATTAGATTACCATTGTTAAGTCATCTTTTAACTAGATCAATGAAGAGACAACATTGGTTGTGTCAAATTTCTATAGTGGAGGTTTTAGTTGGATTTTGTAGCTCAGTCATTCATTCATAGGTTCTGCTTGTGTTTGGGTGAACTGGAAAGTAGTGTAGCATCATATAATCAGAAGCTTTATTTTTTAAATTTATTTTGATCTGATCACAGCATTTAAAATATCTACATGAGGAAAAAATTCACAATGTAAATAAAGATAATGCCCAAAGAAGTTCATCATTATGTGATTTAGAATAGTGAACAAACTGGAAACGACGTACAAAAGAGGAATGGTTAATTGTAGCATATACTAAGATTTCAATAATCAAATAAATATTTATCAAGACTTTACTAACATGCCAGGCATTCTGATAGAAAATTCAGCACCAAAAAAAAAAAAAAAAGGAAAGAAAGAAAGATTCAGCACTGAATGTGATCAATATGGAAACTGACTTTCCTATAATAACAATGTGGACTTCCCTGGTAGCTCAACTGGTATCTACCTGCAATACAGGAGACTCTAGTTTAATTCAAAGATCTCCTGGAGAAGGGATAGGCTACCCACTCCAGTATTCTTGGGCTTCCCTGGTGGCTCATATGGTAAAGAATCAACCTGCAATGTGGGAGGCCTGGGTTCCATCCCTGGATCAGGAAGATCTAGAGGAGGGCATGGCAACCTACTCCAGTATTCTTGCCTAGAGAATTCCATGGACAGAAGAGCCTGGCTGACTACAGTCCGTGGGGTCGCAAAGAGTTGGACACGACTGAGCAACTAAACACATACACACATATAATAATGATTTAATGCAAAGTTTTTAAAAAGCAAGAAGAAAGCCTTTATTACAGTATCCACTATATAATTTATATACCTAATATATAGACAAAACTTTTAGGAGAAAACATGTCAAATGTTAATAATTGTTCTCTCTAAGTGATGGTAACACAATAATTTTTCAACAATTTCTGTATTTTATACAGATATGTTACTGTTAAAACTTTTTTAATTATATAAAATGGCACAGGACCAAAGGTAGGCTGCCAGGAAAAGAGAGTGGTATCTAATGATATACTCAGAAGCCAGGATCACTTCACGGCAAGGAAAATCCCCAATTATATAAAGACAAATCACACTGTCTTTCGTGTGTGTTTTGATTTCGATTGCAAGTCTTTCCAAAGCCTTTCCAAAGCTTCCTCCTCAGCCTTAGGAAGATGGGAGGGGAGAGGGGTGAGGAATACTGGCAGCATGTTTCAGCCAGATTACACAAGGGGGTGAACGTGAACGTGAAGTGGCTCAGTCGTGTCCGACTCTTTGCGACGCAATGGACTGTAGCCTACCAGGCTCCTCTGTCCATGGCATTTTCCAGGCAATAGTACTGGAGTGGATTGCCATTTCCTTCTCCAAGGGATCTTCCCGACCCAGGGATCGAACCCGGGTCTCCGGCATTGTAGACAGACGCTTTACCGTCTGAGCCACCAGGGAAATCCACAAGATCAGATCAGATCAGATCAGATCAGATCAGTCGCTCAGTCGTGTCCGACTCTTTGCGACCCCATGAACCGCAGCACGCCAGGCCTCCCTGTCCATCACCAGCTCCCGGAGGTCACCCAAACTCACACCCATCGAGTCAGTGATGCCATCCAGCCATCTCATCCTCTGTCGTCCCCTTCTCCTCCTCTGTCGTCCCCTTCTCCTCCTGCCCCCAATCCCTCCCAGCATCAGAGTCTTCTCCAATGAGTCAACTCTTCGCATGAGGTGGCCAAAATACTGGAGTTTCAGCTTTAGCATCATTCCTTCTAAAGAAATTCCAGGATTGATCTCCTTCAGAATGGACTGGTTGGATCTCCTTGCAGTCCAAGGGACTCTCAAGAGTCTTCTCCAACACCACAGTTCAAAAGCATCAATTCTTCGGCGCTCAGCCTTCTTCACAGTCCGGCTCTCACATCCATACATGACCACAGGAAAGACCATAGCCTTGACTAGGCGAACCTTTGTTGGTAAAGTAATGTCTCTGCTTTTGAATATGCTATCTAGGTTGGTCATAACTTTCCTTCCAAGGAGTAAGCGTCTTTTAATTTCATGACTGCAGTCACCATCTGCAGTGATTTTGGAGCCCAGAAAAACAAAGTCTGACACTGTTTCCACTGTTTCCCCATCTATTTCCCATGTAGTGATGGGACCAGTTGCCATGATCTTCGTTTTCTGAATGTTGAGCTTTAAGCCAACCTTTTCACTCTCCACTTTCACTTTCATCAAGAGGCTTTTTAGTTCCTCTTCACTTTCTGCCATAAGAGTCGTGTCATCTGCATATCTGAGGTTATTGATATTTCTCCCAGCAATCTTGATTCCAACTTGTGTTTCTTCCAGTCCAGCATTTCTCATGATGTACTCTGCATATAAGTTAAATAAACATGGTGACAATATGCAGCCTTGATGTACTCCTTTTCCTATTTGGAACCAGTCTGTTGATCCATGACCAGTTCTAACTGTTGCTTCCTGACCTGCATACAGATTTCTTAAGAGGCAGATCAAGACCATCCCCATGGAAAAGAAATGCAAAAAAGCAAAATGGCTGTCTGGGGAGGCCTTGCAAATAGCTGTGAAAAGAAGAGAAGCGAAAAGCAAAGGAGAAAAGGAAAGATATAAACATCTCAATGCAGAGTTCCAAAGAATAGCAAGAAGAGATAAGAAAGCCTTCTTCAGTGATCAATGCAAAGAAATAGAGAAAAACAACAGAATGGGAAAGACTAGGGATCTCTTCAACAAAATCAGAGATACCAAAGGAACATTTCATGCAAAGATGGGCACGATAAAGGACAGAGATGGTGTGGACCTAACAGAAGCAGAAGATATTAAGAAGAGGTGGCAAGAATACACAGAAGAACTGTACAAAAAAGAACTTCACGACCCAGATAATCATGATGATGTGGTCACTGACCTAGAGCCAGACATCCTGGAATGTGAAGTCAAGTGGGCCTTAGAAAGCATCACTACGAACAAAGCTAGTGGAGGTGATAGAATTCCAGTGGAGCTATTCCAAGTCCTGAAAGATGATGCTGTGAAAGTGCTGCACTCAATATGCCAGCAAATTTGGAAAACTCAGCAGGGGCCACAAGATTGGAAAAGGTCAGTTTTCATCCCAATCCCAAAGAAAGGCAATGCCAAAGAATGCTCAAACTACCGAACAATTGCACTCATCTCACACGCTAGTAAAGTAATGCTCAAAATTCTCCAAGCCAGGCTTCAGCAATATGTGAACCGTGAACTTCCTGATGTTCAAGCTGGTTTTAGAAAAGGCAGAGGAACCAGAGATCAAATTGCCAACATCTGCTGGATCATGGAAAAAGCAAGAGAGTTCCAGAAAAACATCTATTTCTGCTTTATTGACTATGCCAAAGCCTTTGACTGTGTAGATCACAATAAACTATGGAAAATTCTGAAGTCCACAAGGGGGTGCACAAATCCTATTTCCAAATGCTTCCCTTTGTCTTCGAGCAAAGAGAAGAAACAAACAAGCAAACAAAACGCAGTCATTTGATTTGGTGACTAGTTAAAATGTTTTAATAAGTTTATTTATACAGTCCACCACTGTTTTCTAACCTGAGAGATCTTTGAGGGGATGCAACTTTGTATAAACCACCTCCACTCCCTCCATATTTATTTCATAAGAAAAAAAATATTGCAGGAAAATAAGCAGCTTTTTAAAGCACAATTTGTAAAACTAGAGACAGCCTAAATGGCCAAGAATAAGGGTTGTTAAATGAATTATGGTAATCATAAACAAATTAGAAAGTAACCATTAAAAATGATGTTGACATGGAAGGACATTAAAAGGCAATTTTAAAAAAGCAATTTATACAATAATGTGTACAATATGATCTAATTTTTATGTAAATACATAGTAGACATAACAGAAAAACCTAGAAAGATGCTAAAATAGTAACAGATGCTAAAATTTATAGGTGCTAAAATATTATCCTTAAGAAATGAGTGAGTGAGTGACTGAGTGAAAGTTGTTCAGTTGTGTCTGGCTCTTTACGACCCCATGGACTGTAGCCCAACAGGCTCCTCCTTCCATGGAATTCTCCAGACAAGTATACTGGAGTGGGTTGCCATTTCCTTCTCCAGGGGATCTTCCTGACCCAGGGATCGAACTCAGGTCTCCTGCATCTTTACCATCTGAACCACCAGGGAAGCCTTAAGAAGAGAGTGACAGTTTTTTTCATTGCCTTCTTTCTGCATGTGTATATTTTAGCATTTTTGTCTACAATAAATAAATATTTGTTTTTAAAAACAAGAATGAGTCCAAAATCTTTGAAATTTTCTTTCCAAATAAAAATGAATACCTCTTCTTAAGACTTTTGTTAATTAAATATATATGGAGATTACTACAAATTACTCAGAGATATGGTGACAATACTGGTGTATTTGCTGAAGACAGTTCCACTTTATGACTGTTGTTTTCGTATAACTATTAATAGTGCCCCTTTTACTCTCAGAGTTTGAATAAGTCACCCTATAGATATATTCTTAAATTTTGCCCAGGAAGTTTTTAGATTACCTTGTAGCTTTCCCCCTTTTGTCATCAGTCTGCTTTCAATCCGAAAGATCCTAAGCCTTGTCTCTACCAATGTGTAAGATGCAACACCGGCCCCAAAATTCTGAGATTCCTCAGGCTGCATTAGGGTTACAGTGAGGCCAGGATTTACTCCAAAACCCATGTGAATCACAGAAAGTCTTTTTGAGACCCAGTTTGAGCTGATGGCTCAGGTGACTTTAAGGCTACACATCCATTAGCAGGAACCATCCATGGAATAGTGACATGACACCCTACCATCATGACACCTTTTGATGTATCTTTGGAGACTGACTTCTGGCACTATTAGGATAAGATAGTATTTTTCAAATCACTACTGTACATGTAAAACCACCAACTATACTGCCTTGAAAATTCCTTGGATTAGAAGTGACAAATACCCACTCCAATAACAAGTAAAAATGGAAAATATTCTAAATTAATCTAAGAGTGGTATCTCCCTGGACTTAGAGCACAGGGACCAGCCGAGCCCCACACAGGACCAGAGCCAGAACTGAAAAGTGGAGACAGCTCTCTCTCTCTCTCTTTTTCTTTTTCCTTCTCTTCCTCTTTCATGCTATTCAATTGCATATTTCTGTTTCTTTGTGCACATCTATATCATTTGTCTCACCCTGCAGAAGGGTTTATTCTGTTGTCCATAAACAGAGCCAAACAGTCACCCTCAGTGGCCCTGTGTTCTCTCAAGTCCGCTGCTGCTGCTGCTGCTAAGTCTCTTCAGTCGTATCCGACTCTGTGCGACCCCATAGACAGCAGCCCACCAGGCTCCACGTCCCTGGGATTCTCCAGGCAAGAACACTGGAGTGGGTTGCCATTTCCTTCTCCAATGCATGAAAGTGAAAAGTGAAGTCGCTTAGTCGTATCCGACTCCTAGCGACCCCATGGACTGCAGCCTACCAGGCTCCTCCATCCATGGGATTTTCCAGGCAAGAGTACTGGAGTGGGTTGCCATTGCCTTCTTCATCTCTCAAGTCTAGCAGCAATTAATTAGCACTGTGGTGTTGGAGAAAACTCTTGAGAGTCCCTTGGACTGCAAGGAGATCCAACCAGTCCATTCTGAAGATCAGCCCTGGGATTTCTTTGGAAGGAATGATGCTGAAGCTGAAACTCCAGTACTTTGACCACCTCATGCGAAGAGCTGACTCATTGGAAAAGACTGTGATGCTGGGAGGGATTGGGGGCAGGAGGAGAAGGGGACGACAGAGGATGAGATGACTGGATGGCATCACTGACTCGATGGACATGAGTCTGGGTGAACTCCAGGAGTTGGTGATGGACAGGGAGGCCTGGCGTGCTGTGATTCATGGGGTTGCAAAGATTCAGACACGACTGAGCAACTGAACTGAACTGAACTGAGTGCTCCTGGGTCCAGTTCCCAAGGGATAGATTCTGACTTTTATAAATGAATAAATTTTTTTCTTCTCAGTCAGGTGTCCACTCAAGCTCAATCAATTATGGTCAGGAAGGGCTGAAAATGGTCCATCCATGTGGATTAGAGAAGAGAAATGTAGTCTGGGTAGATCCCTCCATGAGAATCTGCTAGCTTTCCTTCCGAGAACTTAGCAAGTTTTTCTCTTTAATGACATACTGTGACTAAACGCACAGGAAAGAAAGAGCTCTCAGTAACTCAAATCCACATACCACAGATATTATGATGAAACTTCCAATGACACCCTCAACCATAGTTTCTCCCATACCTGTTTCATATTTTCTTAATTCTATTAACAACTTCCAAGGAACTTGGAAAATATTCCTTACCTGTTATCTTCCACATCTTAAATTCTATAATAAAACACTTATGAGAAGGTCATGCATCACCCATTTGAAGAGCAAAATATTTATTCTTTTGTTTTTTATCCATTCTTTCATGTAACAAACATTTATTGCATTGCTACCATATGTCAAGGCCTGTGCTCAGCGCTGTGGGAAGCAATAAGCCACAGACCTTATTACCAGGCATTCACGATGTACTGAGAGAGTCCAAGAGATAAAAAAATAATTATGTGATAGGACACAGTGATACAGAAGAATATACGAAGTGAGTTGAATGCAGAGAGAAGGATTTAAATTATCTTTGGGGAAATCAAAAAAAAGCATCAGAGAGATTATACTCCACTTGGGTGCCGAAAGAGTAAGACTTTTCCTGATGGAGATCAAGTAGAAGATTCCCAGCTAAAATAACAACAATAATAAATTGCTACCATACACTTGTTGGGCTTCTCAGGTGGCACAGTGATAAAGAATCTGTCTGCCAATGCAGGAGACATAGATATGTGCTCTGATCCTTGGGTTGGGAAGATGCCCTGGAGTAGGAAACGGCAACCCACTCCAGTATTCTTGCCTGGAAAATTCCATGGACAAAGAGGCTTGGTGGGCTACAGTCCATGAGATCACAGACAGTCAGACATGACTGAGCGACTGAGCACACATGCACCATATACTTAGCATTTACTGCATGTAGAGACTCTATCACATGCCATACTTGGATTACCTTGCTAAACCTTGCAGCCCAGCTGCAAGATCTGTCTGTCACTCCACTATGCAAATGTATCTCAGAATCGGTCACTTAGAACACAAGATCCCCAGGAGGATAGAGCCATGCACACAGAGGAACTTTAATAAATGCCAATAAACTAAAAATATCCCGTGTTAGTGTGTCTGAGGAAACAAGCATTTTTATACACCGTTGGCGGAAAGTACAACTTCCTATAGGACAATTTGTCAATATGCACCAAAATTCACTCTTAGAAATTTACTTTAAGGAAATAATTGAGAATTTAGACAAAGTTAAAACTACAAAGATGTGCATGATGATATTGTACATAATAACAGTCTAAAATGTTGAACAATGTTGTCATAAAAAATGATATTCTGGGACTTCCCTGTTGTTCTAGTGGTTAAGACTCTGCGCTTCCACTTCAGGAGGCACAAATTCAATCCCTGGTTCAGGAAATAAGATTCCACATGCTGAGTAGCAAAGCCAAAAAAAACAAGAGAGAAGAAAAAGATGGTAAAATATGATGTTGTAGAAGTATATTTATTGAATTGAAAGATGTCCATGACCAGTCTTCAAAAATCAATATAAAAGCAAAATGAAGTTTTTAAATTTCATATGTGCATATATACAAATATAAGGGTATATAAATTTAAAATATACGTATATTTTAAACATGCATATATATCTACAGATGTGTATGTCTTTATATATTTTAGTATATATGTGAAATATATAATATAAATACCATATATATATGCACATGCACACACACAGTTATATGAAACGCTAGAAAGGTATACACTAAAATTTATCAACGATTTCTCTGGCTAAGAATTTGGCAATTAGATACTTCCCTTTATTTTATCCTTCTTTTTTAATTGTTCTATATAAAGCTCATATTATTTTTGAAAGCTAAAAATGAGAGCTTAAAATGCCATTTACTGATGACAATTAATAATTAAATCACATTTAAATTCACCAAGTTGAGAATAAGATCTCAAGGTGCAACCTACACTCAACATAAACTTACTTAGTATTTATGTAACAGTGGTATCTCTCAAAGTTGTGGTAAAAATTTGCATTTTCAAACAATATTTTCATGGACATTATGTGCATATGCAAATTATCTCTTATCTCAAAGAACCTGAACAATCCAAAAAAAGAACATTCCCATTCTTCCAATAGTATAAGATTTAGTAAATCAATTACCCTCTCTGAGCTTCTGATTGATTATTTACAAAACAAAAGAAACGATAACTTCTCTTACTAGTGTTCTTACAAGTGAATGAATGTACCTGTGCATACTTTACAAAGTTTTATATTGATATTCAGGGGAATTTTAATAAGGTCAGATATTATGTCCTTAAGTTCTCCTATTGGAAATTTTTATGAATCTACAAAAGATCAATAACTTTATAGGTCACAATGTTATGAGCAGTATGCTCTTTGTTATTCAATCATGTGCAATCAATGAGTCATTGCCAACCCAGGAAAATTGTGATATTCTCATTAATAGGTCTGGACATCGTTATTATTACTATTATATTTTGGACTGCACTGGGTCTTTGTTGTTGTACGTGGGCTTTCTCTAGTTGCGTTGAGCAGGGACTACTGTCTAGTTGCTGTGCACGGGTTTCTCACTGCAGTGGCTTCTCTTGTTGCAGAGTACAGCCTCTTGGGTGCACAGGCTTCAGTAGTTGTGGTGCACTGGCCTAGTTGCCCTGTGGCATGTGGAATCTTCCTGGATCAGGGACCAAACCCATGTCTCTTGCATTGGCAAGTGGATTCTTAATCACTGGACCACCAGGGAAGTCCACTTTGGAGCTCTACCATAAATTTGTCCTGCTAGTAGAAAGCTTTGGTGAACTGGTTCAAGCTTCCTAATGCTTTTGACTATAGAATTCTACAGCAGAATGCTAAGCCTAACAAAATAGCTAATAATAATGTTAATGCTAATTTTAACTCCCTGGTCTTTTTGCAATCTTTTGTCTAAGGATTCAAACTAAAGAGTTACTCTTCTTCTTAGTGTAGTCAAAAACCAGTTATTTCAGTCATTGGAATACCTTTTCCATTCTAGCTTCTTATGCCTTCCTTAATCTAAGAAACCAATGTTAAACATGCTGAATATGAGATCTGATTTAACCCATATTTCATCTGTTGAATTCTATCTCTGTCTCTTATGGCTTCATTAGACACCTGTCCCCTGTACATTATTGGAAACGACAGTGCAATGCAATGAGACATTGGAGTCTTTAGCTATGTGTGAGCTTAATAGTGTCCAACTCTTTGCAACCCCATGAACTGTAGCCCACCAGGCTCCTCTGTTCATGAGGGTTCTTCAGATAAGAATACTAGAGTGGGTTGCCATGCCTTCCTCCAGGGGATCCTCTCAACCCAGGGATCAAACCCAGGTCTCTCACATTGCAAGTGGATTCTTTACTGTCTGAGCCACCAAGTCTTTAGCTATATAAAAGCTTTTTATTTTTTATATATATATATATAGTTTTGTTTTTACTTTTCACAAGCAGAGTCCTTTCCTCAGATCAACTTTTGACAAATACTCATAAAATCATATTGGCAATTGCTGGTAAGCATACTCTCTTGGAGAAACCAAGGAGATCCTAATTTTGGAATCCTGAAATCTTTTGGCATCTCTGAATTTGAAATATGATCTGGGTGGTGAATTTATAACAGTGTGTTCTAATCTTCTTTGGGTCTATGACACCATTATGAATGTACTAGGACACATCTGAAGGGTGTTTCCCTTCCCTACCCTGCCAGTTCTCTGCCAGCCCAGACAACTGTTTTGATATACTACTTTCTACCTTTAACACTTACCAGGGTGGATAATGAAAAAAGCAATGCAAAGGGAAGCTGAACTCAAATTGTTCTTTGTCTATTAAACTATATTTCTATACAGTATGCATTAAATATACTTCAATTTAAAAAAAAAATAAAGACTGAATCTTAAAAAAGAAACTACATTTCAATAGCCACAGCACTCAATGCCTTTTACCATAATTGCTTATTTAATTGTAATTTGTTATATTTGCTTTCCCTTTAGACCATAAGTTCTGGTGATGCTTGCCTACTATTTAACATAGTGCTCATTACAAAGTAGGTGATGAATAATAATTTATTAAATGAATGAACCACCTCTCCCAATCCTGATTCCCATTTTCAACAACAAAATTAATTAGTCAAGAGGGAGGTAATCAAGAGGAGGGATATGTGAATCAATCCAAGAAAATACAGTCCACCAGTGGTAGGCTATGTGACTCAGTCCCAGTATCACCCACAATAAAGATGTTTCCACAATGACATATGGGTGACAGTGAAGTAAAATGTTAAAATAAGTTATGCTGGATCAACGGCAAGGAATTCCGTTACACTTTTGTTATTTTAAAATCAAACAGCTGCTGCCACCTTTTGTTATCAATAATCTTGCCCCTAGCATTTGCTCCTTCCTCTACATAATAACTAAGGCGTATTGAAGGCATATAGGTGATGAAAGTGTCTTATGCACTTTATATAGATGCATTATCACTTTAATCTTGACAGTATTATAAGGTAGATATACTTATTAAGCCCAGTCTATAAATTAGAAAAGAAAGCAATAAGGTAAAAATCAATTGTCTAAGGTTCCAAAATATGTAAGAGATAGAGCTAGAATTCAAATCTGCTTCTATTTGAAACCAGAATCCAAGCTCTAATCTACTAAACTCTACCATTACTGGTTAAAACTCAAGATTACCAGGTTTATTTTAATTTAAATCCATTATATTCAAAGAATACACCTTGTATGATTTCAATTATAACTCAGGATATTGTCTATCTTAGTCAATGTTCTTGGTGCACTTAAAGAAAATGTATACTCTGCTGCTGTTGGGTGGAATTCACCATGAATGTTAATTAAATCCAGTTGCTTGATGGTGTTTTTTAGCTTTAGATCTTTGTTAATTTTCTCTAACCTGTTCCACCAATTATTTTTCTGTTCTACCAACATTTCTTATATTCTTGCGTACAGTGTCAGAAACTCTGATGAATCATTTAACATTTATTGCTCAAGCAATCTATAGATGGTGACTGCAGCCATGAAATTAAAAGATACTTGCTCCTTGGAGGAAAAACTATGATCAACATAGCAGAGACATTACTTTTCCAACAGAAGTCCATCTAGTCAAAGCTATGGTTTTTCCATCCATCCAGTTATGTATGGATGTGAGAGTTGGACTATAAAGAAAGCTGAGTGCCAAAGTATAGATGCTTTTGAACTGTGGTGTTGGAGAAGACTCTTTTGAGAGTCCCTTGGTCAGCAAGGAGATCCAGCCAGTCTATCCTAAAGGAAATCAGTCCTGAATATTCATGGTAAGGACTGATGTTGAAGCTGAAACTCCAATACTTTGGCCACCTGATGTGAAGAACTGACTTATTTGAAAAGACTCTGATGCTGGGATAGATTGAAGGCAGGAGGAGAGGGGAACGACAGAGAATGAGATGGTTGGATGGCATCACCAACTTGGTGGACACGAGTTTGAGTAAACTCCAGGAGTTAGTGATGGACAGGGAAGCCTGGCATGAAGCTCATGGGGTCGCAGAGTCGGCCACGACTGAACAACTGAACTGAACTGATAGGTATTATTATTGTCTCCATTTTACGGAGGGAAAAACTGAGGCTAAAGGTTGTTTTACTTGTCCATAGTCACAGTGTAAGTAAGTGCAGCAGGTCTGGGATTTGAATCCTGTCTTTCATACTCTTAAACTTCCTGCTCCTAGTCAATATCCTACAATGACTGCCCTGTGGAAATGCTTTAGATCAAGTCCTTTAATAGCAATGGAATATTTATTAAAGAAAAATATTTCTTTTTTTAATAAATTGCATATTGTAGGAAGACTTTTTGAAGGAGGACAGATGGATTGAAAATCCAAGGTATTTTAGTCTTTTAAATAAGGGCCCAAGAGCTTACATCTTTGGTCTGAGGCTTAAATACAGCTTTTTTTTTTTATCCAAAGAGAAAATAGCAAAACATTCTGAGATTGGCAGCATTCCATTGAAGGTCCTAAGGTCTGCGTTTCCAATATTAATGCAGGGCATTCTGACCTTGCTCTGAAACACTGGACAGGATGGGAAGCAAGGGCTGCAAAGCTGCACTTTGTAAAAATGGGCTGGAACAAGCCAGGGTCTTGAAAGAGAACTAAGCAAATACTGAGGTCAAGAAACCTATACAAGTGTTATTCCAAATTCAATTCAACACCTGGAAATCAAGTTCTCTATTACTTAAGACCAACAATGATCTTACACTTCTTATAAAGTGCCGTAAGCACCAAGGACACAGGCTTTCATTATTGGATGATTCACCTGTGATGAAAGAAAAGTTCTGAAGAATTGGGGCTACTTTCCTTTCCCCAGAAAAAAATTAGATTTCATTTCAGAAACTGTACTTTCTCTGTTAAAGGCACTGTATTGAATTTGAACATATTAAACATGAATCATTAGATAAAATTGTTTTCACCTTTCTGGAAGGTAGTTTAACTATAGTCTGCAATTATTTTATGCCTTTTCTGATAGCACATAGAACTTATTATTTATTTAAAATTATAAATAAATGAATGTAAAAAATATCTTGAATAATTTTCAATAATTATATTATTAATTAAAACATTATGCTATTCTGAAACTACTTTTTATAATTTAGGATAGACAAAAGTAAGTAAGTTTATGCCATTAAGAAACAAAATTTTCACAATAGTAGAAAATGGAATGAATAAAAAATCAAAGAAGTATAAACATTGTAATCTTAAATTTATAATATTGTGAACTTGTCTTTTCTTTTAAACAACATTTACGTATTTCCCAACTCTGAGCAAGCTTAGAACAATGACCAATGCAGTAGCAATAAATGTTCCTAAAATCCAGATTGTGGTCTCTAAGTACAATTTCTCGATACTGGGCTCCTTGGATAAATGGATGATTTGAATTCTGGAGCAAGAGATATCTAAGGTGATCCCAAAACATCTTATCATACCAGGAAACAGTGAGGTTAACAAAGACTACTGAGATTTGTCAAAAGGATTTGAGAGCCAAACTGATGATACTTCTACAAGTCAAAAAATAGTACCATTTGAGCATCAATAAAGATGCAATGGATTAAAACATATAAAAACATTTTTAAAAGTTCATTCATCACCCATGGACACCCATAACACAGAATCAGTGCTGAAAGCTGATAAATAAAAAGAAAGAATATTTTGCCTTTCCCATGTGAAATGTACTGCTGGGTTACCAAAAATTTCTCTTCATAGAAGCATTTCAGCCAATAAGTGAAGAAACAATGATATAATATTAATGCCTTGTAACCACTAATGGCATAATGGACCTATTCTAAACAATAACCAGCTATCAACATCACAAAAAGGGGAGATAATCAGACTTATGTGCTTCCTGGTGGAAGTGTCAATACTTCCCATGAAGTAGCCTTATAAAAAGCAAACCTGAACATAAGCAAGCCAAGTCTTAAGATCTAACTATTAAATTTTACAAGAAGTACAGGGCACAAAGTGTAACTATAAGGCCAATGACTGTTTCTTCAACAAATATATTTCTAGGGAAAGAGAAGGAGAAGAAGGAATAGAAGAATTAAAAGATGCTTAAGAGGCATATAAGCAACTGCTATTTGTGGACTTTATTTGGATTCTGATGTAAATCAACATAAAAAAGAAAAATAATTATGAGTCACTGATATTTTAATATTTTTAAAAAGAGTCCTTAATTTTTTAGAGATGCATACAAAAATATGTGTGCTTAAAATACTATGGCAATGTTCACCATATTAACAAAGTAAAAGATAAAAATCTTATGATGATAGATGCATAAAAAGCTTTCCACAAAATTCAGCACCCATTTATGATAAAAACTCATCAGAAAAGGGCATAAAAGCAACCTACCTCAACATAATAAAGGCCATATATGATAAGAGTAAGGGAGCTTCCCTGATGGCTCAGAGGGTAAAGCGTCTGCTTGCAATGCGGGAGACCTGGCTTCAATCCCTGGGTCGGGAAGATCCCCTGGAGAAGGAAATGGCAACCCACTCCAGTACTCTTGCCTGGAAAATCCCATGGACAGAGAAGCCTGGTAGGCTACAGTCCATGGGGTTGCAAAGAGTCGGACACGACTGAGCAACTTCACTTTACTTTTACTTCACTTTATGATAAAAGTGAAAGTGAAAGTCTCTCAGTTGTGTTTGACTCTTTGCGACCCCATGGACTATACAGTCCATGGATTCTCCAGGCCAGAATACTAGAAAACTGGACAGCTATGTAAAAGAATAAAATTAGAACATTTGCTAACACCATACACAAAGATAACCTTAAAATGGATTAAAGACCTAAAGACTCAAAATGTCTGAGAGACATGCAAAAGAAGATAATAGTCAGACAGGTATAAGGTTTGATTCTCTGAAGAAACATGTGAACTAGAGATGTATATTTAGGATTTATCAGCTTCCCTGGTGGCTTAGAGGTAAAGAATCTGCCTGCGATGCAGAAGATGTGTGTTTGAGAGCTAAGTTCCATCCCTGGAGAAGGAAATGGCAACCCACTCCTGGGAAACCCCATGAACAGAGAAGCCTGGTGGGCTGCAGTCCATGGGGTCACAAGTCAGATATGATTTAGTGACCACCACCATTTAGGATTTATCAGCAAAAGGGTGGGAATGGGCTTCCCAGGTGGCTCAGTGGTATAAAATCTGCCTGCCAATGCATGAGATGTGAGTTTGGGACAATTCCCTGGAATGGGAAATAGCACCCCAATCCAGTATCCTTGCCTGGAAAATTCCTTGGACAGAGAAGCCTGGAGGGTTACAGTCTGTGGGGTTGCAAAGAGTCTGATGTGACTAAGTGACCGAGCATGCATTTACGGGAATTGATACAATTACTTAGGGAGAGAATGTATTGCAGAATAAAAGCAAATTAAAGCTTACTGAATGTCTATTATATACCAGACACTATTTTAAATTCTTTATATACATTCACATAATCTTCACCATAACCCCAAGATGTAGATATTACTATTATCTCATTTTCATATATTAGAAAACTGAGGCACATAGGGTGTAAGTCTTATCTGCAGTGAGTTTAAGCACTGTAACCAGGATTCATATCCTTGAAGTCTGACTCTGTGTAAGAATAGAATATCCCAGGGCTCTGACCTAAAGAGCTCTGATATCTGATAGAGTATAAGCCAAAAAGGGACTCTGAGAAAAGAGCCAAAGAGGTAATCAAGAAATAGTTGAGTCAATAGTATCAATATAAACCAAGAGATATTCAAAATAGAGAGAAGAAGCATGTTCAAGAAAGGGAGTGGCCAATGGTTTTGAATGGTGCTAAGAAGTCAAGGAAGATGCATGCTGAAATTAATTCTATCACTGGTGGCCAGCTCAGCTCTATCTCACAGTAGTTTATTTTCATCAAGATACTTCTCAACAGTATGGTGTGATTCCATTGTGATTCTAACTTGATGAATAATAAGGAAATAATAACTTCTATCATTATACATATACATATAATAGCTTCCCTGATGGCTCAGATGCTAAAGCATCAGCCTGCAATGTGGGAGACCTGGGTTCAATCCCTGCATTAGGAAGATCCCCTGGAGAAGGAAATGGCAACCCACTCCAGTACTCTTGTCTAGAAAGTCCCATGGACGGAGGGGCCTGATAGGCTACAGTTCGTGGGGTCGCAAAGAGTCGGACACAACTGAGCGACTTCACTTTTCCTTTCCTTATAATAGCTTCTGCTGTAACATATCTTTCCTTAAAATACATGAAATACATAAATCCAGACACTCAAAATATAATTTAGAAAGGATTTTTCTGTGGTTAACAAGAATTCCTTACTGAAATGATTCATTTTATGATTCTTTTATATGGGGATTTTTCCTAATACATTTAAAATATGAGTCAATTTTCAAATCTGTTGGATATGAAAATTTAAAGACACATTTGAAGTGCAACCTGCACTATGATTTTTTATATATTTTAGTGTTTGCTAGACTAGGAAGAATTTTCAAGAAGAATGAAGCTTAAAATCTGTCAAATAAAAATGATTAGCTTTTCCTACTGCTCAAAGATGATCTTTAAATTTTCAAATCTTGTTTTCAGTTTCAGTGAATAAATTGTTAGTATTTATGTTCTTGGGTTCTTAGGGAGAATCTTCACATTCTCAGGAATTTATTTGTCCTATGGATTAGTTATGAACTCCATTTTCACCTGCACATATGCAGTTCTTGAGGAATTTCCAAGCACCAGGTACATTGTACATGGTGAAAATGAGTTGATCTTCCTTTCAAATAATCTGTTTGTAATCATCAGCATAATATTAGCTTATGTTTTTCACTTTGATGAAAGAAACTTGTACCACAGAGCATTTTGGGGGCTTGAATTTTTAAAACCTTAATAACAATTCTAGAAAAAGGAAGATGATTACTTTCTCATCTACATCTAAGTGTTGGCCTAAAGATAAAATTCAATTATTAACCAGTTAGCTCTAACCTGGAAAAAAAATTAGAAGAAATTGATGCTGTGCTTGACATGAACTGCATTATCTGAGGAAGCCTATGGAAAGTAAACATACTATTAATACTTCTCTTCCCCCATATCCACTATAAAGGAAAGAAAATAATAGATATATTGACGTTTTCAACTACAGGACCAGAGCAGGCTCAGAATCTATCACATATTAATATTGAACTCTAGTCCAGTGGTTTTCTGGATGGAGAAATGCAATCTGCATGCTCCTGGGGTCTCCAAGACACAGGAAGTCCGCAAAGCCAAAGATACTTTCATAATAAAACACCCCCATACAAAATAAAAAGTTTAAAGTTTAAAAAAAAACTAAGATGTTATTTTTTTTCTTCATTATGTTAATATTTACTAGTGGTGCAAAAGCAATGGTGGGTAAAACTTTCAGTCCCTTGCTGCTGCTGCTGCTGCTGCTAAGTTGCTTCAGTCGTATCCGACTCTGTGTGACCCCATAGACAGCAGCCCACCAGGCTCCCCGTCCCTGGGATTCTCCAGGCAAGAACACTGGAGTGGGTTGCCATTTCCTTCTCCAATGCATGAAAGGAAAAGTGAAAGTGAAGTCGCTCAGTCATCTCCAACTCCTAGCGACCCCATGGACTGCAGCCTACCAGGCACCTCCATCCATGGGATTTTCCAGGCAAGAGTACTGGAGTGGGGTGCCATTGCCTTCTCCGTTTGGTCCCTTAGGAAGAATCAACAGTGACACCATACTACACTGGGAGTTACATTCTTCACCATTATGCACTCAAAATAAAAATGTCAATAAAATGCTAGGTTCACTTAAGAATGTCTTTTACAGGGAATTTCCAGTGGTTCAAACTCTGCATTTTCACTTCCAATGGTCTGTGTTCAATCCCTGGTTGCCGAACTAGGATCCTGCAAGCTGTATGGCACAGTCAAAAGAGCAAACAAAAATGTTTGAAACCTGAAAAGAATGTCCTTTATAAAGGAATAAAATGATTACTTTATTAAATTTATACATCTTATTTAATGTTCTGTATAATGAAATGAGAAGTATGCCTGAAACCCTTCTGCTATATTCTGATATTGTCTCTAGGAAAAGCAATTTGCACAATTGAATAAAAAATGGAACCAATTTACATTTTCATAGAACATCATTTTTATATGAAAAAAAAGACTGACAGACAAATGATGGATTATCAGATTGGGTATTTGGTACACTTTTCAACTTGTTTTAATTAACAAATAAGCCTGTCACTTCAAGGGAAACAACATATAGTATTTTTTTTTTTTTTTGCCCCTGATAAAATTTGAGAGAAAACTAAAAATTTGGAAACCTTGAGTCTACCATGGCGAACTTTACAACTTCTCAACATTTAAAGTCTTATCCAATGAGATTCATGATGATATTAACAGAAAAATTTTGGAGTAATGTATAATAAATGGGTTAAAATTGAGAGTATCTGAATAAGTCAGGGAACAAATATTTTTCCAATGACCAATGAATAATATTACAAAATCATGCATTAGTAAAAAGAACCATTTAAAGTTTGAGATAAATCAGTAAACTTTTAACCCAACCAAGTATACAAAGTTATTTAATATGGTTTCACATTCCACATTGTTATTATCCTTCAAGAAATTATTATTTGTAGGGGTTTGGTATAGTATAAAAGATAATACAAGGACAAATAGGACAAGTAAATTGTCCAATATCAGAAATAAAATGCTGAAGATCTGAGATTAGAAACATAGCTCCTAAATTCATACTTCCCAATTAAAAGTTTCTAATAATATCATCCATGTCTTAGTGGTGTTCATGGGGTTCTCAAGGCAAGAATACTGAAGTGGTTTCCTTCTCCAGTGGACCACATTCTGTCAGATCTCACCACCATGACCTGCCGGTCTTGGGTTGCCCCATGGGCGTGGCTTAGTTTCACTGAGTTAGACAAGGCTGGGGTCCTAGTGTGATTAGATTGACTAGTTTTCTGTGAGTATGGTTTCAGTGTGTCTGCCCTCTGATGCCCTCTTGCAACACCTACCATCTTACTTGGGTTTTTCTTACCTTGGACAAGGGGTAGCTCCTCACCGCCGCCCTTTCTGACCTTCAACGTGGGATAGCGCCTCTAGGCCCTCCTGCGCCCAGGCTTGGACGTGGGGTTGGTCCTCCCGGCCGCGGCCCCTGGCCTCCAGGGTTGGGTATCTCCTGGCCACCGCCCCTGAACTCGGATGCAGGGTAGCTCCTCTCAGCCGACACCCCTAAATTCGGACGCTGGGTAGCTCCTCCCGGCCGCCGCCCCTGACCTTGGACTTGGGTAGCTCTTCTCTGCCCTTCCTGCACCTTTGCAGCCTGGCACTCTTGGCCGCTGCCCTTGACCTCGGACATGGGGTAACTCCACTTGGCCGCGCTTAGGATGCCTGTCGGTCGCAGCCGCCATTGCGCTGCAAACAGTATGAAAAGGCAAAATGATAGGGTACTGAAAGAGGAACTCCCCAGGTCAGTAGGTGCCCAATATGCTACTGGAGATCAGTGGAGAAATAACTCCAGAAAGAATGAAGGGATGGAGCCAAAGCAAAAAGGATACCCAGCTATGGATGAGACTGGTGATAAAAGCAAGGTCCGATGCTATAAAGAGCAATATTGCATAAGAACCTGGAATGTCACGTCCATGATTCAAGGCAAATTGGAAGTGGTCAAACAAGAGATGGTAAGAGTGAATGTCGACATTCTAGGAATCAGCGAACTAAAATGGACTGGAATGGGTGAATTTAACTCAGATGACCATTATATCTACTACTGCAGGCAGAAATCCCTCAGAAGAAATGGAGTAGCCATCATGGTCAACAAAAGAGTCTGAAATGCAGTACTTGGATGCAATCTCAAAAATGACAGAATGATCTCTGTTCGTTTCCAAGGCAAACCATTCAATATCACAGTAATCCAAGTCTATGCCCCAACCTAGATAGCATATTCAAAAGCAGAGACATTACTTTACCAACAAAGGTTCGCCTAGTCAAGGCTATGGTCTTTCCTGTGGTCATGTATGGATGTGAGAGCTGGACTGTGAAGAAGGCTGAGCGCCGAAGAATTGATGCTTTTGAACTGTGGTGTTGGAGAAGACTCTTGAGAGTCCCTTGGACTGCAAGAAGATCCAACCAGTCCATTCTGAAGGAGATCAATCCTGGAATTTCTTTAGAAGGAATGATGCTAAAGCTGAAACTCCAGTATTTTGGCCACCTCATGCGAAGAGTTGACTCATTGGAGAAGACTCTGATGCTGGGAGGGATTGAGGGCAGGAGGAGAAGGGGACGACAGAGGATGAGATGGCTGGATGGCATCACTGACTTGATGGGTGTGAGTCTAGGTGACCTCTGGGAGCTGGTGATGGACAGGGAGGCCTGGCGTGCTGCGGTTCATGGGGTCGCAAAGAGTCAGACACGACTGAGCGACTGATCTGATCTGATGCCCCAACCAGTAACGCTGAAGAAGCTGAAGGTTCTATGAAGACCTACAAGACCTTTTAGAACTAACACCCAAAAAAGATGTCCTTTTCATTATAGAGGACTGGAATGCAAAAGCAGGAAGTCAAGAAACACCTGGAGTAACAGGCAAATTTGGCCTTGGAATACGGAATGAAGCAGGGCAAATATTAATAGAGTTTTGCCAAGAAAATGCACTGGTCATAGCAAACACCCTCTTCCAACAACACAAGAGAAGACTGTACACATGGACATCACCAGATGGTCAACACTGAAATCAGATTGATTATGTTCTTTGCAGCCAAAGATGGAGAAGCTCTATACAGTCAACAAAAACAAGACTGGGAGCTGACTGTGGCTCAGATCATGAAGTCCTTATTGCCAAATTCAGACTTGAATTGAAGAAAGTAGGGAAAATCACTAGACCATTCAGGTATGACCTAAATCAAATCCCTTATGATTATACAGTGGAAGTGAGAAATAGATTTAAGGGCCTAGATCTGATAGATAGAGTGCCTGATGAACTATGGAATGAGGTTCGTGACATTGTACAGGAGACAGGGATCAAGACCATCCCCATGGAAAAGAAATGCAGAAAAGCAAAATGGCTGTCTGGGGAGGCCTTACAAATAGCTGTGAAAAGAAAAGAAGCTAAAAGCGAAGGAGAAAAGGAAAAATATAAGCATCTGAATGCAGAGTTCCAAAGAATGGCAAGAAGAGATAGGAAAGCCTTTCTCAGTGAAAAATGAAAAGAAATAGAGGAAAACAACAGAATGGGAAAGACTAGGGATCTCTTCAAGAATATTAGAGATACCAAGGGAACATTTCATGCAAAGATGGGCTCGATAAAGGACAGAAATGGTATGGACTTAACAGAAGCAGAAGATATTAAGAAGAGGTGGCAAGAATACACAGAAGAACTGTACAAGAAAGATCTTCACGACCCAGATAATCACGATGGTGTGATCACTGACCTAGAGCCAGACATCCTGGAATGTGAAGTCAAGTGGGCCTTAGGAAGCATCACTACAAACAAAGCTAGTGGAGGTGATGGAATTCCAGTGGAGCTATTCCAAATCCTGAAAGATAATGCTGTGAAAGTGCTGCACTCAATATGCCAGCAAATTTGGAAAACTCTGCAGTGGCCACAGGACTGGAAAAAGGTCAGTTTTCATTCCAGTCCCAAAGAAAGGCAATGCCAAAGAATGCTCAAACTACCGCACAATTGCACTCATCTCACACGCTAGTAAAGCAATGCTCAAAATTCTCCAAGCCAGGCTTCAACAATATGTGAACTGTTGGGAGCCGGTTTGAATTAGCAATCCGCCCATGACAAAGGTCGTGAGGAAGGAGGCTCGATAATGCAAGGGCAAGATTGAGCCTCAGGAGCCCCTTGGAGGTTCTCGAGCATCTACCCCAAAAAAAGCCGGAGTCTGCCTACTTTATTACTTGTGCTCTCACCTACACTTCTGACTTTACGGGGGGCTGTCCCCCACTACCTCTCTCTGAAAGAAGAGTTAACTTAAAGCTTCAGTTAATAAAAATTCCTGGGCGTGACAGGAGTGTTTTAACCTACAAACTCCTCCAAAGGTTCTCTAGCCCACCTGACAGGCTTGTCCGGCCACATGTGCTTCTAAAAACAGGTTCTTTAGAGAAGTTAGGAAACTATTAGTGGGCTGATTAGAAATTGTATTGGTGATGGGTTTTTCATTTGTTGAGCCAATGATTGCTGCTAAGTCTCCACTTCCCCTGTCCTTATACACATTAATGAATATATAGAAAAAATAAGTATTAACCTTTGATACTAATCACATTAGACCTTAAGCTAAGTAAATTCTTTCCCTGACTAAAACCCACTACACCCTCACCCTATAGGAATGTAAATTTATCTAGTGGAGTCTGTTTTAAGAATAATCACCCTGGAGAAATAAATGTCCTGGTTGACTAACCACTATCACAAGGAGAAGGTCATAAATTGTCAGCAGGCCCCCTGGCCAGAACATGATGTAACACCCCTAAGACCTCTGTATACATTTGTAAGAAGCACCTGACTTTGATAAAAGTCAGGGCTGCTGACCCCACGTGACTTTTGTATAACATCTCAGTGTATAAAAGTAGACCATGGAAAATAAAGAATTGGGATCAGCTCCTGGAAAGACTGATCTCCCCATGTCGCTCTCTCTCTCAAATTCTGGCTGAGTCTCCATCTGGAGCGTGGAACCCACCATGCTTACTAATTATGCCTGGGCTTCTAAGATCGGACTGGGGAGGCCTCAGTGTCTCCTCTCCTTTGGGAGAACGGAAAGACTCCCGCGGCCTATGTAAGTGGTGCAAACTTCTTGTCTTGAAGTTTTATTGGTCCCCCGCATAAACCAAGCTACTCAGCCTCTTTTCTCCACTGAATTTCCCTACTGAGCTATCCTCGTTCTATTATTCTTTATATCTCTAATTATAACTATCATGTCCTGACCCCCACCGATGCCGTCCTCGCTTCGAAGTCCCTGAATCAGCTAGGGCTGGTCCGCAGCAATGAACCGTGAACTTCCAGATGTTCAAGCTGGTTTTAGAAAAGGCAGAGGACCCAGAGATCAAATTGCCAACATCCGCTGGATCATGGAAAAAGCAAGAGAGTTCCAGAAAAACATCTATTTCTGCTTTATTGACTATGTCAAAGCCTTTGACTGTGTGGATCACAATAAATTATGAAAAATTCTGAAAGAGATGGGAATACCAGACCACCTGATCTGCCTCTCTGTATGCAGGTCAGGAAGCAACAGTTAGAACTGGTCATGGAACAACAGACTGGTTCCAAATAGAAAAAGGAGTACATCAAGGCTGAATGTGTCACGTGCTTATTTAACTTCTATGCAGAGTACATCATGAGAAATGCTGGACTGGAAGAAACCTAAGCTGGAATTAAGATGCCAGGAGAAATATCAGTAAGCTCAGATATGCAGATGACACCACCCTTATGGCAGAAAATGAAGAGGAACTAAAAAGCCTCTTGATGAAAGTGAAAGTGGAGAGTGAAAAAGTTGGCTTAAAGCTCAACATTCAGAAAACGAAGATCATGGCATCCGGTCCCATCACTTCATGGGAAATATTTGGGGAAACAGTGTCAGACTTTATTTTGGGGGGCTCCAAAATCACTGCAGATGGTGACTGCAGCCATGAAATTCCAAGATGCTTGCTCCTTGGAAGGAAAATTATGACCAACCTAGATAGCATATTCAAAAGCAGAGACATTACTTTGCCAACAAAGGTCCGTCTAGTCAAGGTTATGGTTTTTCCTATGGTCATGTATGGATGTGAGAGTTGGACTGTGAAGAAGGCTGAGCGCTGAAGAATTGATGCTTTTGAACTGTGGTGTTGGAGAAGACTCTCAAGAGTCCCTTGGACTGCAAGGAGATCCAACCAGTCCATTCTGAAGGAGATCAGCCCTGGGATTTCTTTGGAAGGAATGATGCTGAAGCTGAAACTCCAGTACTTTGGCCACCTCATGCGAAGAGCTGACTCATTGGAAAAGACTCTGATGCTGGGAGGGATTGAGGGCAAGAGGAGAAAGGGACGACAGAGGATGAGATGGCTGGATGGCATCACTGACTCGATGGACGTGAGTCTGAGTGAACCCCAGGAGTTGGTGATGGACAGGGAGGCCTGGCGTGCTGTGATTCATGGGGTCCCAGAGTCGGACACGACTGAGCAACTGAACTGAACTGAACTGAACTGTCTTAGTGGTAGTTAGATCTTTGCCATTTATTAAGATCCTGAAGAGGGACATGGTCTCACTTGATCCCTAATCATCAGAATTGAAAATGTTGGAAAGAATTGTCCTATAAAATAATTTCCAACCTTTTAGTGCTAAAACATTTTGAGGACTTTGGGATTTAATACTTGTGTTTTGAGCATCCATTGACAACATGCTCTTAGAAATTATATTCAGCCTATAGGCAGTATGTAGTACATTTTGATTCAAGGAAATCCCTTTCAAGGATCTAAATTCCACAAACTGGAACACAAGATTTTTATCTCAACCTTTGAAAGAGCTAATAACAGGGTTAGCCCTCAGATTCAGACTAACACAGAAGGCAATAATTTGTCCCATCAGTTGTGGAGAAATCTGAGTTATGTGTGTGTATGTATGTGGTGGTGGTGTTCAGTAGCTAATTCATGTCCAGCTCTTTGCGACCCCAGGGTCCGCAGCATGCTGGGCTTTCCTGTCCTTCACTGCCTTCCGCAATTTGCTCAAACTCGTCCATTGAGTCACTGATACCATCCAACCATTTATCCTCTGTTGCCTCTTTCTCCTCCTTCCTTCAATCTTTCCCAGCATCAGGGTCTTTTCCAATGACTCAGCTCTTCACATCAGGTAGCTACAGTATTGGAGCTTCAGCTTCAGCATTAGTCCTTCCAATGAATTAGTCCTTTAGGATTGACTGGTTTGATGTCCTTGTATGTGTGTCCTGTTCTGTTGTATATGTATGTTCTTTATATTTTCTAACTTTTTGTTAGGGGCTTCCCTGGTGGCTCAGATGGTAAGAATCTGCCTGCAATGCAGGAGACTAGGGTTCCATCCCTGGGTCAATAAGATCCCCTGTAGAAGGGAATGGCTACCCAGGCCAGTATTCTTGGAGAAGTCCTTGGACAGAGGAGCCTGAGGGACTACAGTCCATGGGGTTGCAAAAAGTCCGAGGTGACTGACCAACGATTCATTGTAAAAACTTCTTGTAACTTCTTGCTCTGTGCATCCATTCTTTTCCCAAGTTCCCAAGTTTTTACAATCATTACTCTGAATTCTTTCTTGGGTAGGTTGTCTATCTTCACATCACACAGTTGTTCTTCTGGGGTTTTATCTTGTTCCTTTGTGTGGAACATATTCTTCTGCCACCTCATTTTGCTTAAATTTCTATTTGTATTTTTACATATGTGGAAGGTTAGTTAGTTTTCTCAACCTTGGAGCAGTGGCCTTCTGTAGGGGACATCCTCAGTGTCCTAGAAGTACTCCCCATCTCATCACACAAGGGCCAGGGACCAGTTGGTCCCAGGGTAGGTTATGAACTGCATTCCCCAGGGTGCTGGATCATAGTTTTCATGCTTCTGGTGTCTGCCCCAGGGGTGAGGCTAGTCTAGAGGCTTGTGCAGACTTTTTGGTGGGAGGGGCTGGTAGGCCTCCTGGGTGGCTGGAACTGGGGTCTTGGCCCTCTTGCAGGCAGGGCTGCATCAGGGGGCATGTCTTGAAGTGGCTGTGGGCTTAGGAAGTCTTTTTCAGCCTGTCTGCTGATTCACACCCCATAGGTCTTTGGCCTAAAGCACTGGGCTTTCCTGGTAGCTTAGATGGTAAAGAATCTGCCTACAATGCAGGACACCTGGGTTTGATCCCTGGATTGGGAAGATCCCCTAGAGAAGAGAATGGCTACCTATTCCAGTGTTCTTGCCTAAAGAATTCCATGGACAGAGGAGGCTGGCAGGCTACAGTCTATGAGGTCGCAAAGAGTTGGACCAGACTGAGTGACTAACACTTTCACTTCCATCCAAGCACTGGAGCCTACAGGTGTGGTGGGTAGGGCCAGGTCTTTGTGCTAATTATCCAAACAAGATGTCTGCCTCCAGCCAGAGTTCAAGTAGATGAACAAACATTCCCCAATATTTCTACCACCAGCTTTTATGACCCCAGAGAGAGCCTTCCCAGGACACCCTCCAAAACAGTAGGTAGATCTGGCTCCATGACTATGAAGGCACTGCCTTTGCCCTGGGTTCAAGTGTGCAGGAAACCATGTCTGTGCCCTCCAAGAGTGGAGTTTCTGTTTCACCTGATTCTGTGGAGCTTCTACAATTAAGTCCCACTGGCCTTCAAAGCCAAATGCTCTGGGGGCTCCTCCTACCAATGCAAGACCCCCAGGCTGGGGAGACTGATTTTGGGCTCAGAACTTGCACTTCAGAAGAACTTCTGCAATATAATTATTTTCCAGTTTGTGGGTTTCCCACCCAGCAGGTATGAGATCCAATTATATCATGAGTGTGCCCCTTCTACCATCTCTCTTTAACTTTTTATTTTGGAGTATAGCTGATTAACAACCTTGTGATAGTTTCAGGTGTAAAGTAAAGTGATTCAATTATACCTTCTACTGTTTCTTTGGACTTTCTGTCTTTGGATGTAGAATATCCTTTTTGGTAAATTCCAGTCCTTTTTATCCAGAGAATGCAACGGCAACCCACTGCAGTACCCTTGCCTGGAAAATCCCATGGATGGAGGAGCCTGGTGGGCTGCCGTCTATGGGGTCGTACAGAGTCGGACACGACTGAAGCAACTTAGCAGCAGTACCAGCAGTCCTTTTTATCCGGAGAATGCAATGGCAACCGACTTCAGTACTCTTGCCTGGAAAATCCCATGGATGGAGGAGCCTGGTGGGCTGCACGACTGAGCGACTTCACTTTCACTTTTCACTTTTATGCGCTGGAGAAGGAAATGGCAACCCACTCCAATGTTCTTGCCTGGAGAATCCCAGGGACGGGGAGCCTGGTGGGCTGCCATCTATGGGGTCGCACAGAGTCGGACACAACTGAAGCAACTTAGCAGCAGCAGCAGTTCTTTTTATCAATAGCTATTCAGCAGTTAGTTTTGGTTTTAATGTTCTCTTGGGAGGAGATGAGCTGAAGTTCCTTCTACTCTGCCATCTAGTCTCCCATCTTTTTGCCAAAAGGCAAGCTGAATGCATAAAATATGGATCCAAGCTATCTTTCTCTGCCATTAGCTTCTCCTCTTCCATAGCATAGACTTCGACCGTCCCCCAGGAGGCACAAGTGTTCACGTGCTCAGAAGCAGATCGCTGGGCAGTCCTGCTCACCTGCCTGCCTCAACCAGGGCCTGGGGTCCAGTGCCCTCTCCCACCCAGCACTGTGTGCCTGCTGCAGCTTCACACCACCAGGCCGGCTGTCTAGCTTCTGTCCCTCCTGTATGTGTATGTATATGAGACAATTTCTCAGAGGTGTCTATGTGATATCTTTCCAAAGTTCTAGCTTCTTGGGATTGATGGGGAAAATGGGACTCAGTCTAATCTCCTTTGTAAAGACTATTACTCTGGCTTTACCTGTGTTCCAGGTACATATCATTTCAACTTGCAAGAAAAATGTACTGTAATATTCCATTGCCAAGCCAAACCTGAAATCGAAACACACAGAGGATGCAAAAATGGCTGTGTACAAATATAAGGAATTGTCTCTGTCTGAACACATCCTGCCCAACATTTAGACTCAGAGAATTTCAGATTCAGCAGAAGCCTTACAGATATTTCAGCTAATCCTTACTTTTCAAAGATGAAGAAACTGTGGCCCAGAAAATCTAAGTGTCTTTTTCAATTTTTTACAATGAGTTAATGCTAGAGGACTGAAAACCACAGGCTATTTTTCTATTTCATAACTTAATCATCTAATTGTTTTTTTCCTTGATTGTCAGTTCCCTATCTCTAAACCTAGATTTAGGCTTTCTAACCACAACAAAAGGGACACAGCAAGCTAAAGAATTAGTTAAGTAGAATTAAAGAACCCTATTTACTTAAAAAAAGAGAGAGAGCAAGATAGAAGGTTTGTTAAATGCTAAGAAGTTCATAATAGTCTAGTCATTTGACACAGGTTCTTAGGTTTCAATTACAGGAAAACATTATTGCCAAAGTCCACAAGTGCTATCCTAATTTTTCAGATTACTTCCTCAGAAAGTGTGCTTTTGATCTGTTCTTCCATAGAAGAATAAATGTGCAGACTTCAATGCTTAATAAAGTTGAAAGCTTCTCCCTGGGGTAACTGAAATTCTATCAAAGGGGCGATAGACCTGGTTGCAGCTGCAACAAAGAAGTGCCATATAAAGCCAAGTGGAAAGCAGTTAAACATCATTGGTGGTACAGGGCTATTGAACACGGTCATATTAATTGGAATCTATTGCACAGGACATTCCACTACATGCTGGGCAAATGACCCTGAAAGTTTTGAGTCTCTCCGGTGTATAAAAAAAAGTTCAGATGTAAAAATAATCATACAGATGGTGGCTTCTCTATCCGTGAATGGGAACAGATACCCTGAGATATAGGTGGCTGAAAAATTTCTTTTTTAAATAATGCCCTTTGAGTGAGTCCCCATATATGCATCTTCTTTTACAATCACTTGAAAACTTGTCTTCTAATAATTTCACACAGAGCTTTCACCGTAGCAACATTCAAAAGAATAAAACTAATGAAACACAGCAACTTTTACATTTTAACTTTTGTGCTTTGGGAAAATTCCAACTAAAAGATACAAGGCAGTTCAAGTTGGAGTTTCTTTATTGCTCCCAAAGTGAATAACTTCTAATAAAATAGAAAAATTAGAGAATTTTAAAGCCAAGGTAGTATGGAACATGTTTCGGCTACACCAGGATGCAACCCTCTGCATTTCTGATTTAAATTCCTATATCCTTAGCTGGTCATATTATTCCTGATTGCAGTTTGTGTGTAAAGAGCAATCACCATATTTATCTTTTAGACAGAAGCATTTCTGAGCTTTATTACAGGCCCTTTATCTTAATCTTTAAACTAAGTATTAAAAGAAAACCCCACAAGATATAATACCATCAATGGGTAATCTTGAAATGTCAGACTCGTTATCAAGATATAGTTACCTGATAAGAATAATCCCTTTCTAAGTTTCCCAAATTTTGCACAATTTTATAAATAAATGACCTAGAATACAAATCAGTGAAAACATAAGCCCTAGTTAGATGATGACTAGAGGGTAAATGTCTTTTAAAAGTACCACACTTTAAGCCAACTTTCGTTTACTCAAAACTGGAAACCAAGACATTACTTTGCTGACAAAGGTCCATATAGTCAAAGCTATGGTTTTTCCAGTAGTCATATGGATGTGAGTTGGATGATAAAGAAAGCTCAGTGCCAAAGAACTGATGCTTTTGAACTGTGGTGTTGGAGAAGATTCTTGAGAGTCCTTTGGACAGCAAGGAGATCCAACTAGTTCATCCTAAAGGAGATCAATCTTGAGTATTCATTGGAAGGACTGATGCTGAAGTTGAAACACCAATATTTTGTCCACCTGATGCAAAGAACTGACTCTTTTGAAAAGACCCTGATTCTAGGAAAGATTGAAGACAGGAGGAGAAGGGAATGACAGAGCATGAGATGGTTGTATGGCATCACCAACTCAACAGACATGAGTTTAAGTAAGCTCCAGGAGTTGGTGATCAACAGGGAAGCCTGGTGTGCTGCAGTCCATGGGATCACAAAGAGTCAGACATGACTGGGCAACTGAACTGAATGGAACTCAACTGATGGTTTTTCCAGTAGTCATGGATGGATATGAGAGTTGGACTATAAAGAAAGTTGAGTGCCAAAGAATTGATGCTTTTGAACTATGGTGTTGGAGAAGACTCTTGACAGTCCCTTGGACTGCAAGGAGATCCAACTAGTCAATCCTAAAGGAAATCAGTCCTGGGTGTTCACTGGAAGGACTGATGCTGAAGCTGAAACTCCAATACTTTGGCCACCTGATGCAAAGAACTGACTCATTTGAAAAGACCCTGATGCTGGGAAAGATTGAAGGCAGGAGGAGAAGGGGGCAATAGAGGATAAGATGGTTGGATGGCATCACCAACTCAGCACACATGAGTTTGAGTAAACTCCGGGAGTTGGTGATAGACAGGAAAGCATGGTGTGTTGCAGTCCCTGGGGTTGCAAAGAGTGTGACACAACTGAGCAACTGAACTGACTGGAAGCCCTAAATTCTTATGTACATCAATCCTTTTATCAAGCTACATGATACATACTAAAAAGATGCTGAGTTTATATTACATCCATGTCCGTGTCTCCCCCAGGGATCAACACATAATGTTGACTGGATTTTTGTTAACATCTTTATATAAAACATATCATTCATGAGAAGTCCAAACACAGAAATCAACTCATTTGCAATCATCTTTTCTTTAATTAAAGCAGTTCAAACAGCTATGCCTTTTTTTCTTCCATAATGATAACAAGTATCTTCTTTATATTTACCTTTCTACCAACAAGTGAAATTTTGATGATTTCTACCTTTCATAAGATGATTACTTCAGAGTCAACTGGAGCTCCCAACAGGTAGGAATTATTATTGCCAAGGAGAACAGGGAGATATTTACAACCAGAGTTCATTAGAGAATAGTATCTATGGAAAACCTACCTCTTTGCCAAAGGTCAAATATCAATGAATAGAGTATTTAGGTAGCAGCAACATGACCTCTGAGTCACACTCCATTGGGTAGACTAGAATTCATAAAAGATAAATGACATATGAAAGAGTATGATATTCCACTCCAGGCCTTGCTTCCGCCAGGTAATGTCTTGCATTAAGTGAGAGCCAAAACAAGATTTAATGGAGATTACAAGATAGGCACGTTAGGCCCTGCCAAATTTTCTCCTTAGATTGAGTAACTCTGGTCATCGTTGCTTTCACTAATGATTACAGTAATAGTCCAACATGGCTATCACTAAAAAAAGTTAGGATATTAAATGAATCATTCTCCTACCAAGTCTTTATATTGTTCATAAAGCTTCCTCGCACAGCCCTTTACTAAAATTGCTGTGGCCATAATATTCTGTGAGGGATGTGAACAAGCACTATACTATAAGTGGTCTCACTATAAAATACAATGGAAGACAGTAATCTGCAGTGAGAATATGCTTTTCCTAGATTACCTAATTTCATAAATGTGTATCACCTAATATTAATAATACACTATTTATCTGTATGCATGTTGGGTAACAAAAGTAGCGAATTTTTTTCCCCAGAGTACAAATGTTTTCAAGCAATCGTGCTATTGTTGTGTTATTTTTCTTAGTGACTGGTAAACTGTGATCATTTTGCCTGCCTAAAAGGCCTAGCAGAGACATTTGAGGAACTCTTGATGGCCCACTTAACTAAAAATCAGTCATTGTCAAAATAGCACTAGGTTTGGAATCAAACAAATCTAATTTGAATTCAAACTACAATACCTATAAATTCTGTGTAAATTCTGAACATTTATATCAGATTATATAAATTCTCTAATCCTCAGTTTTTTCATTTCTAAAATGAAATGATAATACTTTCAACACAGGGTTGTTATGAGGATTAAATGTGATAATAAATTTAAAATCCTCAGCACATGTCAGACACATAGTAATTACAAGGATAAATGGTAGCTATCAGGGCCACCAACAGACTTTACAGGTCTTTTGAATTAGAAAAAGCCCTGTGGGGGCTCCATTTGGAAAGCAGAGCATGAAATGGATTTTCACCTCCTCTGGCCCCCCAGCCAGGTGCTTCTGTACAGTGTACAAACTGCACAACTGTCCTTAGAAGCCTTAAGAGGTGCTATCAACTACAGCACGTAAATTTCTATCATTCAAATAATTCCTTGTGAATAAGCTTTTCCCTCTCTCTAGGAAGCCCCTACTATTTTGATATGCAAGGAAAATAAGAAGATGATGAGAGATAATTTCACACACTACTGGTGGAAGTAAACGGTATAATGTTTCTGGAGGTAAAAATGGTATATTCACTAAAAGTCTTAAACAGGTTTATATCTTTGGGTTTAGTAATTCCATTTTGAGACCTTACTCTAAAAATAATCAGAGATACAGAAAAATATTTGTATAGCATTATATATAATAGTAAACATTGGAAACTATCTAAACATCTGATTATAGTGAAATGAAATACTATGTATCACTTAAATTGCTTCTCAGAGAAGTTTTACTAGTAGAGCAAAAGCTCACTAAAATGCTAAGTGGAACAAGCAGAATGCAGAATTGCATATTTACATGATTCCATTAAAATATATTGAAAAACTCCTGGGATAAACTGAGAACAGGTGATTCCCCCCACCCCACCCCCCACCCCCGGTATTGCAGGGCATGCAGGGTCTTAATTCCCCAACCAGGGGTCAGACCCACACCTTTGCAGTGGAAGTTGAGTCTTAAACATGGGACTGTCAGGGAAGTCCCTTCAAGTTCTTCTTAACACATTCTCCTTAGACTGAGCATTTTTATTATTATAAGCAAAAAAGGAGGGTTTCTTTTTAATTTTTGAAAAATTGCTTAGGATAAGAGATTTGTTAGTTCATTAGCACTGGTCCACTGGTCCTTTAATGGGTTAACTAATATGCAACACAAAGAATGAATAGGCAATTTAATGTGGTGGGAAGGAAGATAACAGGAATTACTAGAACTGAGATTACTTTGAGGAAGATGAATTACACAGGAGAGGATAGCTGAAGCTTTAACTTGGTTGCAACTAAACAGTATAAGGGATGTCTGCTTCTGGACAGATATACCAAGGTATATCTGGTTCTGGAATAAATAGAACCAGATATACCCTCCCTTCTGAAATAACCAAAACCCTGACAAAATATATCAAATGATAGTTTTAAAGTTGTTGAGCATTAGGCAAGAAAGAATAGTGAACTCTGAGTCAGAAAACAATGAAGTGAGTTTTACATTTACCCAGCTTACTGCCTTGAGAAAGTTTCCAGGCTGTGATGTAGGGAGAAATACCCAAGAAGTCTGCCTTCCTGACTTGAAGAATTAAAGCTGGGCTTTTGAATGACCAAAAGAACTACAGTTTACAAAGCAGAGTCCCAGAGAGGAGAAATCTGCATTGAGAGAATTTCAGAGGTCTATACAGGTTCCACCTGGAGCTGAATACTAATCAGTATATACATTAAGGAAACTACTGGAGACTGAGGGCGGAGAAGGCAATGGCACCCACTCCAGTACTCTTGCCTGGAAAATCCCATGGACGGAGGAGCCTGGTAGGCTGCAGTCCATGGGGTCGCTAAGAGTCAGACGACTTCACTTTCACTTTTCACTTTCATGCATTGGAGAAGGAAATGGCAACCCACTCCAGTGTTCTTGCCTGGAGAATCCCAGGGATGGCGGAGCCTGGTGAGCTGCCGTCTATGGGGTTGCACAGAGTCTGACAAGACTGAAGCAAATTAGCAGCAGCAGCAGAGACTGAGGGAAAAAACATTTGATAATCCTCAGACCTTATACAAGACTGGAGAGAAAATATAATAGAAACTGATCTAGAAATGACACAGATGATAGAATTAGTAGATAAGGACATTAAAGTATGTATTATACTCAAATTATATTTCAAATCCTGAAAGATGATGCTGTGAAAGTGCTGCACTCAATATGCCAGCAAATTTGGAAAACTCTACAGTGGCCACAGGACTGGAAAAGGTCAGTTTTCATTCCAATCCCAAAGAAAAGCAATGCCAAAGAATGCTCAAACGACCGCACAATTGCACTCATCTCACTCACTAGTAAAGTAATGCTCAAAATTCTCCAAGCCAGGCTTTAGCAATACGTGAACTGTGAACTTCCAGATGTTCAAGCTGGTTTTAGAAAAGGCAGAGGAACCAGAGATCAAATTGCCAACATTCGCTGGATCATGGAAAAACCAAGAGAGTTCCAGAAAAACATCTATTTCTGCTTTATTGACTATGCCAAAGCCTTTGACTGTGTGGATCATAATCAACTGTGGAAAATTCTGAAAGAGATGGGAATACCAGACCACCTGACTTGCCTCTTGAGAAACCTATATGCGGGTCAGGAAGCAACAGTTAGAACTGGTCATGGAACAACAGACTGGTTCCAAATAGGAAAAGGAGTACATCAAGGCTGTATATTGTCACCCTGCTTATTTAACTTATATGCAAAGTATATCATGAGAAACGCTGGACTGGAAGAAGCACAAGCTGGAATCAAGATTGCCGGGAGAAATATCAATAACCTCAGATATGCAGATGACACCATCCTTATGGCAGAAAGTGAGGAGGAACTAAAAAGCCTCTTGATGAAAGTGAAAGAGGAGAGTGAAAAAGTTGGCTTAAAGCTCCATTCAGAAAAGGAAGATCATGGCCTCTGGTCCCATCACTTCATAGGAAATAGATGGGGAAACAGTGGAAACAGTGTCAGACTTTACTTTTTGGCCTCCAAAACCACTGCAGATGGTGAGTGCAGCCATGAAATTAAAAAAGATGCTTACTCTTTGAATATAAGTTATGACTGACCTAGATAGCATATTGAAAAGCAGAGACATTACTTTGCCAACAAAGGTCCATCTAGTCAAGGCTATGGTTTTTCCAGTGGTCATGATGGATGTGAGAGTTGGACTGTGAAGAAAGCTGAGCACCAAAGAATTGATGCTTTTGAACTGTGGTGTTGGAGAAGACTCTTGAGAGTCCCCTGGACTGCAAGGAGATCCAACCAGTCCATTCTAAAGGAGATCAGCCCTGGGTGTTCTTTGGAAGGAATGATGCTAAAACTGAAACTCCAGTACTTTGGCCACCTCATGTGAAGAGTTGACTCACTGGAAAAGACTCTGATGCTGAGAGGGATTGGATGCAGGAGGAAAAGGGGACAACAGAGGATGAGATGGCTGGATGGCATCACCGACTCAATGGACGTGAGTCTGAGTGAACTCTGGGAGATGGTGATGGACAGGGAGGCCTGGTGTGCTGTGATTCATGGAGTCACAAACAGTTGGACATGACTGAGCAACTGAACTGAACTGCACTGATAATTATATTCCACAATTTCATTAAGTTAGAGGAAAGACAACATATAGAGATATGAAAGATTTTTTAAGACACAAAATGAATGTCTAAAGATGAAAAATGACAACATCTGAAATAAAAAATACACTTGATGGAATTAACTAGAGGAATACATTGCAGAATAAAAAGTTAGTTAATGAAATAATGTGGAAATACAAACTAGCCAAATGAAAAATACAAAGGATAAGGGGGAAGACGTAAAAAAAGTAACAGAACATCCAGTCTGCAGAAGAGTTTCAAGCAGCCTAACGTAAGCGTAACTGAAGTCCCCAAAGGAAAAGATGGATGGGAGAACAGAAAAAACTTTAGATGAAATAATGGCTAAAAATTTCCCAAATTTGGTAAATATTGCAAACCCATGAATCTAAGATTCCCAGTAAACTACAAGAACAAGAGACACAATGAAAACTATAGCAAGACATATTATAAACAAATTTCTTAAAATCATTGATAAAAAGAAAATCTTAAAAACAACCAGAGGAAAAAGGCACATTATGTACACAGAAACAAAGACTACAGATTTCTCACTGGAAACAATGGAAGCTGGAAGATAGGAACACTTTTAAAATACTGAAAGAACTAAACTGTTTACCTAGATTTCTAAACTCAGCAAAAATATCTGACAAAAATGCTGCTACCGCTATGTCACGAAAATGAAGGTAAGATAAAAATTCTTTCAGATATACAAAGGCTGAAAGAATTCATTACAAGCTAGCAAGACTGCACTATTTAAAAAAAATGTTAAAGTCCTTCAATCAGAAGGAAAATGATAACACACTGAAATCTAGAACTACACAAAGGAATGAAAAATACCAGAAATGGTAACTATATAGATAATTAGAAAGATATTTCTCTTATTATTTAAATCCCTTTGAAAGATAATTGACTGTTTAAAGCAAAGGCTATGGTCTTTCCTGTGGTCATGTATGGATGTGAGAGCTGGACTGTGAGGAAGGCTGAACGCCGAAGAATTGATGCTTTTGAACTGTGGTGTTGGAGAAGACTCTTGAGAGTCCCTTGGACTGCAAGAAGATCCAACCAGTCCATTCTGAAGGAGATCAATCCTGGAATTTCTTTAGAAGGAATGATGCTGAAGCTGAAACTCCAGTATTTTGGCCACCTCATGCCAAGAGTTGACTCATTGGAGAAGACTCTGATGCTGGGAGGGATTGAGGGCAGGAGGAGAAGGGGACGACAGAGGATGAGATGGCTGGATGGCATCACTGACTCGATGGATGCGAGTCTGAGTGACCTCCGGGAGCTGGTGATGGACAGGGAGGCCTGGCGTGCTGCGGTTCATGGGGTTGCAAAGAGTCGGACACGACTGAGTGACTGATCTGATCTGATCTGATCTGGGTTTCATAAAATATGTAGAAGTAAAATGCATGACAGTAATAGTACAAACACTTGAAACACATGGAAGTATATTATTACAAAGTTGTTATACTATGAGAGGTAATTTAATATCACTTGAAGACAGATTATGATGTCTTAAAGATGTATGCTGTAAACATGTAAACTCTAAAACAATCACTATATAACTATCAAAGAGTTACAGCTAAAAAACCAACAAAGAAATAAAATAAATGTCAAATAAATAAAATAAAAATGTTCAGTTAATCTAAAATAAGGGAGAAAAGCAGAAAAAGTAAACAATGAAAAGTTGGCACAAATATAAAACAAATAGCAAGATGACAGATTTAAACACAAACATTTCAATACTCACACTTAATGCAGATAATTTAAACATCCCAACTAAAAGACAGAGATTGTCAGACTGGATAAAATAAGAAGACTCAACAATATTCTGAACTCACTTAAAAGCAAAATTACAAATAGGTTTCATATTAAAGAAAAGGAAAAATATGCCATGCTAACACTAATGAAAAATCTGTAGAGACTATATTAATATCAGACAAAGTAAATTTCAGAGCAAATAAAGTTTCCAAGGATAAAGAAGGGTCAGTTTGTAACCATAAAGAGATCAATTCATTAAGAAGACAGAATAATTCTAAATATGTGTATACATAGTGCCAGCACATTAAAATACATGAAGCTAAAATGGTGAACTTCAAGGGGAAAAAAGCTTGCCATTAGATTTCAGAGATTTCAATTACCCTCTCTCAATAATTGACAAGTCGATAAGAAATCAGCAAACATATAGAGAACTTGAACAACACTACTAACCGGTTTGACCTAATTGACATTTATTGAACAAACACAACAGCAGAATGCACATTTTCTTTAGTGAATCTGGAACATTAACAAAGCTAGACTGTATGTCTGGGGTCATAAAACAAAATTAAAAATTTTGAATGAATTAAAATTATTTAAAGTATGTTCTCTGAATATAATTACTTCAGATATCAATAACAAAGATTTCCTGGAGAACAACCTAAAATTTGGAAACTAAAAAACATGCTTCTAAATAACCAATGGGTCAAAGAAATCAACAGGGAAATTATAAAGTCTTTGCAACTGACATAATATGAGTACAGTATTGCAAAATTTATGAAATACACCTTAAGCAGTTTTTAGAGGGGAATTTATAGCATTAAACACCTACCATAGGTGAGAGCTCTGATCTTAGCTTCAACCATTAGGAACTGGGAAAACAAGATCAAATGAAACCGATAGTAATCAGAATAAAGGAAATAATAAGACCACAGCAGAAATTAATAATATAGGAAACAAAAAAAAACATTAGAGAATAATCAATTAAAAACAAAAGCTGGCTGCTGCTACTGCTAAGTCACTTCAGTCGTGTCCGACTCTGTGCCACCCCATAGACGGAAGCCCACTAGGCTCCGCCGTCCCTGGGATTCTCCAGGCAAGAACACTGGAGTGGGTTGCCATTTCCTTCTCCAGTGCATGAAAGTGAAAAGTGAAAGTGAAGTCACTCAGTCATATCCGACTCAGCGACGCCATGGACTGCAGCCCACCAGGCTCCTCCGTCCATGGGATTTTCCAGGCAAGAGGACTGGAGTGGGGTGTCACTGCCTTCTCCGAAAGCTGGCTATGTGTGAATATCTATAAAATTGACAAACATATAGTGAGACTGATCAGGAAAAATGAGAAAGACACAAATGAAAGATCAAGAATGAGAGGTGAATAAACTTCAGATACTACCAAAAGCAGATACTAAAAGTATAATAAGGGAATATTATGAACAACTTTATGCTATGAAATTTAACAATTTAAATGAAATATTAAAACTCCTTGAAAGATACAAACTACCAATTTCCTTTGGAAATTTCAATTCTACTCAGGCAAAAGAAGGTTAGTATAGAATTGAAAGAGAACAGAAGTAATTATGGAAAATTATAAGGCATAGTTACAATGATAGTTTTTAACATACAGAAATTTTTAGTTCCTTTATGATCAGTTCTCTAGCAAAAAGCATCAGTAGAATTTGAGAATATAATTTTAAATGTGTCAAAGACGTGATAGAAAGCATGTCTTTTTTTTAAGACCTAAAGGGAGTCACTGTTTTACATACTGTTAATGTAAGATCTTATGTAATTAACAAAAAGTAATGTTAATGCAGTGATTAAGGTAAGATTAATAATTCTTATATGCTCTGGAATTATCTTTTTATGAACTTGGAAAAATATCTATAATATTCATAAATTATATGAAATGAGTATAAGGGGCTTCCACAAAGTAACAAGAAAAATAAATTAAGCTATATAAAAATGATCAAGGGATATTGATATTATGATAATTCACAAGGAACATTATAGACATCCATAAACTTCAAATTATTAAAGCATCTTCAACTTTACTAGTTATCAGAAACACGCAAACTAAAATAAGGAGATAGCATTTTTCATCCATTAGATTGACAATAAAGGACCATAATAATAATCATTGCTCTTAATGAAGAAATGAGAAGTTTCAAATTTTCTTTTAAGGATATAAATTGTTATAGCTTGAGAAGAGCAGTTTAACATTATCTAGCAAAGTTTAAAATGCATATATGATGAAGCAAGGATGTACTTCAATGATGCATAAACAGCATTTGAGTTTTGCCAACCTCTGTGGCAAAAATGCTCAACAAACTAGAAACAGATGACAACTTCCTCAACCAGATAAAATATAACTAGAGATGTGGATTTGATCCCTGGGCCAGAAGATTCCCTGGAGAAGGAAATGCCAACCCACTCCAGTATTCTTGACTGGAGAATCCCATGGACAGAGAAGCCTGGTGGGATATAGTCCATGGGGTTGCAGAGGGTCAGACAAGACTGAGTGATTGAACACACACACAATATCAACTAGATGGTGAAAAACTAGATTCTTTTCCCTAAGATCGGGAATAAGCAATGTATCTGCTCTTTCATTTCTATTCATGTAGGATGTAGCCATGACAATTGGGGAAAAGGGGAAAGGGAATAAAAGACATCCGGATAAGAAAGGAAGGACAAAACTCTGCATTTGAAGTTGATATACTCTTACATGTAAAAAATTTTAAGAAATACACCAAAAAACTACAAGAATCATTAAACAAACTCTACAAGTTTGCAAGATTCAAGATCAATATACAAAATTCAATTATATGCACCAGCAATGAAAACCCAAACCAAAATTAATTTTAAAATTTCCTTATAGTAACATCAAAAATAATAAAATACTGAGGAGAATTCCCTGGTGTCCAGTGGCCAGGACTCTGCACTTTCACTACCGAGGGTGAGGTTTCAATCCTTGGTCAGGGAACTAAGATCCTGCAAGTCATATGGCGTGGCCAGAATAAAAGAAAAAAGAAGTCTGCATTCTCTGGTTTGGCGGATGCTTAAAACTGAATCTTTTGTTTGCTTGTTTTTTAAAATTTGGCCACACTTTATAGCACGATGCAGCTTGCAGGATCTCAGGTCTCCAACCTGGGATAGAATCTAGGCCACAGCAGTGACAGCACGGAATCCTAACCCTTGGATCACCAGGGAGCTCCCTATTCATAAAGATGGCTTTATGAGTCCTTTGGTGACTAACCTGATAGACCCTTCCAGCTGTAGCAACCATGACATGGACCTTTCTTTCTGTATTTACAGCTACTGATCTACCTTTAACTGTGACTAGAAACAATAGTCTGCTTGTCAGATTCTCTTCAGGAGACCAATTACCTTCCCAGGCAACCTTCTCTGACAGATGTCTTCCTCTGTGAAATTATGAATTTTCCTTATTATTTAAGTTAGTTGAGTTTTCGTTTAGGTTATCTGGAACCAAAGGCACTTTTACTGATAATATTGATATGTTAACTTTTTTCTCTTCGTGGTATGGTTCATTAATGGACAGGGAGTGGCTGATTCTATGTTTGATTTCTCTTCAGGAAATTTCAGTGCTCCTGTTTTGGAAACCCTAAGCTTATTGCCTTCAAGTCCTCAGAGAATGTTGAGAAAACTAATAAGTTGATCGAGATTATGAATAAAAATTACAGTTATGAATTATTTTTAAAAGTCTTGAGAACCTTATCCAAAAATAAACTAAGGGCAGAGTTCCCAGATTTTTCTTCTAAAACCTTCCTAAGTGAATTTTTTCTGAGATTGACAGATTTTATTTTCACTGTATTTTGAAAATTAGATGTAATGCCCATGTGTTTTAAGCAGTAACTGTAATATATTTCCCTTAAAAACTGACAAGAAACGAAAAGAACTAGAACAAAGAGCACTAATTTTGTACCCAGCTGCATGCTAAACACACAATGAGCCAATTTGAACCCAAATATAACTGCTATTTTCAGATGCCTGTTTAATTTCATAAGTAACACTTGAATGTATTCTATTATGAAAGATTCAAACAATCTCCAAGTTCCTTTCCTTTTTATAACTATTTGCATACATACACACATATAACTTTAAATATTTTATATAAATGTAGTCATCATGAATATACTATTCTGCAGATTGCATTTTCACTTAATAATTTATTTTGAAAAAAATTTCCAAGTCAGTATACAGGGCTTGGGCTTCCCAGGTGGCTCAGTGGTAAAGCATCGTCTGCAGTGAAGGAGACGCAGGTTCGAACCCTGGATTAGGAAGATTCCCTGGAGAAGGAAATGGTAACTCACTCCAGTATTCGTGCAGAAAATCCCACAGACAGAAGAGCCTGGCAAGCTGCAGCCCATGTAATCGCAAAAGAGCTGGACACAACTTGACTAAACAATACAGAGCTCATGTTAACAACAACATATTATTCAATAATGGAGTACATATAATTTGTTTAACCATATCCAGTAACTGATATGGAAGAGGCAATGGCACCCCACTCCAGTACTCTTGCCTAGAAAATCCCATGGACGGAGGAGCCTAGTGGGCTGCAGTCCATGGGGTCACTAAGAGTCAGACATGACTGAGCGACTTCACTTTCACTTTTCACTTTCATTCATTGGAGAAGGAAATGGCAACCCACTCTAGTGTTCTTGCCTGGAGAATCCCAAGGACGGGGAGCTGTCTATGGGGTCTATGGAGTTGCCGTCTATGGGGTCGCACAGAGTTGGACATGACTGAAGCGACTTAGCAGCAGCAGCAGTAACTGATATTTAGATTCCTTCCAATTTTCAGTTGTTACTATATTTCAGTGAACCACAAACATTTATTTATATTTTTCTGTAGCATTTTTAAAAATGGAGACAGTATATAGCAGGAACAATAAAATATCCCTTAACTCACTCCCATATGCTTGCGTAAAGTTCTTGCTTCAACTGCATATAAAGAATTATCTAAAACAGGGTATAATGATATATCATTTGAACAAATAGGTTACTGCTTGTATGGACCTTACCTAAAATAGTATATTTAATAAATGTCTCATGTCTCAAAATGGAACTGCAACAGACAGGTTCATGAGCTGACTAATCTAATTGAGAATGCAAGCTGACTTTGGGCATGGCCTAATAGACCAAATTTCTTTTTTCCTTCTTTTCTTGCCTCCCTCCCTCTCCTTCTCATACTTGTCAATATCACTAGCCATTTATTAAATATGTTAGAATACACCTTCCATGTCTTGTTATCTTCATTACCCACTGAGGTATATTTGTGTAATAATTATTACATATAGACAACTATTAATACTAAGAAGTGCTTCTAATTTTCACCATCAGAAGACTAAAAGATCAGTTTTTAAAACGCGGTCCTCTTTTAAGCAGCTACAAAATTACACTTGTCAAGCTATTTGTTTTTCATTATAAGGAAAGAATCGCATTATATTTTTATTGCCTGAAAGAAACCTGTGCCATGCTTTTCATGTTATCATGTAGTCTATAAATAGATTTTTCTCATTCAGCAGAAAGGAAGCAGAAATTTGATAAGTTTTACATAAGGTATCAAATATTCCTGAGGTTCATGGGTCAACAAACCAACACCAAATGTCCCTCACATATTGCTGTCTGCATTAGCAGTAATTCTTAGTTTAGCAACCTAAGAAGAATATTGTAACAGAATCAAGGTCTGAAGGCATCAGAGGGTATTTTTAGACTTCTGTGGGTCATGATCTGCTCTTTTTAGGTGTGGATTTCAGGTATTAAAATTCAATAACTAGTTTTCCCAACTTCCTAAAGCCCTTAAGACAAAATGCATGATGAAAAATTCCTTGGGGTCCTAACAGTTACAAAAGATACATTTTAATTTTAATTCCAATATTCTTTTCAGCAGTTCTTCAGCTTGTTTACTGCTGTGTCCTAGATCTTTCCAGGCAGCCGGTTGTAAAAACCTTCTGTGATTTGGTAGTGCAAGAGCCCCAAACAAAGTTATTCCAATTAGCACAAAGGCAAGGTTAGATGTCAGTCAAGTGCAGTTAGGACTTCCCAGGCGGTGCCAGTGGTAAAGAACCCGCCTGTCAACACAGGAGATGAGACTCAGGTTCCATCCTTAGGTGGAGAAGATTCCCTGGAGCAGGGCATGGCAACCCATTCCAGTATTCTTGCTTGGAGAATCCCATGGACAGAAGAAGCTTGGTGGGCTGCAATCCATAAGATCGCAAAGAGTCCAATACTACTGAGGTGACTTTGAACATACAAGTGCAGATTTAGATAACATTCCTTGTATAAGTAAGGAACTTTGCTAAACAAAACATCCAGTCATGTTGTATTTAATTTAACCATACTAAAGGATGAAAACATCTGGAGACTTTGTAAATAGATTTCTTAGAAGGCTATAAATCTGGATTAAGTCTCTCTTGTTGAGTTTTTTAGAAATCTTAATTATACTCTCTTAGCATTTTTGTACTAATATCCAGAGCCATCTCTTCGAACTCTGACCAAAGATTTTTTGAAATGTAATTAGTTAGATTAAGGTTTGCATTTGTATCTGCAAAGGTGCTTTAAATTAGGAAGAATTTTCAATCCAGAAAATAATTTCATTCTAATTCTGATTCCACTCTAAATAATCTTAGGTAGTTGTCATAGCATTTCATATCATTTATAAATCATAAATGCTTTCTCAAATTTTGATTGTATGATGACAGCATTACCAAGATTTTTGTTATCAGTGTTATCAAATTTTTGAAGTATGAGTTTAAAATGGCTTTATTAATGACAAAGGAAAAAAATAAGTGAGTACTATTATTGGATCTTAATTTTGCAGCATATGCAATTTATTGATTCCTGCTCATTTTTGGCATGAGATTGGGACTGTGAGAGATGGAGGTTCCATTCATTATTCATTTTATTTGACCACAGTTTGCCAAATTTCACCATGAACCTCTTGGCTGCTTCCATTTTGTAGACAAAAGTAAAAGGCAGAGAGATGTTGAATAACTTTCCTAAGCTCGCATAACATTTTAGTAACAAATCAGATTTAGCTTTCTGGAAATTTCTGGGATGTGACTTAATCCACCAAATGATCTTAAAATACCAATGCAGTAACTGAAAATAGAAATGCACTGTAGCTAATGCCGTACAGCAGCAGTGCAGAGTCTTGTTATTTTTATCATTTTTCCTAAGAGGAAAAGAAAGAGCAAAGTATATAAACAGAATAAGAAATATAAATAGCCAATTAACATATAAAAATAGACACCATCACTAGCTCCGAAAAAAGTAGATAAACACGGAAAAAGTCTACCAGAACACACACCACTTAATAGTAGTTACCTTTGGGAATCAGGATTGTGGAAGGAAAGGTTTATTTTTTAATTTAAACATTTTTGTATTATTTATATGTGTTATATCCAAAACATATGATAGTCAACAAATATTTATTGAAGTTCTACAGCAAGGTATTTGGAATATACTAGTAAACAAAATAAAAATTCCTGTTGCCATGAAACTTATATTCAGCTTCTGTTACATTATAATTCAAAAAACAGCTGAGGAATCTTTGTTTCATTCAAATAACTGCAGCAGAAAAAACTAGAGGGACCTGCTTCCTCAAGCAACATTAAGTTACATTGAGGTGGATTTGCTTGTTTGTTTTTAATGACTATGAAAACAAAAGACTTATGTGAAGGTGGAAAAAGGAACAAAACAAAAAATAAAAACAGACCTTGGGGACAGATAATATTACAATATGTAAACTATATTTATCTCCAATACCAGCCATGTCTTGTGATTTCAAAAAGTATCTAAAGCATGAATCACAAAGTAAACCAAGAATAAGGGTAGGTGTTTATATTTGTATTAGGATATGGTTTTTGTAGCACTTTTGAGAGATTTTTTATTTTTTATAATGAGTATACAGATGACAGAAAGAGGAGGAAACCTTTAAAGGACATTAGAGTGTAACAAAAAACAGTCTGAATCGGGTCTTTGAATCTTACGCCTAATGGTCAGCTAGTGTTGAAAAGGTATTATAAATATTCCAGAGCAGGGGAATTTACTGCACTGCAGCTGAATAAACCAGGGAGTCACATGACTGCTTCAGAATCTCCCTTTAATTAAAAACTGACTGGCTTCTTTCAAGGGTGACTCATATTTCTGACTTAACATCATCCAGTATCAAAAAGATAACTTATATTGTTCCATATTTAAAAGGTACTAATCTTTACAAATGTTTCAAATATCTTCCAGACATATATGTGAACAATACATTATTCATGATGTGGTTTAATTCAGGTTTAATTTGTAAATGTTCTTAAGTTTATACTTGAAGATTTTCTTTGCTACATGATACAGTATTTTAAAATTTGATCTTGGATGTTACAACAAAGTTTTCAAAATGCTATATATACATCATACTGAAAAAAACACTAGTTTCCAAGTACTCACCTGAAGCAATTATAGCTATATCCCTACTGAATACAGTAAATTATGTTATAAAGAGCTACTGTACTTATGAAGGTAAATTCTATATCATATAGTCATTCAACTTTCATTGTGTTAAATTTAGATTCTGAAATATATACATGTATATATTATATTCATATATACCACATTGCATATACTATATATCACAAATGTTCTTTATATATTGTATGTACATACTTTTTCTTAATTTATTTAACTAGTGAATAAGGAAACAAACAACACCAGTGGAGAATGATTTCTTAATTTCTTAATGTATTTAATACTGTTATTTTCAAATGTTAATGCTTATCAATTAAGCTTCCCACATTTTAAAATCACATTTTCCTGGGAATGAGATCAATTATATATTATTATATGAATCAAAATATTCTTGATTTTTTTACACACTATTTATCTAAAGGTTTCTAGGTGAAATCAAATAATCATCCAAGAAATAGTATATACTTTTTTAAATCTCTATGATCTTTTATTGTTAAGTTACATTTTTGTTTTCACCTCCTCAATAGAGAAGTTCAGTTTTGTTTTGTTTTTTTAATTAAATTTTATTTTGCTTAACTTTACAATATTGTATTGCTTTCGCCATACATCAAGATGGATCCGCCACAAGTTTTACGAAATATGAGCTAAATTGATATTGAGTATCATGAACTCCTGCCTAGAATTCTGAATTTATGAAGCACAAATTAATTGGACAGTTTGGAAAGATTATTTTTGCTGAGGTGTTAGGAATCAGAAAGCATAGGTGTTAATTCTATTTCAGTACTAAATTAATTCCATGTCAGTGAAAATATACCCAAAGTAGTTGCCTGTTGTTTAGTAGCCTTCAATAAAGGCTAAGGGAAAGTAAACAAGACATAAGTAAGAATTCAGTTAGGTTCAGTTCAGTCCCTCAGTCGTGTACGAATCTTTGCAGCCCCATGAATCGCAGCACGCCAGGCCTCCCTGTCCATCACCAACTCCCGGAGGTCACTCAGACTCACGTCCATCGAGTCAGTGATGCCATCCAGCCATCTCATCCTCTGTCGTCCCCTTCTCCTCCTGCCCTCAATCCCTCCCAGCATCAGAGTTTTTTCCAATGAGTCAACTCTTCACATGAGGTGGCCAAAGTACTGGAGTTTCAGCTTTAGCATCATCCCCTCCAAAGAAATCCCAGGGCTGATCTCCTTCAGAATGGACTGGTTGGATCTCCTTGCAGTCCAAGGGACTCTCAAGAGCGTTCTCCAACACCGCAGTTCAAAAGCATCAATTCTTCGGCACTCAGCCTTCTTCACAGTTCAAATCTCACATCCATACATGACCACAGGAAAAAACCATAGCCTTGACTAGATGGACATTTGTTGGCAAAGTAATGTCTCTGCTTTTCAATATGCTATCTAGGTTGGTCATAACTTTCCTTCCAAGGAGTAAGCGTCTTGGAATTTCATGGCTGCAGTCACCATCTGCAGTGATTTTGGAGCCCAGAAAAATAAAGTCTGACACTATTTCCACTGTTTCCCCATCTATTTCCCATGAAGTGATGGGACTAGATGCCATGATCTTCATTTTCTGAATGTTGAGCTTTAAGCCAATTTTTTCACTCTCCACTTTCACTTTCATCAAGAGGCTTTTAGTTCTTCTTCACTTTCTGCCATAAGGGTGGTATCATCTGCATATCTGAGGTTATTGATATTTCTCCTGGTAATCTTGGTTCCAGCTTGTGCTTCTTCCAGCCCAGCATTTCTCATGATGTACTCTGCATAGAAATTAAATAAGCAGGGTAACAATACACAGCCTTGACATACTCCTTCTCCTATTTGGAACCAGTCTGTTGTTCCAGGTCCAGTCTAACTGTTGCTTCCTGACCTGCATATAGGTTTCTCAAGAGGCACATCAGGGGGTCTGGTATTTCCATCTCTTTCAGAATTTTCCACAGTTTATTGTGATCCACACAGTCAAAGGCTTTGGCATAGTCAATAAAGCAGAAATAGATGTTTTTCTGGAACTCTCTTGCTTTTTCCATGATCCAGCGGATGTTGGCAATTTGATCTCTGGTTCGTCTGCCTTTTCTAAAACCAGGTTGAATATCAGGAAGTTCACGGTTCACATATTGCTGAAGCCTGGCTTGGAGAGTTTTGAGCATTACTTTGCTAGCATGTGAGATGAGTGCAACTGTGCAGTACTTTGAGCATTCTTCGGCATTGCCTTTCTTTGGGAGTGGAATGAAAACTGACCTTTTCCAATCTTGTGGCCACTGCTGAGTTCTCCAAATTTGCTGGCAATTTGAGTGCAGCACTTTCACAGCATCATCTTTCAGGATTTGGAATAGCTCAACTGGAATTCCATCACCTCCACTAGCTTTGTTCGTAGTGGTGCTTTCTAAGGCCCACTTGACTTCACATTCCAGGATGTCTGGCTCTAGATTAGTGATCACACCATCGTGATTATCTTGGTCGTGAAGATCTTTTTTGTACAGTTCTTCTGTGTATTCTTGCCACCTCTTCTTCATACCTTCTGCTTCTGTTAGGTCCATACCATATCTGTCCTTTATCGAGCCCATCTTTGCATGAAATGTTCCCTTGGTATCTCTGATTTTCTTGAAGAGATCCCTAGTCTTTCCCATTCTGTTGTTTTCCTCTATTTCTTTGCATTGATTGCTGAAGAAGGCTTTCTTATCTCTTCTTGCTATTCTTTGGAACTCTGCATTCAGATGCTTAATCTTTCCTTTTCTCCTTTGTTTTTCGCTTCTCTTCTTTTCACATCTGTTTAAGGCCTCCCCAGATAGCCATTTTGATTTTTTGCATTTCTTTTCCATGGGGATAGTCTTGATCCCTGTCTCCTGTACAATGTCACGAACCTCATTCCATAGTTCATCAGGCACTCTATCTATCAGATCTAGGCCCTTAAATCTATTTCTCACTTCCACTGTATAATCATAAGGGATTTGATTTAGGTCATACCTGAATGGCCCAGTGGTTTTCCCTACTTTCTTCAATTTAAATCTGAATTAGTGAAGACATAAATTTTCCAAGAATTGGAAATGTTTTCCCTCAATCCTCAAAGCAGTAATTCAATCCTCAGAGCAGTAATATCATGTAGGAAATGGTATTCAATTGCTTAGAGATAAGAGAAAGTAACTTTCTCAATGTCACACAGTTGGTGAGTGGCTGTGTGGTCCAGTCAGTATTGGTGACTTTAGAATTCAGTTCTTACTGTACTCTGCTACCCATCTGATTGGGCTTAATTTGCTTTTGTTTCTACTGTTAATTTCCTATTTTCATGCTTTTGTGTTTTTTTACCCCATTTCCCTTCTTCTTTTCCTTTTTCAATATGAATGGTGAAAGACAAGTAAACAATAAATACTGCTTCATTGGATTGGGAAAAATATATCAAGGACATCCTAGATATTTTGCCTTATTTATTTTCAATTCCTTATAGTTACGGTGAATAACAGCCATCCTAAAAGGTTTTATCATTTAGGTACTGGAAAGAAATAGATGGCATTCTGTAATTGGATAACTTGAGGAGACTTTTTAAAAAGAGACTATTTCAGAAGTATCATCAGGATATAGGGAAACTATGTGAGATAGTATAAAAGGAGTTGAGCTGCTAAGGGTAGAAGGTTTGGGCTGGGGGTGGATTTGTGGCTTCCTTTACCTAGAGACACAGAGAGCTCTGTGAAGAGGACCATCTGACAGGTATTCTGATCTTTAGTCAATGGATGCAAACAGAAGAGGTAGGATGGTGGAACCAGGTCACATAGCTCTCTACCCTCTTACCATCTCCTACTGTGTGCTGTGCTTAGTCACTCATATCCGACTCTTTGCGAGCCAGTGGAATGTAGCCTGCCAGGCTCCACTGTCTGTGGGATTCTCCAGGCATGAATACTGGAGTGGGTTGCCATTTACTCCTTCAGGAGATCTTCCCAACCCAGGGATCAAACCAGCATCTGTCACTTCTGCATTGGCAGGCAGGTTCTTTTAACACTAGTGCCACCTGAGAAGCCCAGCCCCCACCCAAAGCTGAAAGGCAAAAAAGCCTGTGATGCAGTCAGTGTAAGTCAGCCTTCTAAGGTATAGAGCTAGCTAAAGAAGAGTGGAGAGAGCCCAGAGAGGCAAACAGAAGATAACCAGCACAAGGTCCAAACTGTGAAAAGAAGCAGTGCATCCACTGGAGCTAAGCGGTTTTTCTTTGTCTTCCAAAACCTTTCATTTTTGCTAATATAAGAAATAGCTTTCCATATATTATCCTGTCAGTATTCATGTAATTCCAATGCACAAATTGCAATTACATTAAATACTTTATCTGTGTGTGATTAATTTATCATTTCTTTCATGCATATCATTTCTAAGTTTATGTAGTGTGTATATGTTATATATGCTACTACTGAGTCAAAAAGGGGCAGCCTGGAGCCTCTTAGGTCAGATGGCTAGGCCCTGGTATTATAAAACACAATTTGGAGAGTAGCTATGTTCCCCAGACTGCACTAGCCTCAGGCAGACTGTATCACACAAAGCTTAAGAATAAGGGCACTGAGCTCCCTATGTTATATAGCAACTTCGTATTGTTTTACAGAGGAAACAGCGCAGCACTGTAAGGCAATTTTCCTCCAATTAAAAAAAATAAAGGTGCTGAATCCCTGGGATGAATCTCACTTGATCAAATGAAAGAGACTTACAGACTTAGAGAATGAACTTATGGTTGCTGAGGGAAGGGGTAGTCAGAGAGTTTGGAATAGATTTCTACACACTGCTCTATATAAATTGGATAACCAACAAGGACTTCCTCTATAGCGCATGGAACTCTACTCAATGTTACGCGGCAGCCTGGATGGGAGGGGAGTTTGAGGGACAATCAGATCAGATCAGATCAGTCGCTCAGTCGTGTCCGACTCTTTGCGACCCCATGAACTGCAGCACGCCAGGCCTCTCTGTCCATCACCAGCTCCCGGAGGTCACTCAGACTCAAACCCATCAAGTCAGTGATGCCATCCAGCCATCTCATCCTCTGTCGTCCCCTTCTCCTCCTGCCCTCAATCCCTCCCAGTATCACAGTCTTCTCCAATGAGTCAACTCTTCGCATGAGGTGGCCAAAGTACTGGAGTTTCAGCTTTAGCATCATCCTTCCAAAGAAATTCCAGGATTGATCTCCTTCAGAATGGACTGGTTGGATCTTCTTGCAGTCCAAGGGACTCTCAAGAGTCTTCTCCAACACCACAGTTCAAAAGCATCAATTCTTCGGTGCTCAGCCTTCTTCACAGTCCAGCTCTCACATCCATACATGACCACAGGAAAGACCATAGCCTTGACTAGAAGAACTTTTGTTGGCAAAGTAATGTCTCTGCTTTTGAATATGCTATCTAGGTTGGTCATAACTTTCCTTCCAAGGAGTAAGCGTCTTTGAATTTCATGGCTGCAGTCACCATCTGCAGTGATTTTGGAGCCCAGAAAAACAAAGTCTGACACTGTTTCCACTGTTTCTCCATCTATTTCCCATGTAGTGATGGGACCAGATGCCATGATCTTCGTTTTCTGAATGTTGAGCTTTAAGCCAACCTTTTCACTCTCCACTTTCACTTTCATCAAGAGGCTTTTTAGCCCCTCTTCACTTTCTGCCATAAGAGTAGTGTCATCTGCATATCTGAGGTTATTGATATTTCTCCCGGCAATCTTGATTCCAACTTGTGTTTCTTCCAGTCCAGCATTTCTCATGATGTATTCTGCGTATAAGTTAAATAAACATGGTGACAATATGCAGCCTTGACGTACTCCTTTTCCTATTTGGAACCAGTCTGTTGTTCCATGACCAGTTCTAACTGTTGCTTCCTGACCTGCATACAGATTTCTCAAGAGGCAGATCAGGTGGTCTGGTATTCCCATCTCTTTCAGAATTTTCCATAGTTTATCGTGATCTACACAGTCAAAGGCTTTGACATAGTCAATAAAGCAGAAATAGATGTTTTTCTGGAACTCTCTTGCTTTTTCCATGATCCAGCGGATGTTGGCAATTTGATCTCTGGTTCCTCTGCCTTTTCGAAAACCAGCTTGAACATCAGGAAGTTCACGGTTCACATATTGCTGAAGCCTGGCTTGGAGAATTTTGAGCATTACTTTACTAGCGTGTGAGATGAGTGCAATTGTCCGGTAGTTTGAGCATTCTTTGCATTGCCTTTCTTTGGGATTGGGATGAAAACTGACCTTTGAGAATGGATACATGTATATGTATGTCTGAGTCCCTTCTGTTTACCTGAAATTATGGCAACATTGTTAATCGGCTCTCAATTCAGTTCAGCTCAGTTCAGTCACTCAGTCATGTCTGACTCTTTGTGAACCCATGATGCCAAGCCTCCCTGTCCATTACCACCTCCCAGAGTTTACCCAGACTCGTGTCCATTGAGTCAGTGATGCCAACCAACCATCTCATCCTCTGTTGTCTTCTTCTCCTCCTGCCTTCAATCTTCACCAGCCTCACGGTCTTTTCAAATTAGTCAGTTCTTCACATCAGGTGGCCAAAGTATTGGAGTTTCAGCTTCAATATCAGTCCTTCCAATGAATATTCAGGACTAATTTCCTTTACGATGGACTGGTTGGATCTCCTTGCAGTCCAAGTGACTCTCAATAACCTTCTCTATAACACAGTTCAAAAGCATCAATTATTTGGCACTCAGCTTTCTTCACAGTCCAACTCTCACATCCATACATGACCACTGGAAAAACCATAGCTTTGACTAAATGGACCTTTGTCGTCAGTGTAATATCTCTGCTTTCTAATGTGCTGTCTAGGTTGGTCAGAACTTTTCTTCCAAGGGGTAGGCGTCTTTTAATTTTATGGCTGCTGTCACTATCTTTGGCGATTTTAGAGCCCCCCAAAATAAAGTCTGTCACTGTTGCCACTGTTTCCCCATCTATTTGCCATGAAGTGATGGAACCAGATGCCATGATCTTAGTTTTCTGAATGTTGAGTTTTAAGCCAACTTTTTCATTCTCCTCTTTCACTTTCATCAAGAGGCTCTTTAGTTCTTCTTCACTTTCTGCCATAAGGGTGGCACCATCTGCATATCTGAGGTTATTAGTATTTCTCCTGGCAATCTTGATTCCAGCTTGTGTTCTTCCAGTCCAGTGAAGAAGGCTGAGCACCAAAGAATTGATGCTTTTGAACTGTGGTGTTGGAGAAGACTCTTGAGAGTCCCTTGGACTGCAAGGAGATCCAACCAGTCCATTCTGAAGGACATCAGCCCTGGAATTTCTTTGGAGGGAATGATGCTAAAGCTGAAACTCCAGTACTTTGGCCACCTCATGCAAAGAGTTGAATCATTGGAAAAGACTTTGCTGCTGGGAAGGATTGGATGCAGGAGGAGAAGGGGACGAGAGAGGATGAGATGGGTGGAGGGCATCACTGACTCGATGGACGTGAGTCTGAGTGAACCCCGGGAGTTGGTGATGGATAGGGAGGCCTGGTGTGCTGAGATTCATGGGGTCGCAAAGAGTCGGAGCAACTGAACTGAACTGAACTCTGCATACAAGTTAAATAAGCAGGGTGACAACTTATAGCCTTGATGTACTCCTTTTCCTATTTGGAACCAGTCTGCTGTTCCATGACCAGTTCTAACTGTTGCTTCCTGAACTGCATACAGATTTCTCAAGAGGCAGGTCAGGTGGTCTGGTATTCCCATCTCTTTCAGAATTTTTCACAGTTTATTGTGATCCACACAGTCAAAGGCTTTGGCATAGTCAATAAAGCAGAAAGAGATGTTTTTCTGGAATTCTCTTGGTTTTTCAATGATCCAGCGAATGTTGGCAATTTGATCTCTGGTTCCTCTGCCTTTTCTAAAACCAGCTTGAACATCTGGAAGTTCAGGGTTCACATACTGTTGAAGCCTGGCTTGGAGAATTTTGAGCATTACTTTCCTAGCATGTGAGATGAGTGCAATTGTGCAGTAGTTTGAGCATTCTTTGGCATTGCCTTTCTTAGGAATTGGAATGAAAACTGACCTTTTCCAGTCCCGTGGCCACTGCTGAGTTTCCCAAACTTGCTGGCATGTTGAGTGCAGCACTTCCATAGCATCATCTTTCAGGATTTGAAATAGTTCAACTGGAATTCCATCACCTCCACCAGCTTTGTTCATAGTGATACTTCCTAAGGCCCCCTTGACTTCGCATTCCAGGATATCTGGCTCTAGGTGAGTGATCATACCATCATGATTATGTGGGTCATGAAGATATTTTTCATTTAGTTCTTCTGTGTATTCTTGCCACCTCTTCTTAATATCTTCTATTTCTGTTAAGTCCATACCATTTCTTTTCTTTATTGAGCCCATCTTTGCATGAAATATTCCCTTGGTATCTCTAATTTCTTGAAGAGATCTCATCTTCCCCATTCTATCATTTTCCTCTATTTCTTTGCCCTGATCACTGAAGAAGGCTTTCTTGTTTTTCCTTGTCATTCTTTGAAACTCTGCATTCAAATGGATGTATCTTTCCTTTTCTCCATTGCTTTTTACTTCTCTTCTTTTCACAGCTATTTGTAAGGCCTCCTCAGTCAGCCATTTTGCTTTTTTGCATTTATTTTTCTTTGGGATGGTCTTGATTCCTGTCTCCTGTACAATGTCCCGAACCTCCGTCCATATTTCTTCAGGCGTTCTATCAGATCTAATCCTTTGAATCTATCTCACTTCCACTGTATAGTCGTAAGGGATTTGATTTAGGTCATACCTGAATGGCCCAGTGGTTTTCCCTACTTTCTTCAATTTAAGTCTTAATTTGGCAATAATAATCAGCTATACCCCAATACAAAATTTAAAGTTTAAAATAAAGAAAAGAAGAAGGGAGCTAAGGCCAAATTCTGCTACTGGCTAACTGTATGAGATTGGGCAGATTATTTCCATTTATGTTAATCTATTTATAAAATAAGGAATAATAATACCTTCTATTTCAAAATGGTGTTCCAAGGTTTGGACAAGTGAACATGTGCAAAGTGATTATAGCAATGCTTGACTATAGTAAGCACTGAACAAATGTTTACTTTTATATTATATCAAAAATTAATGTTTTTGGTGTGACACAAACTGGTTGATTATAAGAATATTATGTGTATTAGTAAAGACAGTTTAAAATAAATTACAATTTAAAAAAGCAACTCACAGTGACTTTGAGATCACACAAGGAAACATCAGAGCAAAAAAACACATCTAAATGACTACTTTGCAGTCAAACAACATTTTTGTAGTATGGGGTCTTGTATTTAATATGCTTAATGTTTAGGTTGATTTGCTTCATTGTAAAATATTTTAGCAAGTATTAATTTTGAGGTCATTCCAAGTGACAACAAGCAAGTCAAATTGTATTTCTCTTGACTTATTTTAGCTGCTCTCATATTTCAAATATCTTAAATCAGCCATGTTCCCACTCTGTCTCCATCTCTGCTGTTGTTTCACTTAACGCCATTTTATTCAGTATTTTCCTTGCTCTTGGGGACAATGCTTTTGTCACAATTATTGTTCCCACAGTTCTCTAGTTAACTTTGCCTGGTTCACACTTATTGCTCTGGATTATTCTCTCTAGAAATCTGTAACTTTATCAACTATGTTCTTGTCAAACAATTTTTGCCTCATACAAAATGATTGCCATTGCGTCATCATTTTATATTTTCTCCATAACTTTTGTGCATCAAAACACTGAAAGCATAGAAGGCATGCTATCATAGATAAATGAAAAATACTCTTGCCTGGCAAATCCTGTGGACTCTGATGCTGGGAGGGATTAGGGGCAGGAGGAGAAGGGAACGACAGAGGATTAGATGGCTGGATGGCATCACTGACTCGATGGATGTGAGTCTGGGTGACCTCCGGGAGCTGGTGATGGATAGGGAGGCCTGGCGTGCTGCAGTTCATGGGGTCGCTAGGTGTCAGACACGACTGAGCAACTTCACTTTCACTGTTCACTTTCATGCTTTGGAGAAGGAAATGGCAACCCACTCCAGTGTTCTTGTCTGGAGAGTCCCAGGGACGGGGGAGCTTGGTGGGCTGCCGTCTCTGGGGTCACACAGAGTCAGACATGACTGAAGTGACTTAGCAGCAGTATCAGTAATCTAACAAGTTCAATGTTTTCCAAAAGTAGGCCATGACTTAATTATGGGTCATCAGATCAGATCAGATCAGTCGCTCAGTCGTGTCCGACTCTTTGCGACCCCATGAACTGCAGCACGCCAGGCCTCCCTGTCCATCACCAGCTCCCGGAGGTCACCCAGACTCACATCCATCAAGTCAGTGATGCCATCCAGCCATCTCATCCTCTGTTGTCCCCTTCTCCTCCGGCCTCCAATCCCTCCCAGCATCAGAGTCTTCTCCAATGAGTCAACTCTTCACATGAGGTGGCCAAAATACTGGAGTTTCAGCTTTAGCATCATTCCTTCCAAAGAAATCCCAGGGCTGATCTCCTTCAGAATGGACTGGTTGGATCTCCTTGCAGTCCAAGGGACTCTCAAGAGTCTTCTCCAACACCACAGTTCAAAAGCATCAATTCTTCGGCGCTCAGCCTTCTTCACAGTCCGGCTCTCACATCCATACATGACCACAGGAAAGACCACAGCCTTGACTAGGCGAACCTTTGTTGGCAAAGTGATGTCTCTGCTTTTGAATATGCTATCTAGGTTGGTCATAACTTTCCTTCCAAGGAGTAAGCGTCTTTGAATTTCATGGCTGCAGTCACCATCTGCAGTGATTTTGGAGCCCACAAAATAAATTCTGACACTGTTTCCACTGTTTCTCCATCTATTTCCCATGTAGTAATGGGACCAGATGCCATGATCTTCGTTTTCTGAATGTTGAGCTTTAAGCCAACCTTTTCACTCTCCACGTTCACCTTCATCAAGAGGCTTTTTAGTTCCTCTTCACTTTCTGCCATAAGGGTGGTATCATCTGCATATCTGGTTGTTGATATTTCTCCCAGCAATCTTGATTCTAGCTTGTGTTTCTTCCAGTCCAGCATTTCTCATGATGTACTCTGCATGTAAGTTAAATAAACATGGTGACAATATATAGCCTTAACGCACTCCTTTTCCTATTTGGAACCAGTCTGTTGTTCCATGACCAGTTCTAACTGTTGCTTCCTGACCTGCATACAGATTTCTCAAGAGGCAGGTCAGGTGGTCTGGTATTCCCATCTCTCTCAGAATTTTCCACAGTTTATTGTGATCTACACAGTCAAAGGCTTTGGCATAGTCAATAAAGCAGAAATAGATGTTTTTCTGGAACTCTCTTGCTTTTTCCATGACCCAGCGGATGTTGGCAATTTGTTCTCTGGTTCCTCTGCCTTTTCGAAAACCAGCTTGAACATCAGGAAGTTCACGGTTCACATATTGCTGAAGCCTGGCTTGGAGAATTTTGAGCATTACTTTACTAGCGTGTGAGATGAGTGCAATTGTGCGGTAGTTTGAGCACTCTTTGGCATTGCCTTTCTTTGGGATTGGGATGAAAACTGACCTTTTCCAATCTTGTGGCCACTGCTGAGTTTTCCAAATTTGCTGGCATATTGAGTGTAGCGCTTTCACAGCATCATCTTTCAGGATTTGGAATAGCTCCACTGGAATTCCATCACCTCCACTAGCTTTGTTCGTAGTGATGCTTTCTAAGGCTCACTTGACTTCACATTCCAGGATGTCTGGCTCTAGGTCAGTGATCACACCATCATGATTATCTGGGTTGTGAAGCTCTTTTTTGTACAGTTCTTCTGTGTATTCTTGCCACCTCTTCTTAATTTCTTCTGCTTCCATTAGGTCCGTACCATTTCTGTCCTTTATCGAGCCCATTTTTGCATGAAATGTTCCTTTGGTATCTCTGATTTTCTTGAAAAAATCCTTAGTCTTTCGCATTCTGTTGTTTTCCTCTATTTGTTTGCACTGATCATTGAAGAAGGCTTTCTTATCTCTTCTTGGTATTCTTTGGAACTCTGCATTCAGATGCTTATATCTTTCCTTTTCACCTTTGGTTTTTGCTTCTCTTCTTTTCACAGCTATTTGCAAGGCCTCCCTAGACAGCCATTTTGCTTTTTTGCATCTCTTTTCCATGGGGATGGTCTTGATCCCTGTCTCCTATAAAATGTCACAAACCTCTTTTCATAGTTCATCAGGCACTCTATCTATCAGATCTAGGCCCTTAAATCTATTTCTCACTTCCACTGTATAATCATAAGGGATTTGATTTAGGTCATACCTGAATGGTCATAAGCTAAGCTAAAGTTTAGTTGGCAGATTCCAGAATTTTAAAAATTAAACAGTTCAGTTCAGTTCATTTGCTCAGTCGTGTCTGACTCTTTGCGACCCCATGAATCACAGCACGCCAGGCCTCCCTGTCCATCACCAACTCCCGGAATTCACTCAAACTCACATCCATCGAGTCAGTGATGCCATCCAGCCATCTCATCGTCTGTTGTCCCCTTCTCCTCCTACCCCCAATCCCTCCCAGCATCAGAGTCTTTTCCAATGAGTCAACCCTTCGCATGAGGTGGCCAAAGTACTGGAGTTTCAGCTTTAGAAAATTAAACAAAGTACAATGAAATATGATAAAATAAAAAACCAGAATGCAACTATAAAAGTACTTACTGTTTTATGAAGCTTTTTTTTTTTTAGTTATTTATATGTATACATGCTTGACCATCTAAAATGTATATCTTACATTTTAATCAAGATATAAAAGATTTGGAAGCCCTCTAATACATTATATTTATTCGTTGTTTTCAAAATTCTTTTAGTCCTTTTTGTAAAAGCATTTGTACATTTTCAATTAGATTATAATTTCTTGAAGGAAAGTACTCATTTACCTTTTGTGTAACAGCTTCACAATTCAACTGAACCAACATAATTGAAAGCCTCAAAACATACTGTATACTCATATCCGATATATACTGACCATCTTGACATCTATGCAACTAAAGAAAAATGAAAGTAATGATAACTAAAAAGAAGCATTTAAATGAAATATCCAGTTGTAATAGGTCTCCAACTTGTCTTGTTATTTATGAGACCTGTTACCATTGTTAGTACCATTCAATCAAATGAAAAAAATTGGCTATATACTATATGCCAGGCCAGGCATTTTGCTAGGTGTTTAAATTAGACTTTTGATTAATATAAAATTCTTCTCTCAAAGAGTTCATGATGTACAAAGAATATGTATCTTCATGAGATAGGATTGAATTATAATTATTAAGTATTAAGGTGTTTTTGTCTCACAACATTCTCATGAAGTTGTTAGGAGTCTGCACTTCCATTGCACAGGGCATAGATTCCATCCTTTGTGGGGGAACTTAAGATTCTGTAAGCTGTGCAATATGCCAAAAAAAAAAAATTTTGCATGGAAGATGCAATAATAATAATAACAACAAAACAGTATCATTAAAATGCCTTCAAAGTATATTTACCTAGATATTTACCTAGAAAACTGATGTTTTTGAATGAAGGATTATCAAGACGATGAAAGAGTTAGTACACTTGTTGAGTTGCTATCAATTAATTATGCATTATTCCCCCAAAATGTCATCTTACCAAGGACAATCTTTTTCCCAAGAAGATAATTCTTAGTAGAGAAGAAAAAAATGTTTCTATTTTCCTGTCATGGTAGAAGAAGAATTTGCAAAGCAAGATCAGAAAAAGAAATAAAATATATCTGTAAGTGACATTCAGGAAACAAAATTATAATAAAATATCAAGACTGCTTGGGTATATTAATAATAAGTTCTCAAGCCATTTCCTAAGTGAAGTTATATATTATTTGTTCTTTCTCATAATGAATGCTGAGCCACTTAGCAACAATATGATCTATGAATAACAGTATCATGGTTACTATTTTCATATTAAAGCTAGGTACAGTGTAGTTAGTAAGTTGGAGAATTCAATGGAAATTGAAGATTCAAGAATTATATCCTTTTTCACTTTTGTCCCATCCTTTACTCTTTGAGGAGAGGATGGAGAATCCACATAATTTTAAAGTTTTACTCAACATATGCCCATATGTGTAATTATGGCTGATTTGCATTGTTGTATGGCAGAAACAACACAACATTGTAAACATTTTAAAATGTTTATTGAAATAAAAATGGGGAAAAAAAGAATATGACATTGAAAGAAATTGATCATGTCTTTTCTTGCTCTTTACATAGCTGCTGCTGTTGCTGCTAAGTCACTTCAGTCGTGTCCAACTCTGTGTGTAGCTAGCACTTAGCAAATAGTTGACATGTTGTATATATTCCAGAAATGTTTAATTGATGAAGGAACAAAAAATTATAAGTATCAGTTATTCTTAATGTCACACTAGAATTTTCAAAAGTCCTATCTTTTACTCTATACAAATTTATATTTGGTTAGATTATATTAACCAGTGTATCTAATAATGCCTAGCAGAGGGGGGGGGGGGAACCTACTTATGAATAAAAATCAAGCTTTATTCAGTGGACAGAATCCATTACACTCTGTACATCCCCTGATTTTAAGACTTCTTAATAGCAAGGTACCATTGGTATTACTGCAACTCCTTTTTAAAAGTTGTTAACTTATTCATAGGGAGCAGAATGAATAAGTGAGTTCATAAGAAAAGCAAAAATGAGAACAGTTAAACCAGAAAAAAAATTCATTGAACCTAAGAAAACCAAAAATTTCTTATCTACCCTCAGTTAAAGTGGATATCCTATTTCCCATTTTGATTCAACTGCATCTACATGTTTATTTAGAAGTATCTTCCTCTTAACATCACCAAGGATAGATTTGAAGCAAAACAATTTTAATCAAATTCACATGCAGATTATATGGGTTCTAGCCAATTCCTCTTATCATAATTGACCAGAACTCTGATACTGTCATGCTTTATAGAGTTTTAGAATAATTTTCTTTGATGCACATTTCACATCATTAAAAATGATATGGCCTGTTTTAAAAATATTTTATAAAACCAATTCTCTCTCTGTCTTACTAACTCTTGACAGTATTGGACAGTAAAATGTTTAAAAGATATGTATTTCCATCTTTTGGGCTTTGAAATTTCCTTTATATTGGAAATTGGGAAAAAAATATTATTAAATTTCACATGTGTTACAAAGTAGTTATATCCCAAACCTTTTCAAAACTAATTCAAAGTATACATCATCTGCAGTTATCTTTCAAAATGCCTTATTATAAATAGTACAGTCAAAATTAACAAAAGTGGTTAAATTCAAAATACAAGGAATTTTACAGTAAAACTGAAAATGCCTATTGTGTTTTAAGTTTTCACATCATCTTTAAAAATTTCAGATGTATCATACATTCATAAAGCATGTAAAAATAAGTCAATCTAGAGAATAAAAGTAGCAATAGAATGAACACTGAGAAGGCCATTAACCTAAAATATAAAACATCATTAGTGTTTTAGAAGCTCTTGTCTTATCCCTCCCAGGTTGAAAATCTTTCTTTCGCCCTTCCCAAGAACTGCTATCCTGACATCTCTGCTAAATATTCTCTTGCTTTTCTTTACAGTTTATATCACCCATCCCTAAGCAATTTCCTGTTTCTTGTTTAGTTTTGAAAACCCTGAACCTAGATGTATACAGAAAAGGCTGTATTGCCTCTGTTATATATACCTTCCAAGGAAAATAGAAACTGTACAGGGATTGTATGATATGATCTTGCTTCAGCTTCACTGAGTGTGTAAACGAGCCCTTTTTAAAGAAGCCAGTGACCAAGGCCATAAGCAAATAGGTAAAACATCTGTTGGAACACTAAGGTAGGTTAACTTCAAAGATACAGAGACAATGCACCATGGACAAACTTACAAAAGATCATTACTTAATAATATATTAATATGGACAAACATAACAGAAATGTTTATGTATGATATATATGTATATTTATCTGAAGAATGTAAAAACATATATATACTATATTGCATACATTGCATACATGCATTGGGGAATGACTAGATCCTGAGAACTAAGCCCTCATGAATGGGATTAATGCCCTTATAAAAGAGGTCCCAGAGAGATTCCATGCCCTTCCCCCCACAAGAGGTTACAGTGAAAAAACAGTTGTCTATGAGAAAGTGGGCCCTCACCAGACACCAAATTTGTCAGCACCATAGTCTTGGAAATCCTAGCTTCCAGAACAGTGAGAAATAAATTTGTTTCTTATAAGCCACTCAGTCTGTAATATTTTATTATACGACAAATGTGCTAAGGCAATTATATAATTTATTTATTTTAGAAAATTAGAAAGAGCGTCTGAAATTGAAAAGTATGATAGTAAAAATGAAAAACACAATAGAGAAGTTGGAGAAATCTTCCAGAAAATAGAGCAAAAAGATTAAGAAATGTGCACTAGGAGAGAAAAGATAAGAAAATTAGAATATCAGTTTAGGAGATACCACATCCAAATAGTAAGCATTCTATTAATTCTAAGAGCAAGAACAGAGAAAAGGGAAAGAAAGTGTCATGAATTAATTCAGGAACATGACCTAAAAAGAAAGACACACAATACCTTCTGTGCATCCATAGATATAAATAGAGTCACATCAAAGTACATCATCATGAAATTCCAGAATATTTGAGACAAAAATAGTTAAAAGAATCAGTTCAGTTCAGTCGCTCAGTTGTGTCTGACTCTTTGCGACCCCATGAACCACAGCAGACCAGACCTCCCTGTCCATCACCAACTCCCGGAGTTTAGCCAAACTCATGTCCATTGAGTCGGTGATGCATCTAACCATCTCATGCTCTGTCATCCCCTTCATCTCCTGCCCTCAATATTTCCCAATATCAGGGTCTTTTCAAATGAGTCAGCTCTTCGCATCAGGTGGCCAAGGTATTGGAGCTTCAATTTCAACATCAGTCCTTGCAATGAACACCCAGGACTGATCTCCTTTAGGATGCACTGGTTGGATCTCCTTTCAGTCTAACAGACTCTCAAGAGTCTTCTCCAACACCACAGTTCAAAAGCATCAATTCTTCGGCACTCAGCTTTCTTTATAGTCCAATCTCACATCCATACATAACTACTGGAAAAACCAGAGCATTGACTAGACAGACCTTGGTTGACAAAGTAATGTCTCTGTTTTTTAATATGCTGTCTAGGTTGGTCACAAGTTTCCTTCCAAGGAGTAAGCGTCTTTTAATTTCATGGCTGCAGTCACCATCTGCAGTGATTTTGGAGCCCAGAAAAATAAAGTCTGACACTGTTTCCACTGTTTTCCCATCTATCTGCCATGAAGTGATGGGACCAGATGCCATGATCCTCGTTTTCTGAATGTTGAGCTTTAAGCCAACTTTTTCACTCTCCTCTTTCACTTTCATTAAGGGGCTCTTTAGTTCTTCTTCACTTTCTGCCATAAGGGTGGTGTCATCTGCATATCTGAGGTTATTGATATTTCTCCCGGAAATCTTGATTCTAGCTTGTGCTTCATCCAGCCAAGCATTTCTCATGATGTACTCTGCATATAAGTTAAATAAGCAGGGTGACAATATACAGCCTTGACATACTCCTTTTCCTATTTGGAGCCAGCCTGTTGTTCCATGTCCAGTTCTAACTGTTGCTTCCTGATCTGCATATAGGTTTCTCAAGAGGCAGGTCAGGTGGTCTGGTATTCCCATCTCTTTCAGAATTTTCCACAGTTTATTGAGATCCACACAGTCAAAGGCTTTGGCATAGTCAATAAAGCAGAAATAGATGTTTTTCTGGAACTCTCTTGCTTTTTTGATGATCCAGCGGATGTTGGCAATTTGATCTCTGGTTCCTCTGCCTTTTCTAAAACCAGCTTGAACATCTAGAAGTTCATGGTTCACGTATTCCTGAAGCCTGGTTTGGAGAGTTTTGAGCATTACTTTGCTAGCATGTGAGATGAGTACAATTGTGCAGTAATTTGAACATTCTTTGGCATTGCCTTTCTTTGGGATTGGAATGAAAACTGACCTTTTCCAGTCCTGTGGCCACTGCTGAGTTTTCCAAATTTGCTGGCATATTGAGTTCAGCACTTTCACAGCATTATCTTTTAGGATTTCAAATAGCTCAACTGGAATTCCATCACCTCCACTTAGCTTTGTTTGTAGTGATACTTCCTAAAGCCCACTTGACTTCACATTCCAGGATGTCTGGCTCTAGGTGAATAATCACACCATCATGATTATATGGGTCGTGAAGATCTTTTTTGTATAGTTCTGTGTATTCTTGCCACCTCTTCTTCTTATCTTCTGCTTCTATTAGGTCAATACCATTTCTTTTCTTTATTGAGCCTGTCTTTGCATGAAATGTTCCCTTGATATCTCTAATTTTCTTGAAGATATCTCTAGTCTTTCCCATTGAATTCTTTTCCTCTATTTCTTTGCATTGATCACTGAGGAAGGCTTTCTTATCTCTCCTTGCTATTCTTTGGAACTCTGCATTCAAATGGGTATATCTTTCCTTTTCTCCTTTGCCTTTTGCTTCTCTTCTTTTCACAGCTATTTGTAAGGCCTCCTCAGACAGGTATTTTGCTTTTTTGCATTTCTTATTCTTGAGGATAAAGACTTTCCTTGTCTCCTGTACAATGTGACGAACCTCCGTCCATAGTTCATCAGGCAATCTGTCTATCACATCTAGTCCCGTAAATCTATTTCACACTTCCACTGTATAATCATAAGGAATTTAATTTAGGTCATACCTGAAGGGTCTAGTGATTTTCCCCACTTTCTTCAATTTAAGTCTGAATTGGGCAATAAGGAATTCATGATCTGAGTCACAGTCAGCTCCCGGTCTTATTTTTGCTGACTGTATAGAGCTTCTCCATTTTTGGCTGCAAAAAATATAATCAATCTGATTTCAGTGTTGACCATCTCGTGACGTCCATGTGTAGAGTCTTCTCTTGTGTTGTTGGAAGAGGGTGTTTGCTATGACCAGTGCGTTCTGTTGGCAAACTCTATTAGCCTTTGCCCTGCTTCATTCTGTATCCAAGGTCAAATTTGCCGGTTACTCCGGGTATTTCTTGACTTCCTGCTTTTGCATTACAGTCCCCTATAATGAAAAAGACATCTTTTTTGGGTGTTAGTTCTAAAAGGTCTTGTAGGTCTTCATACAACCATTCAACTTCAGTTTCTTCGGTGTTACTGGTCAGGGCATAGACTTGGATTACTGTGATATTGAATGGTTTGCCTTGGAAATGAACAGAAATCATTCTGTCGTTTTTGAGGTTGCATCCAAGTACTGCATTTTGGACTCTTTTGTTGACCATGATGGCTACTCCATTTCTTCTAAGGGATTCCTGCCCGCAGTAGTAGATATAATGGTCATCTGAGTTAAATTCACCCATTCCAGTGCATCTTAGTTCACTGATTCCTAGAATGTTGACATTCATTTTTGCCATCTCCTGTTTGATCACATCCAATTTGCCCTGATTCATGGACCTAACATTTCAGATTCCGATGCAATATTGCTCTTTACAGCATTGGACCTTGCTTCTATCACCAGTCATATCCACAAATGGGTATTGTTTTTGCTTTGGCTCCATCCCTTCATTCTTTCTGGAGTTATTTCTCCACTGATCTCCAGTAGGATATTGGGACCTACTGACCTGGGGAGTTCATCTTTCAGTGTCCTTCTTTTTGCCTTTTCATACTCTTCATGGGATTCTCAAGGCAAGAATACTGAAGTGGTTTGCCATTCCCTTCTCCAGTTAAAAGAATGACCCCACACAAAAGATAGGGGGTTAGGGTTTCTTTAGACTTTTCAGTAGCAGCATTGGAAACAAATAGATACTTGAGCAATGCACTTCAAATGTCTGAAAGCAAATGATTTCAAGTTTAGAATTTTATAGCCAGCCAAACTGTCATCAGCTGTGATGTAGAATAAAATACTTTAAAACAGAAATATTTACTTCCTTGCATCCTTTCTGAGGAAGCAATTGAGGTAAACAAGGAACACTAGTACAGAAGAGAGGTGAAATGAATCCCCAGGATGTTGATGAAGGGAGATCTCAGGGTGATAGCTGTGTATCTGGTGAAGGGTATAACCAGTCTAGTTTAGAGAAGGTAAAAGCATTTCTGGGAGAGACTTTGGAATTGAATTGCTGATAAGTAGTCAGAATATTAAATTTAAAAAATTAAACTCTAGGAAAAGTATAACGTGAAGTGAAGTCGCTCTGTCGTGTCCAACTCTTTGCAACCCCATGGACTGTAGCCTACCAGGCTTCTCTGTCCATTGGATTTTCCTGGCAACAGTACTGGAGTGGATTGCCATTTCCTTCTCCAAGGGATCGTCCCAACCCAGGGATCGAACCCAGGTCTCCTGCATTGTAGACAGACGCTTTACCGCCTGAGCCACCAGGGAAGTCCAGGAAAAGTATAAAGTCATCCTTAAATCCTCGTTATCTTATGTCTCAGCTCTGAATATATGAGTAGATAAATAGATAATTGATTTAAGCTAAATTTTAACAAGATTAAACTGAAGGAAAAACAACAGAAAGGATGCATGTTATAGGTGAGGCAGGAAAAAGAAGAGACCCAAGGCCTCCTCTTCAACAGAGAGAAGTCAAAAGATAATGCCCACATATGATTTAGAAATATAAAAGATGGCAAAATAATAAGCTAAAAAGTTAAAAGCGATTGTCCATGGGAAAGGAGAAATGATTATAGGTGGAAGTGGAGCACAGCAGTTTTCTAAATTTCCTTGAGAACTAATTGATTCTTCAAATTAGATAGAATCTTGGCAAAAAGAAAAGTTTAAGAGGAGATATCTGGGCTTCCTTGGAGGTCCAGTGGTTAAGAATCTGCCTGCCAATGCAAGGCACATGGTTTTGATCCCTGGTCCAGGAATATTTAACATGCTTCAGGGCAACTAAGCGCATGTGCCACAACTGCTGAAGCCCGTGCACCCTAGAGCCGGTGCTCCTCAACAAAAGAAGCCACAGCAATGAGAAGCCTGTACACCACAATGAAGGGTAGCCCCCACTCACCACAACTAGAGAAAGCCTGAGAACAGCAACAAAGACCAGCACAGCCAAAAATAAAAGTAATTAATTTTTAAAAAGGAAGGGTTATATAATTTTTAAAAAGAAAGAGAGGGTATCCCATGTGTTCTGAGGAGAGTCCAGGACTGAAAAGTCTGAGGTCTGGTAGCACCAGTGGTGACTAAGAAAAGTGGAAGAATGTTCAGAAGGTCAATAGACAAGATATGGTTCTCAAGTTTAGATTCCTATTTTAACCTCAAGTTATCACATCATTTTTCTACTCTTAGCTGACTTCCATCACCATCTTCTTTAGGCATCTCTTATCATCTAACTCTTATGCACATTTCACCTTTATTAGCTTTCTAATACTACTAAGATGTTGTAATACAGCAGTTAAGGGCATAAACTTTAGAATCAGAAAGACTGATTTTAAAGTCTAACTTGATTCTTCGTTTTGTTAGATGGTTTTAATTAACATCTCTGAGCTGTAGTTTTCTGTTTCTTAAAATGAAAAATAATAATTGCCACCTCTAAGGGCTAATGAGAGGATTGAATGAAACAATATACATAAAGATGCTGAGTATAGTGTCTGGCATGTAATGAGTGCTCAGCCATTATTAATAAACTCGAGAAGAGTATTACTGTTAGAATCAATATTTTAAATATGAAACTCAATTATTTGAAATCATCATGGGCACTTTGTACTTTTAAAAAATTGCTCAGTATCTGATTCATTGTCAGATCATAGAATGAATTCACCAGATCATTATTAACATTTTTAAAACTGTAAAACAAAGTAATAAGGAATAGACTAAAGTACTTTGTACTAAGAAGGATTTATTTAAATGTTAAGAAGCCTTAGCCTAAGTGTTGATTGGAGGGAAGCACACTGTTAGAAGGTAGTTGTGTTTTTCTTCTTTAATAGTTATGGGAAAATAGGTTAAAGTTGATACAAATAATTGCATATGTTTCTAAAAGTCTTTGTTACAATACTCAACTACAATGAAAGGTCAAGTCCATGTTTACAACAAGCTAACTTCTATTTTTCAGAACTACCAAAGTCCAAAAAGAAACTTTTTGGAGTCTGTAGCATCCTAGCTCATCTTTTATACCTAAGAATAAAATTCTGCAGTATTAAAAACAAGTTTAGTCTCTAAAATTGTCTTTGATGAAATTTCATATTTTAAAAGAATTTAGAAATTCTGTGGCAGCCTAGTCTTAAAGACTCTGTGCTTTCACTGCAAGAGGTACAGTGATCTTATTTCACTGGTTGTGGAAATAAGATCCCACAGACCATGCAATGCCTCCAAACACACTTTTTTTTTTTTTTTTTTAATACAAAAGAAAGAAAGAAAACTATGTGCCAAAGAATTGATGTTTTTGAACTCCGGTGTTGGAGAAGACTCTTGAGAGTCCCTTGGACTGCAAGGAGATCCAACCAGTCAATCTTAAAGGAAATAATCCTGAATATTCACTGGAAGGACTGATGCTGAAGCTGAAACTCCAATACTTTGGCCACCTGATGCGAAGAACTGACTCATTGAAAAAGACCCTGACCCTGGGAAAGACTGAAGTCAGGAGGATAAGTGGATGACAGAGGATGAGATGGTTGGATGGCATCACCTACTCAATGGACATGAGTTTGAGCAAGCTCTGGGAGTTGGCGATGGACAGGGAAGCCTGGTGTGCTACAGCCCATGGGGTCAGAAAGAGTTGGATACGACTGAGCAACTGAACTGCATTGAAATAAATAAAATGATAAGATATATTTTTACCACCCAGACCTCAATTTTTAAGTGCAATTCCCTAATAAAAGGAGCCAGGGTTCCTTGGAGAAATAGCTGAGTCCACCACCACTGGAAAGCATAAAGTGAACCTAGAACAACTTGTGCAAGAAAGTACATTTTGCTCAAACATTGATGAGCCATACTAAAAGAAATCATAAGCCCACTTGAAGAGGTTGTCATTGGCTAAATCTGGGGATAAACAATGAATCAAAAAACATTTTGGAAAAATATTGTTATTCTTAGACTGCGCTATAGAATAATATAAAATGAATGTGGTACATCATATAGTAAAACATTTTGATGAAACTGTGTGCTCTCTAGCCTGAGCTTCTAGGCTTGTGCTAGCCACATCTTTGTTTATTCTACCTTTAATAGGTTCCCATTGTCCTTCATATAAAATTTAAAGCCCTTGGTTGTTTGCTTGGAATCTCTAGCAAAGTTCATGTCTTGCCATATCTTCCATATACTCTATGTTCCAGTCATTCTGCCCTTGGGGCCTTCACACAATCTTTTTTCTCTGACTAGTATATTGTCCCCTTTACTACTGTCTTCTTTCTACCTGATTAAATCTGCAATCAGCTTTTTTGGGTTTCAGCACATCAGCACTCCCTCAGAGAGGTGAATTGACATCACAATAGAATTGGGCCTGCATGGAGAGTTCTCCTGCCTTCTGGTCCTATATGCTTTCACAGTTTACTTATAGTATGTAAAGTGAAAGTGTAAGTTACTCGTTGTGTCCAACTCCTTGTGACCCCATGAACTGCAGCCTGTCAGGCTCCTCTGTCCATGGAATCCTCCAGGCCAGAATACTGGAGTGGGTAGCCAGTTCCCTTCTCCAGAGGATCCTCCAAACCCAGGAATCAAACCCGGGTCTCCCACACTGCCGGCGAATTCTTTACCACCTGAGCCACCAGGGAATGAATCTAACTCCAATTAAATGCAGAGAAAAAAGCAACATTCCAATCACCCTAACAAATAAAATTTTTTTCATTTGTTTAAGCTCATTTTATTCTTATCTATTTGTGCATGTTTTACATAGTTGTAATCACCGTGCAGATTGACTTTTACATCCTACTTTTTTATTCATATCTTGTTAAGCATTTTTCATGTTGTTACATAGATTAGGTATTTATTGTTATTATTCCTGTTGCATGGTCTGTGTGTGCACATGCTCAGTCTTGTCCCACTCTGCAACCCTATGGACTATAGCCTGCCAGGCTCCTCTGTCCACGGGATTTGCCAATTAAGAATACCGGAGTGTGTTGCCATTTCCTTCTCCAGGGGATCTTCCCAGATCCAGGGGTCAAACCTGTGTCTCCTGCAGCAGGTGGATTCTTTACTGCTTTAGCCACAGGGGAAGCCCTGTCCTATCAAATGCATTCATTCATATTTAGAGCCCACCCACAATATTTTGAATACTAAGCCTGTTAATGTGCAGAAGCAGAAATAAATCATTGCTGTAGGGGAATCTATGTCTAGTTTCTATTAGTCAGACACTTCGTTTCCTATTTTATTGATATTATTATTAAATACTTGCTGCTGCTTAGTCGCTCAGTTGTGTCTGACTCTGCGACCCCATGGACTGTAACCACCAGGCTCCTCTGTCCATCAGACATTTTTGGCAAGAATACCAGAAAGGGTTGCCATTTTCCTCCTCCAGGGGATCTTCCTGACCCAGGGATCGAATTCTCGTCTCCTGTGTCTCCTGCATTGCATTGTTTAGTCTATATTAATAGGATAATATATTCTCCTGTGGTCTGTAGCCTCTTTTCCCAAACAATCCCATTGATAAATTGCATTTATTCTTATTCTAATTTGTCTTAAAAACCTTACCTAGGAAATCTCATCAGTTTTCCTTAAATGCTAAATATTCACTGGTGTCTCCTGAAACTTAATATCTACTGTAGACGTCTACTAAAATCTTCACTGAATGATTGAAGACCCCTCCAAAGCAATTATTTCTCCAACAGAACTTCTTATCTCCCTCCACGGATCTTCCCTTATGTTTTAAATTAATGGCATAATTATGTATCCAATTATCTAAGTAAATTTATCCTGAGTTTCTGCTCATTGCTCATCATCTCTAGCAACTAGTTTCCATTTCTTCAACATTTTAAATATCTCAGTTCTAACTCTTTTTCTCCACTTTCATTGCTTTAGTTCAGGCTCTACTTATCTCTCCTCTATGCTTTCAATAGACTTAACTGGTTTCTGCCTTCTTTACTGTGATTTTTAAATCTTCCTCTTTACTGATAAAAATTCTCTTTCTAAAACCCAAAGGTGATCAAGTGATGTCCCTACTTCTAAACTTGCAATCAGATCAGATCAGATCAGATTAGTCGCTCAGTCGTGTCTGACTCTTTGCGACCCCATGAATCGCAGCACGCCAGGCCTCCCTGTCCATCACCAACTCCCGGAGGTCACTCAGACTCACATCCATCGAGTCAGTGATGCCATCCAGCCATCTCATCCTCTGTCGTCCCCTTCTCCTCCTGCCCCCAATCCCTCCCAGCATCAGAGTCTTTTCCAATGAGTCAACTCTTCGCATGAGGTGGCCAAAATACTGAAGTTTCAGCTTTAGCATCATTCCTTCCAAAGAAATCCCAGGGCTGATCTCCTTCAGAATGGACTAGTTGGATCTCCTTGCAGTCCAAGGGACTCTCAAGAGTCTTTTCCAACACCACAGTTCAAAAGCATCAATTCTTTGGCGCTCAGCCTTCTTCACAGTCCAGCTCTCACATCCATACATGACCACAGGAAAGACCATATCTGACATCATCACAATCATTTGTTGAGTACCTGGTATATATTAGACCTAGCACTGGGCATATACTATCAATAATTGTTTAAACCATTACTATGTGTTTAATTGTTTAAACTATGTGTTTAATTGTTTAAATTATGTGTTTAATTGTCTAAATTATTATGTTACTTGGTTTTCTTCCACATAAATGAATGGATAAACGAATGAATAAATAAATGAGAGAAACAGTCTGGAGAGAGGTTGGCTTGTAAAAACTCTGCTTCACAGATTTTGAGAGTCTCCACTAGGTTCTGCTCTCTTTACTTTATAGTAGGCAGAATTAGGAGCTTCCCAGGTGGTGCTAGTGGTAAAGAATCCACCTGCCAATGCAGGAGATGCAACAGACGTGGGTTCAGTTTCTGGGTTGGGAAGATCTCCTGGAGAAGGAAATGACAACCCACTTCAGTATTCTTGCCTGGGAAATCCCAAGGACAGAGGAACCTGGCAGGCCACAGTCCATAGGGTCAAAAAAGAGTCAGACACGACTGAGCAACACACACACACAGGCAGAATTCTAAGATGGCCTTCATAATTCTTGTTCCCTGGTTGTCCGTGTTTTTGTGTGGGTTGAACCAATAACTTGCTGCTAACCAATAGAATATGGCAAAGGTAAAGTTTTGAAGATTTTGAAGAAATTGACATCAAAATTAATTAAAAAAGAAGATTATCCTGGGTGGGCCTAACCTAATCAGGTGAGCCCTTTAATCAGATCAGATCAGATCAGTCACTCAGTCGTGTCTGACTCTTTGCGACCCCATGAACTGCAGCATGCCAGGCCTCCCTGTCCATCACCAGCTCCCGGAGGTCACCCATGCTCACACCCATCAAGTCAGTGATGCCATCCAGCCATCTCATCCTCTGTCGTCCCCCTTCTCCTCCTGCCCTCAATCCCTCCCAGCATCAGAGTCTTCTCCAATGAGTCAACTCGTCGCATGAGGTGGCCAAAATACTGGAGTTTCAGCTTTAGCATCATTCCTTCCAAAGAAATTCCAGGATTGATTTCCTTCAGAATGGACTGGTTGGATCTTCTTGCAGTCCAAGGGACTCTCAAGAGTCTTCTCCAACACCACAGTTCAAAAGCATCAATTCTTCGGCGCTCAGCCTTCTTCACAGTCCGGCTCTCACATCCATACATGACCACAGGAAAGACCATAGCCTTGACTAGGCGAACCTTTGTTGGTAAAGTGATGTCTCTGCTTTTGAATATGCTATCTAGGTTGGTCATAACTTTCCTTCCAAGGAGTAAGCGTCTTTTAATTTCATGGCTGCAGTCACCATCTGCACTGATTTTGGAGCCCAGAAAAACAAAGTCTGACACTGTTTCCACTGTTTCCCCATCTATTTCCCAAGTAGTGATGGGACCAGATGCCATGATCTTCATTTTCTGAATGCTGAGCTTTAAGCCAACCTTTTCACTCTCCACTTTCACTTTCATCAAGAGGCTTTTTAGCCCCTCTTCACTTTCTGCCATAAGAGTGGTGTCATCTGCATATCTGAGGTTATTGATATTTCTCCAGGCAATCTTGATTCCAACTTGTGTTTCTTCCAGTCCAGCATTTCTCATAAGTCAGAGACTATAATAGTTAATTTTATCTGTCAAGTTGGCTAAGCTATTGTGCCTAGTTGTTTAGTCAAACACAAGTAGATGTGACTGTGAAAGTATTTTAAAGATGCATTGCTATTGTTCAGTCTCTAAATTTTGTCCAAGTCTTTGCAACACCATGGACTTCCCTGGTGGCTTAAATGGTAAAGTGTTTGCCTACAATGCAGGAGACCCAGGTTCAATCCCTGGGTTGGGAAGATCTCCTGGAGAAGGAAACAGCAACCCACTCCAGTATTCTTGCCTGGAAAATCCCACGGATGGAGGAGCCTAGTAGACTATAGTCCATGGGGTCGAAAAGAGTTGGACATGATTAAGCAACTTCACTTTCACTTTTGCAATCCAATGGACCTGATTTATTCATTTAAAGATATGATTGACATTTAAATGCCGATAGATTTTTGACTAAAACAGGTTACTCTCTCAGATGTTTTTTCCAACACCAACAATTGTCCAATTCTAAGTGAACAGAGACTGCATGTCCTGCAAATTTAACTCAGTTCTGACACTACCTGGAGATAGCATCAGATCCCATAGGTTAAGACTCAGTTCCACAAGTCTGCCCTCACTTCAGATGCCAGTCTCCAAGTCCAGGTTGTCAGCTGTGCTTCAGATCAGCCTGTAAATTGGAAATTCCAACAACCTCTTCCTCAAGTTTGATTAATTCACTAGAGCAGCTCACAGAAACATTTACTTATGTTTACCAGTTTGCAAAACCTGTATTTAGGTCAAGAAGCAACAGTTAGAACCAGACATGGAACAACGAACTGGTTCAAAATTGGGAAAGGTGTACATCAAGGCTATATATTGTCACCCTGCTTATTTAACTTATGTGCAGAGTACATCATGTGAGATGACAGACTGTATGAAGCACAAGTTGAAATCAAGATTTTCTGGAGAAATATTAATAACCTCAGATATGCAGATGACACCACCCTAAAGGCAGAAAGTGAAGAGGAACTAAAGAGCCTCTGATGAAGGTCAAAGAAAAGAGTGAAAAGGCTGGCTTAAAACTCAACCTTCAAAAAACAAAGATCATGGCATCTGGTCCCATTACTTCATGGCGAATAGCTGGGAAATGATGGAAACAGTGAGAGACTTTATTTTCTTGGGCTCCAAAATCAGTGTAGATGGTGACTGCAGCCACAAAATTAAAAGACGCTTGCTCCTTGGAAGAAAAGCTATGACCAACCTAGACAGTATATTAGAAAGCAGAGACATTACATTGCTGACAAAGGTCCGTCTAGTCAAGGCTATGGTTTTTCCAGTAGTCATGTATGGATGGGAGAGTTGGACCATAAAGAAGACTGAGCATTGAAGAATGGATGCTTTTGAACTGTGATGTTGGAGAAGACTCTTGAGAGTCCCTTGGACTGCAAGGAGATCAAATCAGTCAATCCTAAAGGAACTCTATCCTTAATATTCATTGGAAGGACTGATGCTAAAGCCAAAGCTCCGATACTTTGGCCACCTGATGCAAAAAGCTGACTCATCAGAAAAGACCCCGATTCTGGGAAAGACTGAAGGCAGGAGGAAAAGGGGATGATAAAGGACGAGATGGTTGGATAGCATCACCAACTCAATGGACATGAGTTTGAGCAAGCACCGGGAGATGGTGAAGGACAGGGAGGGAAGCCTGGCATGCTATATTCCATGGTGTTACAAAGAGTCAGACATGACTGAGTGACTGAACTACAACCAGTTTCTTATAAAGGATATTACAGATGAATAGCCACATGAAGAGGTAAAAAGTTCTTAGGGAACTAAGATGCTCCACACTTCCAGCAGGTGGGATGTGTTCACCAACCAGGATAATCATCAAATGCCCTTGTTCAAGAGTTTTTAAACAGTTTTAATTATCAGCCTCCCTGTCTCTCCTTTCTCCTTCCCAGAGTTTGAGTTGGGGCTGAAAACCCTAACCCTCTGTTATTGTTCCTCGGTCTTTCTGGAAACCAGCCTTATCCTGAGGCTATCTAGGAGCACCAACTTAAATCACCTTATTAGCATATCAGTTCAGTTCAGTCCCTCAGTCCCGTCTGACTCTTTGCGACCCCATGAATCACAGCATGCCAGGCCTCCCTGTCCATCACAAACTCCCGGAGTTCACTCAGACTCACATACATCGAGTCGGTGATGCCATCCAGCCATCTCATCCTCTGTCATCCCCTCTTCCTCCTGCCCCCAATCCCTCCCAGCATCAGAGTCTTTTCCAATGAGTCAACTCTTTGCATGAGGTGGCCAAAGTACTGGAGTTTCAGCTTTAGCATCATTCCTTCCAAAGAACACCCAGGGCTGATCTCCTTTAGAATGGACTGGTTGGATCTCCTTGCAGTCCAAGGGACTCTCAAGAGTCTTCTCCAACACCACAGTTCAAAAGCATCAATTCTTCAGTGCTCAGCTTTCTTCACAGTCCAACTCTCACATCCATACACGACCACTGGAAAAACCATAGCCTTGACTAGAACGACCTTTGATCGCAAAGTAATGTCTCTGCTTTTTAATATGCTATCTAGGTTGGTGTTGGTGATGGACCAGGGAGGCCTGGTGTGCTGCGATTCATGGGGTCACAAGAGATGGACACCACTAAGTGAATGAACTGAACTGAGGTTGGTCATAACTTTCCTTCCAAGGAGTAAGCGTCTTGAAATTTCATGGCTGCAGTCACCATCTGCAGTGATTTTGGAGCCCAGAAAAATAAAGTCTGACACTGTTTCCACTGTTTCCCCATCTATTTCCCATGAAATGATGGGACCAGATGCCATGATCTTTGTGTTCTGAATGTTGAGCTTTAAGCCAAATTTTTCACTCTCCTTTTTCACTTTCATCAAGAGGCGTTTTAGTTCCCCTTCACTTTCTCCCATAAGGATGGTGTCATCTGCATATCTGAGGTTATTGATATTTCTCCTGCCTCATCCAGCCCAGTGTTTCTGATGATGTACTCTGCATATAAGTTAAATAAGCAGGGTGAAATATACAGCCTTTATGTACTCCTTTTCCTATTTGGAACCAGTCTGTTGTTCCATGGCCAGTTCTAACTGTTGCTTCCTGACCTGCATATAGGTTTTTCAAGAGGCACGTCAGGTGATCTGGTATTACCATCTCTTTTAGAATTTTCCACAGCTGATTGTGGTCCACACAGTTAAAGGCTTTGGCATAGTCAACGAAGCAGAAATTGATGTTTTTCTGGAACTCTCTTGCTTTTTCGATGATCCAGTGGATGTTGGCAATTTGATCTCTGGGTCCTCTGCCTTTTCTAAAACCAGGTTGAACATCTGGAAGTTCACTGTTCACGTATTGCTGAAGCCTGGTTTGGAGAATTTTGAGCATTACTTTACTAGCGTGTGAGATGAGTGCTATTGTGGGGTAGTTTGAACATTCTTTGCCATTGCTTTTCTTTGGGATTGGAATGAAAACTGACCTTTTCTAGTCCCATGGCCACTGCTGAGTTTTCCAAATGTGCTGGCATATTGAGTGCAGCACTTTCACAGCATCATCTTTCAGGATTTGAAATAGCTCAACTGGAATTCCATCACCTCCACTAGCTTTGTTTGTAGTGATGCTTTCTAAGGCCCATTTGACTTCACATTCCAGGATGTCTGGCTCTAGGTGAGTGACCACACCATCGTGATTATCTTCATCATGAAGATATTTTTTGGACAGTTCTTTTATGTATTCTTGCCACCTCTTCTTAATATCTTCTGCTTCTGTTCAGTCCATACCATTTCTGTCCTTTATTGAGCCCATCTTTGCATGAAATATTCCCTTGGTATCTCTAATTGTCTAGAAGAGATCTCTAGTCTTTCCCATTCTGTTGTTTTCCTCTATTTCTTTGCATTGATCGCTGAGGAAGGCTTTCTTATCTCTCCTTGCTATTCTATGGAATTCTGCATTCACATACTTATATCTTTCCTTTTCTCCTTTGTTTTTCACTTCTCTTTTCACAGCTATTTGTAAGGCCTCCTCAGACAGCCATTTTGCTGTTTTGCATTTTTTTTTCCCATGGGGATGATCTTGATCCCTGTCTCCTGTACAATGTCATAAACCTCTGTCCATAGTTCATCAGGCACTATGTCTATCAGATCTAGTCTCTTAAATCTATTTCTCACTTCCACTGTATAATCATAAGGGATTTGATTTAGGTTATACCTGAATGGTCTAGTGGTTTTCCCTACTTTCTTCAATTTAAGTCAGTATTAAATTGAAATTAAGTTTCCTCATCCCCGCCCCCTGAACTAAATCTCCTCACTGCCACCCCTCCTGATCTTAAACGTGGAGTAGCTCCTCCTGCGCAAGAGGGCCTAGAGAAGCTACTCCACGTTCAAGGTCAGGAGGGGCGGCGGTGAGGAGATACCCTTTGTCCAAGATTAGCAGCAGCTGCGCTTTGCTGGAGCAGCCATGAAGAGATACCCCACGCCAAGGTAAGAGAAACCCAATTAAGATGGTAGGTGTTGCAAGAGGGCATCAGATGGCAGACACACTGAAACCAACTCACAGAAAACTAGTCAATCTAACCACACTAGGACCACAGCCTTGTCTAACTCAATGAAACTAAGCCATGCCCATGGAGCCACCCAAGATGGGCGGGTCATGGTGGAGACGTCTGACAGAATGTGGTCCACTGGAGAAGGGAATGGCAAACCACTTCAGTATTCTTGCCTTGAGAACCCCATGAACAGTATGAAAAGGCAAAATGATAGGATACTGAAAGAGGTCAGTAGGTGCCCAATACGCTACTGGAGATTGTTGGAAAAATAACTCCAGAAAGAATGAATGGATGGAGCCAAAGCCAAAACAATACCCATTTGTGGATATGACTGGTGACAGAAGCAAGGTCTGATGCTATAAAGAGCAATATTGCATAGGAACCTGGAATGTCAGGTCCGTGAATCAGGGCAAATTGGAAGTGGTCAAACAGGATATGGTAAGAGTGAACGTCAACATTCTAGGAATCAGTGAACTGAAATGGACTGGAATGGGTGAATTTAACTCAGATGACCATTATATCTACTACTGCGGGCAGGAATCCCTTAGAAGAAATGGAGTAGCCATCATGGTCAACAAAAGAGTCCAAAATGCAGTACTTGGATGCAATCTCAAAAATGACAGAATGATCTCTGTTCATTTCCAAGGCAAACCATTCAATATCACAGTAATCCAAGTCTATGCCCCAACCAGTAATGCTGAAGAAGCTGAGGTTGAACGATTCTATGAAGACCTACAAGACCTTTTAGAACTAACGCCCAAAAAAAGATGTCCTTTTCATTATAGGGGACAGGAATGCAGAAGTAGCAAGTCAAGAAACACCTGGAGTAACAGGCAAATTTGGCCTTGGAATACGGAATGAAGCATGGCGAAGGGTAATAGGGTTTTGCCAAGAGAACGCACTGGTCACAGCAAACACCCTCTTCCAACAACACAAGAGAAGACTCTACACATGGACATCACCAGATGGTCAACACCAAAGTCAGATTGATTATATTCTTTGCAGCAAAAGATGGAAAAGCTCTATACAGTCAGAAAAAAACAAGACCAGGAGCTGACTGTGGCTCAGATCATGAACTCCTTATTGCCAAATTCATTAGCTATACTCTGGTGTTAAGTCTTCTTTCGAATAACCAAAGACATTTTCCCACCCCTCAAGCTGGAAGTCTTGACAGTAGTTTATGTGGTAGTCTTGAGTCAGAGGGAAGTCGGGATACAAATTCCTTCCTTTTGGGGAACCCTCAGTCTTTTAAGGCCTCAGTGATGGAGAAGATCTATGCACAGGAGGGAGAGTTTGGTAGAATATATAATCTGACAGGAGAAATTGTGCTGCTTTAAAACTCTAAATCTGTGGCAATTTGTTTTTTATGAAGCAAGAGAAAAATAATACAAATTTGAAATACCTTACCATACCCAAGTAAGGATCTTGGTGATTGATATTTTGATCATTTTTTTGTGGGGGAGGATGTTACTTTATTTTAAAAATAGCAATTTTAAAAAATTACAAAAGGTAGTATATGCACATAAAAGTAAAACATAAGAAATGAATTCTCCCCCCTCCCACAAACACACTATTCTGCAGCTTATTTCTCTTAACAATATATGTAAAAGAGCTTTTCATCTTTGCAAATATAGATGCATTCTTTTCCTCAAAACTTCCCAAGCATTCTTGATTCATAACATTCTCAGTAACTTAGTACTCACTACACTGCCTAAATAAATACCTAATGATTCTGTTATTAAGTAGTAAGATGTCAAAACTTAGGAAGCATTTATGTCATAACAATTCAATACATAGGTGGAAAATAAAGTGCAAACTAATAGAAAAAATACTTTAACGTCATTCTTGAATAATCCAATTTCTTGCTAATGGGATATGCATCCACAGTGGTCATGATATACCTCTCCTGGAATCACAGTGGACATTGCCACCCTCATTTGCTGTTCTATATTTATTTTTGCTTTATTGTTACAGGAGTTGCTAAAAGCTCATGTTTGAAAGATATAGAATCACGAAATGGAATATAGCATGACTTAATATTGAAATTGAACAACCTTGAGAAAGCAGTGTGCACAAAGTCCAACAGGTGTTAAACATTACTATGTTTACCCAAATATGTAAATTATCTTCAGGCACTTCTGTGAATTCACTGTCATTTCCTGGTGTCTGTTGGCACAATTTGGGAACTGTAACTCTATCCCATTCCTTTTAACGGGCACATATTAATCAATTTGATGGATCAGATCAGATCAGATCAGTAGCTCTGTCATGTCCGACTCTTTGCGACCCCATGAATCACAGCACGACAGGCCTCCCTGTCCATCACTAACTCCTGGAGTTCACCAAGACTCAAGTCCATCGAGTCAGTGATGCCATTCAGCCATCTCATCCTCTGTCGTTCTCTTTTCCTCCTGCCCCCAATCCCTCCCAGCATCAGAGTCTTCTCCAATGAGTCAACTCTTCACATGAGGTGGCCAAAATACTGGAGTTTCAGCTTTAGCATCATTCCCTGCAAAGAAATCCCAGGGCTGATCTCCTTCAGAATGGACTCGTTAGATCTCCTTGCAGTCCAAGGGACTCTCAAGAGTCTTCTCCAACACCACAGTTCAAAAGCATCAATTCTTCAGCCCTCAGCTTTCTTCACAGTCCAATTCTCACATCCATACATGACCACAGGAAAAACCATAGCCTTGACTAGAAGAACCTTTGTTGGCAAAGTAATTTCTCTGCTTTTGAATATGCTATCTAGGTTGGTCATAACTTTTCTTCCAAGGAGTAAGCATCTTGGAATTTCATGGCTGCAGTCACCATCTGCAGTGATTTTGGAGCCCCAGAAAGTAAAGTCTGACACTGTTTCCACTGTTTCCCCATCTATTTCCCATGAAGTGATGGGACCAGATGCCATGATCTTCGTTTTCTGAATGTTGAGTTTTAAGACAAATTTTTGACTCCCCGCTTTCACTTTCATCAAGAGGCTTTTTAGTTCCTCTTCACTTTCTGCCATAACGGTGGTGTCATCCGCATATCTGAGGTTATTGATATATCTCGTGGCAATCTTGATTCCAGCTTGTGTTTCTTCCAGTCCAGTGTTTCTCATGATGTACTCTGTATATAAGTTAAATAAACAGGGTGAAATATACAGCCTTGATGTACTCCTTTTCCTATTTGGAACCAGTCTGTTGTTCCAGGTCCAGTCTAACTGTTGCTTCCTGACCTGCATACAGATTTCTCAAGAGGCAGATGAGGTGGTCTGCTATTCCCATCTCTTTCAGAATTTTCCACAGTTTATTGTGATCCACACAGCCAAAGGCTTTGGCATAGTCAATAAAGCAGAAATTGATGTTTTTCTGGAACTCTCTTGCTTTTTCCATGATCCAGCTGATGTTGGCAATTTGATCTCTGGTTCCTCTGCCTTTTCTAAATCCAGCTTGAACATCTGGAAGTTCACGGTTCATGTATAGCTGAAGCCTGGCTTGGAGAATTTTGAGCATTACTTTACTAGAGTGAGATGAGTGCAATTGTGCAGTAGTTTGAGCATTCTTTGGCATTGCCTTTCTTTGAGATTGGAATGAAAACTCACCTTTTTCAGTCCTGTGGCCACTGCTGAGTTTTCCAAATTTGCTGGCATATTGAGAGCAGCACTTTCACAGCATCATCTTTCAGGATTTGAAATAGCTCAACTGGAATTCCATCACCTCCACTAGCTTTGTTCGTAGTGATGCTTTCTAAGGCCCACTTGACTTCACATTCCTGGATGTCTGGCTCTAGGTCAGTGATCACACCATCATGATTATCTGGGTTGTGAAGCTCTTTTTTGAACAGTTCTTCTGTGTATTCTTGCCATCTCTTCTTAATATCTTCTGCTTCTGTTAGGTCCATACCATTTCTGTCCTTTATCGAGCCCATCTTTGCATGAAATGTTCCTTTGGTATCCGATTTTCTTGAGGAGATCCCTAGTCTTTCCCATTCTGTTGTTTTCCTCTATTTCTTTGCATTGATCGCTGAAGAAGGCTTTCTTATCTCTTCTTGCTGTTCTTTGGAACTCTGCATTCCAATGCGTATATCTTTCCTTTTCTCCTTTGCTTTTCACTTCTCGTCTTTTCATAGCTATTTGTAAGGCCGCCCCAGACAGCCATTTTGCTTTTTTGCATTTCTTTTCCATGGGGATGGTCTTGATCCCTGTCTCCTGTACTGTGTCATGAACCTCATTCCATAGTTCATCAGGCACACTACCTATCAGATCTAGGCCCTTAAATCTATTTCTCACTTCCACTGTATAATCATAAGGGATTTGATTTAGGTCATACCTGAATGGTCTAGTGATTTTCCCTACTTTCTTCAATTTCAGTCTGAATTTGGCAATAAGGAGTTCATGGTCTGAGCCACAGTCAGCTCCTGGTCTTGTTTTTGCTGATTGTATAGAGCTTCTCCATCTTTGGCTGCAAAGAATATAATCAATCTGATTTCGGTGTTGACCATCTGGTGATGTCCATGTATAGAGTCTTCTCTTGTGATGTTGGAAGAGGGTGTTTGTTATGACCAGTGCATTTTCTTGGCAAAACTCTATTAGTCTTTGCCCTGCTTCATTCTGTATTCCAAGGCCAAGTTTGCCTGTTACTCTAGGTGTTTCTTGACTTCCTATTTTTGCATTCCAGTCCTCTATAATGAAAAGGACATCTTTTTTGGGCGTTAGTTCTAAAAGGTCTTGTAGGTCTTCATAGAACTGTTCAACTTCAGCTTCATCAGCATTACTGGTTGAGGCTTGGATTACTGTGATATTGAATGGTTTGCCTTGGAAACGAACAGAGATCATTCTGTCGTTTTTGAGATTGCATCCAAGTACTGCATTTCGGACTCTTTTGTTGACCATGATGGCCACTCCATTTCTTCTAAGGGATTCCTGCCCACAGTAGTAGATACAATGGCCATCTGAGTTAAATTCACCCATTCTAGTCCGTTTGAGTTTGCTGATTCCTAGAATGTCGACATTCACTCTTACCATCTCTTGTTTGACCACTTCCAATTTTCCTTGATTCATGGACCTGACATTCCAGGTTCCTATGCAATATTGCTCTTTATAGCATCGGACCTTGCTTCTATCACCAGTCACATCCACATCTGGGTATTCTTTTTGCTTTGGCTCACTCCCTTCATTCTTTCTGGAATTATTCCTCCATCAATCCCCAGTAGCATACTGGGCCCCTACTGACCTGAGGAGTTTCTCTTTCAGTATCCTATCATTTTGCCTTTTCATACTGTTCATGGGGTTCTCAAGGCTGAAGTGGTTTGCCATTCTCTTCTCCAGTGGACCACATTTTGTCAGATCTCTCCACCCTGATCTGCCCATCTTGGGTTGCCCCACAGGCATGGCTTAGTTTCACTGAGTTAGACAAGGCTGTGGTCCTAGTGTTATTAAATTGTCTAGTTTTCTGTGAGTATGGTTTCAGTGTATTTGCCCTCTGATGCCCTCTTGCAACACCTACCGTCTTACTTGGGTTTCTCTTACCTTGGGCGTGGGGTATCTCTTCACGGGCTTTCCAGCAAAGCACAGCCATTGCTCCTTACCTTGGACAAGGGGTATTTCCTCACTGCCGCCCTTCCTGACCTTCAGTGTGGGATAGCTCCTCTAGGCCCTCCTGCGCCCATGCAGCCACAGGACATGGGGTTGTTCCTCCAGGTTGCTGCCCTTGGCCTTTATTTTATGGATAAAGTTTTAATTACTACTCTTCAATCTCAAAGAAAGGCAATGCCAAAGAATGCTCAAACTACCACACAATTGCACTCATCTCACACGCTAGTAAGTAATGCTCAAAATGCTCCAAGCCAGGCTTCAGCAATACATGAACTGTGAAATTCCAGGTGTTCAAGCTGCTTTTAGAAAAGGCAGAGGAATGAGAGATCAAATTGCCAACATCCGCTGGTTCATGGAAAAAGCAAGAGAGTTCCAGAAATACATCAATTTCTGCTTCATTGACTATGTCAAAGCCTTTGACTGTGTGAATCACAATAAACTGTGGAAAATTCTGAAAGAGATGGGAATACCAGACCACCTGACCTGCCTCTTGAGAAACCTATATGCAGGTCAGGAAGCAACAGTAGAACTGGACCTGGAACAACAGACTGGTTCCAAGTAGGAAAAGGAGTACGTCAAGGCTGTATATTGTCACCCTGCTTATTTAACTTATATGCAGAGTACATCATGAGAAACACTGGGCTAGATGAGTTGGAAGAAATATCAATAACCTCAGATATGCAGATGACACCCTCCTTATGGCAGAAAGTGAAGAGGAACTAAAAAGCCTCTTGATGAAAGCGAAAGAGGAGAATGAAAAATTTGGCTTAAAGCTCAACATTCAGAACACGAAGATCATGGCATCTGGTCCCATCATTTCATGGGAAATAGATGGGGAAACAGTGTCAGACTTTACTTTTTTGGGCTCCAAAATCACTGCAGATGGTGACTGCAGCCATGAAATTAAAAGACGCTTACTTCTTGGAAGGAAAGTTATGACCAACCTAGATAGCATATTCAAAAGCAGAGACATTACTTTGTCAACAAAGGTCCATCTAGTCAAGGCTATGGTTTTTCCAGTAGTCATGTATGGATATGAGAGTTGGACTATAAAGAAAGTTGAGAGCCAAAGATTTGATGCTTTTGAACTGTGGTGTTGGAGAAGACTCTTGAGAGTCCCTTGGACTGCAAGGAGATCCAACCAGTCCATCCTAAAGAAATCAGTCCTGAATATTCATTGGAAGGACTGATTCTGAAGCTGAAACTCCAATCCTTTGGCTACCTGATGCGAAGAGCTGACTCATTTGAAAAGACCCTGATGCTGGAACAGATTGAGGACAGGAGGAGAAGGGAACGATAGAGGGTGAGATGGTTGGATGGCATCACCGTCTCAATGGACATGGGTTTGGGTGGACTCTGGTAGTTGGTAGGGGAAGGCAATGGCACCCCACCCCAGTACTTTTGCCTGGAAAATCCCATGGACGGAAGATCCTGGTAGGCTTCAGTCCATGGGGTCGCTAAGAGTTGGACACGACTGAGCGACTTCACTTTCACTTTTCACTTTCATGCATTGGAGAAGGAAATGGCAACCCACTCCGGTGTTCTTGCCTGGAGAATCCCAGGGACGGGGGAGCCTGGTGGGCTTCCGTCTCTGGGGTCGCACAGAGTCGGACACGACTGAAGCGACTTAGCAGCCGGTAGTTGGTGATGGGCAGGGAGGCCTGGTATGCTGTGATTGATGGGGTTGCAAAAAGTCGGACATGACTGAGCAACTGAACTGAACTGATATATGTATATATATGTTCTATACTATGCTTTTTCACTCAGTTGCGTCTGACTCTGTAACACCATGGACCTCAGCCTGCCAGCCTCCTCTGTCCATGGGGAGTCTCTAGGCAAGAATACTGGAGTGGGTTGCCATGTTCTCCTCCAGGGGATCTTCCCAACCCAGGGATCAAACCCAAGTCATACATATAATATATATATATATATATATATATATATATATATATATATAGTGGTAAAGAACCCATCTGCCAATGCAGGAGACATGATTTTGGACAGAGGAGCCTCCTGGGGTACAGTACATGGGGTCACAAAAGAGTTGAACATAACTTATGGACTAAACAGAGCCACTGGGGAAGACCAAAGGATGCCATGCAGGGCCAAAAGGGGTAATTAACCAAGTTTTATGAGTAACCTGAGGTCCTTTAAAAATGATGGAGAACTTTTATTCATCTTCAGTGTTTTTAACATTATATTTTATTTTATACCATGGTTAATTTAAACTTTTTATCACTGATAAAGAGCTAGGTCATAACTCCTTGAAAGAGGAGTAGATAGGATGAGAGAATATAGTATCAATGTACTCATTGTGAGATATGACACTTGATGGTTGATCATTGTATCAGTTTTTTTATTGTGTAACAAATTACCCTACAACTGAGCACCTGAAAACAACAGTAAATATTTGTTATGCATCACATTTTCTATGGGGCAGGAATCTAGAGAGGATTAATGGGCAGTTTTGGTTTAGGGTCTTTTGTGAGGTTGCAGTCAAGATGTCAGGTAGGATTGCAGATATGTGAAAGCTTGGGCTAGAGGATCTGCCTCTATGAGTCACTCAGAGGGCTAGAAAGTTCATGCTGGTTGTTGGCAGGGAGACCACCGTGTCTTTATACATGGACCTCTCCTCAGGACTGTGAGTCCTTACTGTCATGCTATGAGTGTCCTTATAGCTTGACAGCTGAGTTCCCTAAGAGCAATCAATACAAGAGAAAGGGAGGCAGAAAGCTCAATGTACATATAATTAAGATTCAGAGGTCATACACTGTCAGCCTGTCAAGTACTTTATTGGGTTTAGAGGCCAGGCATGATTTAATATGGGAGGAGACTGCAAGGCTATGAGTACTAGGAGCCAGGAATCCTTGGGTACCATCTTGGAGGCTGGCTACCATATGTACCATCTTTAAAACATGGAAAAATTAAGTGAATGAAGGACGGGCATAGTAGATAAAGTATAAATATGGGATTGACATTAAGCAAGTAAGCTGATAATCTTTGTGTATAATGTTGTGATCTGCTGCCAAAAAGATGTAGAATCTTAGTTTTATGAAAAATGAGCCTATAAATAGACCTTAGTAATATTCTAGGATATTATTTTTAGGGTTTTTTGAATTTTACACATTGACTTTATTATTATTAGTGACCTAATTAGGGGATCAGTAAACAAAGGTATGCATGAATGGAAAGATGCAAAGTTTGAACCAATGCATATCTGAGGTGTGTGTGAATAAATGATTTGGTTAAATCTTATAACTCTGAGGTCAGAGACCTAGTTAATGCCTGTACAACAGAAGTTAACATTCAGGATTTTGTTCTCAGGCTATTAATATTCATATGTCTGGATGGCATATGCCAAAGGCAATGCCAAAGAATGCTCAAACTACTGCACAATTGCACTTATCTCACACGCTAGTAAAGTAATGCTCAAAATTCTCCAAGCCAGGCTTCAGCAATATGTGAACCGTGAACTTCCTGATGTTCAAGCTGGTTTTAGAAAAGGCAGAGGAACCAGAGATCAAATTGCCAACATCCGCTGGATCATGGAAAAAGCAAGAGAGTTCCAGAAAAACATTAATTTCTGCTTTATTGACTATGCCAAAGCCTTTGACTGTGTAGATCACAATAAACTGGAAAATTCTGAAAGAGATGGGAATACCAGACCACCTCATCTGCCTCTTGAGAAATTTGTACACAGGTCAGGAAGCAACAGTTAGAACTGGACCTGGAACAACAGACTGGTTCCAAATAGGAAAAGGAGTACGTCAAGGCTGTATATTGTCACCATGTTTATTTAACTTATATATAGAGTACATCATGAGAAACGCTGGACTGGAAGAAACACAAGTTGGAATCAAGATTGCCGGGAGAAATATCAATAACCTCAGATATGCAGATGACACCACCCTTATGGCAGAAAGTGAAAAGGAACTCAAAAGCCTCTTGATGAAAGTGAAAGTGGAGAGTGAAAAGGTTGGCTTAAAGCTCAACATTCAGAAAACGAAGATCATGGCATCTGGTCCCATCACTTCAGGGGAAATAGATGGGGAAACAGTGGAAACAGTGTCAGACTTTATTTTTTTTGGGGGGGGGGGCTCCAAAATCACTACAGATGGTGACTGCAGCCATGAAATTCCAAGACGCTTACTCCTTGGAAGGAAAGTTATGACCAACCTAGATAACATATTGAAAAGCAGAGACATTACTTTGCCAACAAAGGTTCGCCTAGTCAAGGCTATGGTCTTTCCTGTGGTCATGTATGGATGTGAGAGCTGGACTGTGAAGAAGGCTGAGCACCGAAGAATTGATGCTTTTGAACTGTGGTGTTGGAGAAGACTTGAGAGTCCCTTGGACTGCAAGGAGATCCAACCGGTCCATTCTGAAGGAGATCAGTCCTGGGATTTCTTTGGAAGGAATGATGCTAAAGCTGAAACTCCAGTACTTTGGCCACCTCATGCGAAGAGTTGACTCATTGGAGAAGACTCTGATGCTGGGAGGGATTGGGGGCAGGAGGAGAAGGGGACGACAGAGGATGAGATGGCTGGATGGCATCACTGACTCGATGGATGTGAGTCTGAGTGACCTCCGGGAGTTGGTGATGGACAGGGAGGCCTGGCGTGCTGTGATTCATGGGGTCGTGAAGAGTCAGACATGACTGAGCGACTGATTTGATCTGATCTGATCTGATGTCTGGATGGTATTACTATAAGTGAATTAATGAATGAGTAAGTATATCTATATAGAAGACAAGGAAAGACATATGTGGTCCAATTATGAGGGTTTAATATATTTTTGTTATTAATACATTTCTAAAGTGCTCAATTCCAATGTAAATCTATTTGGATAAATAGCATACAGAGATAAGTACCTGGAAATCAATGTTCTGCATTATTTGAGGAGTGCTGACTTGCCGGGGTCCAGCCCCGGTCGATCCAGGGATTTCGAAGGAGAGATGGCATAGGCGATCAGGAAACAACAGCTTATTAAAATATTAATTAAAGATATAAAGAGTGGTGAAAATGAAGATAGCTCAGTGAGGAAATTCAGTGAAGAAAAGCGGATGAAATAAGGATAGCTCAGTGAGAACATTTTGTGGAGAGAAGGGGCTGAATAATTCAGCCAGAAGTTAAGAGAAAGAACTACATGGAGAGACCAAGCTTCAGTGAACAAGGCCCCACACTTTATTTTTCAAAGTAGTTTTTATACCTTAAGTTATGCATAGAGGATAATGGGGGAAGGGGTAGAGTCATGCAGTAAGCCAGGCTTTCTTCCTGCAAACTTCTCATATGCAAAGTTTAGGTGAATTACATCATCTTCTGGCCCGGAGGCCTGTCAACATTTTAAGACCCTTTCTTCAGTAAACTTATTTTTCTCTAAAGGTGATTAGTCAGGCGCCACCCTCCAAAGGCATTGGAGTTGCATTTCTATAGGGCAAAGGTGTGGTGGGTTATAACAAGAGAAAGAATTAGCTCAAGGGTCCAAGGTTACACACATTAAAGCTACTACTTACATTTCTATAAACCAATTATATAAATCAATACACTGCCAAGGACACAGTAGGTAAGGGATATGGAGACTTAGCAGCAAACATTGGCCCAACAAGTGAAAAACCCTTCACCAATACAATTTCTAATCAGCCCACTAATAGTTTTCTAACTTTTCTAAAGAACCTGTTTTTAGAAGCACATGTGGCTGGACAAGCCTGTCAGGTGGGCTAGAGGACTTCCAAAGGAGTTTGTAGGTAGAAACACTGTCACACCCAGGAATTATTAACTGGAGCTGTAAGTTAACTCTTTTTTTCAGAGAGAGGTAGTGGGGGACAGCCCCCTGTAAAGTCAGAGGTGTAGGTGAGAGCACAAAACAGAAAGTAGGCAAAATCTGGTTTTTGGGGGTAGATGCTCGAGAATTTCCAGGGCGCTCCTGATGCTAAATCTCGCTTTGCGTATTGCTGATCCTCCTTCCTCATGACCTTTGTCACGGGCGGAGCGCTGATCCAAGCCGGCTCCCAACACTGACTGCTTATTGAAAAGAAGGAGATATGATCTAATTGGTTATGTCTGGGAGTAATGACAGAGAAGGCAATGGCACCCCACTCCAGTACTCTTGCCTTGAAAATCCTGTGGACAGAGGAGCCTGGTAGGCTGCAGTACAGGGGGTCGCAAAGAGTCGGACACGACTGAGTGACTTCACTTCACTATGGACTAAACAACACAACAGTGCATTTGTTGTTGTTCAGTTGCTAAGTTGTGTCTGACTTTTTGCAGCCTCATGGACTGCAGCACGCCAGGCTTCCCTGTCCTGCACTTGCTCTTGGAGTTTGCTCAAATTCACGTCATTTGAGTCAACGATGCCATCCAACTGTATCATCCTGTATCTCTCCCTTTTCCTCCTGCCCTCAATCTTTTCCAGCATCGGAGTCTTTTCCAATGAGTTAGCTCTTTGCATCATGTGGCCATATAGTGGAACTTCACCTTCAGTCTTTCCAAAGAATATTCAGGGTTGATTTCCTTTAGGATTGCCTGGTTTGATCTCCTTGCAGTCCAAGGGATTCTCAAGGGTCTTCTCCAGCACCATCACCATATATATGCACATACACACATGAGCACATTCATTATTTAAAGGTGATTATGCTTACTGTTTTTGGAGAAGGCAATGGCAACCCACTCCAGTACTCTTGCCTGGAAAGTCCCGTGGATGGAGGAGCTCGGTGGGCTTCAGTCCATGGGGTCGCTGAGTCAGGCACGACTAGTGACTTCACTTTCACTTTTCACTTTCATGCATTGGAGAGGGAAATGGCAACCCACTCGGGTGTTCTTGCCTGGAGAATCCCAGGGACGGTGGACCCTCGTGGGCTGTCGTCTAAGGGATCGCACAGAGTCAGACACGACTGATGTGACTTAGCAGCAGCAGCATGCTTGCTGTTTTATGACTTTTCCTTTTTTAAAAATTTTTAAAACTTTTACTGATTTCCCAGTTTTATTGAGATGTAATTCTTTTCCTTTTAATAATGATTGTCTTTTCAAAATGATGAATATAGATCTATATCAAAATTTTATTTATTTTTTTATTTTTTTGGACTTGTTACACTAGTCTTACAGTTTATTTTATTTATTTATTTATTTTTGCAGAGGAAAATGGACAAAGGAAAGGATCAATGAGGGTGGGAGGGAAATGGGAAGGAAGAAGGGGAGTGATGGTGGGGAGGAGTATATGTAATTTCTTAACTAATGGCTTTCTATTTTTAATCACAAAGAACATTTTTTAAAAAAATCATGTTGAATTCATCCTATATTAGGAGGTTTGATCTGGAAATGAAAAGTTCAGGAAACTGAAAGTCCAGTTTGGGTGTCCTCATCTTAGGCACATCTTGGTATTTTGTATTGGTAGATCTATCTTTACCACAATATATTATTTAGGACAGGATCACATTTGTCACTTCTTCCTCCCTACTACCCAAAGTGGTACCAGACCCATAAAATAGTCAATAAACATTTACAAAGTGAACAAATAAGTTTATTTTTTTTTTAACTCTCCTGAGTGAACTGAATTTTTTGAGGCTCATAAGTGAATATGTTTTCTTCTTTACTTTGTCTATTACAGCCAGATTGTATGAGTGGGGTATTAAAGTCTCCCACTTTAATACAATAATAAATTATTGTATTGTTGTATATTTCTTCTATCATACTAATTAGTGTTAGTCTTAGATATATCAATGCTCCAATGTTGGGTGCATATATATTTATAATTGTTATAACTTCTTTTTGGATTGCTCCTTTAAGTCGTTATGTATAACCTTGATTGTCTCCTTTTCAGGATCTTTAAAGTCAATTTTATCTGATATGAGTATTGCTACTCCTGTTTTCTTTCAGTCCATTATATCAAAATTTTAAAGCTTGTGTACTATCCCACTATGAACATAACATGCAGACAACAAACAAGAGTCATGATATGAGTTTTGGAAATGGAAGGAAGTGTGACTTAAATTCTAGTTCTGCTAATTTAGATCTTATGTGATCTTAGATATATGACTGGTTGCTATAAATCTCTGTTGTTTAATGGAAGTCATAGTTCTATTAATAGCAGGAGTTAGTGGAGATGGGTTGGGGGTGTCCAAACTCAAAATGTTTTTAGCATACAAGGCCTGAAGAGGAATAATCTTTATTCTTCAAAATTAAAATAACTTGACTTTATTTCAAATGGAACTTTCATAGCCCTACCCAAAGTGACTGACATTCAGGAACAAATGTGAAGGCCAAGGAAGGAAGAAGGAAGAAAAAAGGAAGAAAGTAGATTAGTGGTTGCTTAGGGTAGATTAGTGGTTGCTTAGGGTTTTGGGGATTGGGGTTGAAGGAGGAAACAGAACAGGCTCTGTCTGAAAGCAGGACTCCATCTTCCGCCGGACTGTGAACTTTGAGCTATATGCCCAGTACCTATGGAAACGACATACCAACTGGAAAACCAGGCCCCCAAAAGGAAGAGCCCCAGGGCTCTCCATGCCTAAAAGAATACCCTAATTAGCTGTGTAACCAAATAGAATCATACATTCTATTATGCTTACTGGGGTATAACCACAAGCCTATCGATAATTGTCCACTCTTAACTAACTACCTAGGCTTAAGGCATATGAATCATGGGTTAACTGATTGTATCTTTCTTTTTCCTTTGTTCAGACTAGTTTCAGGGAACCTCATAAACTTAGGGTATATAAGGCTTTCACAAAGAGTGGTCGGGGTCCTTGGCTAAGAGGAGACTCTGGCTTGGGCCTGCCGGTGTAATAAACCGCACTCCGCTATCTGCATTGTCTGAGTGAGCTTGTTTACCAGAACGCGTGGCTACAACAGTGTGAAATGGGGAATGTCAACAGATACGAGGGCTTTGGGGGGGGGGGGATGGTGAAAATGTTGTAAAATTGATTGTGGTCATTATACAATTATGTAGATGTACTAAAAACTGAATTGTACATTGCATTGTACACCTTAAATGGAGGAATTGTACTTTATGTGAATTATAGTTCAATAAAGCTGTGGGGGGAAAAGGAAACCACGGTATTTTAATTCTGAAGGATCATAGCAAGATGATTGTAAAAAGTGTCATACACACATGAAGCCCTTAATAAATGGTGGCTGTTACTCATTGATGTATTAGTGTGCCTGTGTTTTCCTCACAATGATGAACATTTTAAAAAGAACATTCCATCCATAGCAATATGGAGCACTTAGAAATGCTCCATAAATTTGGAATTTTACATACATTTTAAAGGACCCCCCTTGCTCATAAAGGCCAGGGCTAGGCCCATGGGCATTTCCTTAAGGGCGTAGTGTGCCAGCAAAGCATCATTTTCTAGGGTTTTCCTGTCAAAACGGTAATACAACACACAGAAAAGAATACTTCCAGTACTATTTCCAAAGGCCTTGCTTTCGGAAAAAGTTTCAGTATTATTAAATATTCAAAGTATCTCCATTATAACACTTAATGGTATTGGTGTAGGTTCTGGTAGAAAGTAAAGTGAAGTTGCTCAGTCGTGTTCAACTCTTTGCGACCCCACGGACTGTAGCCTACCAGGCTTCTCTGTCCATGAGATTTTCTGGTAGAAAAGCCATACAAATTGGTTCTGCTTTGATCCTGTGTGTGGAAGTTCCTACCCACTGCAGTAGGGGAAAAACATGCTCTACAGCTCTGTTGTTTTCATGATTACTTCTAACAATGGTATTACCTCCCGGGTTATGAATACATCTAAGTTGAACTGGAAATACTTAAACTTTTTAAACAGCAGAAGTGGTGATGGACAAGAGAAGCCTGGCGTGCTGCAGTCCATGGGGTCGTAAAGAGTCCGACTGAATGAACTGAAAGTGATTAACAGGTGGGGAGAGGGCTGGACTGAACTGTGTGAGGAGGTGTGTAACTGAGGAGTTGGGAGTCAGGAGGAAGCCACAAATATAATTTTTTTTTTAAAGAAAGCGAGGCTACAGAATTTACAGCACATAGTATGTACACTTTTAGGTTCCCTCTTTCCCCTAAAGTTTGTGCCAGTGTGCAACTGAAGCCACCAGAGTTGCTTTTCACCAGATAAGGAAGCTACTCCAGGGCTTCCAGCACCTCAAGGAAGTTTCAGGGCAAGGCGCCCAGCTTGGCGGAACGCAGACGCGTGGGGCAAGCTGTGCCGGGGCAGTTCACTCCCGGGCAGCAGGAGGCCCCGACCGGCTGGGGCGGGCAAGCACCCGGCACTTAGGGGCGGAGACGTAGGGCGGGTCACCAAAGGTCGGGCGATTGTGTCGGGAGGCGAACGGGGCGTTGGCGACGGCGGGCGGAGCTGGGGTCTAGTGATGTAAGGAACAGAGGGATCCCACTGGGAGAGCCGGGGCGGCACGGTGAGACCCCAGGGGTGTGGGGCGGGGGATCCCAGTCCCGCCCTGTTTTCCCCGCCCCTCCCCCCGCCTCCTTCACGCCCCTCCCCCCTCCTCCCCTCTGGTTGGAAAGTTTCTAGAATCTCTTCCCAGCAGCCTTTGCGGTTCCAACATGGCGGAGCTGACGGTGGAGGTTCGCGGCTCCAACGGGGCTTTCTACAAGGTACCGACCCTTTTGCTGCTTTGTTGGCTCTTCTGGGGGCTCGGGTCGGTTTGGGGGAGGGTTGGTGGTTCAACATAGTGGCGTTTGGGGTCGAAAAAGGCGGCCAGGACAAAGCGTGAGGCCACTGGGTTCATCGCTTCTCCCCCTCCACCCGCGGTTTAACGGTCTCGGGGGCCCGGGCTCCGTTATGTTTTGAAACAACACGTCGGACATCTCTTGCGTATTCCTACTTAAGAACCTTTTTCTTGGATGCTATGGTGGTCGTTCGCGGGCCGGTGAGGAGAAGCCGAGTGGCCGCAGGGAGCTTCCTGGGAGCAGGCCCGAGCGCCGAGAGGTGGGGGGAGTCGTGAAAAGAAGGTGGTGGGATTGTGTGGTCACAGCCACTCCCCCGCTCCTCGGACTGGGCCGAGCGAGAGCGCCTCGGCCCGCAGCGACGACCCCCTCCCCACCCTCTTGGGGGGTGCCTTGCGGAATCTTAGGAATTCACCTTTGTACTAGGGTTTTGGGCTAATAAACTTCAGTGTCTGAAGAGAGAGCGAGTGCAGGATTGAAGATGAGGATCGAAGAGAAAACTAGAAAACCTTGAAATGTGGCGGGTAGAAATATTTGATATTTTTTGCCTGGGAAATTGGGCGGCGCCTTAGCCCCTCTAATTCGGAAGAAAAGGCGAGAGTTCTAGGCTTTAAGATTTAAAATGTGAGAGGGATTAAGACAGGTGGGGAGGTAACTAGTTTGTCTTTCAGTTATCCACTGTTTTTGGAGGGTGTTGATTCCCTCCCTCCCTACCCCCCACCCCAACACACACACGTGTTTTGTTTTTCTTTGGGAAGAAGGAGGTGCATTATTGTGGGATCGAGTCTGGAAAACGGAAGAGGAATTCGAGAGTAGAGGAATTTATTAGAGGCTTCCAGTGTAGGGGTCACATAGTTGAAAATGAAATCCTTACAAGTTTAGTCTTGCCATTATAACAGTCCCTTTTCCCGATTCTCCCTTTCTCCCAAAGTAATGCCGCGATGTTACAAGATCAATACAAAATTCTCCCCAGCTGTTGTCTGTCAGTCAATTTCACTAAGCCAGCATCTCAAATGTTTGAGAGTCCTGGCTATTTTTATGAAGGGCCTTCTCCTAATACAGGAGTAGTATTGTGAGTACGCAGAATGTATTCTGAGTTTAGTTTCAGCGTACCTCGTATTTCCCACGGAATTTTCTCTTACTTGGTGGTCGTAATTCCTATTTTTAGCGTTTTCCTTTTCTAGTTTACTAATTAGCTGTGTGAAATTGGTTTAGCTGTCACGTGGTTTTAGCATAGTGGAGAATCACTCACTGTTGAAGTCTAAAGGATCTCTTTAAGCTTTTTACAAGTTTAAATCTCCTTAGGTGGTTAACATAAAGTGAAAACAGTGACTAGTGGAAAGGAGTCCTAATTAGTGAGTAGTTCCATTATCAGTCTAGGTTTACAACTTTTTGTCATACAAAAGCCCTGAGTAAAATTTGAGTAGGTACTTTATTAGCCTGTTCTAATGGTTGCCTTCTTTGAAAGACTGAAGATAACAGTTGTGGCACACTGCACAAAGGGTGGGCTTATCATACTCTACTGACAACAGTAGATAAGGTTCATCATTTTTGCATTATTCTTACCATTTGGGTGTTGAATTCTTGTGTAGTGGAGATACGCATTTTTTCCTGGCATATCGAAACACAGGAAAGGTTGTTTTGCTTTAACAAATTATTTTCAGCATGTCGATGATAGATGATAAAACACCATTTCTTTTTATGCAAGTATATTTTATGTTCATCTGCTAAACGTTTACGTTTTAAAAAAAATTTAAAAGGTTCAATAATATCGACAGTTTGCAAGTTTTGGTAAAGATTGTTTACCATCTTACGTTGGTTTTGCATGGTTTTAGGTTTTTTTTTTTTTTTTTGCTTTTGTCCTTGTTTTGGAACTCTATCGATGATACCTAGCCATACTCTACAAAATCTGCTTGATTCTTAGACTTTTTGAGTCCATTACACCTATTTTGCTAACAAAGTGTAGTAAGGTGGTTCTTTGGCAGAGGTTGGGAAGGACCCTAGCCACATTTGAATCTACTGAGGTAGCAGTTGAATGTTTTGAATTTTATGTCCTGCGATAATCCACTTGTACTTTGTGGAAGCTATGGTCCTCAGAACTCTGGAAGAGTAAGGATGATTAAGTGGAAGGAGCCCTACATTTTAAGTTAAACAAATAGGAATTTTAGGTCTCTACATACTTCAGCTTACTTAAGGTTATCTAGCAATGCACTGTTGACCAAATATCCCTGGTCCTATATTGTTTTGTGTAAAATAAGACGTTTGAAGTAGTTCAGTAGTCTGTAATATTTTTATCCCATGAAACTGTCCACTTGGAAAAAACTGGCTCACCGTATAAACACTTGATTGTAGCTTCATGAATTTTGTTAGATTAATTTGCCTATAGTAAAATGCATCTTTTTAAAAACATCTTCTTTGATGATATGTAAGCTTTGATAAATGCTAACAGTTGTGTAATCACTACCAGTAGGATAAAGGGATAGAATAATTCCATCACCCCCTAAATTTCTATCTTGTCCCTTTGTAGTCATCCTCTCTCCTCACCCCTGGAACCTAGGGTGGTTTCTGTCCCCATAGTTTTCCCTTTTCCATAATGTCCTAAACATAGAATCATACAGAATACTGTTTTGGGTTTGGGTTCTTTAGTTTAACGTGGAAGTAATTTTAAGTAATTTTTTCAAATTTAAAAAGTAATACATGATCAATGAGGGATTTTAGAAACTATCAGAAAAAGCTAGAATAATAGTTAACATTTTGGTGTATTTTTTTTCTTTCAGCGGTGGTTTTCAATATACTGGTGGTTCTGATTTTCCTCTCATTTTTCCCCCTTTGCCCTGCCCTCCCACCACACACTTGGCTGTGACTGTGAATTACAATTGAAGAGTTTCAAAGTCATGGGATTAGTGGCCAGTATCATCATGCTTGAGGCAGTGCTCTGTAGACATTGATTAAAGGTTTTTACTGGAACTGAAACTTCATTTCAGAAATTAGTTGGTACCAGTGAAAAGCTGAAGATGGAATCTAAAATAGGATAAGTTTTTTTTTCCTCCCCTAAATATTTACACAAAAACTTTCTTTTGCATCCAGCTCTTTTTACTTAAAAACAGTATATCTATGGTTATCAAAGAGATAAAAACTTAACTCTTGTTTGAAGCTAGGTAACTATAGGGATTGAAAAAATGGGAAATATGGTAATTAATCACTTGATAGGGGTTGTAATTTTATGTACAAATTTGTTTTTATAGCCTTTTTTTTATCTGGAGCGCAGCATCATAGGGTTTATACTACTGTGCCATTTAAGATGCTTATATTATTATTTATTTTTTTAAAGCTTTCAGATAGAATTTACATTCTCTGATAGTATTGATAGTATATTTACGGAATTGTGTAACCATTACCACAGTTTCATTTTAGAACATTTTCGTTACTCCCTCAAAAAGGCTTGTACCCATTTGGAGTCATTAAAATGCTTTTTAACTGATGTGTATGATTTTAAGCTTTGTAATAGCACTGCAACTTGCATAGCCGTGGGCAGAATATAATTTTAAATAGAAGTTGAAAGTAAGTCACTCAATTTCTGGCACTTGGAGAGGAAAGTTTCCATGGAAATGTGTGGCCTCTAAGATGGCTGAAGGAATTTTCAGTTCTTCTCTTTAGAAGATAGAATTATTTTTAAAGCTCTGTAATTTCTGGTTTTGACTATGTAATTGATCAACTACAAAACATTTTAAAGTACCATGATATTTCCAAAATTTGCTTTAGCTTAATATTGAAATTTGCTAAGTCACTTGAGTCGTGTCCGACTCTCTGTGACCCCATAGATGGCAGCCCACCAGGCTTCCCCGTAATTTGAGAGTACTTAAATTATACGATTTATTATTGCTAGAGTTGTATTTTGAAAATGTGCTTACTTTTCAAAGTTAGTATAGAAGATGGTTGATTTCTCTGTGTAGATTACTAATTGAGCAGAAGATGATTGCTGTCCTATATTACGGATACTATTAGGTTAAAAACATAGTTTAAGATGTTTTGAAGCTATTTTTAAGTTTACATGTTTTAAAATGAAGTTTTTTAAAAAGAACTAGGATTTAATTAAGTGAAAAGACCACTTAATTTGTAAAAATTAATTTTTCCATGAAGTGTTGTTTTTGTATTACAAGAACAATGTGTAATTAATGAAAAATCTGAAAACACAGAAACAAAGAAAGCCTTGATCTTCCCTATCTAGAGACTATGTCAAGACCTTGGCTTTACTTACAGAAAACATATTTTTCCGTATTTTTTCCTATACATCAGATATTTGTGGGTATTGTGTAAGTAAAATAATAATTTACTATTGTTTATTACTATTGTCCATTAACCCTTGGACTGCAAGGAGATCCAACCAGTCCATTCTAAAGGAAATCAGTCCTAGATGTTCTTTGGAAGGACTGATGCCAAAGCTGAAACTCCAGTACTGTGGCCACCTCATGCGAAGAGTTGACTCACTGGAAAAGACTCTGATGCTGGGAGGGATTGGGGGCAGGAGGAGAAGGGGACGACAGAGGATGAGATGGCTGGATGGCATCACCGACTCAATGGACATGAGTTTGGGTGAACTCCGGGAGTTGGTGATGGACAGGGAGGCCTGGTGTGCTGCGATTCATGGGGTCGCAAAGAGTCAGACACGACTGAGCGACTGAACTGAACTGAGTAGTAGTAGTGTTAGTTGCTCAGTCGTGTCCAACTCTTTGTGACCCCATGAACTAGTCCACCAGGCTCCTCTGTCTCCAGGGGTTTCCCAGGCAGGAATACTGAAATGGGTAGCCATTCCCTTCTCCAGGGATCTTCCCTACCCAGGGATTGAAGGCTGGTCTCCTGCATTGCAGAGTCTTTTCAGTCTGAGCCATTAGGGAAGCACTGTTGTTCTTTGTTGTTGTTCAGTCTGCTCAATCGTGTCCAATCTTTGTGACCCCGTGGACTGCAGCATGCCAGCCTTCCCCGTCCTTCATTATTTCAAGGACTTTGCTCAAACTCGCATCCATTGAGTCTGCACTGCCATCCAACCATCTGGTCCTCTGTCATCCTTTTTTCCTGCCTTCTATCTTTTCCCATCAGGGTCTTTTTACAGTGAGTTGGCTCTTCGAATCAGGTGGCCAGAGTATTGGAGCTTTAGCTTCAGCATCAGTCCTTCCCATGGATATTCAGTGTTGATTTCTTTTAGGATTGATTGGTTTGATCTCTTTGCTGTCCAAGGGACTCTCAAGAGTCTTCTGCACTTGGCTTTTTTTATTTCCCAGCTCTCATCTGTACACGACTACAGGAAAAACCGTAGCTTTGACTATACGAACAAAGTAATGTTCATTACTTACTGTGTATTCTTTGAGGCTTATACGTTTTGACTGGATAATAATTCAGGAACTGAGTTCTCTACCACAATGTTAAGGATGTAGCAAACTTGCTTTTCTGTAGTTGAACTGCAGTATGCTGCTGCTGCTGCTAAGTCGCTTCAGTCGTGTCCGACTCTGTGGGACCCCATAGACGGCAGCCCACCAGGCTCTGCCGTCCCTGGGATTCTCCAGGCAAGAACACTGGAGTAGGTTGCCATTGCCTTCTCCATTGTGTGAAAGTGAAAAGTGAAAGTGAAGTCACTCAGTCACGTCCGACTCGTAGCTAACCCATGGATGGCAGCCTACCAGGCTCCTCCATCCATGGGATTTTCTAGGCAAGAGTACTGGAGTGAGTGGCTTGCCATTAACTGCAGTATACTTTCTATGATTGACCCCTAAATCTTGTACTGGCTAGTTGTGAAGCCTTAGATTTTTCATCTGCAGTATGAGGCACTTGTATTTGGATTTTTTTTTTTGACAGTTCATCAAGTGGTGAAATCTACTAGGTCTTTAGTTCACTGAGGTTCTATCTAGCTCTAACAATAGCAGCGATTTATTGAGCACTTGTGGCTCAGACAGTAAAGAATTTGCCTGCAATGCTGAAGACCCAGGTTCAATCCCTGGGTTGGGAAAAACCACTGGAGGAGGGCATGGCAACACACTCCAGTATTCTTGCCTAGAGAATTTCATGGATAGAAGAGCCTGGCAGGCCACAGTTCATGGGGTTGTAAAGAGTCTGACAAGACTGAGCTTTTTTTAGACTGTTATACTGTGCAGGTACTTTACCTGAATTTATCTTATTTACTCCGCTTAATCACAGTGAAAGAGATGGTGTTACCCCAGTTAAGGAAACTGAGGCTAAGTGAATATATCCATAAAATGAATAGGCTGATTCAAGATTCAGATTGATGTTTCTGACTCCCAGAGAGCCTCATCTCTTTAGCCATTATACGATTTTTAAGTATGAATATATGGCTTACCAAATTATTGTTAAATTATAAATTATTCTGGTGAATACAGTGGGAGTCAAGGGGACTGCATTGGGAGGATTCTACGAGAAATGATTTGAACTGTGTCTTACTATTACAAAAATCTGCCCTTTCCAATCTGGTCACCACTATCCATGGGGCCGAAATGTAGTCTGAATTGAGATGTGCCTTAATTGAAAAAGTCATACTAATATGAAAAAAAGGAATGCAAGACTCCCATGTGCATGCGTGCTGAGTTGTTTCAGTCTTGTCTGACACTGCGACCGCATGGACTGCAGCCTGCCAGGCTCTTCTGTCCATGGGATTCTCCAGACAAGAGTGCTGGAGTGGGTTGCCATGTCCTTCTCCAGGGGATTATCTTGACCCAAGGATGGAACCTGTATCTCTTCTCTCCTGCATTGGCAGGCAGATTCTTTACTGCTTGCACCACCTGGAACTCAATAGTTTTAAAATACTGATTACATTTGAAATAAACATTTTACTTAAATATACTTAGAAGTTTAAAAACTAGATGATGGCTCGTATTACAATTTGTGCTGGATAGTTATGATTTATACATCCTCAGTTGTTAGCTTTATATTATTGGTTATATATATAAATAAAATGAAACTTCCTGTTCACATTTTGTTAAGATGTGGCACCTCTTGGTAATATTTGCATGGTAGTTACCAAAGGCTTGAAAAAAATTCTTTGGCAAATGTTTAGCTAATAGTAGTAAGTTCTGTTGTGATGTTTGTATGAAGTTTTCTTGAACCAAATCTTCATAAAGACTAGCTTGAACAAAACAAAATTAAATACAATGCAAAGCATTACTTTTGTTAATCTGCTACTGCTACCTCACTTCAGTCATGTCTGACTCTGTGCGACCCCATAAACGGCAGCCCACCAGGCTCCCCTGTCCCTGGGATTCTCCAGGCAAGAACACTGGAGTGGGTTGCCATTTCCTTCTCCAATGCATGAAAGTGAAAAGTGAAAGGGAAGTCGCTCAGTTGTGTCCGATCCTCATTGACCCCATGGATTGCAGCCTTCCAGGCTCCTCCATCCATCGGATTTTCCAGGCAAGAGTACTGGAGTTGGGTGCCAATGCCTTCTCCATGTTAATCTGAACATATGTATTTATATATACAATAGTCCCTTCAGTTTATTTTTCCTGACATTAAAGAGGCTGAGAAGCCATGACAAATTGAACCCAAATTAAATCTAAGTTAAATATCAGTTGTTATAACTTGTCTTCCATATTCTGGCTACAGCATTTTTTGCTTAGGTTTTTCGGGAGTGTGAATAGAGGTCTCCCCCACTGATAACTGATGTTTATAGTTATTGTTGACAAAGCTACATGGCATTTACCTGTCAGTATTTCTTCAGAATCAGGAATTTCATCTTTCAGGTTCTTGTCTTTGTGCCTTTTTTATTCTGTTAATTAATAGTAGTAGAACTTCTTGACTTCTTGGCAGTGCAGTGGTTAAGACTATGCTCTCCCAGTGCAAGGGGTAGGGGTTTGATCCCTGGACCAGAAACTAAGATTCCCATAGGCTGCACAGCACTGGCCACCACCTCCCCCAGAATAAAACTTCTTTCTTGATTCATTGCTTTTGCTTTAATAGTTTTTCAGGTTATTTTCAAGCCATGTTTTCTAGTGACTTGATATATATGGAGAAGCTCTATACAGTTAGCAAAAACAAGACCAGGAGCTGACTGTGGCTCAGACCATGAACTCCTTATTGCCAAATTCAGACTTAAATTGAAGAAAGTAGGGAAAACCACTGGGCCATTCAGGTATGACCTAAATCAAATCCCTTATGATTATACAGTGGAAGTGAGAAATAGATTTAAGGGCCTAGATCTGATAGATAGAGTGCCTGATGAACTATGGAATGAGGTTCGTGACATTGTACAGGAGACAGAGATCAAGACCATCCCCATGAAAAAGAAATGCAAAAAAGCAAAATGGCTGTCTGGGGAGGCCTTACAAATAGCTGTGAAAAGAAGAGAAGCGAAAAGCAGCAAAGGAGAAAAGGAAAAATATAAGCATCTGAATGCAGAGTTCCAAAGAATAGCAAGAAGAGATAAAGCCTTCTTCAGCGATCAATGCAAAGAAATAGAGGAAAACAACAGAATGGGAAAGACTAGATAAGAGAATCAGAGATACCAAAGGAACATTTCATGCAAAGATGGGTTCGATAAAGGACAGAAATGGTATGGACCTAACAGAAGCAGAAGATATTAAGAGGTGGCAAGAATACACAGAAGAACTGTCAAAAAAAGATCTTCATAATGAAGATAATCACGATGGTGTGATCACTCACCTAGAGCCAGACATCCTGGAATGTGAAGTCAAGTGGGCCTTAGAAAGCATCACTATGAACAAAGCTAGTGGAGGTGATGGAATTCCATTTGAGCTATTTCAAATCCTATGTGCTATCTGGAAAAAGTGGTGACTGACAGTATTAAAGCTATATCTCAACTCTAAAAGATTTATACATGCATGTGCAATTGTATAGTTTCATTGAGCATATACAGAGTGGTTTTATTATAATTAAATCACCGCCACTCCCCCCGCACCCCCACCCCCGCCCTGCTCTCACCCCTGCCGTGCATATTTGGATTCCCTTTACTCTGTCCATCCACAATCCATCATTTAGGTAGCTTGTTCATAGCCAAGTAGACATCATGCCAGATTTTTTTTCATACTCCTAGAATGTAATAGATACAAATTCAGATACAGTTGTAGCTGTTTCTCAGTACTGTTCTATAAAAATAAGATAATCTAACACCTTGGCCATTTTATCTGGGAACGTAATTTATTTTTTAATGGTTACATGTTTCACATAATTACCATGAAATCCAACCATCCCTAGTTAATAAACACTGTTTCAAACATACATGCCATTCCATGTATGTTTTCATTGGATAGGTTTCAAAGAGTAATAAGATTGCTTGATGGAAGGGAAATTTATCAGTTAACTCTAATAAATGCTAACAGATTACATTCCAAAAGGCTTTTTTTTTTTTTTAGTATTTTCTCAGTCAGTGAATCCCAGCCTCTCTACATACATCCTTGCCAGAAATAGACTTTAATTATAGTCTTTCATTTTTGCCAGTTTATTGGGTGTAAAGGGTTATTTGATTGCAACTTTGATTTGCAAATCCCTACTTGTAAATTTTAATGTTTGCTGGCCATTTGGATTTGCTTTTCCATAAATTGCTTGTTTTTCTCCCTTTTACTTCTGGGATATTCTTTTTCACTTTTTGAGATTTCCTAGGATTCACTGTCCCCAAGAAAAAGAAATGCACAAAAGCAAAATGACTGTCTGAGAAGGCCTTACAAATAGCTATGAAAGAAAAGAGAAGTGAAAAGCAGTGGAGAAAAGGAAAGAAATACCCATTTGAATGCACAGTTCCAAAGAATAGCAAGGAGAGATAAAGCCTTCCTCAGTGATGAGTAAAAAGAAATAGAGGAAAAGAATACAATGGGAAAGACTAGAGATCTCTTCAAGAAAATTAGAGATACCGAGGGAACATTTCATGCAAAGATGGGCTCGATAAAGGACAGAAATGGTATGGACCTAACAGAAGCAGAAGATATTAAGAAGAGGTGGCAAGAATACATAGACGAACTTCAAAAAAGATCTTCACGACCCAGATAATCACGATGGTGTGATCACTCACCTATAGCCAGACATCCTGGAATGTGAAGTCAAATGGGCCTTAGGAAGCATCACCACGAACAAGGCTAGTGGAGGTGATGGAGTTCCAGTTGAGGTATTTCAAATCCTAAAAGATGATGCTGTGAAAGTGCTGCACTCAATATGCCAGCAAATTTGGAGAACTCAGCAGTGGCCACAAGATTGGAAAAGGTCAGTTTTCATTCCAATCCCAAAGAAAGGCAATGCCAAAGAATGCTCAAACTACCGCACAATTGCACTCATCTCACAGGCCAGTAAAGTAATGCTCAAAATTCTCCAAGCCAGGCTTCAGCAATATGTGAACCGTGAACTTGCAGATGTTCAAGCTGGTTTTAGAAAAGGCAGAGGAACCAGAGATCAAATTGCCAACATCCACTGGATCATTGAAAAAGCAAGGGAGTTCCAGAAAAACATCAATTTCTGCTTTATTGACTATGTCAAAGCCTTTGACTGTGTGGATCACAATAAACTGTGGAAAATTCTGAAAGAGATGGGAATACCAGACCACCTGATCTGCCTCTTGAGAAATCTGTATGTAGGTCAGGAAGCAACAGTTAGAACTGGACATGGAACAAAAGACTGGATCCAAATAGGAAAAGGAGTACGTCAAGGCTGTATATTGTCACCCTGCTTATTTAACTTAGATGCAGAGTACATCATGAGAAATGCTGGGCTGGAAGAAGCACAAGCTGGAATCAAGACTGCTTGGAGAAATATCAATAACCTCAGATATGCAGATGACACCACCCTTATGGCAGAAAGTGGAGAAAAACTAAAGAGCCTCTTGATGAAAGTAAAAGAGGAGAGTGACAAAGTTGGCTTAAAGCTCAACATTCAGAAAACAAAGATCATGACATCTGGTCCCATCACTTCAGGGGAAATAGATGGGGAAACAGTGGAAATAATGTCAGACTTTATTTTGGGGGCTCCAAAATCACTGCAGATGGTGACTGCAGCCATGAAATTAAAAGATGCTTACTCCTTGGAAGGAAAGTTATGACCAACCTAGATAGCATATTGAAAAGCAGAGACATTACTTTGCCAACAAAGGTTCGTCTAGTCAAGGCTATGGTTTTTCCAGTGGTCATGTGTGGATGTGAGAGTTGGACTGTAAAGAAAGCTGAGCGCCAGAGAATTGATGCTTTTGAACTGTGGTGTTGGAGAAGACTCTTGAGAGTCCCTTGGACTTCAAGGAGATGCAACTAGTCCATCCTAAAGGAAATCAGTCCTGAATATTCATTGAAAAGACTGATGTTGAAGCTGAAACTCCAGTACTTTGGCCACCTGATGGGAAGAGCTGACTCATTCCAGACCCTGATGCTGGGAAAGATTGAAGGCAGGAGGAGAAGGGGACAACAGAGGATGAGATAGTTGGATGGCATCACCTACTCAATGAACATGAGTTTGAGTAACTCTGGGAGTTGGTGATGCACGGGGAGGCCTGGTGTGCTGCCGTCCATGGGGTCTCAAACAGTCGGATACGACTGAACTGAACTGAGGACTCATTGTAAGAGTAACCCTTCTTTGTTTGTAATCTGTTAACTTAATGGTATCCCTGTCCATAGAGAAGTTCTATTTTTTTATGTACTGAACTATTATATCCCTGTTAAGACTTCCATGTTTCCAGGCTGGTTAAGACGGCCAGTGTCCAGGTTATACATATGATTCCTGAAATTTGTGTATAGTGTTTTATTCATTTATTTCATGTTTACTACATTAAAACTTATTTTGACTATTCATAGGCAGTTGTGCTAGCACCATGTGTTACATAATGTCTGTTGTAAAAATATTTTTTTCTATTTTTGCACATGCGGAAATGAGGTACTGTCTGGGATTGGGAGGAGAGGAAGATGTCCAGCATTTGGAAGAGATGGGTCCCATTCAGTGTTGATAGAACCTTCTGAAAATTGTTCCCAAAAGTCTCTAGAGTGCTCTGGGAATACCATAAAAAGTCCGTAAAGGAGGATATTGTGACTTGCTTCTGGGCAGATAGGGAGAAGGCAATGGCACCCCACTCCAGTACTCTTGCCTGGAGAATCCCATGGACGGAGGAGCCTGGTAGGCTGCAGTCCATGGGGTCGCTAAGAGTTGGACACGACTGAGTGACTTCACTTTCACTTTTCACTTTCATGCATTGGAGAAGGAAATGACAACCCACTCCAGTGTTCTTGCCTGGAGAATCTCAGGGACGGGGGAGCCTGGTGGGCTGCCGTCTGTGGGGTCGCACAGAGTCAGACACGACTGAAGTGACATAGCATAGCATAGGAATCTTGTTTTCCTTACCTTACTGCTTTGGTCCCTCTCTGGTTTTACCTACCACATAATAAGTAATGTATCTAAGACCAATATTAACAGTAAAACCAGTAATACTGCAACACTTAAGGTTTTTTTTCTTTCTCTAATGAGTTCTCTCTGTATCTGTTAACCATATACACAGTCCAGAAGCATAAAGGTGTTTATTGTAAATTCTTTATAAATTTCTTGAATTAAGAATTCCAGAAAGAATATCTGGTATTTTGTTGGGGAGGAGTAGTTTTAAGTACTTGTGGCATGTCTTTGAGTGCTTGGAAATAAGCTTGATTGGAGAAGTTTCAGCTCCTTCAGTTTGCAGATTGAATGAGACCCTTATGTGTAAAATTGTTTAGGTAAATATCACCATCTAGGTCTGGGAGTCCCTAAGTCAATTTTCTCACCTAATAGAGTTTCTCATCTGAATTATAAAACAGAAATGCTGTTTTTTTTTTTCAGTTTTTCCAAGGATTGTGCGTAGATAGTATTTTTCTATATGCCTGGGTGAGGAGTTAGTTTATTACACACAATGAATGCCGTAGTGATTGAACTATATTATATTCTCTTAGAACTCTGTTTAATAAATAGTTTGCTGAATTCACTTTTTTCTTCTTTTAATTCTGTAAAATGGATCATACAAGTGTAAAGTGCAAAAACAGCAGATGCTTCTACCTATTGATATGTTTTCAGGTGCAAAAGTAAGCCATGGGTGAAGATGTGTGTATAGTTGAAATTTGGGTCTTAGAGTCCAGAGAATGGGTTATTTTTCTGTAAGTAGATTTGGGAAATCAGTGGAAGAGTTTTACGATTTCTTTAGAATGGCATCAGTTGTAAGAGGCACTAAGAACAAATGTTGCCAATTGATCTATGAGTAGTCATAGTTTTATCTTTTAGATCTCTTGTATACTTACTGAAAGATTATCTTTGAACACTTGGATTCATAAAAAGGAAAGTACAAGCAAAATAAATTGGCTGTGACATCTTTACGTTCAGATGATCGTGTTTCTTCTTACAATATTTTCCTCAGAGTCATGGAGAGCATTGATGTTGCAAGCATACGTTAAAAGAGCTCTCCTCTGTTATCTCCAGGATTTTCTTCCAAGAATTTTCACTCACTCTGCAAGTTTTGATGCTGGTGCTTTCTTGATTTTATCAGAAGGTGTCAACATAACAACCTTCTGGTAAGAAACCTAAATCCTTCCTAAAATGGTACTTCATTGGTTTGCAGATTGAATTATCAAGGGGTTGCAGTCAAGTGCCACAGAAAATTGCAAGCAAACCAAGTTTGAGCATGCTTAACAGTGACATTTATATCCTGGCAGCCATTCAGCTGTTTGCTATTTTAAGATGCCATCAATTCTAGGAAGCATCCTGATTTTAGGGACTTAGAATGTTAGAATTGATGAGCTGGGAAGGTAGACTGGGGCCAGAGAATCACTAAACTGATAATTGATCAAAGACTAACAAGTGATCATCCATTTTGTCAGTTTTTTAAAAACAAAAACCTGAGGTCAAATTTTGCATAAATTTTGCTATTAACCTTTTCCTTTCCCAGGGGTTATATTTTTGTAGTTACATTTATCTGCAGCAGTGAATTTTAACTGCGGAGATTGGGAAAATGGAGAGTTTACCCAGTCAGAGGAAAGGCCCTATAGGATCTAACAAACTGAAGCTTGTCCATCTTAATATATTGATAATTTATTTTAGTTTATTTTTAAAATATTTTATTGAAGTATAGGTGATTTACAATGTGTTGTGTTTCTGTTGTACAACTAAGTGTAAGTGATTTGGTTTGCATATATTTTTTTTCATATTCTTTCCCTTTATGATTTGTTACAGGATATAGAATATAGTTCCCTGTGTTATACTATAAGACCTTGTTGTTTTTCTGTCCTGTATATAATAATACTGTACATCAGCTAATGTCAAACTCCCGATCCATCCCTCCTCCACTCTACTCCCCCTTGGCAACCACAGGTCTGTTCTTTGTCAATTTATGTTCAGAAATACAACATTTATTTATTTAGAAATGGAATATTTTATCACAAATTTGCTTCAGTAATTGAGCCATCAATTGTAATGTCCTAGTTCAGTTCAGTCCCTCAGTCGTGTCTGACTCTTTTGCGACCCCATGAACTGCAGCACGCCAGGCTTCCCTGTCCATGACCAACTCCTGGAGTCCACCCAAACCCATATCCATTGAGTCTATGATGCTATCCAACCATCTCATCCTCTCTCGTCCCCTTCTTCTGCCCCCAGTCTTTCCCAACATCAGACTCTTTTCCAGTGAGTCAACTCTTTGCATGAGGTGGCCAAAATACTGGAGTTTCAACTTTAGCATCATTCCTTCCAAAGAAATCCCAGGGCTGATCTCCTTCAGAATGGACTGGTTGGATCTCCTTGCAGTCCAAGGGACTCTAAAGAGTCTTCTCCAACACCACAGTTCAAGAGCATCAATTCTTCGGTGCTCAGCCTTCTTCACAGTCCAACTCTCACATCCATACATGACCATAGGAAAAACCATAGACTTGACTAGATGGACCTTTGTTGGCAAAGTAATGTCTCTGCTTTTGAATATGCTATCTAGGTTGGTCATAACTTTCCTTCCAAGGAGTAAGCGTCTTGGAATTTCATGGCTGCAGTCACCATCTGCAGTGATTTTGGAGCCCCCCAAAATAAAGTCTGACACTATTTCCACTGTTTCCCCATCTATTTGCCCTGTTTCCCCATCTATTTCCCATGAAGTGATGGGACAAGATGCCATGATCTTTGTTTTCTGAATGTTGAGCTTTAAGCCAACTTTTTCACTCTCCACCTTCACTTTCATCAAGAGGCTTTTTAGTTCGTCTTTATTTTCTGCCATAAGGATGGTGTCACATGCATATCTGAGGTTATTGATATTTCTCCTGGCATTCTTGATTCCAGCTTGTGCTTCTTCCATCCCAGCGTTTCTTACGATGTACTCTGCATAGAAGTTAAATAAACATGGTGACAATATACAGCCTTGATGTACTCCTTTTCCTATTTGGAACCAGTCTGTTGTTCCATGTCCAGTTCTAACTGTTGCTTCCTGACCTGCATACGGATTTCTCAAAAGGCAGGTCAGGTGGTCTGGTATTCCCATTTCTTTCAGAATTTTCCACAGTTTATTGTGATCCACACAGTCAAAGGCTTTGGCATAGTCAATAAAGCAGAAATAGATGTTTTTCTGGAACTCTCTTGCTTTTTTGATGATCCAGTGGATGTTGGCAATTTGATCTCTGGTTCCTCTGCCTTTTCTAACCAGCTTGAACATCTGGAAGTTCACGGTTCACATATATTGCTGAAGCCTGGCTTGTTGAATTTTGAGCATTACTTTACTAGCCTGTGAGATGAGTGCAACTGTGTGGTAGTTTGAGCATTCTTTGGCATTGCCTTTCTTTGGGATTGGAATGAAAACGGACCTTTCCAGTTCTGTGGCCACTGCTGAGTTCTCCAAATTTGCTGGCATATTGAGTGCAGCACTTTCACAGCATCATCTTTCAGGATTTGAAATAGCTCAACTGGAATTCCATCACCTCCACCATCTTTGTTTATAGTGATGCTTCCTAAGGCCCACTTGACTTCACATTCCAGGATGTCTGGCTCTAGGTGAATGATCACACCATCGTGATTATCTTCGTTATGAAGATCTTTTTTTGACAGTTCTTCTGTGTATTCTTGCCACCTCTTAATATCTTCTGCTTCTGTTAGGTCCATACCATTTCTGTCCTTTATCGAGCCCATCTTTGCATGAAATGTTCCCTTGGTATCTGTAATTTTCTTGAAGAGATCCCTAGTCTTTCCCATTCTGTTGTTTTCCTCTATTTCTTTGCATTGATTGCTGAGGAAGGCTTTCTTATCTCTTCTTGCTATTTTTCAGAATTCTGCATTCAGATGCTTATATCTTTCCTTTTCTCCTTTGCATTTCGCTTCGCTTCTTTTCACAGCTATTTGTAAGGCCTCCTCAGACACTTGCGATTAGAGTCATTAAAAACATAAACCTCTGTGGTGGTCTTCTCTGATGGTCCAGTGGCTTAAGACTGCACTTGGGTTCTGTCTCTGGTCAGGGAACCAGATTCCGCATGCCACAGCTAACGATTCCAAATGCTACAGTGAAGATCTTGTGTGCTGCCTCAAAGAACTGCCAAATATTAAGGAAAAAATATAGTTTCCATTTATGAAGATGTTTCTTGATGGCCTTTTTTGCTCAGTCTATTGATCATCAGTAAATGCTTCTAACAAGAATTTTGAAGTTTAAGAGTTAAAAGCTTTAGGGTGTAAGTCTTGGATTTTGAGGTTTGGGCTTCCACTTACATCTTGTTTTAAGGATTCAAGCTGTAAGACTTCTGTTAGTAGTTTGCTGAGTATTAAGATTTTTTAAATTTATTGATTGATTTACTTATTTTAGGGGGAGGCTGTGCTGAGTCTTCATTGCAGCACGTGCTTTCTCTATTTGTGGCAAGTGGGGTCTACTCTGTAGTTGGGCTTCTGATTGTGGTGGTGACTTCTCTTGTGGACTCTGGGACACTTGGGCTTCACTAGTTTCGGCTCCCCGGCTTTAGAGCACAAGCTCAGTAGTTGTGGCACACAGGCTTAGTTGCTCCATGGCATGTGGGATCTTCCTGGACCAGGGATCGAACCGGTGTCTCCTGTACTGGCAGGTGGATTCTTTACCACAGAGCCACCAGGGAAGACCCTGAATGTCAGGGAAGACCCTGAATGTTTTTTTAAGTTTCTGTTTCCCTCTTTATAAGATAAGTAAATTTTGTGTTGTAATGAATTGCAGTAATAGGAGGTCATTACAGCATTTTTGAGAAACCTAAGTAGCAAGTGCGGGGAAGGCAATGGCACCCCACCCCAGTACTTTTGCCTGGAAAATCCCATGGACGGAGGATCCTGGTGGGCTCCAGTCCATGGGGTCGCTAAGAGTCGGACACGACTGAGCGACTTCACTTTCACTTTTCATTTTCATGCATTGGGGAAGGAAATGGCAACCCACTCCAGTATTCTTGCCTGGAGAATCCCAGGGACGAGGGAACCCGGTGGGCTTCCGTCTGTGGGGTCGCACAGAGTCGGACACGACTGAAGCGACTTAGCTGCAGCAGCAGCAAGTAGCAAGTGAATTTGAAATGACACTTTGCAGGCCAAGAAGTTTTTTTAGACTAGTATGATGTGTTCCTAATGAATTTAGTGGGAATGTTTTCAAAGGGATTTATGGATCTCTGTAGATTTCTAAGCCATCACTCAAGCAGAGCCTCTGATAAATTAATCAGTATTTTAAACAAGGTAGCTAAATTAGATTTTGATGATGTTTTGTTTTGGGATTTTACTTTAAATAGGTTTTTAAGGAAAGGTGCCTTATTTCTTCAAAATTGTATTGTTATCAGACTTGAATTTTTGGAGTTTAAAAATATGAACTAGCAAAAGCATTCTATCATTTAATTTATAAGGATTTAATGAAAAGTGTTCCAGACAGAAGATGAGATTTTTTTTTAATACTTATTTTAAAAAATAAATATTTTGTGGAGTCTTTAGTTTCAGCATATGGGATCTAGTTTCCTGACCAGGGATTGAATTCGGGCCCCCTCCATTGGGAGAGAAGAGTCTTAGCCACTGGACCACCAGGAAGTCCGAAGATGAAATTTTAGGTTCAGCATTTATAATCTCCTAGGGAGTAAAACGGGGAAGGCAATGGCACCCCACCCCAGTACTTTTGCCTGGAGAATCCCATGGACGGAGAATCTCAGTCCATGGGGTCGCTGAGAGTTGGACACGACTGAGCGACTTCACTTTCACTTTTCACTTTCATACATTGGAGAAGGAAATGGCAACCCACTCCAGTGTTCTTGCCTGGAGAATCCCAGGGACGGGGGAGCCTGGTGAGCTTCCGTCTATGGGGTCGCACAGAGTCGGACACGACTGAAGCGACTTAGCAGCAGCAGCAGCAGGGAGTAAAACTTGGGGGCTGTATATATATGTATAGTTTCAGCTTCCCTTTGTCTACAGTGAGAATGAGGCATCTGGAAGGTCTTTAAAAGAAATTGTGGGATGTGGAAGGTCTGCTTATTTTCAGAGTGGCTTTCCCATAGCCAGAGTCCGTAATTCATCTGTTCTGATTTTTGACTATATAACCTCAACCTTTCAGTTCCTGAAATTCATTCATACCGTGTTTATTGTTGCTTAAACTATAGTATTTTCCCCCCTATGATTTAGTTCAGTCGCTCAGTCGTGTCTGACTGTTTGCGACCCCATGGTCCATAGCACACCAGGCTTCCCTGTCCATCACGAACTCACAGAGCTTGCTCAAACTTATGTCTGTTGAGTCAGTGATGCCATTTAACCATCTCATCCTCTGTTGTCCCCTTCTCCTCCTGCCTTCAATCTTACCCAGCATCAGGGTCTTTTCCATTGAGTCAGTTCTTCGCATCAGGTGGCCAAAGTATTGGAGTTTCAGCTTCAGCATCAGTCCTTCCAGTGAATATTCAGGACTGATTTCCTTTAGGATTGACTGATTTGATCTGCTTGCAGTCCAAGGGACTGGCAAGAGTCTTCTCCAACACCACAGTTCAAAAGCATCTATTCCTCGGCGCTCAGCTTTCTTTATGGTTGAACACTCACATCCATACCTGACTACTGGAAAATAAATAGCTTTGACTAGATTTCCCTTTGTTGGCAAGCTCTGCCTTTTAAGATGCTGTCTAGGTTGGTCATAGCTTTTCTTCCAAGGAGCAAGCGTCTTTTAAATTTCATGGCTATAGTCACTATATGTAGTTACTTTGGAGCCCAAGAAAATAGAAGTTGCTCATGGTTTACATTGTTTCCCCATCTATTTGCCATGAAATGATGAGACTGGATGCCATGATCTTTGTTTTCTAAATGTTGCATTTTAAGCCAGCTTTTTCACTCTCCTCTTCAACTTTCATCAAGAGGCTCTTTATTTCCTCTCTGCTTTCTGCTGTAAGGGTGATGTCACCCTTATGATTACCCTCATCGAATTGAAAAACCTGTTTTTCAGCTGTAGTGTTCTGTGACTTGAAAAATGTGTGTTTCAGTTAGGCAGATATTTGGAGCCCGCACCTTGTTCTTTCTACTGGCTATTTAAGCTCCCACTTAAAAATTACCAAATACCTTGTCCTTTTTTGGTCTTTATTACCATAGCTTTAAAATAAATTTTAGTATTTTGTACGGATAGTATTTTCTTGTTTTTCCCTACTGTCATTTAAAAGTTGTCCTTTTGAATGCTTTTTTGTTTGTTATTAAAGTTCAACTTCTTATTCCCTGAACAGAATTACTGTCCTTAGTGTTTCAGTGGAATTCCATTTAAGTGTACATTGACAAGTTTAAAATATCAAGATGTAAAAATGAGATATGGTGAACATTTTCCTAAATATTCTAATTCATTAAGTTTTACACATGTCAGCATATAGGTTGTATGCGGTTTTTGTGTTGTTGAGGGTATTTCTAGGACTTTGCTGTTGTGAGTATTTTTTTTTTTGTCTGTTTTATTTTTCAGCTGTTTATTTTTAGCTAGAAAGGAAAGTTAATTTTGGTTAACTTGGGACCTTACTGAATATTTGAGTTTTTTAAATTTTTATTTTAGGTTATTTTATTTTGAATTGCTTTTGAAAAAAACAGTTCTTCAATTAGTTCAAGTGCTCAGATATTCCTCCTATTCCCTTCATCCCTTCCTTACTCCTGGTTTACATATATTTTTGGCATTCCTGAGTTTTTACTGTGTAATGCTTTTTTCATTAAGTATCAAGTTGATACTTGATCAGGTATCAAGTTTTTAATTTATTTTACTGTATAATGCTTTTTTTAGGTATGGCTTTTTAAAACGTTTTGATTATACTTTAAATATGTTAAAGTGCCTTGTCACTTATCCATGATTATTTTAAATTGTAGTTAAGAGATTCAACTGTAAATATATACCTGGCTGTATGAATGAACAAGTTAATGGACCATTTTATGATGGCTTGGGATCTTATGCGTTTGTATATACATGAAGAGAAGAAAAGGAAACGTCAGAGTATTCTGAGAAATAGGGTTCTGGGCCAGATGAGTATGAATAGGAAGAGAGACCAAATCCCCAAAGGTTGGACTAACAAGGAAGAGAGAAGTTATGGATACTTAGTCATAAAGTTGTGTGCAGGAAAATGTTGCCATTGTTATTTGGCATCTCCTGACTCTCATTTTGGCAGAGACCTAACCTGCCATCTCTTTGAGTATCTAGGGAACACCGTTACTCTCGTGAATTGAAAAGTGCTTACTGTGTTGTGTATCAATGTGTCAATTTTATAGAGATCCTGGCCATTAGAAGTTCTTTATCCCAAGAATCTAGGGTATAGGGATTAGAATATGTCCTTTAATTGTTCATTACAGTCCAAATACACTTTACTTGGGTATCAAGTTTTTAATTTATTTAATCTCATACCTGAAAGATAACTAGCAATAAGAGTAGGTCCCAGAGTTACCTTTTTTCCTGTAAGTGTTAAAAATGTGTGCATTCAAAACTGATGCTGATGTTTGTGGTGTATGTAAAGTAGGAGTGGGGAGAGGTATAAGCACTGATATTTAGATAGGAAAGGATTTTTATTATAATAGAATTTTCCAATGATTTGGAGCTCTGGTTGAACTTACCCAATATACAAATTATATAGAAATGATAAAGATTGGGAGGAGCTAAGATGGCGGACGAGTAAGACGGGGAGAATACTTTCTCCTCCACAAATCCATTAAAAGAACATTTGAATGCTGAATAAATTCGATAAAACAACTTCTGAATGCCGGCAGAGGACATCAGGCACTTAGAAAGACAACTCATTGTCTTCAAACCGAGAAAACGAGCCCTGTGGTAACTCCTTTTGCGGAGAAGTGGCCCGGACACCAGCATTTGCTATTGGCAAGCGGGGGCTGGGCTGGGAGGAGCGGCGAGGCCTGCATTGCTTTGAGAAAGGATTTGGCCTGGCTATCTCGGGCGCTATCTGAGCGAAATAACCAGACTGTCGGTTATCTACTACATCAAAAGCCAGCCCTAACTTAAGACACCACCAGGACTACCTACGAACAAAGGGCTGCACAGAGTTGGCCGGCTGCAGGCCGTCCCACTCCGGTGACAGGCAGCCAGGGCCGGAGGCGGGCAATTACAGCCCTAGAGAGACACTGTCTAACGGAACTGTGAGTAGGTTTCTGTGCTGACTCACCCTTCTTGGGGCTCTGGATGGTCAACATCTGCCTGAGAAAGTGCGCTGTTTGTATACCCAGAAAACTGAGCGGCGGAGAGGCGATAGGTTGCATAGGGCAGCAGCTGCGCTCGCTGAACATTTCATCACCTGTGCTACTCGGATCTGGGAAGGGCATAAAACGCAGACTCAACCGAGTCTATGCTTCTGAGGATTATCTGAGTGCCTGAACCTGGCCGGTTTAGATTTGGGTGTTCATCTCCACCCCCTCTGTAACAAGGCAGAGATCAGATATTGAAAAGACCTGTAAACCGCCTCAATAAAGAGAATTCAACAAACTACCAGAATATAGTAAGGACACTCTAAACTTGGCAATTTTAACAAAATGAAGAGACAAAAGAATACCCAGCAGCTAAAGGAACAGGATAGATGCCCACCAAACCAAACCAAAGAGGAAGAGATAGGGAATCTACCTGATAAAGAATTCCAAATAATGATAGCGAAATTAATTCAAAATCTCGAAATCAAAATAGAATCACAGTTATAGAGTCTGGAGACAAGGATTGAGAAGATGCAAGAAAGGTTTAACAAGGACCTAGAAGAAATAAAAAAGAGTCAACACATAATGAATAATGCAATAAATGAGATCCAAAACTCCCTGGAGGCAACAAATAGTAGAATAACACAGGCAGAAGATAGGATTAGTGAATTAGAAGATAGAATCCTAGAAATAAATGAATCAGACGAGAAAAAAGAAAAACATATCAAAAGAAATGAGGACAATTTCAGAAACCTCCAGGATAACATCAAACGCTACAACATTCGAATCATAGGAGTTCCAGAAGAAGAAGATAAAAAGAAAGATCATAAGGAAATACTTGAGGAGATAATAGTTGAAAACTTCCCTAACATGGAGAAGGAAATTACCACTCAAGTTCAAGAAATCCAGAGAGTCCCTAACAGGATAAACTCAAGGCGAAACACCCCAAGACACATATTAATCAAATTAACAAAGATTAAATATAAAGAACAAATATTAAAAGCAGCAAGGGAAAAACATCAAATAACTCACAAGGGAATTCCCATAAGGATAACAGCTGATCTTTCAATAGAAACTCTCCAAGCCAGGAGGGAATGGCAAGACGTAATTAAAGTGATGAAAGAAAATAACTTACAGCCTAGATTATTGTATCCAGCAAGGATCTCATTCAAATATGAAGGAGAAATCAAAAGCTTCACAGATAAGCAAAAGTTGAGAGAATTTAGCACCACTAAACCATTTCTCCAACAAAAACTAAAGGACATTCTCTAGATAGGAATCACTAAAAGGGTGTATAAATTCGAACCCAAAACAATAAAGTAAATCTTATTTATCAATAATTACTTTAAACGTTTATGGGCTGAATGCCCTAATCAACAGACAAAGACTGGCCGAATCGATACAAAAACAAGACCCCTACATACCTTGTCTACAAGAGACAACTAAAAGACTAAAATGGGTCAAATGGATACAAAAACTAGACCCCTATATATGTTGTCCATAAGAGAACCACCTTAAAATAGGGGATATATACTGACTGAAAATGAAGGCCTGGAAAAAGATTTTCTATGCAAATATGGACCATAAGAAAACAGGAGTAGCAGTACTTATATCAGATAAAATTGACTTTAAAGATCTTGAAAAGGAGACAATGAAGGTTACACATAACGACTTAAAGGAACAATCCAAAAAGAAGTTATAACAATTATAAATATATATGCACCCAACATTGGAGCATTGATATATCTAAGACAAACATTAATTAATATGATAGAAGAAATATGCAGCAATACAATAATAGGGGAGACTTTAATACAATATATATGCACCCAACATTGGAGCATTGATATATCTAAGACAAACATTAATTAATATGATAGAAGAAATATGCAGCAATACAATAATAGTGGGAGACTTTAATACGCCACTCATATAATCTGGCTGTAATAGACAAAGTAAAGAACAAAACATATTTACTTATAAGCCTCAAAAAATTCAGTTCACTCAGGAGAGTTTAAAAAAAAAAAAAAAAGACTTATTTGTTCACTCTGTAAAGGTTTATTGACTATTTTATGGGTTTGGTACCACTTTGGGTAGTAGGGAGGAAGAGGTGACAAATGTGATCCTGTCCTAAATAATATATTGTGGTAAAGATAGACCTACCAATACAAAATACCAAGATGTGCCTAAAGATGAGGACACCCAAACTGGACTTTTTGTTTCCTGAACTTTTCATTTCGAGAACAAACCTCCTAATATAGAATGAATTCAACATGATTTTTTTTTAAGTGTTCTTTGTGATTAAAAACAGAAAGCCATTGGTTAAGAAATTACATATACTCCTCCCCACCATCACTCCCCTTCTTTCTTCCCATTTCCCTCCCACCCTCATTGATCCTTTCCTTTGACCATTTTCCCCTGCAAAAAAAAAAAAAAAAAGAAAAAAAAAAAGAAATGATACAGATTAATGGAACATTTCAAACTCTTTTATTTTAGTTTGTTAAGTACTAGAAAGCATTAGTGAAAATTTGGCTAATCGCCTATGGAAAGATACGTCTTACTCTAATATACATGAATTTGGTAATTCTCAGTTTTTGAAAATATTCCTTACCTTACAAATTCTTTACCTTACAAATGGCAAGAGTATAATAAAGAGAGATTTGCTGGTGACCAAAATGATTGCTGAAAGTAGATGTGCAGATAAACTAGTAGAAGTAGAGACTGGCCAAGAAATCATTGTTGTAGTGTGATTAGAAAAATCACAGCTTGAACTGAATGGCATCTCTAGCTTTGAGAGGAGGACAGTCTTTAGAATTACAAGTCAGGAGCTACTACTGCACTCTGGAAAGATCTTTGAGTTTTAGGCTTTGCATGAAGATATATGCATTGAAATACCCCATTGCATGCAATTGATCACAGGCATTTGGAGCTGAAGAGCGATCCAGGCCAAATTACGGAATCATACAATTGAGTAGCAAATGTGGGAGGAGGGCATTGAGAGACTAGATACATGACTTACATATTTTGTGATTGATCATCCTGCATTATTAAAGAAAGTAAAATGATTTTCAGCCTCATCTGTTACTTTCTCCTCTCCTAAGACTGTTTAGTTCCAAAGATTTTCCGAGGTGGTAGTGCTGATCTATTTGCTTTTGGTTTCTCCACTGTCAGTTTGTTTCTTAGTCTCTAGTTTGCTAATTTGCTTAAAATAATATCTGACACATAGTGTTTAAATATTTTTGGAAATTGATGAGGACATGTTTTAAACAAGTACTACAAGTTTGTGTGTGTATTTATTTAGCTAGTTGATACTGTATATTATGGAGTATAGTGTGATAAAGATATTTTAGAAAAGAATTTAAGTGCCTAGTGATTCAGAGTATGTGAGCATTTGGCAAAGGTTGAGAATATTACAATTCTGATTGGCAGTAATACAGTGTCATTTAATATCTGTTGTGATCATGAAAGAGAGGTTAAGTAATTTGCAGGGTCAACACAACTCATAAATGATGGAGATGGAAAGCAAAACCTGATCAGCCTATTCCAAGCTCTGAGTTGTTATCAGTATTCCATATTGTCTTTGTATCTCTAATATAGTGGTTTAGAGTTAACGTAACATTTAATTGAATATTTACTTCATTTTAATTTTTTTTTTGCAGGGATTTATCAAAGATGTTCATGAAGACTCCCTCACAGTTGTTTTTGAGAACAAGTAAGTTATTTTTTATTGATAGAGATCCTAATTTTGAAGATTGGTAGTGCCAAACTGCTGCTTTTGGGTATTCCTCTTGCAATCAGAAAATGAATGTGCTTTTGGATGGGGGTTCTTTGGTTTGATTATCTTTTTGAGTTAAAATGATTTTTAGTTTTTGATGACTTCACTTGGTTTTTTGCTCACCATTCACTTGTCACTTTTTCCGAGACTCCTTTCTTTGCCAAATCACATGTGAACATGAAACAGTTTTTGCAAAAAAAGATGGCATGAATGTCATTAAAACATGCATACTTCTTAAAACCCAGAATTTTTAAATGACACTGTATAAGGCCTTCCAATGCCCTTTTAATAAAATAAATATATTAGGCTGCCTTAAATTGCTTGATTAGTCTTAAGGAATAATAACAGTTTTATAGATATTGTAAAGGTTAGATAAAGTTGTGCTAAAAATGTCAAAGATGTGTGCTGAGCTTGGTTAGGAAGGATTATAAAGAAGCACTATATAATTGAAGGTCAGAAAAGAATTGGGCAGCTTTCCCTTTTAAGCTGTTTCTGGAACTGCCTGAAGAGCTGTCTGCACAACAGCTGTTTCATGTAGAAATAAGTGTTGAGATGATTCCTGTCTTTGAGCACCTGTTATTTAGACAGTAAAGATGAAAAGAAAGCACTCCAGTATCTTTTACTTGTCTCTTTTTTGCCCATCGTTGGCATACAGAAGCCCATCGGTTCAGTTCAGTTCAGTTGCTCAGTCATGTCCGACTCTTAGAAGCCGTAGGAATATATTATGTGCTGTTGTACCTCCCAGGCATATGAATGATTTATTAGAACCTAAAAGAGGAAAGCATTTTAATTTTATCAACTTAGTTATAAAATATAGCACACAAAAACCACAGCTAAAGCAGTGGTTTTAATACATTTGTATTTACTACAAAGATTAAAATAATTTTTTCTAGGTTTTAATTATATGTGTTCATTGCAGAAAAGAAATTGTAAGAGAAATAAATCTTTTTGTAATTTACTGTTCAGAATAATATTGACTAGTTTTCTGTATTTCTGTGAACATGTACACTAAAAAGGAATTATGCAGTTTATGTTTTATAATCTTTGGAATTGTGTTCATTTGACAGGTCATTTAGTTGTAAAAATGTTTGCAGTAAATTGATCACAGTGTAGCAGTGTAGAATGACATTATTTTAAATCTGAGTCATTACTATGAGCTTAGCCTTTTTCATTTGCAGAATGATGTATGTACTGTCACCTTAGGATGAATGATTAGGAAGGTAGTATGTAATTATTATCAATGACGTTAATTACCTATGAACTTCATCAAGAGATATGCAAAATCTGTTCTAGCTCAACAGTCTGTGGAGGTTGTTTTTTTGGGGGGGGAAGCTAAATGATTGATTTGAAAAATTTACAGTGCTAAGCATAGACTATATATAGCTTCTATATTAAGGAGTATTAGAATAGTATATATTAAAGTTCATTCATTTTCTAATCCTTCAGTTGGCAACCAGAACGCCAGGTTCCATTCAATGAAGTTAGATTACCACCACCACCTGATATAAAAAAAGAAATTAGTGAAGGAGATGAAGTAGAGGTATGTCTTTATAAGTTTATTTTCTTGTGTACCTATTTTTTTTGTTTCAAATAGATATTCTTGTAGGAAAATCTGTTAGCTGATAGAGAATAAGTCTAAATTCCTTTTCTCTATTCTTCCTATTGGTAATAGCTGTGTAATGTAGCAGTACTTGAGTTTTGGAGACGAAACTGGGATTAATGTCTCAGTGCTCCTGTTTTTAGCTTTATAGCCCTGGTCAAGTTTGTTTTTTTAACCACTAGAATAAAAATAATTTGAGAATTAAAGGTGATAATGCATTTGAGTTGTTTTCCACAGAATCTGGTGGAGAGAACTATATGATGTTGGTCATTATTTTCCTTTTTTTTTTTGCTAATTATTTTCAGCATTTTCCTCAGTATTTTTGTAAAATGTTAGTATTTATCCTTTATTATAGTGATCATTAGTATAGTTGATATGTAACAATGTGAAATGTTGTAATAAGCATACTGCCTTTTTGAATATTGTAATATTCAGAAAGATTTAAAAGGAAAAAAAGCAAAAATCACTTCCTAGAGATAAAATTCTATATTTCATGGTTTACATATTCCCAGGCTCTTCCTTTCCTCTCTTTTAAAAAATAAAAATTGTATTTCTTTGTATCTTGTTTTTGTCACAGTTAGTAGCTCCTGAATGTCTTTAGTACATATTTATTTTTGATTAATATGTCTGCTCTTATGTAACAGAAATTTTGAAATAATTGTGAAATAGAAATATGAATTTGTTGGAGAGAGAAAATTTGATTTTTCAAGAAATTGATACCTCCAAGGAGCTCAAATACGCTAATTGTATTTCTCATAAACAGTTGTCTTGATAGTGTTGAAAGATTTTCAGATGTCATTTGTACCTAGTTTATGTAGGCTAAGGTGGGAAAACTGGGGACACAGATCAATCTTTAGTGATGAAACAGCTGTTTAAATGTTTTTTTTTACACTTAACAGTATGTACTTTGTGCCACACATTGTTCTGAGTGCTTTGCATATGAGCTAATTTAGTTACTTGCCACTTTTATGCTTCATAATTTTTTGAATGGTAAATTATCTTTGGAGTTAATTGTAGATGTTATGTTGGGAAGTCAGATTGTAGGACTTTAACCCCTAACTCACATTCTAAAATTCTGCCTAGATTTTAATTACTTGATGTAATTCTTCTGCTCCCCTGGAGTAGGAAATGGTAACCCACTCTAGTATTCTTGCTTGGAGAATCCCATGGCCAGAGGAGCTGGCAGATTACTGCCCATGGGATCGTAAAGAGCTGGATACAGCTGAGCGACTAAACATGCATTCTTCTGCTTTTGCTAAAAGCACAGCATATTTTGGGCTTCCCTCGGTGGCTTAGATGGTAAAGAACTTCCTGCAATGGGGAAGACCTGGGTTCAATCCCTGGGTTGGGAAGATCCCTAGAGAAGGAAATGGCAACCCACTCTAGTATTCTTGCCTGGAAAATCCCATGGACAAAGGAGCCTGGCGGGCTACAATCCATGGAGTTGGACACGATTGAGCGACTAACACTTTCTTCAAAGCAGGTTATAACTTCATTGTGTCAGGGTGCTGCGTGTGTGGCCATCAGTTCTGTGAGTAGTGCTTTTTATATTTTAAAAAATTGTTGTTCAATTATTGGTAGTGTAAAGGCTCAGGTTAAAGGGAAAACTTGACGGAATGCTGAGGGTATTTTTGTTATAGTGTGCTTTCCTCAGTCTTGGAAGATCGTGTCCAGTTGCTGGACCATTTTTATGGCTTGGGCCCCCCTACCTCCCAGCCAGTTGTATACAAAACTTTATTAAATGATTTGGAAATTAATGATTACAGGGTGTTTTATTTCACTTTGTTTATGGTTCAGTCTTGGGAAAATTTGTTCCTTAAAAATATGAGAATGGTGGCCTGGAATTAAGATGTTACTATTACTTTAATTTTTGAAAATTCATATAAGGAAAAAGTTTAAAATTAATCTTGCCACCTGTGGATTTATTTATTTATTTATTTTTAGTTTTTGCCACCATGAGTTTAGGAATTTATCCTTAGGATATGAAATGTTTAAGAACTATGGTTATTAGTACTTTATATTTTGAGCCATATGACTTTGTGTAAGCTCTGCCTCTTTTAAATTCAGAGTCACAAAGCTTCATATAAAAAGTGAAATGGTACAGAATTCCCTAAGGTAACAAGTGAACTTCCCTCTTATTGTAGGCATGTTGATGTGCTTATCTGCCAATCCCAGCTTAAATCTTATTTACCAAAGTTGAGTCTCTTTAAATTTTTTTCCTTGCATTTATAAAGAATATGTTTTTTTTAAGTTATAAAAATTGGGAATACACCTTATTTATAAATTTTTGTATTCAGTTAATTAATATATCATAGGCATTTTCCTATCTGCATATACAGATTTAACTTTATTTTCCTCATCACCCCATGGTATTGGGTGGTACAGATGTATTATAATTAGAAAACATTGAAATTACTCAGTTTTTTTGCTTTTATTCCCCCCTCCCGCCCCCACCTCAAATCCAGATTTAGTGTTCTTATGTAAATTATCATCTTATGATAGTTGTAATCTTGGTTATTGTTAGTACCAAAATGTACCATTTTGTCCTCCAGAAATGATTCTTGAATGACCACTTCATAAGTTTGCTGATGTTCAAGATGTTTGCTCCTCATAGATTGACTGACTGGGTTAATATTAATCTAATCTGTAAGATTTCATAAACATGGTAGAAGGAAGTTGTTGGCTTTTATATCTTGTGAACCTTGAATGCTAGTGATACGCAGTGTCTTTTAAATTAGTGTTAAGACTGTTAGCTGCTTGTTCTGTTTATTGTCTGTTTTTATTCCTTGATCCATGTAGTTTTTTATGTCAAATATGTTTACATTTTATGGGTAAGCTGCTATCTGTTGTATATTGTGTTTTCTCCCAGGCAGTCTGTGCTTAGTGACTTTTGCCATTAAGAACTTATTTCTTCACTTATTCAGGTCTGCCAGTTTCCCCAGTGTGGCCTCCAAGATAACCCATTTTAGTAGTTCCATAGATGTGGCCCCCCTTTTTTTTCTTTTTTTTAAAGAGCATTTAGGGTGTTTTTTTAAAAAAACTTTTTATTTTATATTGGAATATACAGTTAACACTGTTGTGATGGTTTCATGTGTACAGAAGAGCAGCTCAGCCTTACATATACATGTATCCATTCTCCCCCAAACTCCCCTCCCATCCAGACTGGCACATAACATTAAGCAGAGTTCCCTATGCTATACAGTAGGTTCTTGTTGGTTATCTGTTTTAACTATACTGTTATATGCCTGTCCATCCCAAATTCTGTAACTACCCCTTCCACCCATTTTCCTTTTCTAAGTCTGTGTTTCTGTTTTATAAATAAGCTGATTCGTATCATTTCTTTTGGCCACTATTCTCTTTCTGCTAGTTGTCAGTACTATAGTAGCAGTGAAAACAGCTGACACTGGGCTTCCTTGGTGTCTCAGTGGTGAAGAATCTTCCTGCTAATGCAGGAGATACAAGTTCGATCCCTGGGTGGGGCAGAACCCCTGGAAAAGGAGACAGCAACCTACCCCAGTATTCTAGCCTGGAAAGTCCTATGGACAGAGGACCCTCTGGTGGACCACAGTACATGGGGTCTCAAAAGAGTCGGACACAACTTAGTTACCAAACAACAACAGCTGACACTAACCATGAAATATATAACTGACTTTTTAAACACTTATCACAGTTTCAAATAACAGTTTCTTGAGGGCCTCTTCGAAATTCTATGAATATCTTTACTAACCTTTCCAAGTTTCCTATAGCTTGATGGTCAGGAAATTGGTTATCAGGTTAAGTTTTTGTCCTATATGTTATTCTAATATATTGTGCTATATTCACAGGGTATTGTCAGTTTAGTGCCAGATTACCAACTCTTTTACAGCTCTAGGAACCATTTCTTTTTGAAGAACAGAAAGATGACTTTGATTTGGCCATTATTAATTGACTTAGAACAGAAATGATAGAGGACAGAGTTTTTAATTAGCTATTCAGGCATTTATCTAAAATCTAGCTGTATGACAGAGAGCTTAAAAGACATTTCTCCAAAAGACATACTGATGGGCAACATAGAGATACTCACCTCAGCTAATTATTATTATTGTTGTTCACTTGCTAAGTTGTGTCTGACTCTTTGTGAACTTGTGAACTGCAGCACGCCAGGCTTCCCTGTCCTTCACTATCTTCCACAGTTTGCTCAAACTCATGTCCATTGAGTTGGTGATGCCATCAAACCATTTCATCCTCGGTCACCCTCTTCTCCTCTTGCCTTCAGTCTTCCCCAGCATCAGGATCTTCTCCAGTGAGTTGGCTCTTTGCATCAGGTAGCCAAAGTATTAGAGCTTTAAGTTCAGCATCAGTCCTTCCAGTGAATATTCAGGGTTAATTTCCTTTATGATTGACTGGGCTTGATCTATTTGCTTTGCAAGGGACACTTAAGGATCTTCTCCAGCACCACAGTTTGAAAGACTCAATTCTAGAGTGCTCAGCCTTTGTTCTAACTAGCATATCCATATATGACTACTGGAAAAACCATAGCTTTGACTATACTGACCTTTGTCTGCAAAGTGATGTCTCTGCTTTTTAATACACTGTCTAGGTTTGTCTTAGCTTTTTTTTCAAGGAGCAAGCGTCTTTTAAGTTCATGGCTGCAGTCACCATGCAGTTATTTTGGAGTCCAAGAAAATACAATCTGGTTTGTGCTTTTTCCTTATCTATTTGCCATTGAAGCAATGGGACCAGATGCCATGATCTTAGCTTTTTGAATGTTGAGTTTTAAGCCAGCTTTTTCACTGTCCTCTTTCACCTCATCAGGAGGCTCTTTATTTCCTCTTCACTTTCTGCTATAAGAATGATGTTGGTGGTTTAGTTGCTAAGTCGTGTCTGACTCTTTGTGACCCCATGGACTGCAGCACACCAGGCTTCCCTGTCCCTCACCATCTCCCAGAGTTTGCTTAATCAATCATGTCCATTGAGTCAGTGATGGCACCATCTCATCCTCTGTTGTTTCCTTTTCCTGCTGCCTTCAGTCTTTCCAAGCATCAAGGGTCTTTCCCAGTGAGTCGGCCCTTCACATCAGGTGGCCAAAGTATAGGAGGTTCAGCTTCAGCCTCAGTCCTTCCAATGAATATTCAGAGTTGATTTCCTTTAGGATTGACTGGTTTGATTGTGTTGCTGTGCAAGGGACTCTCAAGAGTCTTCTTGAAAGGTTATTGCTAAACCATGAAAGACGCCAGGATTCTTGGCCTTTGGAGGAGAAGAATTCAGTCCGGGGCCAGAGATGAGGCTTGATCTCTCTGAGCTTTTGTGTAATAAAGTTTTTTTAAAGTATAAAAGAGATAAAGCTTCTGACAGAGGGATCAGAATGGGGCAGAAAGAGTACCCCCCCCCCCCCCGTAGTCTTTAGCTGGATGTTATATAGCTATTAGCAGTCTGCTAATTAAAGAAAGGAAATGTCTTAAAACTCAGAATGGCACCAGGCCCCTCACCCACAAGATGCATTTTGAGATAATCTTGTCATGCCAGGCCATAAAACGGTTGACATGAATCTTGAAGAAAGATCCCCATACAAATATATAGTTTCGTTAACATAGATTCGGAGAACAATGTGTGAGTATAACATACTGGTTTGTCATGACGATTCTGAGCCTTTACTTGGAACCAACTTGAAAACAGAGTCTGAGGTAAATGCATGGTACATTAACATAGTTTAAGACCAAACATTTCCATAAGAAAAATGCATTGGTTAGCTCAAGGTTTGAGAAAAGTTCAGGTGGAACCAGTTGTCATTATGGCAACACAGAGTTTTAAGAGAAACCTCTTTTTAAATTTGTATAGAGAAGGGGTAAAAAATGTAACACTTGTTTGTTTTTTTCCTGTTGCTTGCTGCTACTGCTAAGTCGCTTCAGTCGTGTCCGACTCTGTGTGACCCAATACCCGGCAGCCCACCAGGCTCCCCCGTCCCTGGGATTCTCCAGGCAAGAACACTGGAGTGGGTTGCCATTTCCTTCTCCAGTGCATGAAAGTGGAAAGTGAAAGTGAAGTTGCTCAGTCGTGTCCGACTCTTTGTGACCCCATGGACTGCAGCCTACCAGGCTCCTCCATCCATGGGATTTTCCAGGCAAGAGTACTGGAGTGGTGTGCCATCGCCTTCTCCGATAAAAAAATGTCTGACACTTGCAGCCTATTTTCTCTGTTTGGAGACCCCTGGCCTTCCTGCCTGTTACCCTCTCATTCTCCAGCACCACAATTTGAAAGCATCATTTTTTAGGCACTGATCCTTCTTAATGGTCCAACTCTCATATCCATACATGACTGCTGGAAAAGCCATAGCTTTGACTAGATGCACTTTTGTCAGCAAAGTGATGTCTCTGCTTTTTAATACACAGTGTAGGTTTGTCATAGCATTTCTTCTAGAGAGCAAGTGTCTTTTAATTTCATGGCTGCAGTTGCCATCCACAGTGGTTTTGGAGTCCAAGAAAATAAAGCCTGTCCCTGTTTGCCATGGAGTGGTGGGACTGGATTCATGATGTTAGTTTTTTTGAATGTTGAGTTTTAGGTCAGCTTTTCCTCTCTCCTCCTTCACCCTCATCAAGAGGCTCTTTAGTTCTTCTTTGCTTTGTGCTATTAGGGTGGTATCATCTTCATATATGAGCTTGTTGATATTTCTCCTGGCAATGTTGGTTCTAGCTTGTGATTCATATAGCCCAGTGTTTCACATGGTTTATTCGGCATAGAGTTTAAATAACCAGAGTGACAGTATATATACAGCTTTGACATACTCCTTTCCCAATTTTGAACCAGTCCATTGTTCCATGTCCACTTCTAACTGTTGCTTCTGCATACAGGTTTCTCAGGAGGCAGGTAAAGTATTCTGGTATTCCTATCTCTTTTAAGACTTCTCCACAGTTTGTTGTGATCTGCACAGTCAAAGGGTTTAGCATAAGCAGTGAAGCAGAAACAGACACTTTTCTGGAATTTGCTTGCTTTTTCTATGATTCAGCAGATGTTGGCAATTTGATTTCTGGTTCCTCTGCCTTTTCTAAATCCATATGAAAGTTCTCCAGTACATCTGGATGTTCTCATTTCAGGTCATTCTGAAGCCTCGCTTGAAGGAATTGAACAATACCTTGTTAGCATGTTAAATGAGCACAATTGTACAATAGTTTGAACATTCTTTGACATTTCCTTTCTTTGGGATTGGAATGAAAAGTGACCTCTTCCAGTCCTGTGGCCACTGCTGAGTTTTCCAAATTTGCTGGCATATTGAGTGCATCACTTAACAGCATCACCTTTTAAGATTTGAAATAGCTCAGCTGGAATTCCATCACCTCCACTAACTGATCATAGGCCCATTTGACTTCAGGTTCCAGGGTATTTGGCTCTAGGTGAGTTCCCACACCATCATGTGTGGCTGATTATTAGAGAAATGCAAATCACAATTACAATGAGATATTACAATGAGATAGCACCTCATACTGGTCAGAATGACCATCATCAAAAGTTGACAAATAAATACTGAAGAGGGTATGGGCTTCGCAGGTGGCACTAGCTTTAACCTGCCTGCCAATTCAGGAGACATAAGAGCCTTGGGTTCAATCCCTGGGTTGGGATGATTTCCTGGAGAAGGAAATGGCAGTGCACTCCAGTATTCTTGCCTGGAGAATCCTGTGGACAGAGGAGCCTGGCCGGTGTAGTCCGTAGGATTGCAAAGAGTCTAGCATGACTGAGCACACATCAAGAAGAAATAGAGGGTATGGAGAAAAGGGGACCTTACTGCATGTTGGTGGGAATTCACATTGGTGCAGCCCCTATGGAGGCTCTTTTAAAAATTGAAAATAGAACTACCATATGATACAGCAATCCTACTCCTGGACTTATATTTGGAGAAAACTAATTTGAAAAGATATAGGCACTTCATTGTTCATAGCAACACTATAATAGCCACGACGTGGAAGCAGCCTAAGTGTCTATTGATAGGTGAGTAGATAAAGAAGATAATGGAATTATATATATGCGTGTCTATTTGTGCACACTTAAGTATATATGTACATACAATGAGGTATTAGGTATAAAAAGAAATGAAATAATGCTATTTGCATCAACATAGATGAGCTTAGACGTTATCGTACTTAGTGAAGTAAGTCAAATATTTTATATCACTTAAAAATTTTTTTTTTAATTTTTTGGCTGTGCTGCACAGCATGTGGGATCTTAGTTTCCCAACCAGGAATTGCACCCATGCCATCTGAATTGGAAGTGCAGAGTCTTAAACTAGACCACCAGGGTATTCCACATTTGATATCATTCATATGTGGAATCTAAAATATGCCATAAATGAACTTATTTATGAAACAGACTCACAGACATACAAAACTTAGGGTTACCAATTGGGAAGGGGAAAGGGATAAATTAGGAATTTGGGATTAACATATACACACTGCTGCTGCTAAGTCACTTTAGTCATGTCCGACTCTGTGCGACCCCATAGACGGCAGCGCACCAGGCTCCCCCGCCCCTGGGATTCTCTAGGCAAGAACACTGGAGTGGGTTGCCATTTCCTTCTCCAGTGCATGAAAGTGAAAAGTGAAAGTGAAGTCGCTCAGTCGTGTCCGACTCTTACTGACCACATGGACTGCAGCCCACCAGGCCCTTCCATCCATGGGATTTTCAAGTTTTGGAGTGGGATGCCATTGCCTTCTCTGATATACACGTTACTATCTATAAAATAAACAACTAGGACTTACTGTATAGTATAGGAAGCTATATTCAGTATTTTGTAATAACCTATGATGACAAAGAATCTGAAAAAAAATGTGTGTGTGTGTATATATATACACAAAACTGAATCACTGCTGTACATCTGACACACAGTATTGTAAATCAGCTATACTTTTGTTTTAAAAAGATTCAGCCATCTGAACTTTCCATTCTTGTTGGTCAAGTCACAAGTTTACCTGGCTTACTCTAAAATTTTACCACTTTACAAACATGTTTGGTTCCTTCAGATTTGCCTTTTCAGCCAGCCTGTGAGATTTACATGATATTATAAAACATAAGTTAGCGTGTCTAGGAATGGCCTCTAGACACTATATGGCCTATACGAGAAAGTTGGTTTTGAAAAGTCTTAAGATTCAAAGTTTTTTTTTTAACCTAATTAATGGCTTTGTATTTGATTTCTTAAATAGTAATGGTGTATATTTTAAAATCTTTTTAGTCTCATAACTATAATTTTTTTGATTAAGTATTTGCTTAACAGTTGATTTTGCTAACTAAAGATTGCTAAGAAAATTGGTAATTCCCTGGTGGTCCAGTGGTTAAGACTCCACACTTTCACTGCTGAGGACCTGAGTTTGATTCTTGATCAGGGAGCTGAGATACCCTGTAAGCCATGTGGCGTGGCAAAAAAAAAAAAAAAAAGATTGCCAAAAAATAATTCTCAGCTGGTAAAGTTGGAGATGATGGGAAAACGAGGAGTTCCTTAGGTTATCTTAAGCTGGATATATGGTATAATATTCTGACATACTGAAAAGCTGATAGAAAAAATGTTTTCCCAGTGAGTTCACGTGTGAGATTCTTTGTTTTTATTAATCTTATTTAGCAAGTTAATGACACATAAAACATGTTATGGAGAAGGCGATGGCAACCCACTCCAGTACTCTTGCCTGGAAAATCCCATGGATGGAGGGGCTTGGTAGGCTGCAGTCCATTGGGTCGCAAAGAGTTGGACACGACTGAGTGCCTTCACTTTCATACATTGGAGAAGGAAATGGCAAACCACTCCAGTGTTCTTTTGACTGGAGAATCCCAGGGACGGGGGAGCCTGGTGGGCTGCTGTCTATCACGTTGCACAGAGTCGGACATGACTGAAGCGACTTAGCAGCAGCAGCAAACATGTTACATAGGAAGCCTGACATTTCAAGCTAATCTGTAATTATATAAGACTTGAGTTTTTCCTCTTGAGTTTAACATATTTGATATTTTAAAACTTCTTTTTCTTTTGGAATTGTGAAATCTGATTGAAATACAGATTAACAGGTTTTTATTCTTGTGACATACACATTTTCTTCCATCTTGTATGGCAGAGAGATGTTATGGTTCTACATCTTATAATTTAGTTATAATTTTGTGATCAGTCCCTTGAAAGATTTGGTAAAAGGAATAAGAATAATTTGATAGGATACTCCCTTACCTTACCATGTGGCATGTGGAGTCTTAGATCCCTAACCAGGGATCCAGCCTACACTGCTGTAGTGTAACAGTGAGTCATACATAAACCACTGGATTTCTGGGGAAGTCCCTTTACTGTACAATTTTTTTAAGTTAATATTTTACTTAATATAAAAAAGTACAATATACATGTATAATTTACATTTTGCCTTTCTAAAAGTTTTAAAATATATTTCTCTTTTTTATTTTTGTCTGTGCTGCGTCATTGTTGGAGCACGCAGACTTTCTCTAGTTGAAGTAAGCAAAGGCTACTTTCTAGTTGCAGTGTTCCAGCTTCTCATTGCAGTGGTTTCTCTTGTTGAGGTGCACCGGTTCTAGGGCAGGCAGGCTTCTGTAGTTGCACTCTGAGGGCTCTGGAGTGCAGGACTCAGTTGTTTTGGCACACAGGCTCCCAAGGCATGTGGAATCTTCCAGGACCAGGAATCAAACCTGTCCACTTGATTGGCAGGTGGATTCTTAACCACTGGACCACCAGGAGAAGTCCTACGTCTTACTTTTAAAAATGTGTCAGTTTGGTTCTTGGAACCACTTTGAAAATTATAGCTGTGTGTAGAGTCAGTCTTTCTCATAATACCAAATCAGCATTGTTAGTCCTTGTGGTTGGAAATGCTCTTATGTTAAAGGATGAATTACTTACATCTTTTTCTTTGGGGGAAATGATTTGTTAAAGTATCAGCCACAAATGCTAATGAGATAATACTGTTTGTTGTGTCAGTAAATAAAGCACCTTAGTGTTTTCTAAATGTTAAGCTTGCTTTCCTAATATACATTTTCTATTCATAGATTGTAATGAGATGAAATAGATGTGAACAGTAGCCAACAAATGTTTTTCATATAGTTGTAAAATAGGTCATTATGATTAAGTATTCAGTTTAATGCTTGACATCATTTAGAACTTGATTTAGAACTTGATTAAAAACTGGTAAATTCTCTACTTCGGTTTTCACATTATTTCTATTTGGTTATAACTTTGAAAGGCCTTGTTGAACATAATATTAACTTGAATTAAAAGTTGATCACATTAGGATCCGGAATGGAATGCTATTTAAGTCATAATTTGGTTATGTGCTAGAATTTGGAGGCCAATAAGGGTTGACTTGGGGAGAAGGCAGTGGCACCCCACTCCAGTACTGTTGCCTGGAAAATCCCATGGATGGAGGGGCCTGGTAGGCTGCAGTCCATGGGGTCGCTAAGAGACATGACTGAGCGACTTCACTTTCACTTTCCACTTTCATGCATTGGAGAAGGAAATGGCAACCCAATCCAGTGTTCTTCCCTGGAGAATCCCTTGGACGGAGAAGCCTGGTAGGCTGCAGTCCATAGGGTCACACAGAGTTGGACATGACTGAAGCGACTTAGCAGCAGCAGCAGCAGCAAGGGTTGACTTGAATTAATTTGGTAGAAAGAGTACTGAACTGTATAGTATAGACTTTTGGAATTTTATTATTCCATGATACTATAACCTTCTTCAGTGTGGTTACTATTGTGTTTTTAGGTGTCTCATGGGCACCCCTTAGTCTTCTGCTTTTCTAAAGCTCTTTCTTAGATTTGAAGAAACTTAAAATATTAGAGAAATGAGGGCTATTGCCTTAGAGTGTGAAATGCTTCTTTGGGATAGTTTGGAGATTTAAATGAATTGAAATCTGAAGTAAGGGAATTTCTATGAGGTGCTCTTACTCCAACGACATAGTCATAAATAAATCCAGTAATCAGCATTTTGGGCATAGTACACTAGGACATGTTTTTAATGCTGAGTTTTTAAAATGAGTTTTTATTGTGTTGAGTACACTGTTCATTTTGTGAAGGATGTGCTTTGACTTACAATACTAAAGTGGAGGCAAATTCATAGCACCTTGATTCAAACCCCAGGAACTTAGTTTCATTTGGCTTTATGAGAGTGGCTTTGTCTTTCAGGGATACAGTTATTATTGAAGTTTACAGAGATGAATAAAATGTAATGAGAAAGCTGCAAGGCAGTCCACAATGATTTATTCTCTTTTTTTTGTAGGTAAAATTACATAGGAAGTCATTGTAGACAGTTTCTCTTTGGTGAAAATAGAAATAGAACAGATGTTTTTAAGACCCATTTTTCAGCATTCAAGCTTGAGGCAGCCCTCCATTATAGACCAATAAGAGAGAAAAAACATTAGTCTGTTTAGCTGAACTGCCTTTCTAAGGTAATAGTTGGAAAGGGCACTTGTTGTTCTCAAGGTTTTCTTTTTGTTTTTTTAATTCTCATACTAGGGGAAATAGTCATAATTTACCATTTGGGTCTAATGGACCATTTTTACAAATTTTTTGTATTTTAAAGTCATTTTACATATAAATTTACAGTAGTAAGAATAAAACGGTGGTGAAGATCACCATTATTAGATATTTTAATAAGCATTTAAACATAGGGTTTAAGACAGTGGGTCTTCCCTGGTGGCTGTAGTGGTAAAGAACCAGCCTGCGAATGCAGGAGACTTAAGAGACTTGGGTTAGATCCCTGGGCGGGGAAGATCCTCTGAAGGAGAGCATGGCAACCCACTCCAGTAATATTGCCTGGAAAATCCCTTGGACAGAGGAGCCTGGCAGGCTACAGTCCATAGGGTCACAGAGTTAGATGTGACTGAAGTGTCTTAGCACACACATACCTAAAATGAGCAAAGTTTTCTGTGTATTATTTACTGCTCATCAGCTGTCATGTATAAACCCAGAACATACACATCTTGTAATAAATACTGATACCAAATTTAAAGTCTGTCTCTGTAAGTTCTAGTTTATCTTCTGTTTCATCTTACCCTGGAATTATCAGAATGCATCAATGCTTTTAGGTTAGAATGCAGTTGACACTTAAACAACATGCGTTTGATCTGCATGAGTCTGTTTAAACTCAGATTCTACAGACACTCCCCCCACCCCCCACACACACCCTACACACATCCACTCCACCCCTGCCCACCCTACCTCCAACATCTTGTGTGATCTTAGTTCCCTGACCAGAGATTGAACTCCCTGGGCCCTTGACACTGAAAGTGTAAAGTCCTAGCTCCTGGACCATTAGGGAATTCCCACTCAGATTGTTTTCATATTTTCATAGAAAATACGGTAGTACTACATGATCAGTGGTTGGTTGAGTTTGCAGATGTGGAACTGTATATAGAGGGCTGGCTATGTTAACAGTTGATTTTCAACCCCATAGAGGATGAATGAGCCCCTAACCCTTTTGTTGTTCAAGGGTCAGTTGTATTTTGGAATTTTTGATGGCTTCTAATTTTATTGACTAGAGCATGGGGGTCCCCAACCTCTGGGATTTAATGCCTGGTAATCTGAGGTGGAGTTGATGTAATAATAATTAAGTGCACAATAAATGTAATGCACTTGAATCACCCAAAACCTTTCCCCTTACCCGCAGTCTGTGGAAAAATTGTCTTCCACGAGACCCATCCCTGGTGCCAAAAGGTTGGGGATTACTGGACTTGAGTGTTGTCATTTTAAAAAATTACTTATTTTTTGGTTGTGCTTGGTCTTCACTGCTACTTGGGCTTTTCTCTAGTTGCCGTGAGCGTGGGGCTGCTCTCTAGTTGTGGTGCATGGGCTTCTCATTGCAGTGGCTTCTCTGGTTGTGGAGCACAGGCTCCAGGCACACAGGCCTCGGCAGTTGCAGCAGGTGCGCTCAGTAGTTGAAACACACAGGCTTAGTTGCTCCATGGTGTGTGGGGGATCTTCCCAGACCAGGGATCAAACCCTTGTCTCGTGCATTGGCAGGCAGATTCTTTACTGCTGAGCCACCAGGGAAGCCCTAGGATTGTCATCTTTGTGCTATAATTACACCACTTCATATAACCAATTGTATTGACTAATCCATTGCATTTTGTGCATTTCTTTATTATCTTTTCCTTTCTAGTCAAGATAGCAAAGTATTGAATATTTAGGATATAGGAAAAATAAGGTTCCTGGACTCTAGCTTAAATTTATGTAAGGGTTCACTGGTACATATAATGACTGCAGTGAGTTTTATTCCATTCTAAAAAAAGGTAAAGTGTCTTATTTTTTTGGAAGATCTGTAAGAAGAGACTTCCCAGGTGGCGCTAGTGGTAAAAAATCTGCCTGCAATGCAGGAGACCTAGATTTAATCCCTGGGTTGGGAAGATCCCCTGGAGAAGGAAATTTTCTTGCCTTCTTGAGAATTCCGTGAGAGGAGCCTGGCAGGCTACAGACCACGGAGTCATATGAGTTGGAGACGACTCGACTAACACTTTCACTTTGATTTTTCCCTCTGAATATATACAGTAACTGCAATGAGTTATTCTATTCTAAAAAAAAAGTTAAGTTTCTAATCTTTTTGGAAGATCTGTAAGAAAGGATAGTCATGAAACATAGATCAGATCAGTCGCTCAGTCGTGTCCGACTCTTTGCGACCCCATGAACCGCAGCACGCCAGGCCTCCCTGTCCATCACCAGCTCCCAGAGGTCACTCAGACTCGCATCCATCGAGTCAGTGATGCCATCCAGCCATCTCATCCTCTGTCGTCCCCTTCTCCTCCTGCCCTCAATAAGAAATGCAAAAGCTAAAATTGAGTTCACTGAAGCTTTGTGGTAAATATGCTTTTTTCCCTCTCATAGCTTTTGTCTAAACATGGTATACATTAAAGTTGAACATGAAATTTTGCCTTATTTATTTTTAGTTCCAGTAATTCCACCACTTCCAAGGTTACTTTCACATCATCTTGATAAAGGCTTCAGACTTTTCCAAAACTATTTGCCTATCAGTAGTTGTTTGCATTATTTCACAAATGGCTGTTAACATGTATTGATGGGTAGATATCTCCACCCACCTGTGTAGGGGCAGCCTTAGTTTAATCAATATTTTGTAGGTGTTTCTTGGTCATCTTTTCCCAGCCTTCCCTTCTGCACCTTGTTTTCCATGTATTGAAAATACATCACACTGCTGTGTCATAAGAAACAGCTTTAATCCTAAATGGAAACTTTTCTAATCTATTGTATTTTGAAACACTTGATAATTGTAGAGTATATAAGATAGCAGGGGTTTTTTTTTGGTTAGGTGGTTTTGTAAGATAACTTACTCTGCTGCTGCTGCCAAGTCGCTTCAGTCATGTCTGACTCTGTGCAACCCCATAGATGGCAGCCTACCAGGCTCCCCCATCCCTGGGATTCTCCAGGCAAGAACACTGGAGTGGGTTGCCATTTCATTCTCTAATGCACAAAAGTGAAAAGTGAAAGTGAAGTTGCTCAGTCGTGTCCCATTCTTGGCTACCCCATGAACTGCAGCCTACCAGGCTCCTCCGTCCATGGGATTTTCCTGGCAAGAATACTGGAGTGGGATGCCATTCATAATATTTTTGTTGTTAGCTAGACCTTGGTTGGAGAAGGAAACGGCAGCCCACACCAGTGTTCTTGCCTGGAGAATCCCAGGGCCGGGGGAACCTGGTGGGCTGCCGTCTATGGGGTCTCACAGAGTTGGACACGACTGAAGCGACTTAGCAGCAGCGGACCTTGATGGCTCAGATGGTAAAGAATCTGCAATGTGGGAGAGCTGGGTTGGGAAGATCCCCTGGAGGAGGGCTCGGCAACCCACTGTAGTATTCTTGGCTGGAGAATCCCCATGAAGGGAGGAGCCTGATAGGCTACTACACTTCATGGTATCACAAAGAGTCAGACACAACTGAATGACTAATTATAGACTTTCAGTACATCTAAGTTCCTTAGCAAAGGATTTAAATGTGATACCTTGAAGGAAATTAAAAATAGGGTTTCAGTTCAGTTTAGTCACTCAGTTATGTCCGACACTTTGCGACCCCATGAACCACAGCATGCCAGACCTCCCTGTCCATCACCAACTCCCGGAGTTCACTCAGACTCACGTCCATCGAGTCAGTGATGCCATCCAGCCATCTCATCCTCTGTTGTCCCCTTCTCCCCTTCTCCCCAGTCCCTCCCAGCATCAGAGTCTTTTCCAGTGAGTCAACTCTTCACATGAGGTGGCCAAAGTACTGGAGTTTCAGCTTTAGCATCATTCCTTCCAAAGAAATCCCAGGGCTGATCTCTTTCAGAATGGACCGGTTGGATCTCCTTGCAGTCCAGGGGACTCTCAAGAGTCTTCTCCAACACCACAGTTCAAAAACATCAATTCTTTGGCACTCAGCCTTCTTCACAGTCCACCTCTCACATCCATACATGACCACAGGAAAAACCATAGCCTTGACTAGACGAACCTAGAGATCAAATTGCCAACATCTGCTGGATCATGGAAAAAGCAAGAGAGTTCCAGAAAAACATCTATTTCTGCTTTATTGACTATGCCAAAGCCTTTGACTGTGTGGATCACAGTAAACTGTGAAAAACTGAAAGAGATGGGAATACCAGACCACCTGACCTGCCTCTTGAGAAATCTATATGCAGGTCAGGAAGCAACAGTTAGAACTGGACGTGGCACAACAGACTGGTTCCAAATAGGAAAAGGAGTATGTGAAGGCTGTATATTATCGCCCTGCTTATTTAACTTATATGCAGAGTACATCATGAGAAACACTGGGCTGGAAGAAGCACAGCTGGAATCGAGATTGCTGGGAGAAATATCAATAACCTCAGATATGCAGATGATACCACCCTTATGGCAGAAAGTGAAGAGGAACTAAAAAGCCTCTTGAGGAAAGTGAAAGAGGAGAGTGAAAAAGTTTACTTAAAGCTCAACATTCAGAAAACAAAGATCATGGCATCCAGTCCCATCACTGCATGGGAAATAGATGGGGAAACAGTGGAAACGGTGTCAGACTTTATTTTTTTGGGCTCCAAAATCACTGCAGATGGTAATTGCAGCCATGAAATTAAAAGGTGCTTACTCCTTGGAAGGAAAGTTATGACCAACCTAGGTAGCATATTCAAAAGCAGAGATATTTATGTTTATTAGACACTCATAAATTTGGGGCTTCCCTGGTGGCTCAGATGGTAAAATATCTATCTGTGATACAGGAGACCTGGGTATAATCCTTGGGTTGGGAAGATCTGCTGGAAAAGGGAATAGCTACCTACTCCAGTATTTTTGCCTGGAGAATTCCGTGGACAGAGGAGCCTGTCGGATTACAGTTCATGGTGTCAAAGAGTTGGACACAACTGAGTGACTGACACTTTGACTAGACTAGACTTTGAAATTGAATTTGAAGTTCAATTTTCAGGGCACCAAATTGCCCAAACAGGTTCAATTCTATTTTTCATTAGTAAAATTTAAGCATATACGTTGTTATTCAGTCACCAAGTTGTGTGACCCCATGGGTTGCACCATGCCAGTCTTCCCTGTCCCTCACCATCTCCCAGAGTTTACTTAAAACTCATGTCCACTGAATCAGTGATGCCATCCAATCATCTCATCCTCTGTTGCTGCCTTTTCCTTCTGCCTTCAATTTTTCCCAGTATCAGGGTCTTTTCCAATAAGTTGGCTCTTTGCATCAGGTGGCAAAAATATTGGAACTTGAGCATCATTCTTTCCAGTGAGTATTCAGGTCTGGTTTCCTTTGAGATTGACTAGTTTGATGTCTTTGCTGTCCACGGGACTCTCAAGAGCATCTTCTCTGACACCACAGTTCCAAAGTATCAGTTCTTCAGTGCTCAGCCTTTGGTGTAGCTCTCACAGTCATAGATGATGACTGTAAAAACCATGGCCTTGACTGAACAGACCTTTGTCAGCAAAGTATGTCTCTGCTTTTTTAATATGCTGTCTAGATTTGTCATAGCTTTCTTGTTGTTGCTGCTAAGTCACTTTAGTCATGTCCAACTCTGTGCGACCCCATAGATGGCAGCCCACCAGGCTCTGCCATCCCTGGGATTCTCCAGGCAAGAAAGAACACTGGAGTGGGTCGCCATTTCCTTCTGCAATGCATGAAAGTGAAAAGGGAAAGTGAAGTCACTCAGTCGTGTCCCAACTCTTCACGACCCCATGGACTGCAGCCTACCAGGGTCCTGCATCCATGGGATTTTCCAGGCAAGAGTACTGGAGTGGGTTGCCATTAATTGCCTTCTCCCATAGCTTTCCTACCGAGACGCAATTGTCTTGTAATTTCATAGTTGCAGTCACCATCTGCAGTGATTATAGAGCCCAAGAAAAGGAAATCTGTCACTGCTTCCACCTTTTCCCTTCTTTTTGCCATGAAGCAATGAGACTGGATGCCTTGACTTAGTTTCTTTAATATTGAATTTTAAGCTGTCTTTTTCACTCTCCTCTTTGACCCTCATCAAGAGGCTCTTTAGTTCCTCTTTGCTTTCTCCCACTAAATTGATAATCATCTGCATATCTGAGGTTGTCGATATTTCTCCTGGCAATCTTGATTTCAGCTTGTAACTCATCCAGCCAGGCATTTTGCATGATGTGCCCTACATATAAGTTAAACAAGTGAAGTGAAGGAAGTCGCTCAGTCGTGTCCGACTCTCTGCGACCCCGTGGACTGTAGCCCACCAGGCTCCTCCATCCATGGGATTCTCCAGGCAAGAATACTGGAGTGGGTTGCCATTTCCTTCTCCAGGGGATCTTCCCAACCCAGGGATCGAACTTAGGTCTCCTGCATTGCAGGCAGACGCTTTAACCTCTGAGCCACCAGGGAACCCTAAGTTAAACAAACAGGGTGACAATAAACAGCCTTGTTGTACTCCTTCCCCAATTTTGAACCAGTCAGTTCCATAGAAGGTTCTACCTTTTGCTTCTTGACCTACATACAGGTTTCTCAGGAGACGGGTAAGATTGTGTGGTAATCCCATCTCTTTAAGCATTTTCCACAATTTGTTATGATCCACACAGTCAAAGGCTTTAGCATAGTCAATGAAACAGAGGTAGATGTTCTTCTGGAATTCTCTTGGTGCTTCTGTGATCCAGTGAATGTTGGCAATTTGATCTCTGATTCCTCTGCCTTATGCATATATAGTTCTTACTACATTACACTTATGTAGCAGTTTCATCTTTTTCACAGTAACATTTTTTGATTCTTGAATTTAACATAATTTTGCACTTATAAAAAGTCATTATTTACAGTGTTAATCTTTTGGGGTAAATGAGTAAGGGCACTTTTTTTTTTCTGTCAGGTATATTCAAGAGCAAATGATCAAGAACCATGTGGATGGTGGTTGGCTAAAGTTCGAATGATGAAAGGAGAAGTAAGTTATGTTAAAATTTCCTTGATTAATTTTCAAGGAAATATGTTGACTCCTGGTTTCTGTAACTGTTACTCCAACTCTTAGTTTTATTGTTAAAAAGCCTATTTCAGAAATAATCATGTATTTCAAAAATTCATCAGATCATTAATTTCTGTTGGTGTTCTGGATTTGCAAACACCAAAGCTGCTCCCCAGAGGTATTTTGCAAGCGTGTGAGGACCACCAGAGTTCTTGCTTGTAAGAACCTCTAATCTAGTTTAGGCAAATCAGGTTGATGTAACTAAGCTGTGCTTAGTACTTGTGCCACAAGGGGGAGGGTCTACTGCTTAATCCAAGCAAAGTAATTAGAACTTCATTTAAAGCTCATTATTTTTGTTCGGATGGGATTTTTAAAGTGTTTTGATGTCTTTTAGTTTTATGTCATTGAATATGCTGCTTGTGATGCCACTTACAATGAAATAGTCACATTTGAACGACTTCGGCCTGTCAATCAAAATAAAACTGTCAAAAAAAATACCTTCTTTAAATGCACAGTGGATGTTCCTGAGGATTTGAGAGAGGCGTGAGTAATTTTGTTTACTGTTGAATTGCTTTGTGAATTAAGGGGATTTTTCAAGTGCTATAAAAATCTTTTTTTACCCCAAACACCTGATTAAAACTTTGATAGAAAATGTTTTTGACAGAAGTTTTCAGTGGGTGGTGTCAGTATGAAATACAAGACTTTTCATTATAATTGCCCTCTAAATTTTGGAGAAGGTGATGGCACCCCATTCCAGTACTGTCGCCTGGAAAATCCCATGGATGGAGGAGCCTGGTAGGCTGCAGTCCATGGGGTCGCTAACAGTCGGACATGACTGAGTGACTTCCCTTTCACTTTTCACTTTCATGCACTGGAGAAGGAAATGGCAACCCCCTCCAGTGTTCTTGCCTGGAGAATCCCAGGGATGGCGGGGCCTGGTAGGCTGCTGTCTGTGGGGTCGCACAGAGTTGGACACGACTGAAGCGACTTAGCAGCAGCAGCCCTCTAAATTTAATCTGTTGTTTTGATCTTACACGTGAATTACTCTCTCCTTAGGTGTGCTAATGAAAATGCACATAAAGATTTTAAGAAAGCCGTAGGAGCATGCAGAATTTTTTACCATCCAGAAACAACACAGCTAATGATACTGGTAAGATAACTCCATGTTTTAAGGTATATAGTGAATATTGTGAATCTGCCTACAATGCAGGAGACCCAGCATTGGGTGGGGAAGATCCACTTGAGAAGGGAATGGCAACCCACTCCAGTATTCTTGCCTGGAGAATTCCATGGACAGAGGCACCTGGCAGGCTACAGTCTATGGCGTTTGCAAAGAGTCAGAGAGGACTGAGTGACTTAACACTTTTCACTTTATTAAACTGTACATTGTACATATTTTATAATTAAATATTTCAAAGATAAAAGATAACTTGTTTTATTGTGACTTTATTAGAATACAATGTCGGAAAAAAAATTTTTGCAGTTATAAAATTGTTAATTTGTAAATCTTTCCTGGAGAAAGGAGGAAAAATCTGAATACAGCATTCCTTACATCATAAAATTCTTAACATATGGGATCTTGGATTCTATATCCCCCCCCCCCCCCCCCCATTATGAGCAGATCTAAGTAATATGGAAGTTAAGAAAGCAAGTAAGATTACTTGTGGGAGGCGGTACGTGTTAGGTGAGGAGACTACAGTAGATGAAAATCAAGGGAGGCTTTATTTGGAAGGTTGTGTTTGTATTAAAAAAAGAGTTTAAGTTTTTAAATGAGTAACTTGTTTGTTTATAGTCTGCCAGTGAAGCAACTGTGAAGAGAGTAAATATTTTGAGTGACATGCATTTGCGAAGTATTCGTACAAAATTGATGCTTATGTCCCGAAATGAAGAGGCCACTAAGCATTTAGAAGTAAGTGGGTTTACATGTAAAAGATTTTTTGTGCTTCTCCTTTAGTTTCCTGAGTATATTATTCAAGTTCTCTGGCTGAAACTATATAACTGTTAGGTAAGGCAACTTCGGAACTGTTTTGTGGCTAATAACTGGAATTATTGTGTCCTTAGAGTTACCTTTCTCTATTACTTTTATCAGACATAGCCTTTTAGCTGCTAAATACCTGAATGGTGCCAAAGAGCTTAGAAACTCACTAGGGATTTCCAGTAGAACTTTATTGCTAGTTCTTTACTCTGTTTTTTTATTGTCCTGTGAGCTATCAGTCAATGCACTTCCTCAGTAACTAGTTCATTAGTATAACAACTCTTGGGTAAGAAGAGAGGAGGTCACATGGGTTGTAGTTTAAAAAAGAGCCTGTCATTGCTTCTCTCTGTTCTGTCCTGAGGTACTCCTGTTTACTTCTACTTTTCACTGCCACATTATTCGGTGATTTTTTTGCCTCTACTCCCTCCCACACATACATGTGCTCCCATGCACAGTCTTAGGGAAATTGAGGTTTGTTTATCTTTATAACAAGTACATGAGTGCCCTTAACTAATTTCAAACTTCCATACAAGTGATACGTGAATAAGTTTTGAGATGGGAATCATTTGAGTTGGAGAGCTCCCTGTGTGAGTAGTTCTGGAAAATTGTTTTAGAATTACTGTTTTCTGTGACCATGATTAAATAGAATGATCAGACTTCCCCTTTCCATGACATGACCAAGTGAACTACCTTTTTTCTTTTTTCCCTTTTCCTTTTTTTAATTGTAGTAGAATAAACGTAACATTTACCATCCTGACCATTTTTAAGTGTGCAGTTCATAGTATTGAGAAATACATTCACACCGTTGATCAATCAATCTTCAGAACATTTTCATCTTTCAAAACTGAATCTCTGTGTCCATTTAAACAACTTCCTATTTCCCTTTCCCCCAGCTCCAGGCCACCACCATTCTACTTTGTTTTTACAAATTTGACTACTCTAGATAACCTTTTTGTAAGTGGAATCATATAGTATTTATCTTTTTGTGACTGGCTTATTTCACTAAGCATAATGTTCTCAATGTTTGTCCATTTTGTAGCATGTATCAGAATTTCCTTTTTAGGGCTGAATAATTCTGATTATGTGCATATATCACATTTTGTTTATCCATTCATCATTCAGTGGACCTTTGGGTTGCTTCCTCCTCTTGACTATTGTAAATAATGCTATGAACATGGGTGTACAAAATTTTTTTTTATCTTTTATAATACTAATTTACCTCTTTTACTAGTGCACAAAGCAACTTGCAGCAGCTTTTCATGAGGAATTTGTTGTGAGAGAAGATTTGATGGGCCTGGCGATAGGAACACATGGTAGTAACATACAGCAAGCTAGAAAGGTTCCTGGAGTTACAGCTATTGAGCTAGATGAAGATACTGGAACATTTAGAATCTACGGAGAGGTATGCTGCTTGTCCCCCACCTTGGGTAATTTTACTATAGCATCTTAACTCTTGTCTGGAATTTTAGTTTCTGGGTGGAATAGTTTAAAATTGCAAGTCTAGTATCATGTAGGTTGATTAAAGATACTATATTAGTATATATATTATAATATGCTAATATATATAATTACAGGGCCTTGAAAGATTACTGGATATTTAATGTGTACTGTTTTCCAAAGTTCCTTAATCAACTGCTTCTGAATTTCTCAGCTTTATGTCCATTACAAATAATTTATTCAAGTATTTTTTGAGTGTTTATTATGTCAAGTACTGGCAGCTGTAAATAGTATATAATATTTTTGTAGACCTTGAATTTTAGATATTTTGTCGCTGGTTAATTGTGACAGCTGTGTGGGCATGAACATAATCTGAAAAATAAAACAAGCTTTCCTTCATTAAGACTATCCTTCACATTAGAGTAAAATATATGAGTTTTTGGGTGTGATAATTTCAAGTCTCGACTTTTCATTTAAGTCATATAGTGAATCTGACTGGAGGTCTGATTTTTACTTCTGAAACCTTTAGAAGTAGGCAGTATACCAAAGTGAGTAAGATGAAAGGCTTTAAAGCCATATTACCGGAATTGGAATTTTGTCTCTACCACTTTGAGAAGACTTGGAGAAACTTAGGCAGTTCCCCTGCGTAGTTTTCCACATTGTAAAATGAATATAATAATAGTACTTACCGTAACAGTTTATGAAGATTGAATATGGACTTAAAATTTTTGCTGTGTATGATGTAGTGAGCACACAACATACTTGCTTTATGGTTATTAAAGGACAAACATTAAAAGTGGAAGTTAATTGTTACTGAGAACTATAAATTCCTTTTGCAGAACACAACCTGACCTTCCCTCCATCTTCTAGTTTTTTAAAATTTTAACTGTTAGAACTTAGGAATTTTAATGATCATATTAGTAGGTAATTTTTAAAATGCATTCCTACAAAAACAGCCTTTTAAATCGTTTCTTACGTTGAGAAGGAGAAAACAATGCAGACAGCACATACAGTATGAACAGTTCTTTTTTTTTTTTCAATTCACCTGGAGAATCCAACATAGAAGTGTGGGCCAGATGTATTTAGGATGGGGTTAAAATTTCGCTAACGTAAGTAAGTTAAACTCTTACGTTTAACTGAGTTTTCTCAGGAGCTTAAAGATGTCTGTTTAGACAGTTTTAGATGTCTTAGGGACTGTAAATATATCTAACATTTTGATTGTAAAAGCCTTTTTTCCCTAGCTCTTTAATGATTACTCTTTTTTTTGGATAAGTACTTTATGAATACTTGACTTGAAATAGCACTTTGGTCGTCTGAGCAGAATCTTGTACTGGAGCATGACAGTTCAGTTTCTTTTTTTTCTTTCTTGTATTTTTGTTGTGGATTGTGGGTTTCTTCAAGATTGAATTTCATGTTTGTTCCCCCACCCTACTCCACAGAGTGCTGATGCTGTAAAAAAGGCTAGAGGTTTCTTGGAATTTGTGGAGGATTTTATTCAGGTTCCTAGGAATCTTGTTGGTAAGTACTTCTACTAAATGTTAAGTTAAATGTTATTTAATTACGTATGATGACTTAATTAAAAATTAGCCTTTTCTGATAACGTTTACCTTCTAAGTTATGTGGAATTTTTTTTTTTTTAATAGCAGTTTGGCATTACAGTTTTTCTTAAGCTTTTTCATCTCCTTCGCTTCTTTCTTAATATTTTCATTTGCTTGATGTCTTTATCTTTCATACATCCATCAAAATTGTAGTACTTTTTTGAGAAGGTATTTGTGGTAATTGTTTTCTTTTGTTTGGTGCAGAAGAAAAAGTTTGAGTGGACTAACAATAGGGTAATAAACTTCTACACAGTAGGGTTTGAGAAGTGATAGTTGTTGCAAAAACCTCGAATAAGGATAAGAAGTCGTGGGCAGAAGAGAAGGATGGTCATGATATTAGGGGAGGTTTCACTATTAAGTTTTTGACACTTTTGATGAAAACTGCTGTGCCTGTGGGTTGTAAGTTAAATGACAACAGGTTTTGCTTTTGAAGCTGCAGTTAATGAGCATTATAACTTAAGAGATCAGTTGTTTAATAGCTTTGTTAATAACATTCTCTATGTCTGTGTGATCTATCCTTTAAGATGCAGTCTAAAACAGAGAAATCTTGGTCACATGTTAAATTATACTTAGTGATTCTATATTTAATATAAGCATCAACACAAAGTAATGACATTTTCTAGGGGGATGATTTTTTTATGACTCTTTTGGTCATCTGTTGAGTCTCCTTAGTTTTTTGACTATAATGAAATTGAGCCCCTTGGGCTCCGTTTATATATAAGTACACCTTGTTTACCTTTAGGAAAAGATTCTATACACATTTTACTTGTCAGAGTCTGAAACATTAATAGGTGAAAATTAAAAAACAATAGCACACTTGTGCTATTAAAAATGTTTGTTTTGGCCAGTAACAAGTAGTGTATTTGGGATAATAGTGTACACCACAAGAATTTGGACAGTTTGTTGGTATTCAACTATGGAAAAGCTTTTCACTTCTGCCTAAACATTTGGGTGTCTATGATACACTACTAATTTAGCTCCACTTGTTAACATGTATTGTTAGCAATCACTGTGTACTGAGTGGCTGGAGATGATAAGTTGAGAGGTTAAAATTAAATATGTCTTAAGAATTTTATATAATTTAAATAAATGGTAAGATACAAAATTTTGCCAAATATTCGTTGCTGTCAAGGGAAATCACCTTTGGCAAGAACGATGCCTTTGAAAATGATCCCCTTGATTGTTTATATAATGCTCCCATTATTGACAGCTATCAGTACTAACATTTTGGTTACTGCTTTCACAGAACGTAATTTAACTTAGATTTCTTCAGTTGTAAAAATCATTTGGCGGTGAGTGTCTCCAAGGGAGTCATAGTTCTTTCCAATCCAACAATTCTGTAGAAGATAGCATTGGTCTTACAGGGTTTGTGGTGGTGTTAACCTTAAATAAAAATTTCTCATATTTGAGAAATAGGAAATTGGATATATTTATAGTTCTCAGATTCTTCTCTTTGTTTATCTGTTCAGTGATGTGAGAACCTAACATGTCTCTTGTTTTCCTCTACCCTGGCTTGTTTGGCTTTATTTGGGTTATTTACTATTTAGAAAATAAATATTAGCAGCAACTGTTATACATTGGTTAAATAAATACTCAGAAGTAGTATAAAGACCTGAGTTGAGTGCTGTCTATTTATAGTAGTACTACATTTGTCTCTAAAATGTTTTCTGGGTGAAGCAGTCTTTTGAAAAATAGTACATTCTTAGTCAAAGTGAAAGAGAAAAAGAGGACTGAGAAGTAAAAGGAAATGAGGACTACTTGGTTGGGTAAGTTTCAGAGAGAATTCTCACATATATTCAGGTTCCAAGAGTTCTAGACTTGTTGACCATTCCCACCCCCTCCCAAATCAAAAGTATTATGTGAACATTGATTTGAAAACGAATTGAAACTTCAGCTCCTGGAAGCCTTCCTTAATCACTTCTCTACTCTGTCCCTTCAGCATTTATGCTCAGTGCTCAAATTATACCACAGGTCTGCTTCAGTTTGTCAATATGCTTTGGAATTTAAACTGTGGAAATGATCAGTTAAAATATTGACGGTCTCTGGTGGGACTAAATAAAACTTGCAGGTAGGTCCTTGCCACAGACCCCAGAAGGGTGATGGATATTCACTCACCACTGGTATAGTTCACAAGAAGTAAGGGGCAGAGATTTTGGGGAGGGGGTATGATGTAACAATCTGATTTTTTTTTCGAAAAGATATTTGCTTATTTTTAGCAGGGTCAAGGATGGAGTTGCTGCTTGAGCTTCACTGTGTTAACATGAAGGTTGCTTTTATATGCTGCTGCTAGGGCTGCTCTGAGAAGACATGCAACATGTGAATTCCCTGTCCTACTCTATTTTGTTTTTTCTCTTGTTCAGTTGTGCTGCTTTTAAATTTAGGGTTATTGGGCAAGGAGGTTTGAAAATCCTATAATAGCGTCTGTTGTATTGACTGGCTTACTGGTGCCATTATTCCCTTGTTTGTCCCCCCTCCCCCCTTATTTATTCTTCATTGGAAACTGTTCTGTCAAGTATACAGTAGGAGGAACTTAACATTATAACCTGTTTGAGCCAAAATGAATTTATTGTGGAAATAGATTGCTGGTATAGTGTAACATTTTAACTGAGGATTTGAACTTAATAACAAGTAAGATGTGACTGTTAACTTAGTATACATCTATTTATAGTAATGGTTAATGGAACATTTACTTCTGTTACCAGGTAACACTACCCAGTATTGCTTTGTTATTTTATGGGTGTATATTAGCTTTGTAAAAAATGAGTTCCCTAGGTGAAGAGCATCTTCATATCCTCCTTTTAGTTTCTCTAATTGTCAGATACTCTGTTATTTGACAGACTTAACAAGTTAAGTGTGGAGAAGGTAAATAATTTGAATTCTATGTCATTTCACAGTATTTCATATCTAGGAAGACACCAACCCATATACATTTTGTATGTAGTTGTATAGTTCTAAAGTACTTTAAACACTTAAAGGTGTAAAATGTAATACTTGTTAAAGGTAAATATTTTATTTCAGTGAAGAGAATATTCATTTTAAAAGAATCTTCAAGTCACAGTTGTCTTTTAAGTAGGACCTTGAAAATAAAAGCCAGGTTGATGACATTGTTAGTTGTTTCAATAATAATATATGTAATGTGTCATACATGTAAACAAATTGATGTAATTAATACCAAAATAAAAGTTTTCTTTTTGCCTTCATTTCTATAATTCAAGCTTTTGGAATAAATGGGTTGGACTCGATATTTTAAAAATACAAAAATGGTATAGAACATATTAAAAAATAGTTGGACTTTGAAAATACCTACATGTGAGTAGAGTTATCAATCTAAGTTAATAGTAGCAACCTTAGCCATACTGAAGAGAAGGAGGTTTCATACCAGGGATATGTTTCTCAGTTGTCGTTAGGGTGAGTTAATTGAGAATAAAAAGATGCAGTTTTGCTTGGTTTTTATAATTTGATAGCAAGTCATAAATTATTTGGGCTGATGTTGAAATGATAGCAGTGTTGGTTTTTAATTTATTATTATATATGTTTTCTCTTATTAAAGGAAAAGTAATTGGGAAAAATGGCAAAGTTATTCAAGAAATAGTAGACAAATCTGGTGTGGTTCGGGTGAGAATTGAAGGAGACAATGAAAATAAACTACCTAGAGAAGATGTAAGTATTTAAAACGTAATTTGCCTGTCACCCGCCCCCGCCAATTCTTTTATATTTTGAAAATTGTTTTAAGAAAGTTATATCCAGTGAACTACTCTGCTTCTGCAGTGAGTTTTTTTTTTTAAGTTCTGTTTCTCAGTGCTTCAGTAAAAAGGCCAGTTTTTTTTTATTAAAAAAAGACTCTAGTTTGATAATCTTATCAGTTCTTTTTTTTTTTTTTTGTACTTAGAGTATAAAAAATTTGGTACTCTAAACAAAACAATTGGCTGTGAAGGAATTCTTAATAACGGTTCTTTGACTTTTTTTTGTGTGTAAGCTCTGACCATTTCTTAAATGAAATCTTTAAGCTTTAACATTGCTGGTCATTCTGATGCTTTTGGAGAAGGAAATGGCAACCCCCTTCAGTATTCTTGCCTAGAGACTCCTGTGGACAGAGGAGCCTGGTGGGCTGCTGTCCATAGGGTAGCACAGAGTCGGACATGCCTGAAGTGACTTTGCATGCATGCATTGGAGAAGGAACTGGGAACCCACTCCAGTAGTCTTGCCTGGAGAATCCCAGGGACAGAGCATCCGGGTGGGCTGCTGTCTATGGAGTCATACAGAGTTGGACACAACTGTCTGACTTAGCAGCGGCAGCTGATGCCAACTTTCTGAAATTTTTTTCAGTCTTTTTGCTACATGTTAATGTCTTGTCCAACGTGCTTTTTTTTTTTTTTTAAACTTCTTATCCACCACTTTAAACATCACTAACCTTTGTGGCTCTAGTGGTCAACTCTGTATAGTTGTCTGAATATAAGGCAAAGACTTCCCCCTCCCCCACCCCCAAAATTATCTCCCAGAAAACAGTACATTCACAACTTCTTCAGTTTTGCACAGTGGGTAACTGGGGAGTTTGTTTGCTTATTGGACAAAGTAAGATTTTGGTTTTTTTTTTTTAGAGACACATGGCGAAAACTGAAGATATTTGCTAAGATAAACAGCCTCACACCATATATTGGATGTTGTAAAGGTCTCAGTGAAAGATACCATTTCCTTGATTCTTTTAATTAGTTAGAATGTGGTGATAAAAACGAATGAGGAAAAACAAATGACTGTTATGCAAATGAGTACTTGTAGATTGATTACATCCTGCTGCCGCTGCTAAGTCGCTTCAGTCGTGTCCGACTCTGACGGCAGCCCACCAGGCTTCCCCGTCCCTGGGATTCTCCAGGCAAGAACACTGGAGTGGGTTGCCATTTCCTTCTGCAGTGCATGAAAGTGAAAAGTGAAAGTGACGTCACTCAGTCATGTCTGACTCTAGCACCTCCATGGACTGCAGCCTACCAGGCTCCTCCGTCCATGGGATTTTCTAGGCAAAGGTACTGGAGTGGGGTGCTATTGCCTTCTCCATGATTACATCCTACACAGCTTTAAAAATTGATGTAAACCTTAAGTAATTTTAACTTCATATTAAGCAAACACCATACCCACATAGAGGGTTGGTGATGACCCCATTAAAATCAAGGGTGTTATACTATTATAGTTGACACCGTATGTGTTTATATATTTAATATGTAAAATAATGGTGACCCATTTGGCATACCAGGCTTCCCTGGTGATTCAGTCGTAAAGAACATCCTGCCAATGCAGGATATGCAGGTTTGATTCCTGGGTTGGGAGGAGCCCCAGAGGAGGAAATGACAACCAACTCCAGTAGTTTTGCCTGGGAAATCCTATGGACAGAGGAGCCCAGTGGACTACAGCTCATCATGGGGTTGCAGAACAGTTGGACATGACTTAACAACTAAACAACAATAACAGTTTGGCTTATACCTGCTGGCTAAAATTGGTCTGAAGATTAAGGTGTTTACTGAGCAAGGTCATTAAATGACTCATTATAAATATCTTAGCTTGATACTAATATCTAGTCTTCTTTAGCTTGACTTATTCCTAGTTGCTTTCCAGTATTTACCACCTCGTTGGCAAGCTTATTGTTTTAGGATGTCCTTCGTAAATTAGTACATTTTACTTTGTAGTTTTGGTCATTTTTACCTCCTATTTCTGTGCCAGAATTAAGAAATTTAAATGCTAAAAGATACCAAGTAGATTATGTAAATTATCAAACAGATTGGGATAAAAAAGAGAGGAAGGGGAGGGCACACTGTGTCTTTCTATAAAAGAAACCAGTGCTGCCCAGTTTTAATCTGGTTGCTGTGTAGGTATGCATGTATTCTGTTTTGCTATATCTTTTAATATTTTAAAGAAAAGCCAAAAGCCTAAATAAACAAAACCTTTTAATTTTCAAAGCATTGAACGTGAACATAAATCTGAAAGTTGATATGGCTTATGTGGGGTCAGTTCGACTAGTCACATCCAACTCTTTGTGACCCCATGGACTGCAGCATGCTAGGCTTCCCTGTCCATCCATCACCAACTCCCAGAGCTTGCTTACACTCATGTGTGCTGAGTTGGTGATGCCATCCAACCATCTCATCTTCTGTTCCTCCCCTTCTCCTGCCTTCAGTCTTTCCCAGCATCAGCACCTTTTCTGATGGGTCATTTCTTCACATCAAGTGGCCAAAGTATTGGAGTTTCACATTGAGCATCCGTCCTTTCAATGAATATTCAGGGCTGATTTCCTTTAGGATGGACTGATTGGATCTCCTTGCAGTCTAAGGGACTGTCAAGAGTGTTCTCCAACACCACAGTTCAAAAGCATCAATTCTTCAGCGCTCAGTTTTCTTTATAGTCCAACTGTCAGATCCATACATGACTACTGGAAAAACCATAGCTTTGACAAGACGGACCTTTGTTGACAAAGTAATGTCTCTGCTTTTTAATATGCTGTCTAGGTTGGTCATAGCTTTTCTTGCAAGGAACAAGCATCTTTTAATTTGATGGCTACTGTCACCATTTGCATTGATTTTGGAGCCCAAGAGAATAAAGTCTCTTGCTGTTAAAATCGTTTCCCCATCTATTTGCCATGAAGTGATGGGACCAGATGCCATGATCTTAGTTTTTTGAATATTGAGTTTTAAGCCAGCTTTTTCACTCTCCTCTTTCACTTTCATCAGGAGGCTCTTCACTTGCTGAAAGTTCCTCTTCACTTTCTGCCTTAAGAGTGGTGTTATCTGCATATATGAGGTTATTGATATTTCTCTTGGCAATCTTGATTCCAGCTTGTGCTTCATCCAGCCCGTTATTTCACACAATGTATTCTGCATATAAGTTAAATAAGCAGGGCGACAGTACACAGCCTTGACGTATTCCTTTACCAGTTTTGAACCAGTCCATTGTTCAAATTCTGGTTCTAACTCTTGCTTTTTGACCTGCATACAGATTTCTCAGGAGGCAGGTCAGGTAGCCTGGTATTCCCATGTCTTGAAGAATTTTCCACAGTTGATTGTGATCCACACAGTCAAAGGCTTTAATCAGTGAAGCAGTAGATGTTTTTCTGGAATTCTCTTGCTTTTTTAGTGACCCAGTAGATGTTGGCAATTTGATCTTGGTACTTCTGCTTTTTTCTAAATCCAGTTTGAACATCTATTTGGTAGTTCTTGGTTCACGTACTGTTTAAGCCTTGCTTGGAGGAATTCGAGCATTACTTTGCTAACGTGTTCAGTTGAGTTGCTCAGTCGTGTCCAACTCTTTGCGACCCCATGAATCGCAGCACACCAGGCCTCTCTGTCCATCACCAACTCCCGGAGTTCACCCAGACTCACATCGATCGAGTCAGTGATGCCATCCAGCCATCTCATCCTCTGTTGTCCCCTTCTCTTCCTGCCCTCAATCCCTCTCAGCATCAGAGTCTTCTCCAATGAGTCAACTCTTCGCATGAGGTGGCCAAAGTACTGGAGTTTCAGCTTTAGCATCATTCCTTCCAAAGAAATCCCAGGGCTGATCTCCTTCAGAATGGACTGGTTGGATCTCCTTGCAGTCCAAGGGACTCTCAAGAGTCTTCTCCAACACCACAGTTCAGAAGCATCAATTCTTCGGCCCTCAGCCTTCTTCACAGTCCAGCTCTCACATCCATACATGACCACAGGAAAAACCATAGCCTTGACTAGGCGAACCTTTGTTGGCAAAGTAATGTCTCTGCTTTTGAATATGCTATCTAGGTTGGTCATAACTTTCCTTCCAAGGAGTAAGCGTCTTGGAATTTCATGGCTGCAGTCACCATCTGCAGTGATTTTGGAGCCCCCCAAAATAAAGTCTGACATTATTTCCACTGTTTCCCCATCTATTTCCCCTGAAGTGATGGGACCAGATGCCATGATCTTCGTTTTCTGAATGTTGAGCTTTAAGCCAACTTTTTCACTCTCCACTTTCACTTTCATCAAGAGGCTTTTGAGTTCCTCTTCACTTTCTGCCATAAGGGCGGTATCATCTGCGTATCTGAGGTTATTGATATTTCTCCCAGCAATCTTGATTCCAGCTTGTGTTTCTTCCAGTCCAGTGTTTCTCATGATGTACTCTGCATATAAGTTAAATAAACAGGGTGACAATATACAGCCTTGACGTACTCCTTTTCCTATTTGGAACCAGTCTGTTGTTCCATGTCCAGTTCTAACTGTTGCTTCCTGACCTGCATACAGATTTCTCAAGAGGCAGATCAGGTGGTCTGGTATTCCCATCTCTCTCAGAATTTTCCACAGTTTATTGTGATCCACACAGCCAAAGGCTTTGGTGTAGTCAATAAAGCAGAAATAGATGTTTTTCTGGAACTCTCTTGCTTTTTCCATGATCCAGCGGATGTTGGCAATTTGATCTCTGGTTCCTCTGCCTTTTCGAAAACCAGCTTGAACATCAGGAAGTTCACGGTTCACATATTGCTGAAGCCTGGCTTGGAGAATTTTGAGCATTACTTTACTAGCGTGTGAGATGAGTGCAATTGTGCGGTAGTTTGAGCATTCTTTGGCATTGCCTTTCTTTGGGATTGGAATGAAAACTGACCTTTTCCAGTCCTGTGGCCACTGCTGAGTTTTCCAAATTTGCTGGTAGAATAAAAAGTTAAGCCACACTTATTTCTGTATTTAGAACCCAAAGTTCTTAAGCCAGGTTATTTAAATAACTGTTAGAAATGATTCTATAAAATCAAGAACGTGAAGGACATTGAAAGTGATTGGGTGAGTTTCCTTTGACTGTTCATTTTCTTTAGCCAATAGGAAGCTGAAAGTTTATTTCTTTAAAGAAAAAAACAAAAAACCAATATCATTTAGGTATCTTACTTCCCTTCCTTCTCACTTTTTAAAACCATCTTTTGAATTCAACTAAGCAAAACAGGTTAATCCTTTCATTTGGTTTAATAACTTAAGGTGACTATTTGCCCATATCAGTAATTTCTTTATTTTACACTGTGAAAGCTTGTACATGATACTTGTGTTAATGGTCACGAAGTACTTCCAACCTACACATGTTGGAAGTTTTGCTATATGAGCATATATTACAGGTATAACCTGCCCAGTGTGTTTTATTGTGTTTTTAAGGCAAGCACTATTAAAAATACATCTAATCTGTCAATTCATTCCAGTTTAATGGAAAATTTATTTGAAAGTTGATTTATTTACTTAAAAGATTTGCTTTAATTAGAGGACATAAATACTAAATACTGGGATATTGTGTTTTTTTACAGGGAATGGTTCCATTTGTATTTGTTGGCACTAAAGAAAGCATTGGAAATGTGCAAGTGCTTTTAGAGTATCATATTGCTTATCTAAAGGTTTGTATAGTGTTCATATTTATATCATGTTCCTTCTCACATTAAGCTTTAATTTTATATTAGTATTGTAGTAAATTTTTAAATCTTAATTTTTGTTAATTCAGCTTCGTATTTCCCTTTTTTTTCCTTTCTGTGTGAAAATATTAAAAGGTCCTTTGCCATTATAAAATGATTGGCCTCATGTACATTTTTCTCTTTCCCTCTGAATGTTTATATTTCTTTCTGTTTAAGACATGGCCACTCTTAACATTTGTTGCAAATAGGAGATAGAACCTGGAATGATGTGGACTTTCTTGGTTGCTAATGCTCATCTATAAACATTCCCTTGAAGGAGATGAGTCCATGTCTTTTTTATATTGTACACCTGTAGCACTTAGCAGAGTTCGCACCTGAAGGTTACTGGTACTCTGAATCACATGAACTACCTCCATATATATCATTTGATAACTCTTAACCATTGTTGTTTAGTCTATCTGGGTTAATAAAGAGAAAAGGTTTTGGAAAAGAAATGCCCTATAAATTATTATAAGTTGGAATTGTCATTTTTTTATTCTTCTTATTCCTGCTGTGTTTTTGTTGTTTATGGTACTTGAATTGTCTCTAGTTATGTTTTCGTTTTAGTCACTCAGATCATTGTTATGTTAATATTTTCACAGCACCCTTAATTAAGTCCTTCCTTTCTTTGAAAAACTTGTCTTTGCAGTACTCTACTGCTTTTTAGCCAAGAGCTTTCTCCATAGACACCTTACTTTCACATTCTGTAATGACCTCAATCTCTGAATGACCAATTCTACCAGTTCAGCTAGGCCACAACTCAGTTGTCACTATTTTGATAGGAAAGTAGTTTATTAGTAATACTTGTCATAGGTGGTATTTTACCTCATTTAACAGAGTTTGATACTCCTTAAAGACTAGGTCTGATAATTAGCTATTAAAATAGGTTATTTCAGCAGTTGTCTGTTAACCATCCCCTAGGTTATTTTAATGCTCATCTGTAAACATTCCCCTGAAGGAGAAGAGTCTTTTGTCTTTTTTATATCGGGGAAGGCAATGGCACCCCACCCCACTACTTTTGCCTGGAAAATCCCATGGACGGAGGAGCCTGGTAGGCTCCAGTCCATGGGGTCGCTAAGAGTCGGACACGACTGAGCGACTTCACTTTCACTTTTCACTTTCATGCATTGGAGAAGGAAATGGCAACCCACTCCAGTGTTCTTGCCTGGAGAGTCCCGGGGACAGGGGTGCCTGGTGGGCTTCCGTCTATGGGGTCACACAGAGTCGGACACGACTGAAGTGACTTAGCAGCAGTAGCAGCAGCAGTACTTAGCATGGTTGGCACATGATGCTAAGGCATTTAGTAAATGCTTGTTGAATTGACCTTGTAAATTATTTTCACTAGGAATACAGTCTACATTGCCAAATAACTGCCCAAGATCACAGCTGCTTTCAGTGGTAGGACCAGACTATAGCTCAACTCTAGGCTTTAAGGATAAATGTAAGATTTATCCTTTTTCATTTTCATTATAGGAAGTAGAACAGCTAAGAATGGAACGACTACAGATTGATGAACAGCTTCGACAGATTGGTATGGGTTTCAGACCTTCTTCCACCAGAGGGCCTGAAAAAGAGAAAGGATATGCCACTGATGAAAGTACCGTCTCTTCTGTACAAGGTTCTAGGTCTTATAGTGGAAGAGGCAGAGGTCGTCGGGGCCCTAATTACACCTCCGGTTATGGTAAAAAAATTTTTTTCTTTTTGGTAGTAGTTGTGGTTTAGGTGCTCCAGTACATTTTGGTTGTTATTGTTCACTTCATCACTTTATCTTGGTTTTGAGGGTAGGAGATAGTTTTAAGGTACACATTTTAATAGTAGTGACTGTATTTTATATTAATGACTGTACAAGATTTGTAGTGTTCAAGTAGCTATGTAATGAAATGAAATGTGTTTTTGTTAAATTTATAGCTCATGATCATGTTTATTCTAAATATTTAAATATATATACAACTGGTTTTCTCAGATAGTTACCTTGTACAATTATATACATTTTCCAATAAAAACCTGGTGATGGTGGTGATACTATTAGGATTTACCTTTTGCTTACCCTTTAGGAAAAGGAAAAGGAAGAAATACACTAGTCACTGTGCTGTGTTCATATGTAGCAAATCTGTACTAGTTTTTAAAATACACTATATTGGTTCACTTAGTTTTGAATATTAATATCTCACATCTGCAGTTATTGTGTGAAATACAGGATTTCAATAATATGAGGGCTTTAAAAGTTAGAACTTAATTAACATAAATGAACATTTTTCTAAAATACATTTCACTTTGAAGATCAGACTTAACCCATGTAGGAAGGGGCCAGTGGATGGTGATGGTCAACAATTTTCTAATCCTAAATTTCTTACTTCTTCTTCAGCTTTGGAGTTGTTCCATTTTTCTGCATTTGGACTTGGATCTTAGCAGTGACCTGATTTTTGTGTTCCCTTCTCTCTCCTCTCCTCTCTTCTCTACTCCCCTGTGCTCATCCAAACTGCTTTGGAAAAATATTTCATAAGCCTTTTCCAGAATAGAAGGCATTTAGGGAAAACAGAAATACATGAAAGCTTATAGTGTACAGATTCCACATCCATATTTCATGTTTGAAGGATCATCTAACGATGTCAGAGTCAGTTTGGTACTATATTTTATTTGTTGTAGAGTTGAATGGTAATTTTCCCTTCCTGCTTTTTCATTATTTTAAAGTTAACCTTGTACTGAAACCTGAAAAGAAAAATTGCAGTTAATGTGTTTGGTATGTGAAGGATTGAGAATTGCGGTCCTGAAAACATTTAATACAAAAACAGTAATTCATACTGAATGATTTTAGATGTACAAATTACTAGTACAAATAATCAGATTTGGTGTTTTGGTTGATGAATTCATCCAAGAATTTTATAAGCCTCTGGGAAGTCAGTTTATTGATGAGAGGTCCCTCATTGGCAAAATGCTTTTGTTGACAGTAGATAATAAATTTAAATGAGAAGGTAGAGGAATAACATTTGAATTGAAGAACGCTATGCAAATTGTTCAGTAGATGGCACTCTTACCTCTGAGTCTTTTTGAACTAGTAACATTGTATTTTCTGAAATAGCTGTTGAACTTAAGTGGACTCCAGAGAAATAAAAATTATTTGAATTTGGTTATAGATGTTCTTGTCTACTTAATGGCAGAAGGTTTTTTAGGTGATGAATACATAATCTATATAAGAAACATTTTCTGAATTTAACATCTCTGAACTTAAAATGTGTATTACAATGGATGCTGTCTTAGAACTGTAATTGGCAGGATTTTAAGTGGCACAAAAAATATTGTGACTTACAATGGATGGCATGGCAGATTTGATAAAATGGTACTTTAGCTGTTAAGTTCAGCATACATGTTCATTTAAAAGAATGTGAACCATCTTCACAAGGTGATTTTAGAAGTTTAGGGAAATCTGATTTAATATTCTGTTGAAAACAATTTTTGTTTGAGCCATTGCAAATTGGATTGGTTTTATGGATCATTATTTCTTGTAGCCCCCTCCCTAATTTCTGGATTCAAGAATTTATATTTTACAAAATTGAGATTGGAATGATTGCAATGACTTCAACAGATTATTAGTTTTCTGTTGATTATACAGCAAATTAAAAATTCAAAGCCTTTAACAGTACTATTGTCTTATGGTTCTATAGGTCAGAAATCTGACGTGAATGTCACTGGGCTGAAATATAAGTGTTGGCATGTCTGTATTCCCTTTTGGAGACTCTAGGAAAAAATCTGTTCCCTTGATACTTCCAGCCTCGGCTTAGGTCCTCCTTCCTCCATCTTAAAAAGCCAATAATTACAGGTAGATGGGCTTTCCTGGTGGCTCAGTGGTGAAGAATTCTCCTGCCAATGCAGGAGACATGGGTTCAATCCCTTGGTCAGAAAGATCCCCTGGAGAAGTAAGTGGCAACTCACTCCAGTGTTCTTGCCTAGGAAATCCCATGGACAGAGGAGCCTGGTGGGCTACAGTCCATGGTGTCACAAAAGAACGAGACTTGACTTAACAACTAAACAACAACAAATTACGGAGAGTCCTTATTCAGCCACTCTCTGGTTCTCCATAGTTGAGAATGATTCTCTCTTTTTTTTAATATTCATGTGATTAAATTGGCCTTACCTGAATAGTCTAGAATAATCCCCAAACCTGTTTCCTTAACCTTAATTGCATTTGCAAAGTTCCTTTTGCCATCTCAGAAATGTTTAATGTGAAGAAAATGAAGAATTTAGCAGTTCATTAGCCTTTTTCTTTTTGTTTCTGACATTAATAGTTGTCTTTATCTCCTGAAACCTATTTATGATTTTAGATACCTTCTATAAGTATCTTGAATGCTAGATTTAAATTAAAACTATGAAAATTTTTTTGCTCATGATATTGAGTTAAATACTACACTGTATTTTTAAAGATAATTTGATAGGAACTTTTGTTAAAACCTTTTAAAATGAGATACTCATCTAACTGCAAAATTTGATAATGTTTTCCAAGCAGGGTATGTAGGTTTGTAAATAAATTCAATAGAAGTTTTTATAATTCCCAAGGCTTTTTTGTTTGTTTTGTTTTAAACTACTCATGAAATGATACATTACCCTTATTCCTCCAAACCATGACATCAGTTAACAAACTTCTTTCTTATCCTTTGGAAAAATAAGTGTTTTGATTCATTTTCTGAGACTCATCTTAACAAAGATGCAAATGTCAGTACTAGAAACTTGCTACATTTTTCTTAAATTAATCCATTCATTACTAGCTACATCTATATGGTATATGGAGAAAAAAGACAGACAAAAGAGTCGTCTTTAAAGGAGAAAGGAAGTTGGTAGGCTTTGTTCAACTTTATGTTTTAGTCCTTGAAGAGCTCTTATATTTTGCTTTTATCATTAAATGACTATGGAGTTAAATATAGAGTATTTTTAGTTTATCTTGAAATTGTTCATATTTGAGAGTTTAGCATAAGAACTTCATAATCATGTGGGAAATTAATTTATCAGGAGAAAATTGATATGTGCATTGCTAGGCTCCCGTGGGCATTTAGAGGTATAAGAGAGCTCCCCTTTTCTGTAAACCAATGTGGAAGTAAATCCACATTGGAAAAAGAAAACAACACATGGCAATACTTTATTAATTTTACATTACTTTTAAGGAAATGAGGGGAGATGTCTGTTTGCAGTTAAATTGGTCTGAAGCTACAGACATTGAACTGGGCTTTTAATTTTATGGAGATAGATTTGCACATATAGTTTCCCACATTATCAGAAAGTAGTTTTCCTGGGAGACCTTTTGTAAGCTGAAATGGCATAAAGTGAAGAAGCAATTACTTCAGGACACATCTTGCTAATAGATGCAGGAAATAAAATAAAGCACAGATGCTCACCAATATGGTTCAAAGATACGTTGGCTTGATGCTGAGATGCTGAGTTTAGTTCCTGAGGCAGGAGCTGGGTGATGCTGCTCTCACTGCTTGCTCTGCTTGCTGCCTCTTTTAATTGCAGTGGCTTGCTGCAAAGCAAATACTGAAGGCTATTTTCTCTTTGTGCCCTTTTTTTCCCTTAAAAGTGAAAGTCCTCTTTGGATCTCTTTTGGTTTGTGAAAACAGATACTAGTGTAAGTCTTTTGTAAAAGCCAAGTGGTGTAAAATGAACTTCTGAAAAGCATAGGATATCTCTATAATGAAAGAATAAAAAAGTGCCATCCCAGAACTAACAGAGAAGTAGAAATGAGTATGTTAGTGATTGGGTCATATAAATCTGACACATAAATTTTGATGATATATGATATTGTAGGCTTTCATAGAATATTTGTGGTGTTTACATTTTTCAGAAGTATTAAATTCAGTCATTGGGATGTTAGAAATAGTCTGTAGTTAACTTTCAAAGTTATGCTGAATTTTTGTCTCGCTGGTAATGGCTTCATCTCTTATTGTCATGTTGAAGTTTTCTTTATCCAGAGCGACCTAAAATTTGTTCAGTAATTTGAAACATTGTGTTGTTCTAACTTAAGACATTATTGTGCAAAAGAGATAAATTTTATGTACAGTCACTAAAAATGCACTCCCAGTTTATGAGACAATCAATTGTAAGAAATATCCTGATTTCAGAGCTGTTAAATGTGGGGGAAAATATGCTCCTTAGAATCAAGTGATATAATAGACTATACAATAACAGTTGTTACTCATTTTTCTAAATATCATTAAATTGGCTTTTAAATACTTGGATAGTGTTTTTTTTTTTTTAATACTAGGAATTTGTTAAAGACATAAAAGTGAGCAAATTTTTTAAAAAAATATTTTCTGTATTAAATGCATTTTCATATATCAGTGTTATTTAAACAATGATTTGCAAGAAATTCTTTGAAAAATTTCACTCCTTTTTTAAAATAGAAATATAGTAGGCTTATGTTCTCTTCTTTCCCAAGGTACAAACTCTGAGCTGTCTAACCCATCCGAAACTGAATCTGAGCGTAAAGATGAGCTGAGTGATTGGTCACTGGCGGGAGAAGATGACCGAGAGAGTCGGCATCAGCGTGACAGCAGGAGACGCCCAGGAGGAAGAGGCAGAAGTGTTTCAGGGGGTCGAGGTCGTGGTGGACCACGTGGTGGCAAATCTTCCATCAGTTCTGGTAGTCTTTTATATACTCTGTCAGAATCTTTTCTTTGTAAACAGTATAATTTTATAAAAGTTAATTCATTTCCCAGGACCCCCATCCCCTGTTTTTGGAAGTTTCTCTTTTTGCTTAACTGTCTCAGGAAAACAGTAGGATATATGTATATGCATGCACACACACACACGCACCAACAACATAAGGAAAGGCACTATAGAGTGTCTCTTAGTGAAAGTTTAGCCAGAATATTCAGATCAGAGTAATTTTAGTTGGAGCTGATTTCTCTGCTTCATTGGGCAGATGTTCAGACTTTGGACGCTTAGGTAAATAGAATTTTTTTCCCCTCTAGAAATTTTTGGGTTATATATTTCTGTTTCCCAGAGAGACCCAGATAATTCTAATGTATAGAGAGATCTAAATACCTTGTGTATACAACTGAAAAGCATTTATTGCTACTCCACCACTTTGGAACAGGGAAAAACTGTGAAATCACCTTTTTAAAAAATATTTTATTGTTTGAGGAATTCACCTGTAAAGAGGAGTGTCTAGAAGACTGAGACTTGAGATATTATAAGAAAACTTTTACTCATTGTCGCTTTGAAAATTTAAATGCTATAACTTAAGTGGTGGTGTAGGAGTTGACAGAATGTTCTTGGGTAATGAGTTGGGGAAAGATTGTCAAGGATTAGATTACATCAGGGATATAACCATAACAATTATTGCATGGCATTTGTAGGATAACCACTCTTAATTTTTTTTAAAAAGTGAATCAAATCACATTTTTTAAAGAACTTTTAAAAAAGTACTCTCTAGTTCTAATGATAATCTTCAAGTCCTAAGTTCATTTTATAGACTTTTAGGGAAATAGTTTTTATATTTTAGAAAATTGCTCACTGTTACCAAGGTTTAACATTACAGTTTGCTGAATTTCAAAGTAAATGTACTTTACCTAGTGTTTATGATTAATGGATAAACTTAGTGTCTTTTGCAAAGATGCTAGCTTGCTAGCTGTTACCAAAGGAAACTTAGGAAAAATCGTGATTAGGTGAATTTCTTCTATAATTTGATTGCTGGAAGCAATAATGCACATAGGTAAGATGGGTATTTTTTTCCCCCTATAATTTATGTCTTACAAACCTTTCCTTTCCCACTCTTACCCTACCATGTCCCACCTATACTCTTTCTTTCTGGAGATGGGAGTACTAGTCAGCATTCATTCCCACATCTAACTATAACCAGTTAGAATTTCAAACTTTTTAGTTTGCCTTTTTTTGTATAGACTTTTGCTTGCTTCAGTTTGTCATAATAAATTTCTGTTATATCGTAGAGTGCAGGTGTTGAGTATTATTTGGAAATATATTAGCTGAATATTTGTTTTCATTTTTATTTCTTTAGCCTCTGTACAGAATTAGCTAGGTATGTGAATGTAAAAAGTAACATGTATACTAGTTCCTAATATGTTTTTAAGACAAGTCAAAGAGAAATGATAGAAAGCCAAGGTGTTCACTCATTTTCTGTTTTAATTTTTCATCACCATTTAAAGTTTTTTCATATTTGTTATTTTTCAGGTAAAATAGTGATACAGGAAACATTTTGTCTGAAGACAGAGGATGTATTTTTATTGGGGGAAAATTGAAGTTTATTATTAATTGATATAGTTCAATATAGGTCAAAACATTCCTAATAACTGCAGCTCTCTTAAACAAATATTTCTTGCCTCTGACATGCATTTAGTGCTCAAAGATCCAGACAGCAATCCATACAGCTTACTTGATAATACAGAATCAGATCAGACTGCAGACACTGATGCCAGCGAATCTCATCACAGTACTAACCGTCGTAGGCGGTCTCGTAGACGAAGGACTGATGAAGATGCTGTTCTGATGGATGGGATGACTGAATCCGATACAGCTTCAGTTAATGAAAATGGGCTAGGTATGTAAGCATTTAGGGAAAAGATTTATATTACTGTATACTATTGTTAATATATGATGCCTTTAAAAAAATATGCAATTCACAAATTGAATTTTTCCAAGTGTTCAAGTAGGTAGATGGCTTTGTGTCTGTCTTAAATGTCTAGTTTTCAGATTTGTATAGCCAAACTGTTTGAAACTGGGAGGGTTTATTAAAGTGCCCTTTGATGCCATTAAAACAATACAGATATTCAAACTGCACGGCACTTAATACTCTCAATCTTCTAAGCCTGAATTGGGCTTTCATCTTGCCTCTTTAAGTATTACTATAAATGACACTAATGAAAGTGTGTATACTTTGTAGGCATTGATTTCCAAAGCACTAAAGTGTCATTAACCGGTAAAAACTAAACTCTGTTGGAGAGGAAAATTTTATTCCTGAATGATAAATTAAGTCTTAGAGTTTGTTTATCAAGAGTTAAAAACCCTCTTAATTTCTGGATGATAATTCCATCTGTTAAATCTAGTAGGAATGTTTAAAACTACAAAAGTATTTTTCCTGTGAATAGCATATATTGTTTTATCTTTCCTGTTTAATTAAAAGGTTCTTTCCCTTTAAATCTTTGAAGGCAAGAAAAAATTTTTTTTGCTTTGTTTTTTGCATTGTTTTTGTCAGAATAGTTTCATGGTGAACTTTGCAATTACAGATGATAGTGAAAAAAAACCCCAGCGACGCAATCGTAGCCGCAGGCGTCGTTTCAGGGGTCAGGCAGAAGATAGACAGCCAGGTAACTTGAGTGGACCTGTTGACACCACCAGGTCATAAGCATGAAAAAAAAATGTCATGTGTCTGCTTTCTAAATATATTATACTTACATGTACACATGTGTATATATACATTCAAGATGTGCATTGCATAAATTGTTCTCTCAACTAATAAGACTACTATTAAGAAAATGCATTCTTCCTTCACACCGTAATGTAACCTGTCTAATTGAACTAATGTTGTGTCTCAATTTTTTTACATGAAAATACTGTTGAAAAGACCATTATTTTGTCCACTTGGCAGATTCTGGACATTTGAGTTGGGACCTGCCATCCCAGGGACTATGTTGTAGCTTGTGATTTTGGATGATTGGCAAAACTGGACAGCTTTTGCATGGTGCCTGCTACTGTATCTGGATTCAGCACCTCATTTTTGTGGGGGTTCTAGTACCCACAGTTTAAAAAGTATAAATGAGAAAAATACTTGAAAGTGTCTTTTTCCTAATAAGAGGAATGCATGTTATGTTTTTGTTTATTGTAGTGTGATGCCTTTTCCCTTACACCTACTAACTATTCAAATTAATAGTACTTACTTAGTTTTAGAATGTTAATTTAAGTAGATACAGTTTTAGTAACTTAAAAACTTGTTTGCTGTGAACATAATTCCATTTCTTGTGTACAGAGAATCACATGTATATTCACAGTGGAGAAATTGTGTGCACCAGAAATAAATCCCTTTTGTTAAACTAATCAATTTTGCATTCTTTCCAAAGCAAATTCTTGTGTTTTCCCCCAAATAAAGAATATAAATTCTAGTATCTTTATTTAGTATTTTAAATTTAGTGGTTGTTGAGCCATGTGAGAAAACTGATTAAGGGGATTAGTTCCCATTCTTAGGGGGAAAAAAAAGTTCATGTTTCAGCGATAGTTCTAAATTTAAAAGAAATTAAATACTATCACAATCGGTTTTGAGGAAATGTTTCTTATTTTTTTTTTATCTTCTTTTCTCTCTCTTTAGTGTTAGAAATATCTTTGGGATGAAGAGATTGTATTTAGTTTGTGTTTTTGAAGCTAGCATAGCAGTGAATACCAGTTTCTGGCCATACTTTATAAATAAGGAAATTTAAGTTACTAGTATGGGCTTGAGATAGGATAAATTAAAACATAATTTAGTAACTAGATAGATAGTGGTGGTTCATTACTAAGTCAAAGGACATAAAGGGAATAACAAAAGGCTTTGATAAAGAAGAGGAAGAGATTACTGCATGGTATTAATCAGAACTTGAGTAATTGGAGTTTTAAATAATTTAACAGTAATTTGTGTTCTCTACTGCATTTATTCCTGTTTTTACTCTGTTCTTTGGAAGTACTGATTTCCTCTTTAGAACTCATTGCCTTTCTCAGCCTGCCCCCAACACACACACATACCCACACACCAAGAAGATAGGATAGGTGGAACAAACACATCATTTTCTCCTTTGGCTCTGGCAGCAGTTCTAGGAAGGAAGTATCTATCTAAAGGTTAATGTCAGCATTCTTGGAAATAAATAGTTATTTAATTTGTTCTTATTAAAATTTCTTGTTGCCTTTAGTATTAAGCAGTGAGTATTTATTATACTTAGCAAAGTGCAACAGTGTACTGGTGTACAACTGATTAATTTTGGATCCCTTAGAGGAAATTCTGGAGGCCAAATTATGCCACACAAATTGCTTCAATTTTTTTCCTATATAAGTGCTTATGTTTTGAACTTTTAAGTGGCTTGCATTATGAGGCATATAAACAGACTATTATCTGGCTATAAACAGGTTTTTCTCTGAATCAACTAAGGTTATTTTAAATTTTACCTCTGTTTGGGGGAGGATGGGCACTGGTTTTTACCTTTCCAGCCAAGTGCCTATTAATTGATAAACTGTATCAAAGTTCTATGTCTGCATAGTGGGCGAACGTCCTAAGAATTACCATAAGTTCAGATTTAGCAGTGTGTGTGTGCCTGTGCATCAAGGTTTCCAGGTGGCTGAGTTCTTCCTGGTATCACTGAAGCCTGAACCATGGAAACAGTATGAATTCATTATGGTGCTCCAAACTACAATACTTTGTAGGATGCTTGTGCTTCCATATATGTAGACATAATAAAGAAGTGGGTTTGATCCCTCTCCCCAGTTTTGGAAACTATTAAATTTATTCATAGATTCATTTACAGTGAATTTAAATAATGATTTATAAAACTCCAAAATGAGCATATTGAGTTTCTTATAGAGGGAAACAGTCTAAGACATGAAACATCTTTTAGTGGTATTTCTAAAGATGTTTATTAGTTCTGAATTAAGTTGTTTCCTTGAGATTTAAAAAGATTCATACAATAATTCTAGAAATTCGTGAATCTTATAAAGGTGTTAGCATTTTAATGCATAACTAAGAGAAATGTAAATACAGTCCAGTCATATTAAAATGATTTATGTAATTTGAACTTGATGGATTAGTTCTCCAATGTATGTAGTGATTTAAATTGTTTATCAAAGTTTTAATTCTTACACGATTTACTTGCTTCCATAATTTATACCATATTTTACATAATCAGGGATTTTTCTTCATCAGTTTCTGAGAGAAAACAAATTCTTTGAAAGGAAGAGACTGATTATTTTGATATTTCTTCAAATCAGTGAATTCTAAGTTGCAAGTCCTTGAAGAGAAAGTTCTGAGGTTTAAAATGAGGCCAGTCCCAGCAGACCAGAGGTAGTTTGTTGCCATTGGGTTGCTGGTAGGGTGTTAGTTTTGGTTAGTCTTTTCCCTTCTTTTCCCCAATCCCTACCACCATTGCAAATAGGTCAGTCCCTTGAAAGATTGGCAAAATATGAAAAGGGGATAGTTACTGAATTAGTGGTGGACATTTTCCACCCTCCACATTTTAAGATGGTGGACAAATCTTTAGTTTGCTTGAATTTTTTTATATTACTCTGAACAGTTTCTAGTGTGAAATATTATTAAAAAGGAACCATAAAACACACTTGGAAATCTTACTATGCTTTTTAAAAAAAACAGAACTATTAAATATTACGTTTGAAAATTTCATATTGACGCATGCTACACCATGATCTGTACCTAATTTACCCTTTCCCTCCCCCCACCCCCCCCACTGATAAGTGCAAACACTATCTGGGCTTAGAATGTGGCATTTCCTATTCTTAGTTGTGGATTTTTATATCAAACTTATCCCACAACTATAGACTAACCAGAAGCAAATGGCTGGATTCTTGTGAAAGAGGACTTTAATCTGGGCGTCCTCTGTATCCAGCTTGAAATATTCTATAGTCAGCACCAAACCACAGGCATATTTTTCAAACTTCATTTTTGGTTGGAGGTGGTACCCATCTTAAGAAAATTTTGAAATTGGGTAGCCCACCATTAGTCTATTTTAAAAGTAAAATTACTCTTTATCCATAAATAAAACTTTAGAAATATTTTTTCAACACCTGTAATTTTTTTCTCATCTTCAACAGTCACAGTTGCAGATTATATTTCTAGAGCTGAGTCTCAGAGCAGACAAAGAAACCTCCCAAGGGAAACTTTGGCTAAAAACAAGAAAGAAATGGTAAGGAGAATTTAACCTGTAGGTTTTGGCTTTTTTGGTTTTGTTTTTGTTATGGTTTAGTTTTATTTTTTACTTCTTAACTTGTATGATCACTTGTTCCCCCAACTAGACCAGTAATATTTTAGTTAAAGACTACTCTTGATTTTGTTTTTGGCCCCAGGTAACTGAAGATATGCATGCTTGAGCCTGAAATATTTTTTCAGTTAGAACTAGAAATAGCATTTGTAAAAGATATTGGGCATAGAGAATGTTAACCTTAATTTGGGGAGCAATAGGCTGAATAGACCCTCTTCAAGTGGTGGATAAAGACCTTTGTTTCAATTCTTTGAAATATTTTAAGGGATTTGATACGTAAATTTGAGTTTCCAAAAAAGGTGAGTAAATAGGTGGTGGTTTGCCTTAGGGTATTAACTGTTTATGTCTTTTTATATGGTGAGTTTTCCAGTGGTTAAAATGAAATTAGGTGCAAGTTTTCAATAAACAGGTACAGATTCTTCCTGTGGCTTATGTACTGCTAGCTACTAGAGATAAAGAGCTGAAAGACCCAGAGAGGTGGAATACATTGGGTTTTTTTTTTCTTTTTCTTTTTTAATTTTAAGAATGTTTTAATTCAGATCATTGTGGTATGTGAAACTAAAATTATTTATTAGCTAATTGATGTTTATGTAGTTATTTTCCTCCTCAGTTATAGATTTTATTTATAAAGAAGTTGAAAAAGTTGTCTCCCTTTGGCAGGCAAAAGATGTGATTGAAGAGCATGGTCCTTCAGAAAAGGCAATAAATGGCCCAACTAGTGCTTCTGGCGATGAAATTTCTAAGCTACAGCGTACTCCAGGAGAAGAAAAGATTAATACCTTAAAAGAAGAAAATACTCAAGACGCAGCAGTCCTGAATGGTGTTTCATAAACTGAAGAAGTTCCTAGTTTACAGTTCTTTTACATTACATTTTACAATAGTGCTTGTACAAGCTTGCCAAAGATAGAATATGGATCGCCAGTCTTTCCATCGCACTTTCAGTTCCTCCATTTGGAATTCAGAAAGGGGAGGGATCCTGAAGAAATCATATGTTAAACATACTTTGACACCTACTGTGTTATATATCATCAGATGTGCCTTGAGAATAGTATATGTAACATTAAAAAAAGTTGCTGGCTATAGGAAATGTTATTTTGTTTTCAAAATATGGCAGAGATGGGGGGGAGGTGGGTGGGGTGGGATCCCTAACCTAATATTCTTTATGAAAGCATTAGCTGCTTTTGTTACATTTTTAATAATATGCAACCACTTCTTCACCTGAGGAAAACTAGAATGAAATGCAGTCTAAGATATTTTGCACTGAATTGTAATTTCTTCATTAGTTTTAGTCTGGAAACTGGTCTGTTTTAATGTGTTTTTAAAATGCTGTATTGTAGAGGAAAATCTGCAGACCACTGGAATACATTTGTTAAACACTCATCTGCAGGGACACTGGGTGTTATTGGCAGTGACTGTTCTACATTGAGGCTTTGTTTGGTTTATTTATTAAAGTGTACAGTATTTAAAAAATCAAACATAGCTTTAGTTAAAACACTAAGCTGAATTAGTCATGTCCATTCAGACATAACCTGAACTACTGAAAAGATCAATTTCCAGAAGGTTTATTCTGTATAAACTACATGTTAGTCTTCAGTAGAGTATCTTTTCTTTTTTCTCCCTTTTTTCTTTTTTTTTTTCTTTTTGATTTTGATTGTTTGATGTGCAATATGTTTTTGTATGCAGGTAGTAAATAAACTTTTGATCTTCCATTTGCTGATTTTTAACTTTCTACTTTTTAAACCAACTGTTGAAAAGTAGTTGGACCTAACCTACCTAAAGGCCTAGAGTAGTATTCTGATTGCTTTTTAAGATGCATTTATACTTGTTCATAAATAGTATTAAAATATTAGTTGGTCATTTTGTAATGAATCCTCTGAAGTCTTAGTACTTAAAAATTTAGTATGTTAGAATAGAATGGTTTAGGGAATTGGTCTCAGAGATTTGATATTAGGAAAGTCTTTGTAACAAAATTCTAGTCATAGGTAACTTTTGGAAGGCATTGGGGTAAAATCCAGAGTTTTGCTTTTGCCTTTGATTCTTCATTATTTTTATAAAGTATAATGAACAGTTTTTAAATAAGGAATGTCACTGATTTTTGGTTTTCAAGGTAATAATTTTAAAGGTTCTCATATTAATGATTGGATTTTTTGTAAATATTTTGTCCAGACGGCTTAATGTTAGGACTATACAGACTTTTACACAAAAAGTTTGCAAGCTGATAATAATTGTGGATTTGTGGGAGGGTTTTGCTCCACAATATTATATAAAGACTACTGAGCAAGAAGAAGGAGCCCTTTTGTTCACTTGGGATCTGAGCAGTATTTTTATGTGCATAACTTATGTTAATTTGTTATGTGCATAAAAAAAAAAAAACTTCAGTGATTTTACAACTGAAGGATAATTCAGGGTGTAGCTAAAAATACTTGCTAGGTCAGTGTATATAAACCTTAGCCCTCAAATTTATTACTGGTGAGGTTAAACTGTGAAAATATCAAATGTTTTTTCCTGCTGCTGCTAAGTTGCTTCAGTCGTGTCCGACTCTGTGCGACCCCATAGACGGAAGCTCACCAGGCTCCCCTGTCCTTGGGATTCTCCAGACAAGAATACTGGAGTGGGTTGCCATTTCCTTCTCCAATGCGTGAAAGTGAAGTCGCTCAGTCGTGTCCGACGCTTAGCGACCCCATGGACTGGAGCCTACCAGGATCCTCCGTCCATGGGATTTTCCAGGCACAAGTACTGGGGTGGGGTGCCATTGCCTTCCCCGTGTTTTTGCCTAAAACCCTAATAATGAAAAATTTTAAAAGTAAGGTGTAGTGTGAACAGTGCAGTCTTTGAACTTTAAAAACAAGTAACATTTTTGGCTTTATTATTCTTCTCTTTAATAGTAGAATTATAAATTAACTATAAGGTATGGGAATTTTCAGTAATCTCCAAATTGGTAAATATGGCAAAAAGAAAATGATTTTTCATTTTCTTCCACGTAGTAGAATATATTCATGAAAATCCTCCTTGTTCTGTAATGACTGGTTCAATGAGAAAAGAAGAAACACAAAATCATCTTAAAAGTGGGGTCATTCAAGGAGCTTTTTTAGAACTGACAACCATATTCTAGGATATAAATATTAAGATTTCGTTTTTTTAACAAATGAACTAATCCCAGTATCCTTTAAGAATACATACTACAGCATCATGATAGGCTTTTTTTTTTTTTTAAATAGCATATGCTCAGATTTAGAAGTGAAAAGCCCAGTCCCCAAAGGTAATTATTCTTTATAGAGGTAGCCTTCCAAACTTTGAGAGAGGTGCATCTTTTTTGGCTATTAGTGACATGAAATGTTGCTATGGGAGAACTTGCCAGCTGCCATGACTCCCTCCCATCCCCCCACCAATACTAAAGGTTCTCTGCAGGTTAAATACTGTTTTAGCATATATATACAAAATTATATATGATATCTGAACTAAATAGTACACAAATTCAAAAGATGAGATTACATGGGGGGTAAAAATGATCATTTCCTGAAACTTGGGATACCTTAGGCCTAAAACTGTTCTGCAAAATGGTATTGGAGTTTCTATTGACAGGTCAGTCATCCTTGGTAAAATTATAGTAGGGATACATAAAACTCTTAAGTAGTTACTGTATTTTGATGTGAAGATGAGAGAAAGAATATCAAAAGTAGTGAGTTCAAACCACTGAGACACTGCTTAGGACAAGGCTGAGGGAGATTGCTTAAGTAAATACTCTTTAAAATCAAGTATAGATATATACAGGTAAGCAAAAAAATTAAACAGGAAAACACTAAGCTGGTGGTTTACTCTTTTTTTCTGGTCAGCCATTCTTTTGTGGCTAGGATCCATCATCTTGGAAGTATTTTTGTAGCTACTGTTCGGTATAAGTTTGGTGTTTAACCTGAGAATTGTCTGCAAAGTTGGTATGTTAATTTAATATTGCTGTAAATCAGATTGACTTTTGAGGTTGAAACCAACTAATCAGTATTCTTATAAGCTGTGCCTACAGTGACCTTAGTTAACTAAAGACAGGTGGATGGAAAACTAGTTATATATAATGCACTAAGTCCTACGTCAAATGATTGGTTGTTATTGGAAATGAGCAAAGGAAAATTATTTCTGTTTTCTAAGTTTCCAGGAACTTTGATTTGAACTGGATTTATGCATTTAGCAATATTCCAGAAGGTAGCAAGTAGAGTGTTCATTGTAAAGCCTCAGTCTTCCTATCTTTGCTATTTACAGTTTGGATCCCTTGTACCCTTTATAAGGATATCTGATATAGTGAATTTTCTGACCCCTTATTTTTAAGTTTTAGTTTCTTATTAAGGATGCTTGAATGTGTAATAGCCATTATAACCCATGATTAACCTATGATAACATTTGGGTTTAATTTCAGAGGACTGTTGGAATAAAGCAATAACTGCAGTCTGCTATAGTAAAACTTTTTGCAAGTGGTGGTAATTTGAAACTGTATTCAGCTGCTAGTTGAAAATGTCGGTTATGCTGAAACATAGGAAATTGCCAAGAGGTGACCACTTCTGACCCACAAAAGTGATAGTTTCTTATGGTTCAGCCTAATACATTTTAAGGTAAATCATTTACTCGGGACATCCAAGCAGTGAATCTTCTCTGAGTCTGATCATCCAGAAAACCCCTAATTACTGGATGAGGGAGGTGCATACTCTGTAAGGGAGATACAGTTTTGTAAAAAATGGTTTATCAGTGGATCACTTTAGACTTAGATTCATCTGTATCTTCTATATTAATGTTTCAGGTACTGAAGTACAGAATTGGGAGTGACTATCTTAGTTGTACTACCCTTTTCTATATTCTGTTTTATCCAACTAGATCCTATAAGGGCCTTTCTAATATAACTTGGTTCTAGTCATATGTCAGATACTGTGTGACACTTAACTATAGTCCTATGTACTCTAAAAAGAGTATGCTGAATTAAAATGTGTTTGTTTTTATATATGTATCTATCCCAGGCATTTCCAGCTATGTTGTATGCAATCTAAAAATAAAGGGCAAAATTATTTTTTACTAATATTCTTAATGTCAAAGCTCCACTATTAAGTATACTAGTTAGCAGTTTCTCAAGTTTGTGTTTTAATGAGTGGTATATTGTGGGGGGTGGAGAGTGAAATTACAGGGGTATTTTCTGAATGTTTGGGTATTTTGTACCTTATTTTACTTGGATTATCAAATGTAAGCTACTCATTTTCTAGGTTAGAGACAATTTTCATTATAAAAATTATTCCATAGTTTTTCTAGATGAACTAATTTATGCTTCATTGTTGCCTGGAGCTCGTATTGCAACGTCTTTGAGCTTCATTTTTCACCTTGCTGTTTTCAGGCTGTAAAGAAAGTCACGTAAACACTTCACTTGAAATTCCATTAACTAAAACATCACTAAGGCCACAGCAAGTGTTAACTTGTTCAAGATTAAATACTGGACTATGTGACCTTGTCATCGGGTCGGGAATAGTAGGTTAACACTGGAGAGAAGCTCTTCCTATATCCTGTTGCTAAGGCAACAGCTGACTCTACGCAGATACACAGCACTGAACAACAGTGCCAAGAACAAATAGCAGAGCTTAAGGTTAAGCTTCCTGGTACTGAAGATTCAGTCCAGGATTCTTTAACTAAAAACATATTCTAGCATTTTAATTTTAACCTCAGATTTATAGATTTTTTTTTTTTTCTATCATGTTATGTCCTTTGAAGTTTTGGAGCCAGTTGCTTAATATTCTTTGGAATTAACATGTTTGGGGGGAATCATTTATGCTGAGTAAAATATGACTGCAAGACACACTTCTGAAGTGCAAAAAAACTGTTAGGTTGTTATCAACAGATGCCTTATAAATTCTCATTGAAACAGTTAAACTCAGTATTTTAGCTTAAAATGTTTAAACTTATCTCTTAAACGAAGGCATTCTGTCTGGATTAATTTAAATGACTTCTGATACAAGGTCTTTAAAGTAGGACATAAAATTTCTAGTGTGCTGAATATTATAAAGCTTTATAATGTATAATAGTCCAACATGTTTAAGTTTTTACCCTTGTGTTAAGATGGTAATTTCTTCCACTTCTCATTTTACATCTAGTTGCCTTTTACCCTTCTTGTTGTAATTTAGAGCAGAAGAAATTAAGAACTGCAGAGAAAAATATAAAACCAAACATCACAATATATAGATACGGACTTGTGTTCCATCTATTTTCCCACAGGTTATCAATTATTTCTTGAATGGTTTTGGTCTGCATGACTTGGATTAAATGCTTCCATAGGAATTCCCATCATTTGTAAAATACTTGAAAGCAAGAGAATTTGTTTAAAACTCTTATGGGTTGGAATAGATTTAACTTCAGGACCACCCGTTATAGCCTACTTTCATCACCAGCAAGGCAGTTTTATAAAGCTTATGAAGCAGTTAGGACTCACCTTAATACAACCTAGAGGCCCAGTGAAGACAAAAGGAAAGGGGCTCAGTAGGAAAACTAAACCTCTGATATGCTAGTTCTAAATATTATGGCTGTAAATAGGCATCTTTTAAGGACTAATGCATAGTGGACTAAATTATAAGTAAACACAGTAAGCTGGAGAACATATTCTGGGCTTATAGTTTGAGTAGCTGTGCAACTCAGCATAGTTTCTCATTTTCCCTTCCACAAAATGTGGAGAAATCATCACAATTTTTCATCCCCCCACCCCCAGCTGCCAACAGATAAGGAAGCAGAGCTCTAAGCATATAGATTCCTTGCTCAAAGTTGCCTGGCTATTGATAGCAGAAGTTTTGACTTGAAACCTGTATCTCCTATTCCCTAGTCCTATATTCAACCATAATCTTCTCCCTTTTAAGTGTCTACATCTGAAAGGAGCAACCGATAAAAGGCCCCAAGGTGTAAGTGTAATGATAAGTACCAGACCACCAAGGAAAACATCTCTGGGTTATCATATTTATGAAAGGTACCACAGTGTCGAGGTTAACAGCACAGATCTTTGGTTTTGCAAAAGATCAGCTTTCTTGACCCAGCATGTTGCTTTGGGCAAGTTTCTTAATCTTGCTGAACCTATAAATTGTACGTTAATAGTAACTACTGTGGAGATAGAGGGGAAATGCTTAGCACAGTGCTAGCACATCATAGTCAATAAATAGTAACAATACACAAGTATTTTGTAAAAATTATCAAGACCTAGAGCCCTCAAATTCATGATTTTTTTACCCAAGAAAAACAGCAAGTCTAATAGCTTTCAATGAATAGATTCTTAAAAGTTAAGCCTAGAGAAAAACTGATCATTGTGAAAGGAAAATGTGCTCTGTTGTGCTCCTTAGTAGTATTTTAAAGTGGATTCCATTGTCTTAATACCTCTCTTAAAACAGGTACGCTATCTTTGCATTAAACACTCAAGTATACCTACCATATGAACTTTTCCTTTTTAAACCTAATGCGTGATTGCCTTTGGGCATATTTTCTGTATCTGGAAAATTTGCTTTTTGATACTAAACTCTTATTCATAAATAATTTTTTATTAGTGCGGAAGATTGAAATAGAAGGCTAGTAATCTCATTATTAGCAGATTTCTTATTTTCAAGTTCATACCTCCAAAATCACCTGTGATTTCCCAGTAGGCTGTGAAAATGAGTCACCTGCTATCTACAAAGTAGTGCTCTGCCTACTGTGTTTTAACAAATGTTTAACTTGATTAAGTAACCAATTAATTTATAAATAAATAGTCTCTTTACGGGGCTACCTAAATAAAATGCACATACTTCATTAAAAACAAAACATGTACTCTCAAATCTTTTACGCTGTTACGGTTTTTAATGTATGAAATCTGAATTCAGATTTATCACTGACAAAGAGGTAAATACCTTACATCAGTTTCTTAAAGTTGTGGCTAAACTCACTTTAAAATTCAGGGCTCTAAGTGACTAGGGAGTCCTCTGTACCTTGAACAGTGAGACAAGTCCCTATTAAAATAATTGTACTGCTGCTGCTGCTAAGTCGCTTCAGTCGTGTCCGACTCTGTGCGACCCCATAGATGGCAGCCCACCAGGCTCCCCCGTCCCTGGGATTCTTCAGCCAAGAACACTGGAGTGGGTTGCTATTTCCTTCTCCAGTAACATGTGCTAATACCATCATATTTATCACATTTTAATTATCAGTCTTCCATTAGATTGGGGATTCCTTTAGGGCAGAGACTGTTCACTTTGTCTTGAAATAGGTACCAAATTATTTGTCAAATGAGTAGTGAACAATACTTAAATGGTATGCATTTAGCCATAATCTACAAATAATCTATAATCCGATTTAAAATCCTCAAGTATAAACAGATTTATACCAAGGCTTTGATTTAGCTTGTGCTAAATAACTTCTAAAATTTGTAGGTTTGAGGTATTTTATTATAAAAAGTTGGAACGCATAAGAGAATAAGTCATCATACATTTACTTCATTTTTTAGCTTGACCTTCTAGCAAATCTTTAGCTTCATTGATTTTGGCTGCTATATAAGGAGATCCGCCTATAGAAAGAAAGAAAAAAAAGGAATAGTTATAATATTGGATTTTTCAATTTCTGCCTGGTGAAAAGCTATTGCCTTGTTTCAAGAACTCCTCTGTTTAAGATGAAATGAGAAATGAAGTTTTGATTTTTTTAAAAAATAGCTATGACACTGGAACCGGATGACTAAAAACACAGGTAATATATTTGATCAATGGGAAATGATGAGGGAGATTTATACACACACACAATGGCACCTTTTGAAAAAGCTTAAACAGAAATGAGATTTTTAAAAATTCTTATGTGACTCTGAAATAGTTTGTAAGTTACCTTTTTCATAAATGAACACTGATTTATTGTGTTATTATAAAATCATGAAATTGTCAGAGGCTTTTGAGCTTTGTTGGAAGACCTCACTCTAGTTCTTTTTCCAGTTATCAATAGTCCCTTCATGGTATCACCTATAGCTGCTTTCCTACTAAACTGGAGCTGTGATTTGAGTGAGTGTCATAAAAGTGTGGCCCCAAACCATCAAGCAATCAGTAAGCTTAGTTTAAGAGGCAAATATATGGGTTCCATCCTAGACCTAAGGAATCAGAAGCTCTCTGGTGTGCGCTTAGTCACTCAGTCGTGTCTGACTCTATGATCCCATGGACTAGCCCTCCAGGCCCCTCTGTCCATGGGGATTCTCCAGGCAAGTATACAGTTAATACCAGCTGCTGCTAGGTCGCTTCAGTCGTGTCCGACTTTGCGACCCCACAGACGGCAGCCCACCAGGCTCCCCTGTCCCTGGGATTCTCCAGGCAAGAACACTGGAGTGGGTTGCCATTTCCTTCTCCAACGCGTGAAAGTGAAGTCTCTCAGTCGTGTCCAACTCTTTACGACCCAATGGACTGCAGCCCACCAGGCTCCTCCATCTATGGGATTTTCCAGGCAAGAGTACTGGAGTGGGGTGCCATTGCCTTCTCAGTTTTGTAAAAGGTGTTATGAAGTCAAATACCAAATATTTACCACCCCAATTGATGCCAAAACTCTTAATGAGAGACCTCTCACATGAAAGTAAAAGGACTTAAACACCGATTAATGGATTTTGTGGTCTATATTTTGGTATTCCATTTGATCTTTCAACAGAGCCTAGGCTGCTTAGAAGTGTATCAGAAACTAATAAATATATCCTATAATTCTCTAGGTAATCACTAGTTTAAGAAGTCTAAATGGATGGGGCGGGGGGGGGGGGGGCGGTTTGTTAGTTTCATTAACTGAAATTCAACATTTTCCCTAAGAATGTAGACACCTCTCACACCCCACCCCAAAAAGTAATCAGCACTATTTAAGACACATCACAACTGCCGATCTGAAAACATGGTTAATGCTTATCACTACTTCCAAATGACAGTAGTTATTAGATCTGCTTATTAGTCTATAAGTAAATTTTCCACTCAGTATTCTTTAAAGATACCAAAACAGCAAGTACACCCAGCTCGGGAGACTGCTCACAAACAGATCGAAGCATTTTCCTTACAACAACCAAGATTTAGCTATAAAATTATCCCATTAATAACAATTAGTCACCCCAACAAAATGTGTTAACAACTCTAATGATACTTACCCTTGTCTGGGTGATTTAAAAGCATAATTCGTCGATGAGCATCTCTTATTTTGGCTTTATTGGCAGTAGGGCTAAAGGAAAAGGTATTGTTTACTTTAGACTAGTTCTGGGTCACATTAAAAAACTATAAAGATAAGTTGAAAACTGTGCAACTGGATTAAGTCAATAAAACAGTATGAAAAGCTACTTAGGCACCTCTTCTTTATCACAAGGAAGATGACTATTCTGAATCACAGAACTAAACAGAGCTTAGAAAAATAAGGTATTCTCAAAAATTGAGTTGAACTTGAAACTATTTATGACAACAACCCTGTTATTGGAAAGCATGTTTAAGTATCTGGAAATGAAAGAATTTTCACCACAAAATTTGTCACTCAGTTATAGAGAACAACATTGAGTACTGATGAGCTGTTGAAAAACCTACCTCCAGTGAGTTAAAAAGTACTTCTGTGTCAGTGGGCCTTCTCTTTGGACTTTGTAGGGAATGTTAAGGTTTAAAAAATATATATAATAGATGGAAGTCCCTGGCAGTCCAGTGTTTAAGACTCCCTGCTTCCATTGCAGGGTGCATGGGTTTGATCCCTAGTTGGGAAACAAGATCGCACATGCCACACACTGTGGCCAAAAATAAAGAATAACTCCCAGTAAAAGAGAGATCTTTCTTACATTTGCTTACAGCTCTAAATTTGAAAGAAAAATATTAAAAATGTAAGAAATTGTTTTACCTTACACCTAGTATTAATGCTGCTTCCCGTTTTGTCATTTTGGGTTCAAACCCACCTCTGTAATAGCCACCACTGAAGGCCTGAAAGAGGAAATGCATTTGTAGGAAAAGATTATCAAACTGAAAGTTGCTAAAATATGTCTGTAAATGTTCACAGAACCAGCAGAAAACTTTTAAGAGTAATTTCTATGGTATTTTAGCTCATAAGCAGCAACAGGTACTTTAATGATCATTAAACATCCATTTCCAACCTCCCACCTCGCCAGACAACCTAAAAGGTCAAAGATAAGACAAAATAACAGTGCCGCAAACCCAGTTCTGGGAGTGAAGGGAAGATTATTCCAAGCTCAGTTCAGTTCAGTTGTTAAGTCGTGTCTGACTCTGTGACCCCATGAATTAACTGCAGCACGCCAGGCATCCCTGTCCATCACCAACTCCCGGAGGTCACCCAGACTCACATCCATCGAGTCGGTGATGTCATCCAGCCATCTCATCCTCTGTCGTTCCCTTCTCCTCCTGCCCAATCCCTCCCAGCATCAGGGTCTTTTCAAATGAGTCAACTCTTCGCATGAGGTGGCCAAAGTATTGGAGTTTCAGCCCTTCCAATGAAGACCCAGGACTGATCTTTAGGATGGACTAGTTGGATCTCCTTGCAGTCTAAGGGACTCTCAAAAGAGTCTTCTCCAACACCACAGTTCAAAAGCATCAATTCTTTGGCGCTCAGCTTCCTTCACAGTCCAACTCTCACATCCACACATGACCACAGGAAAAACCATAACTTTGACTAGACGGACCTTTGTTAGCAAAGTAATGTCTCTGCTTTTTAAATGCTGTCTAGGTTGGTCATAACTTTCCTTCCAAGGAGTAAGCGTCTTGGAATTTCATGGCTGCAGTCACCATCTGCAGTGATTTTGGAGCCCAGAAAAATAAAGTCTGACACTGTTTCCCCATCTATTTGCCATTAAGTGACGGGACCAGATGCCATGATCTTAGTTTTGTGAATGTTGAGCTTTAAGCCAACTTTTTCACTCTCCTCTCTCACTTTCATCAAGAGGCTTTTGAGTTCCTCTTCACTTTCTGCCATAAGGGTGGTGTCATCTGCATATCTGAGGTTATTGATATTTCTCCCGGCAATCTTGATTCCAGTTTATGCTTCTTCCAGCCCAGCCTTTCTCATGATGTACTCTGCTGCTGCTGCTGCTAAGTCGCTTCAGCTGTGTCCGACTCTGTGCGACCCCATAGATGGCAGCCCACCAGGCTCCCCCGTCCCTGGGATTCTCCAGGCAAGAACACTGGAGTGGGTTGCCATTTCCTTCTCCAATGCATGAAAGTGAAAATTGAAAGTGAAGTTGCTCAGTTGTGTCCAACTCCCAGCGACCCCATGGACTGCAGCCTACCAGGCTCGTACTCTGCATATAAGTTAAATAAGCAGGGTGACAATATACAGCCTTGAGGTACTCCTTTTCCTATTTGGAACCAGTCTGTTGTTCCAGGTACAGTTCTAACTGTTGCTTCCTGACCTGCATATAGGTATTCCAAGCTAGCCATGTTCAAATAAAAACCTGATCTCAGACTATGACTAAATGTTTTAGAATAAGTGCTTTATAGGATCTGGAGATTTTTTTGAGCAAGTTGTTCAAGGATATTTTGAGGTTCAAGGCAGCTACTAAAACAAGACTTTAAGATAGTACTAAGAAAATCAGGCTATTAGGTCCATTGACCTCGATGCGTCAGAAATCATATTGGTAAAGCCTACCATTACCCATTATGTAACTCAATCACAACTATAAAAGGCAATTCTCTACAGACTGTCAAGATCATATTCATTCTGAATTTTGACCACAGAGGGTATTACCACATTCAGTCATACCCCAGAGCCCAATTAACTGCTGTGTCATCCAAGTAAGCTGTTGTGGAGTGCCACGGCCACACAGTAACTATGGGTCACTTCAGATCCCTAGATAACTTCTGTGTTTGTGATCAGAGCAGATGATGCTGAAGGTAATCATATATGAACAATAAAATGACATTACCTTTCATGATACTAGAACTGTTAACATCTCTTCCCCAAATTCATCATATATAACATTTGATTCTTTAGCCCCATTACAAAGCTCAGAACTTCTAAACCTTTCCTGTAGGAAGCAAGAGAAGGGGTCTAAAGCAATCACTTAGAATGCCATGGATGTCTGGCTCTAGGCTTCATACACAGCAAAGAATTAGCAAAAGTGCTAAATAAGTCTTACAGATTTTGGTAGACTTTGAAAAACTTGTTTTACTTGAGGCTCCATCTGCTTCATGGCTTGCAAAGCATAACGACCTAAAAACAAAAGCAACAAAATAATTAAAAAGTCCTCAAAGTCTCCTACTTCAGTTCTATCCCCAAACCATAAACAAACCTGCAAATCCTGCAGCAGCAATGGTCAGTCCAACTGCTACCACTGTACTGGCCTGGTAAAGGGAAGCAGAGTAAGTATTTATTTCTCTCATTCTCACCCTATCCTATCATGCCCACTCTCCCATTTCAACTCACTACAAATTATATTTCAACGGGACAAACAACTCTGAGGATGAAAATACTTTGCCCAAGGATCCTGCAAATTTTACATCCGATGCATTGCAAAGGTATGGGGCTTTCACTACGGAAGGAAAAAAAAGCAAGTCGATTTGCGTATTTACTTTTACAACAATGGATGATTTCCTGCCCCTTGAAAACTTATACTTCACCTCAGGGAAAGTGAAGTCACATTTAAATTCAATCAAATGGAATGGAAATAAAGTTTCTGCCAGAGAAAGAACTTTACAGAGGGTTCCTGTAAATTCTGATTCAACGTTAAACGTGGGCTTAACAAAGAGATTAGTTTTTCATAGCGCCTTCGGCCAAATATGTGTAGGAATCGAGAAGTGTGTCCGTCAGCAAAAGAAAAGGGGGAAGACAGTGCAATGTAGATAAAGGACTGCGAGGAGATGAAGGGGAACAGCAGGTATAATCAAATGCGTTTCCATTTATCTCCGAGCCCTAGGGACGGCAGGCACAAAGGCCCGAGAGCGGTGAGCCAACAGCTTTGTGTTCTAGAGAGGGTGACTCCCCCAGGCGCTACACCCCCAGCTCAGAGTCGCATTAGGGAGACATCAGCTCTTCTCCCAGGCCTTGAGCAGAGGTTGAGAACTGGGCCTGAGATCGCCCAAGAGGCCGGAAGGCCGAACTCACCATGGCACCTGCTCGGTTCCCCTGCTTCCACCAGGAGCGCGATTCATCCCAGCCCACCAAGTTTATGCCTTTATCGCTAAGCGATTCGGCCACCACCAGCACTTACAAACCACCTAGGCAAGGGCGCCCCAGGAAATACGGCAGTGGCGGCCGTAAACTAGGTCGGAAAACTGTCGTAAAAGTGGGCCAGAGGACGGGAAGGAAAAGGTCGCTCATGCAGTGGGCGGTGGAGAACGCGACTTTGGATTGGTTGGTGGGTGGGCGGGTCACCTCCTTATTGGGTTCAAAGGTGGGGCTTCTCGGCGTTTTGTCCTTCAACTCTGGCCTCGTTTTGTTCTTTGCCCCTGGGCCTAGAGTATTTGGGAATTCCTACGGGAAGTGTTTTGGTATAGAAAAGCATGAGCAAATACTGTGTAGCTTCACTCTGAATGTTTTTCTTTCTTTACATCTTAGCACCTCCACTTGGCATTTATTTTGTTTGTAACTGTCAAGAGTAATGAATATCCATATTCCTGCCATTACGATTCCACCATAAAGCCAAACAAATGTGGCGGTACAGTACAGCAAAAAGATGTTCTAGAAAATCAAAGTAGCAAGCCATATTGTTGTGGGGGTGGTTCTGTGGCATTCTTCTTTTTTTTAAAAACTAATTTTATTTATTTATTTATTTTTATTTTTTTAAATTTTATTTAAATACGTGACTTGATGGGAACTTGTGTGAATGTTTGGGGTTTGGTTTTGTGGAATGGAATTACCACTTAAGGACAGTTATTCTGATCATGGGATCTCAGGATTACCTCAACTGAAAAATGCTATTTAAGATTACTCCCTTTTTCAAAATAAAAAGTAATGTTTGGTTTTGCCTTACAGGGTATCATGTATCTATACATAAAAGGAGAAGAGAAAAACAATGGAGACAATAATGAAAATTTTGCAGTGTGTTGTTTGTATAATGAAAATAAATTTAGAATTAATTCTCACTTAGAACTTAGAAAATATCAGAAGTCTGTTTACATTGCAATAAAGTTCTGCTTTGATGAGCTCTTTGGTTATTAGACAAATATGTAAATTTGTTGGCTTTGTTTTCCTCCTCTGTAAAAAGATTCTGTATTTGGATCTCCAAGGCAGCCCTGAGCGGTAATGAAATTTATTGTTAACAAACTATCCAAAACTGAGATCCTAGTGTTAAGTGTACATCTTCCTTTTTGGCCTTTTTAAAATCTAGTTCTTAACCCAACAACTACAGAAGATAAGTAAGACATAACCCTTTAGGATCAAATTGGCCTGAAAAAAGTTTAAAGTTCCTATGTTTAAAACTTCTTGTTAACATATGGTTTTGGTATATACAAACTATGATATGTAGCTTGCTTGAGGAACACAAGTCTAGACTTAGGAAACCAAGGGTGGACAACATAGGGAATCACTTGAAGTGCAGATAGCTGTTTTTGGATGCAAATCAAACTAGATGCACAATCTGTCTTTGTCACTTACTATTTATGTGCATTTGGGCTAGCTATTCCTGATTCTTCATTTTCTCATTTGTAAAACAAGAGTATGATGGCTGTCTTGCCAAATTTCTGTAAGGATAGAGATGTGTATTCTACACATACTTATTGCTCAGATCAGATCAGTAGCTCAGTCGTGTCCAACTCTTGCGACCCCATGAATCGCAGCACGCCAGGCCTCCCTGTCCGTTACCAGCTCCCGGAGTTCACTCAGACTCACATCCATCAAGTCAGGGATGCCATCCAGCCATCTCATCCTCTGTTGTCCCTTTCTCCTCCTGCCGCCAATCCCTTCCAGCATCAGAGTCTTCTCCAATGAGTCAACTCTTTGCATGAGGTGGCCAAAGTACTGGAGTTTCAGCTTTAGCATCATTCCTTCCAAAGAAATCCCAGGACTGATCTCCTTCAGAATGGACTGGTTAGATCTCCTTGCAGTCCAAGGGACTCTCAAGAGTCTTCTCCAACACCACAGTTCAAAAGCATCAATTCTTGGGCGCTCAGCCTTCTTCACAGTCCAGCTCTCACATCCATACATGACCACAGGAAAAACCATAGCCTTGACTAGGCGAACCTTTGTTGGTAAAGTAATTTCTCTGCTTTTGAATATGCTATCTAGGTTGGTCATAACTTTCCTTCCAAGGAGTAAGCGTCTTTTAATTTCATGGCTGCAGTCACCATCTGCAGTGATTTTGGAGCCCAAAAAATAAAATCTGACACTGTTTCCACTGTTTCCCCATCTTTTTCCCATGAAGTGATGGGACCAGATGCCATGATCTTCGTTTTCTGAATGTTGAGCTTTAAGCCAACTTTTTCACTCTCCACTTTCACTTTCATCAAGAGGATTTTTAGTTCCTCTTCACTTTCTGCCATAAGGGTGGTGTCATCTGCATATCTGAGATTATTGATATTTCTCCCGGCAGTCTTGATTCCAACTTGTGTTTCTTCCAGTCCAGCATTTCTCATGATGTACACTGCATATAAGTTAAATAAACAGGGTGACAATATACAGCCTTGACGTACTCCTTTTCCTATTTGGAACCAGTCTGTTGTTCCATGACCAGTTCTAACTGTTGCTTCCTGACCTGCATACAGATTTCTCAAGAGGCAGATCAGGTGGTCTGGTATTCCCATCTCTTTCAGAATTATCCACAGTTTATTGTGATCCACACAGTCAAAGGCTTTGGCATAGTCAATAAAGCAGAAATAGATGTTTTTCTGGAACTCTCTTGCTTTTTCCATGATCCAGTGCATATTGGCAATTTGATCTCTGGTTCCTCTGCCTTTTCGAAAACCAGCTTGAACATCAGGAAGTTCACGGTTCACATATTGCTGAAGCCTGGCTTGGAGAATTTTGAGCACTGAGTGCAATTGTGCAGTAGTTTGAGCATTCTTTGGCATTGCCTTTCTTTGGGATTGGGATGAAAACTGACCTTTTCCAATCTTGTGGCCACTGCTGAGTTTTCCAAATGTGTTGGCATATTGAGTGCAACACTTTCACAGCATCATCTTTTAGGATTTGAAATAGCTCAACTAGAATTCCATCACCTCTACTAGCCTTGTTCGTAGTGATGCTTCCTAAGGCCCATTTGACTTCACATTCCAGGATGTCTGGCTCTAGTTCAGTGATCATACCATCGTGATTTATTGCTGACTTATTGCTCAGTGTGTAGCTATTATTATTACTAAAGAAGGTCAGAGGGAAGTCAGAGTGCAAAGGTCTTCCCAATTCTCATGACACTTCACTCATGAATGCAAGCACACTAAGGGCATGGGAAGAACCCTTAAAAGCAATTTTTAAAAAAGTCTACTGACTGATAAATAAATGAGTAATCACTGTTTGTTTCTTCTAGCCTGTGGTATCTGCTAGCATACTTTGACTTGTGACTGCATAACTTCAATCTTCAAGAAAGATCCATATCTTGAAATCCCTTTCTCCTCTGGCTTTATGTTGCCTTTCTCCTCTCTGCCTAGAATCTTCACAGCCTCCCCTTTAAAGGATACATATAATTGTATGTAGGCCCCACCTGTATAAATCCAGGATAATATCCCCATTTTAAGATCCTTAAAGTTAATCATAGCTGCAAAGATTTTGTCAAATAAAGTAATATTCACAGGTTCCATCACCTTCCAGGAAAAATTGCTTTTAAGGGTTCTTCCCATGCCCTTAGTGTGCTTGCATTCATGAGTGAAGTGTCATGAGAATTGGGAAGACCTTTGCACTCTGACTTCCCTCTAACCTTCTTTAGTAATAATAATAGCTACACACTGAGCAATAAGTCAGCAATAAATCACGATGGTATGATCACTGAACTAGAGCCAGACATCCTGGAATGTGAAGTCAAATGGGCCTTAGGAAGCATCACTATGAACAAGGCTAGTAGAGGTGATGGAATTCTAGTTGAGCTATTTCAAATCCTAAAAGATGATGCTGTGAAAGTGTTGCACTCAATATGCCAACACATTTGGAAAACTCAGCAGTGGCCACAAGATTGGAAAAGGTCAGTTTTCATCCCAATCCCAAAGAAAGGCAATGCCAAAGAATGCTCAAAATTCTCCAAGCCAGGCTTCAGCAATATGTGAAGAACAGGTTCCAGGTTTTAGGGCTTGGTATTTTTGGGGGTTATTATTTAGGCTACCATAGAGAATAAGAAAAGACGGTAGAAGGGACTTGGAATGACTAGATAATGAGAAAAGTCTCAAGCACATCTACTCAATTTCTCCTCTCAAATTTGTTGACCAAGTAAGTCACTTTTGGGGGAGGAATAAGTGAGAGATTAGAGGGAGTATCTAGAAGTAGTCTTGAATTGTGACTTTCAAACACTTTTTGACCATAACTCTTATTAATAGTAAGAAATATATTTTAGCTTGTGACTCTAGGAAACAAATACATACTTGAATGTGCATGTGCACACACACACATTTAATTTAATGTGAATTTAAATTGAACTTAATGGAAATTGATGTTTTTGAGACAGTACTTGCATTTGCTTCCTGAGATATATGCTCGTCTTTCCTATTTAAAAAAAAAAAAAAAAAAAAGTCCAGAAAACCCATTAAGTTTGCAGTCCACTAATTGGTCATAATCTGAAGTTTGGGAAACATCACTCCATGTAAATCCACCTTTGGAAATTAATGCCAGGCATATAAAATTTGTTCTTTCCCGAAAACCATGTGCCAGACATTGTGCTAAATGCTTCATGTTGATTATTTCACTTCATAACAGTAATATTTATTTCTGTTTTGGAGATGAGGATATTTTGCCAAATACATTTGTTCCCTGCCCCCCAAGATCCCTCTCTATTGTTTTCCGTTCTGCTCTGTTTCCCAGAGGAGCACAGGAGGCTAGGAGGCTGAGCTAATGAACTATATCAATGGACTCCCTTGTCTTCTAGCTTGGGGTTTAGTTATGTCTGATCAGCAGATCAGAAAGCAGGAGGAGAGTGAGTTTATGGTCTTCATTTCTCCATCTTCCGTTCTGGTGGTTGCCAAAGGCTGGCTGAGTTTGTCTACTGAGGAGTACAGTTCCTGTTGTGTGTATCTTTAGGTAATTACTCCCACTCCTTGTTCTTTCAGGTATGTCTAAGGGTAATAATAATTCCATTGGCCCCCAAAGCCATGCTGGACACTAAGCACTTGATCATTATTTGCTAATTTCCCTTAATCCTGTCTGTATCCTCGTTAACAGTCCCTAATTAAAACTTGTTTAGTTACTCCATTGGGGGAATGCCATCTCTTTCCAGCATGAATGGTGACTGTTATAAGAGATTGCTACAATCAAGCAGGAGATGATAGTAGCAGTGGAAGTGGAAGGAAGTGGCTGGACTCCTGCTGATATTTTGAAGGAAGAACTGATAGGATTTTCTGATGAATGAGATGTAGTATGTGAGAGAAAGAAATGATTCAAGAGTGATTCCCAAGCAGTAGGCTTGGGTTGTTGGAAGGCTGAAGTTGCCACTTAACGGGACTGGAGACACTTCAGGAAGAGCAATTAGGGGGTGGGGGATTATGTTGTGTTAAGTTTGAAATATAAACTAGATATCCAATAAGTTTTAGGTAGACATTTGGACATGCAAGTCCTGTGTCAGGAGAGAGAACTGAGAGTCATCAGTCCATAGATGATCTTTAAGACCATGAAACAGATGAAATCATCCATGGGATGAGTGGAGAGAAAAGAAAAGGGATGAGCGCTCTTTTGATATCTTTCATATTTGAAATTTGGGGAGATGAGGAAAAGCCAGAAAATTAGACTGAAAATGGTTAACCAGAAACCAGGTGAGTGTGGTGTCCTGGAAGCCTAGTGAAGACATTATTCAGTGGAGGAACTGTATAGAATGCTGCTAATAGTCACAATATAAAACAACTGAGAATTGACTACTAGACATCATTGGTGATACTTATGAGAAGAGTTTCTGCAACATTATGGGGACAAAAATCTGACTGGAGTGGATTCAAGAGAGGATAGAAAGAGAAAGAGTGGAGATATGGATCATAAGACATCTCTTTCAAGGATTTTTGCTGAAAAGGGAATTAGAGAAATATGATAGTACTCAGTGATCACATCATCATGATTGTCTAGGTCTTGAAGCTCTTTTTTGTACAGTTCTTCTGTGTATTCTTGCCACCTCTTCTTAATATCTTCTGCTTCTGTTAGGTCCACACCATCTCTGTCCTTTAACGTGCCCATCTTTGCATGAAATGTTACTTTGGTATCTCTGATTTTCTTGAAGAGATCCCTAGTCTTTCCCATTCTGTTGTTTTCCTCTATTTCTTTGCATCGATCGCTGAAGAAGGCTTTCTTATCTCTTCTTGCTATTCTTTGGAACTCTGCATTTAGATGTTTATATCTTTCCTTTTCTCCTTTGCTTTTCGCTTCTCTTCTTTTCACAGCTACTTCTAAGGCCTCCCCAGACAGCCATTTTGCTTTTTTGCATTTCTTTTCCATGGGGATGGTCTTGATCCCTGTCTCCTGTACAATGTCACGAACCTCATTCCATAGTTCATCAGGCACTCTATCTATCAGATCTAGGCCCTTAAATCTATTTCTCACTTCCACTGTATAATCATAAGGGATTTGATTTAGGTCATACCTGAATGGTCTAGTAGTTTTCCCTACTTTCTTCAATTTCAGTCTGAATTTCGCAATAAGGAGTTCATGGTCCGAGCCACAGTCAGCTCCTGGTCTTGTTTTTGCTGACTGTATAGAGCTTCTCCATCTTTGGCTGCAAAGAATATAATCGATCTGATTTCAGTGTTGACCATCTGGTGATGTCCATGTATAGAGTCTTCTCTTGTGTTGTTGGAAGAGGGTATTTGCTATGACCAATGCATTTTCTTGGCAAAACTCTATTAGTCTTTGCCCTGCTTCATTCTGTATTCCAAGGCCAAATTTGCCTGTTACTCCAGGTGTTTCTTGACTTCCTACTTTTGCATTCCAGTCCCCTATAATGAAAAGGACATCTTTTTTGGGTGTTAGTTCTAAAAGGTCTTGTAGGTCTTCATAGAACCTTTCAACTTCAGCTTCTTCAGTGTTACTGGTTGGGGCATAGACTTGGATTACTGTGACATTGAATGGTTTGCCTTGGATACGAACAGAGATCATTCTGTCATTTTTGAGATTGCATCCAAGTACTGCATTTCGGACTCTTTTGTTGACCATGATGGCCACTCCATTTCTTCTGAGGGATTCCTGCCCACAGTAGTAGATATAATGGTCATCCGAGTTAAATTCACCCATTCCAGATCACTGACCTAGAGCCAGACATCTTGGAATGTGAAGTCAAATGGGCCTTAGAAAGCATCACTACGAACAAAGCTAGTGGAGGTGATGGAATTCCAGTGGAACTATTCCAAGTCCTGAATGATGATGCTGTGAAAGTGCTGCACTCAATATGCCAGCAAATTTGGAAAACTCAGCAGTGGCCACAGGACTGGAAAAGGTCAGTTTTCATCCCAATCCCAAAGAAAGGCAATGCCAAGGAGTGCTCAAACTACCGAACAATTGCACTCATCTCACACGCTAGTAAAGTAATGCTCAAAATTCTCCAAGCCAGGCTTCAGCAATATGTGAACCGTGAACTTCCTGATGTTCAAGCTGGTTTTAGAAAAGGCAGAGGAACCAGAGATCAAATTGCCAACATCCGCTGGATGATGGAAAAAGCAAGAGAGTTCCAGAAAAACATCTATTTCTGCTTTATTGACTATGCCAAAGCCTTTGACTGTGTGGATCACAATAAACTATGGAAAATTCTGAAAGAGATGGGAATACCAGACCACCTGATCTGCCTCTTAAGAAATCTGTATGCAGGTCAGGAAGCAACAGTTAGAACTGGTCATGGAACAACAGACTGGTTCCAAATAGGAAAAGGAGTACGTCAAGGCTGCATATTGTCACCATGTTTATTTAACTTATATGCAGAGTACATCATGAGAAATGCTGGACTGGAAGAAACAGAAGTTGGAATCAAGATTGCCGGGAGAAATATCAATAACCTCAGATATGCAGATGACACCACTCTTATGGCAGAAAGTGAAGAGGGGCTAAAAAGCCTCTTGATGAAAGTGAAAGTGGAGAGTGAAAAGGTTGGCTTAAAGCTCAACATTCAGAAAACGAAGATCATGGCATCTGGTCCCATCACTGCATGGGAAAAAGATGGGGAAACAGTGGAAACAGTGTCAGACTTTGTTTTTCTGGGCTCCAAAATCACTGCAGATGGTGACTGCAGCCATGAAATTAAAAGACGCTTACTCCTTGGAAGGAAAGTTATGACCAACCTAGATAGCATATTCAAAAGCAGAGACATTACTTTACCAACAAAGGTTCGCCTAGTCAAGGCTATGGTCTTTCCTGTGGTCATGTATGGATGTGAGAGCTGGACTGTGAGGAAGGCTGAGGGCCAAAGGATTGATGCTTTTGAATTGTGGTGTTGGAGAAGACTCTTGAGAGTCCCTTGGACTGCAAGGAGATCCAACCAGTCCATTCTGAAGGAGATCAATCCTGGAATTTCTTTAGAAGGAATGATGCTAAAGCTGAAACTCCAGTATTTTGGCCACCTCATGCGAAGAGTTGACTCATTGGAGAAGACTCTGATGCTGGGAGGGATTGAGGGCAGGAGGAGAAGGGGACGACAGAGGATGAGATGGCTGGATGGCATCACTGACTTGATGGATGCGAGTCTGAGTGACCTCCGGGAGCTGGTGATGGACAGGGAGGCCTGGTGTGCTGCGGTTCATGGGGTCGCAAAGAGTCGGACACGACTGAGCGACTGATCTGATCTGATCTGATCTGATCTGATAGTACTCAGAGAAGCAGTTTAAGAATGGTTTTTCTGCTTTTGATTTTTTTCAGATGGAAGAAATAAAAGCATGTTTACCTGCTATAGAAATGATCTTCAGATCAGATCAGATCAGTCGCTCAGTCGTGTCCGACTCTTGGCGACCCCATGAACAGCAGCACGCCAGGCCTCCCTATCCATCACCAGCTCTCGGAGGTCACCCAGACTCACATTCATCAAGTCAGTGATGCAATCCAGCCATCTCATCCTCTGTCGTCCCCTTCTCCTCCTGCCCTCAATCCCTCCCAGCATCAGAGTCTTCTCCAATGAGTCAACTCTTCGCATGAGGTGGCCAAAATACTGGAGTTTCAGCTTGAGCATCATTCCTTCCAAAGAAATCCCAGGGCTGATCTCCTTCAGAATGGACTGGTTGGATCTCCTTGCAGTCCAAGGGACTCTCAAGAGTCTTCTCCAACACCACAGTTCAAAAGCATCAATTCTTCGGCACTCAGCCTTCTTCACAGTCCAGCTCTCACATCCATACATGACCACAGGAAAGACCATAGCCTTGACTAGGCGAACCTTTGTTGGCAAAGTGATGTCTCTGCTTTTGAATATGCTATCTAGGTTGGCCATAACCTTCCTTCCAAGGAGTAAGCGTCTTTTAATTTCATGGTCTTACAGAGGGGAAAAATTGGACCAAATTCATTGAATCATCTAATTTAAGAATGGGAAAAAAAATATAGAGATCATTTTCCCAACAACAGCTTTGTTTTATAAATGAAGAAACTGAGCTTCAAAATGGTAGACTAAGTTTTCCAAAGCCCTGATAGTGTCCAGTAATTGCGTACCCTTATTGCCCACTTCGGAGAAGGCAATGGCACCCCACTCCAGTACTCTTGCCTGGAAAATCCCACGGACGAAGGAGCCTGGTAGGCTATAGTCCATGGGGTCGCTAAGAGTTGGACACGACTGAGTGACTTCCCTTTCACTTTTCACTTTCATGCTTTGGAGAAGGAAATGGCAACCCATTCCAGTGTTCTTTCCTGGAGAATCCCAGGGACAGAGGAGCCTGGTAGGCTGCAGTCCATGGGGTCGCTAAGAGTCAGACACGACTGAGCGACTTCCCTTCCCCTATTGTCCACTTTCCAGATGTATATAATGTTGGGGTCATAAGAGGATCATAGAATTGCCTTTCCCTGTATTTCCTTACCACCCTTTAGGAGTTTATTCACATCTGGGTCAATGGAGTCCAAGTTCCTGACTAGCAGCCATTTAACCCATGATTCTGTTATAGATGGGCTTCCTTCATGGCTCAGCTGGTAAAGATTCCGCCTGCAATGTGGGAAACCTGGATTCAATCCCTGGGTTGGGAAGATCCCCTGGAGAAGGGAAAGGCTACCCACTCCAGTATTCTGGCCTGGACAATTCCATGGATGATATAGTCCATAGCATCACAAAGAGTAGGACGCGACTCAGCGACTCACTTTCACTTTCTCTTGTAGACAGCTGCTCATACAATGCTGTATGTAAAACTAAATAGCCCTCAGTAAATATTTAGTTCCTTTCTCTTCTCCTTCATTCCATCCCTTTTATCTCCAGTGATCCTACCATGACCTGACAATCTACCACTGGGACTTCATCCTGTTTTCCCCTGTTTGGAAGTCAATGGGGGAAGGCAATGGCACCCCACCCCTGTACTTTTGCCTGGAAAATCCCATGGACGGAGGAGCCTGGTAGGCTCCAGTCCGTGGGGTTGCTAAGAGTCGGACACGACTGAGCGACTTCATTTTGACTTTTCACTTTCATCCATTGGAGAAGGAAATGGCAACCCACTCCAGTGTTCTTGCCTGGAGAATCCCAGGGACAGGGGAGCCTGGTGAGCTTCCGTCTGTGGGGTCGCACAGAGTCGGACACGACTGAAGCGACTTAGCAGCAGCAGTAGCAGCATTTTTAGTATAATTATCATACTGAGCTGTGATCAACAGACTCCTTCATGAAGTGTTCTAAGAGTCTCTTTTGCTATTATAGCTAGTAAAAGGAATGTTCTAATGCTGGTACAGAATAGATGGAAGAAAGGAGATATTTAGAGCAAGTGAACTGGAGGACAGGTCTGGGTAGGACTGTGAGGGCCTAGGGCAGTGGGAAGCGGAGGGGATGCTGGAAAATCAGAAGGCTAAAGTCCAGCCATCCTTTCCTCCTGTTGCATTCATCTGCATCCAAGTCAGGTGATCCCACCCTCCCTTGTGCCTGTTATAAAATAATTTATAACTATTTCTCCTGTGATTTTCTTTCCTTTTTCTTTATCTTGCTTTATTTTTTCCTCACTGCCTCTGTTTTAGTCTGACTTCCTACTTTCCTTTCTATTTACAAGAACCATTGTCCTAATTAATAAAGTCCAGGGCACGTGAGTGGAGGGGAGGACTGAAGAATTGCAATGTGTTTGACTGGAGTAATGGCATGTGTTTCTGGATCAAGACTCTGCTATCTTCTCAGGCTGTAGGGAAGAAAATTGAGGCACTCAGGATTTCAGGGGAAAGTTGAAAATTGAGGTAAAGACTAGATATCTTTTCCCAATGGAGATCTCCCAGCCAACCTTCTATTTCATTCCATTGTTGCACATCTTTTTCCATTGCCTTTCTCAGTTCTTTACTCCCTTCTCTATCCAGAGTTCCACTTGTATGCAGCAGCTTTATGTGTTGAATAAAGCCAACCCTTCCTGCTGAGCTGTCAGCAAATGGAACTGACCAACAGAACAGTCTGTATAAGTGCGTCTTGTGCTTGGGCCAGACAGACAAGTGCAATTATTTGATTGCTGGAGATTGCCACTAAATGAGGGTGAAATAGTGGGTCTGAGACTTGTTGGTGAATATTATTAATAATATAGTGTCATGCATTAATAGCATAGTGTCATGTGAAACAAAGCTACACTGGGTCTTTCTGAAATCCCATTTTAAATTACACTTTCAGGGAGCTAGCTGGTGCAGGAGATGAGAAATAATAAAGCAAGATGTCTTTAAGCAACTAGTTGGGAGTTTCAGTGTGACCTTGGCTATAGTTCAGAGAATATGCATTGCTGTCATGAGTTCTTTGGTAGCTGGAGTGAAAAATGGGATTCCACTCTGGTTAACTGTCATAGAAGTTACATTATGATAGTGCTCTACTATGAAAAATAATCATTTCCATCATTAAAATTCTTGAAGAGAGGCCATTGCAAACCTGCATAAAATTCTTTCTGGCTACTGTGATGTCCTCAGTAAGTGAATAGTCAAGTACCAAAGTCCACTCATCACAAACAACCCTTTCAGACTCCTCCACTTCTTCATTTGTAAAACTCACAGTCCTGCCAAATGGACTTGTCACCATTATTCTCCAGATATGTCCTGCAGTCCACTGCCCCTGGACTTGAGTAAAAGTAATCCCCTCCATTCCAAGTGCCTTTCCCCCATCCCAGCTCTGTCAGTGAAAGCTCAGACTAAATGTGCCTTCTGTGAAGTCTTCTTTGTTCATTTGTCTGCAATAGGCATCCCCAAACTTTTTATGTAAAGTAACGGTAGAATTCTAGGCTTTGTCACATACAGCCTCTATATTCTTTCCTGTTTTATTGAAATGTGAAAACTATCCTTAGCTCACTGTCCATTTAAAAATAGGCCTCAGGGTAAATTTGATTCATGGACCATACTTAGCCAATTTGTGGTCTAGAGTGGTCTCTGCTCTCTCTAAAGTTCTGTACAATTTCATTTGTGTTACATATACCACTTACCATGCCTAGCCTTGTATAAAAATTGTTGGTATACAAGTATGTTCTCTATTGAACTAAAGATTCTTGAGAGTATAAATCATATCTTGTGTACTTTATCCCCTGCAACATCTATTACCAGAGAAGGCAATGGCACCCCACTCCAGTATTCTTGCCTGGAAAATCCCACGGACAGAGGAGCCTGGAGAAGGCTGCAGTCCATGGGGTCGCTGAGGGTCAGACACGACTGAGCGACTTCATTTTCACTTTTCACTTACATGCATTGGAGAAGGAAATAGCAACCCACTCCAGTGTTCTTGCCTGGAGAATCCCAGGGATGGGGGAACCTGGTGGGCTGCCGTCTATGGGGTCGCACAGAGTCGGACACGACTGAAGCGACTTAGCAGCAGCAGCAGCAGCAACAACAACATCTATTACGGTATCTGAACACAAAAAGTACTCAGACAGTATTTATTAAATGAATGCATAAATTATTTAAATTATCTCCCAGCAAAACATAACTTATTTCCCAACAACTCTTTCAAGCCCTTAATTTTCTTATAGGTAGGTCTTCTACCTCTACTCAGATCATGAACCATTAATATGGCCATGAGCACCATAAGTGGAACTGGTAATTAGACATAGAATATTGTTTTCATTTATTAAACATTGTAGCTGGGAGAAATATCAATAACCTCAGATACACAGATGACACCACACTTATGGCAGAAAGCAAAGAAAAACTAAAGAGCCTCTTGATGAAAGTGAAAGAAAAGAGTGAAAAGTTGGCTTAAAGCTCAACATTCAGAAAATGAAGATCATGGCACCCAGTCCCATCACTTCATGGCAAATAGATGGGGAAACAATGGAAAGAGTGAGAGACTTTATTTTCTTGGGCTCCAAAATCAGTGTAGATGCTCTCTGCAGCCATGAAATTAAAAGACGTTTGCTCCTTGGAAGAAAGGCTATGACCAACCTAGACAGCATTTTAAAAAGCAGAGACATTTCTTTACCAACGAAGGTCCATCTAGTTAAAGCCATGGTTTTTCCAGTAGTCATGCATGGATGTGAGAGTTGGACTATTAAGAAAGCTGAGCGCTGAAGAACTGATGCTTTTGAACTGTGGTGTTGGAGAGGACTCTTGAGAGTCCCTTGGACTGGGAGGATCCAACCAGTCCATCCTAAAGGAAATCAGTTCTGAATATTCATTGGAAGGACTGATGGTGAAGCTGAAACTTCAATACTTTGACCTGATGCAAAGAACTGACTCATTGGAAAAGACCCTGATGCTGGGAAAGATTGAAGGTGGGAGGAGGAGGAGGCAACAGAGGATGAGATGGTTGGATAGCATCATGGACTCAATGGACATGAGTGTGAGTAAACTCCAGGAGCTGGTGATGGACAGGGAAGCCTGGCATGCTACAGTCCATGGGGTTGCAAAGAGTAGGACACAACTTAGTGACTGAACTGAACTGAATCACTCAGCACTTTTTACATGCAAATCTCTGAGAAAACATCAGTGGATAAGATAGCTCATGTGGCACTTTGCAGTCTAGGCTGAGAAACACGATCTTAATACTAGCTCTTCTCCTGATATATCTCAATTTTACTTTCCTGGTTTTTCAGATCATTTACTTAATAATAATATTATTTTGCTACTTGGTTTGCCAGGGTGCAAGAAACAATAAAATTATAATAGCAGAAGCTGACATTGATTGTTTACCTTAGATAGTTATAGGTATCCATTTTAATATGTACAACCACTTAAGGAAATTAATAAAGCAATTAACTGCAGTTATTTATTTTGTTGTTAATCTGGATAAACTGGTGATCACAGCTGTCACTTAACCAGATAAAAGGAAATAAGTCAGTCAACTAGAGGCAATATCTTGATCACAAGCTAAAGTAAGCGACATCATTTAGACTAGGCAAAGAATGCTGAATAATTGTTTTCTTACAGGTGCTCAGTCACTCAGTCATATCCAACTCTTTGTGACCCCATGGATTGTAGCCCTCCAGATTCCTCTATCCGTGGAATTCTCCAGTCAAGAATACTGGAGTGGGTTGCCATGCTCTTCTCCAGGGGATCTTCCTGATCCAGGGATCAAACCTGGGTCTCCTGCATTGCAGACAGATTCTTTACTATCTGAGCCACCAGGGAAGCTGCCAATAATTGGTCATGGTTTAAAAAAATAACTGACTTAGTAAATAAAGGTGTGTAGATTTGACTTAAGTTTTGTTTGTATCTTAAGCCTCATCTTTACAATGTAATCAAAATATTGTTGGATCATGTTGAGTTTCATTCTGAGCATGAATTTGCTTTGAACTGAATGACAGCAAAGCAAAAAATTAAAAATATGTAAGAAAAACAACTGAATGACAGCAAAGCAAAAATTTAAAAATATGTGAGAAAAACAAAAAATATGAAAGGAATTAAGATATTTTATGGCAGTCTCTAAAGAAAATATCAACAAGCAGAGTAAGTTTTTAATAGAAGAAATTCCTTAAAGCCCTCTTTCTTTATTGTATCTTTCTGTCTGCCTCACGTCAAGTCCATTGTGAAACAGAACCCTTTACTCTCCAATTCTCCCCCTGTACTGTTTGCCCAGCTCTTTCTCCTCTTTCCTTCACTCCTCAATCAATTCCATCCTCTTGTCCAGTTACTCTCTACCCATTCAAGGTTTTCCCATTCTTTTATATTCTCTCTCTTTCTGCAGTGTACACTGTGGTAGGTCAGATGCATAGATAGCTGCCAAGATTCCCAAGCACTAGCCCCCTGTATGATTTTGTCCCCTAAAGTATGGGCTGGACCTGCGAATATGGTGGGAATATGGCCCTCTCAGTTGATTACATCAAAGTGGCGAAGGTGATGTGATAGTTCACATCTGTTGTTACACTACTTTATGTAAGACACCATTATAGCACACTGGAGTGAGAGTCTCCTGCTTGCTTTGAGGAATTAAGCTGTCATATTTTAAAAAACCTTGTGGCTAGGACCTAATGGTGGCCTCTAGGAGCTGACAGCAGAGAGCTGATAGCTTTGGTTCTATGATGCAAGAACTAAATTCTCCCAACATCAGTGAGATTGGAAGAGACCCTGAACCCTCAGATGAGATTGCAGCCCTGCCTAACACCTTGATTTCAGTCTTTCAAGAGCCTGGGACTAGAATTTAGATACAATATACCTAGACTTCTGACCTAGTGAGATAATACATGTTGCAATAATCCAATACATTTGTGGTAACTTATTATATTAATAAACAATAGAAAACAAATAATTTGATTTATGTGATAAAGTCTAAAAATATCACAGGAAAGGGAAATTAGTGTATTTATATATTTATGCTTCATGTATTTATATTTTTATCTTTGTTACATTATTCTTCCAATGATTTTAACCTGTTTCCCCCACTATATATCCATGAACAATACACCTGAAGAATGTGATATCTCTCCATCAGAATAGTGGCTCCTATACCTATAAACCTCTAAGGGTGGGGTTAAAGCTTGTGTAGTTTGTCAAAGTCCCCTGGTGGCAGGGAAAATGGTTTGGATTGAGAACTCCTGCACTGTATAATAGTTTAAGTTCAGTTCAGTTCAGTTGCTCAGTCGTGTCTGACTCTTTGTGACCCCATGAATTGCAGCACGCCAGGCCTCCCTGTCCATCACCAACTCCCAAAGTTCACTCAGATTCATGTCCATCAAGTCAGTGATGCCATCCAGCCATCTCATCCTCTGTCGTCCCCTTCTCCTCCTGCCCTCAATCCCTCCCAGCATCAGAGTTTTTTTCCAGTGAGTCAACTCTTCGCATGAGGTGGCCAAAATACTGGAGTTTCAGCTTTAGCATCATTCCTTCCAAAGAAATCCCAGGGCTGATCTCCTTCAGAATGGACTGGTTGGATCTCCTTGCAGTCCAATGGACTCTCAAGAGTCTTCTCCAACACCACAGTTCAAAAGCATCAATTCTTCAGTGCTCAGCTTTCTTCACAGTCCAACTCTCACATCCATACATGACCATAGGAAAAACCATAGCCTTGACTAGACGGACCTTTGTTGGCAAAGTAATGTCTCTGCTTTTGAATATGCTATCTAGGTTGGTCATAACTTTCCTTCCAAGGAGTAAGTGTCTTTTAATTTCATGGCTGCAGTCACCATCTGCAGTGATTTTGGAGCCCAGAAAAATAAAGTCAGCCACTGTTTCCACTGTTTCCCCATCTATTTCCCATGAAGTGATGGGACCAGATGCCATGATCTTCGTTTTCTGAATGTTGAGGTTTAAGCCAACTTTTTCACTCTCCACTTTCACTTTCATCAAGACGCTCTTTAGTTCCTCTTCACTTTCTGCCATAAGGGTGATGTCATCTGCATATCTGAGGTTATTGATATTTCTCCTGGCAATCTTGATTCCAGCTTGTGCTTCTTCCAGCCCAGATTTCTGCTCATATTTTTTGCTATTTCTTTTCTTTTATTTGAGTTTATTTTTCTCTTCATATTCTAACTTTGTATGATGTTTGCTTAAATTATTAATTTTCATCCTTTCCTCTTTTGTAATGCATGCATTTCCTCTTAATGCATGCATTTAAGACTATAAATTCCCCTCTAAACAATGCTTTAGCTATATCCTACAAATTTTTATATGTAGAATTTTTATTATCACTCAGTTCCAAATTTTCCTGATTTCTATTAAGATTTTGTCTTTGATCCATTGGTTGTACAGAAGTGAATTTATTCATTTTTAAACTTATGGTGTCTTAAGTTACTTTAAAAAATTGAATTCTTGCTTAATTGCAGTGGGTCAGAAAGTATTCTATATTATTGATCTTTGAAATTTCATGAGACTTGCTTTATGGCCCAGGATATTGTCACTTTTAATAAGTATTTCATGTGTATTTGAAAGAGATATCTACTCTGCCATTGCTCAATATATATCATTAATTTGAACAAGATTAATGTTCAAATCATATATCTTATTGATTATTTGTCTGTTCTATCACATTCTAAAAGAGGTAGAAAAAAATATTCTGTTAACTGTGGATTTCTCCATTTCAGCTCTTTTTTTAAAATTTTTACCTTATGTGTTTAGAGACTATGTAGTATGCAAAGAAATTCAGAATTATTATATCTTCCTGTTGAATTGATCTTTTATCCTTATGAAATATATTTTATTTCCAGTAACAATTCTTGCTTTAAAATTTTATTTTCTAATCTTAGTATGTATACCTATACCAATTTTCTTTCAGTTACCCTTTGCATGCTGGAATGTGGTTTACAGTAAAGTAATTGCAGTAGTTAGATATGGGCTTAGTCTCAATACCAGAATGCATTCACCAAATGAATCAGGATGAACTTGGCCTTGAATGATTTCTGTAGACATCATTTTCTTTCTCTCCTCAGGTCCTCTTTCAGAAAGTGGGAGTTCACTTCCTGTAGAACAGGAATTTTGCTTCCCTTCTGTTCTCCGCCATTCTACACAATCCTCCTAGTAGGCTCCTAGCTTGCTCTAGATCTTCACACTCTTCACAGTGAAGACCTATCAGATGCACAAACCTGTCCTGGTGCACAGTTAATGTATTTTTATGGTGAATTATCTCCTTTTCCCCCTGGTGTAAGTATGGGGCAGGATGAAAGAGAGAAAGGAAGTGAACCCTGTTCCACCCTCCTGGTGAAGATGAGGTGGGACAAAGGTAGGCAGAGAATCCAGGCCTGTCTAAATACATGAATGGTGAAGATATATACTCTCTATGTGGAGATAAAAGTAGTCAAGAAATGGCCATGTATTAGATAAGGCTTTTAAATGTTTCTAATGCTGTTTTAAAATTTTCAGAGCTAGGTGTAGTCACTAAAGGGGAAGGTATAGAGATACGGAGAGTTGAAATAGAGAAGTGAAGTGAAGTCGCTCAGTCATGTCCGACTCTTTGCGGCCCCATGGACTATAGCCTACCAGGTTCCTCTGTCCATGGGATTTTCCAGGCAAGAATACTGGCTGCTGCTAAGTCACTTCAGTCGTGTCCGACTCTGTGCGACCCCACAGACGGAAGCCCACCAGGCTCCCCCGTCCCTGGGACTCTCCAGGCAAGAACACTGGAGTGGGTTGCCATTTCCTTCTCCAATGCATGAAAGTGAAAAGTGAAAGTGAAGTCGCTCAGTTGTGTCCGACTCCCAGCGACCCCATGGACTAGAGCCCACCAGGCTCCTCCGTCCATGGGATTCTCCAGGCAAAAGTACTGGGGTGGGGTGCCATTGCCTTACTGGAGTGGATTGCTATTTCCTTCTCCAAAAGATCTTCCCTACCCAGGGATCGAACCCAGGTCTTCTGCATTGCAGGCAGATGCTTTACCCTTTAAGCCACCAGGAAAGTCTGAAATAGAGAACTCGACACAAATGAAAGTGGCAAGTCAGTATTTTTGGTGAAAGGTGAAGAATATAATGAAAAACGAGGAAAAGGGAAAATAATTCCATTTAGGTTCCTGGAGAATATGAGAATAAGAGCAAAGACAAAATTTCAGAAGTTTGCAGCTCCTCAACCCTTTAAGTGTTTAATGATCCCCATGGACTGCAGCCCACCAGGCCCCTCCATGCATCGGATTCTCCAGGCAAGAGTACTGGAGTGGGGCTGCCATTGCCTTCTCTGTATGCATTGCATACCTGCTTTCTTTTTTTTTTTTTTTAATTAAATTTTATTTTGCTTAGCTTTACAATATTGTATTGCTTTTGCCATACATCAAGATGGATCCGCCACAAGTATACATGTGTTCCCCATCCTGAACCCTCCTCCCTCCCCATACCATCCCCCTGGGTCATCCCAGTGCACCAGTCCCAGGCATCTGTTATCAGGCATCGACCTGGACTGGTGACTCGTTTCAAATATGATATTATACATATTTCAATGCTATTCTCCCAAATGATCCCACCCTCTCCCGTTCCCAGAGTCCAAAAGTCTGTTCTATCCATCAGTGTCTCTTTTGCTGTCTCGTAAACGGGGTTATTGTTACCATCTTTCTAAATTCCATATATATGAGTTAGTATACTGTATTTGTGTTTTTCTTTCTGGCTTACTTCACTCCGTATAATAGGCTCCAGTTCCATCCACCTGATTAGAACTGATTCAAATGCATTCTTTTTAATGGCTGAGTAATACCCCATTGTGTATATGTACCACAGCTTTCTTATCCATTCATCTGTGGATGGACATCTAGGTTGCTTCCAAGTCCTGGCTATTGTAAACAGTGCTGCTATGAACATTGGGGTACACGTGTCTCTTTCAATTCTGGTTTTCTCAGTGTGTATGCCCAGCAGTGGGATTGCTGGATCATAAGGCAGTTCTATTCCCAGTTTTGCTTTTTTTAAAGATAAGACACATCTGCTCAGGAATGCCCTTCCACCCTGGCATCCATGATTTTGCCTTAAGTCCAGTGCTTTGGAGTGCCCTAATCTGACCCTTCTCTGGCTATGCCTCTCCTGATTGGTGATGAGTTTGTAGGACCCAGAAGATATGCTTGCTTGGAGACTGTTTCCCTTTCTAGATCACACACTGGGAACACTCAAACTGAGGTCTCTAAAGAAGCAGAAAAATGGGCAATGGTGGAAGAGAAGGTGGAAGTGAGTGGGTGCGTCCTGCACAGCTGGGAGCCTCCATTTGCACTTTTGCCCCAGGCCCCACAACAGGTAGGGTTGGGCCTATACTTTGCTGATGTTCCAGAACATTTTCCTTTCCTTCTGCATTCCCTGGCTTCTGCATTAGATCTATGTTCTATCAAGCAGACTGTGATCTGTTTTTAACCATATGAGTATCCTTAATCAGGAGTTCTCAGCAGGCAAAGGGCCTATGAACTTGAATGGAAGAAAACTTACATTGTAATTTTCACTAACTTCTTATTGAAATCTATCATTTCCTTCAGTTGTGAATGTAGGCAGTGAAACACCACACCATAATATTAGTAGTACCTGCAACTTTGTCATCAGTAGAAATCAGATATTTTTTCTAGCACGCTCAATGTATAGTAAATCTTAAAATATCATTTATACTTACCATACTTAAAGTCGGGGCTTCCCTCGTATTTCAGTCAGTAAAGAATCTACCTGCAATGCAGGAGACCCAGGTTCAATTCCTGGGTTGGGAAGATCCCTTGAAGAAGGAAATGGCAATCCACTCCAGTATTCTTGCCTGGGAAATCCCATGGACAGAGGAGCCTGGCAGGCTACAGTCCACGGGGTTGCAAGAGTTGGACACGATGGAGTGACTAAACCACCACATACTTAAAAGTAGAATATTTTGAAATGACTCTTCTTGTTTAATGGGTTAATAAAGCATACTTATTATTACATACTACAAATTTTAAAATTTTTCAATGGCTTTATTTCAATGTAATTTGTTTCATTTGTAATTCTATGTATTTTATTTTACATATTTAAAAACTTTATTCTGAGGAGTCCATATGATTCAACAGACAGGCAAAAGAGTCTATGGCACAAACAGGGTTAAGAACTTCTGAGGCACTGAAATATAAATCTCTTTGTTTCTTTCTTTCCCCCATCTTTGCTCACTTCAGAACATCCCTACTAGCTACAGGCCCAAAGAATTAAAATATCACCTGGTCATTGGCCAGTGTTTGATCAGGATAGCTCTCCTGGGACTTTGACTTCCTTGCTAAGTTTCTGTAGGCTCCATTGTCTAGCATTGGGCTTTGTTTCATGTAGCCCTTACTTTAGGTTGAGTTAATTTCCTTAGTATGTCATTTAGTCGTATATCTATCACTGGAAGACACTGTTCTTTAGGAGCTACTATGGCTTCCACCCCTGCTTAATTCCATAGTCTCCTGGTTTACCTAGGTTAGTCTTATTTTATCTAAGATTTTCTACTGTCTACTCTGCCAGAAGGACACATCTAGGACTAGATGGTTTAATAAGAACTGTGTCCACTCCTGCCTACCTACAATGAGTTTTGAACTTTGCATCCTCGTCTGAACACACGGTAATTTTACCTCATCCTTATTCTGACTTTATGGTGATAATCTTTTGATAAATAGTCTCTCTGGTCTAAACAGAGTCTCAGTGCTATCAGCTCCTTATCTTCTCTGTCCTGTTATCTTCCCCCTCGGTTTTCACATTTAATTGGTCATTACGTTTTGCTATTTGTAGGTTTGGATTAATGCCTTATTTTAGGCCCTCATCAACATTTGGCTGGATTACCACGGTAGCTTCCTAACGGGTTGCTAAGGCCAATCTGTGTGTTTGTGTGTATTGAAAAAAATCACAGTTCTCTGAGCTAGTGTTTGAATGATGCACACTCAACACAGCAGTGGAAAGAATATTGGGATTGCAGTTAGGAAACATGGATTCTAGTTTAAAAAGTAGAATGGAAATGATGGGCTTCCTAGTGCCTCAAACAGTAAAGAATCTGCCTGCAATGTATGGAAATGATCTGGTGCAGTAAGGTGGGGTTTTCATGAAGGAAATAGATTTTTTACACTTGAACTGGAGAAAGGGCAATTTTTGTTTATTTTCCTTTTCTCCTTTTATTAGGACTAAAAGAGTATTGAACAGAATCAGAGATATAGGATTACATGGAGATTCCACTGATGTGAGTGGGATGGTTTTTGTTTCACAAGTGGTTCTTGAAGGAGCCAGGCATTGATTCAAAGTCAGATGGTACCTTCAGACCTCTAAGAGCTAAGCCACATTCTGTGTTGAACTTCCTATCTTTGGGCCTTCCATAAAGTCTTTTTTTTTTTTTAATTAACTAATTTATTCCAACCAGTCCATTCTGAAGGAGATCAGCCCTGAGATTTCTTTGGAAGGAATGATGCTAAAGCTGAAACTCCAGTATTTTGGCCACCTCATGCGAAGAGTTGACACATTGGAAAAAACTCTGATGCTGGGAGGGATTGGGGGCAGGAGGAGAAGGGGATGACAGAGGATGAGATGGCTGGATGGCATCACTGACTTGATGGATGTGAGTCTGAGTGAACTCCGGGAGTTGGTGATGGACAGGGAGGCCTGGCATGCTGCGATTCATGAGGTCGCAGAGAGTCGGACACGACTGAGCGACTGAACTGAACTGAACTAATTTATTATTATTATTTTTTATTTGGATGCCTTGGATTGTTGTTGCATTGTGCGGGCTCTTTAGTTGTGGTACGTGGGCTCAGTAGCTGCAGTGTACAGACTTAGTTGCTCTGTGGCATGTGCAATCTTAGTTCCCCAACCAGGACCCCTGCAATGGGAGCCTGAAGTCTCAGCCACTAGACCGTCAGGGAAGTCCCTATCTCAGGGAAGTCGCTATCTCAGAAAAGTCCCTATTGGCACTATCTTGTTCCAGTACATATTCATTATCCCAAAAGAAAGCCAGCACTAGTTGATCACTCACTTTCCATTCCTCCCTGCCCTCATCCCTGGAAATCACTAATCTGCATTCTTTCTCCATGGATATTTCATATAAATATACGAATACTACAATCATGTGGACTTTTTTGTTTGGCTTCTTTCATTTAACATTATGTTTTTAAAATTAATTCATGTTGAGCATGTATGAGTATTTCATTCTGTTTTTATGTCTGAATAATATTCTACTATATCAATATGCCACATTTTGTTTGTCCTTTCATCACCTGGTAGCTATTAGAGTTGTTTCTATATTTAGGTACTATGAGTAGAGCTGCTAGAGACATTCATATACAAGAATTTGTTTGAATAATTGTTTTCAATTTTAGGGATATATATATATATATATATATATATATATATATATATATAACCTAGGGGGCTTCCCTGGTGGTTCGTAGAGTAGAGAATCTACCTGTATTACCGGAGACCTGGGTTTGATCCCTGGGTGGGGAAGATCCCCTGGAGAAGGAAATGGCAACCCACACCAGTGTTCTTGCCTGGAAAATTCCATGGACAGAGGAGCCTTGCAGGCCACAGTCCCAGGTGGCCCTAGTGCCAATGCAGGAGATGTAAGAGACATGGGTTTGACCTACCTGTATTACCGGAGACCTGGGTTTGATCCCTGGGTGGGGAAGATCCCCTGGAGGAAGGCATGACAACCCACTCCAGTATTCTTACCTGGAGAATCCCATGGACAGAGGAGCACATCTAGGATATATGATATAGTATATGAACAAAGCTAGTGGAGGTGATGGAATTCCAGTTGAGCTATTTCAAATCCTGAAAAATGATGCTGTGAAAGTGCTGCACTCAATATGCCAGCAAATTTGGAAAACTCAGCAGTGGATCAGTTTTCATTCCAATCCCAAAGAAAGGCAATGCCAAAGAATGCTGAAACTACTGCACAATTGCACTCATCTCACATGCTAGTAAGGTAATGCTCAAAATTCTCCAAGCCAGGCTTCAGCATTATGTGAACCGTGAACTTCCTGATGTTCAAGCTGGTTTTAGAAAAGGCAGAGGAACCAGAGATCAAATTGCCAACATCCACTGGATCATTGAAAAAGCAAGAGAGTTCCAGAAGGACATCCATTTCTGCTTTATTGACTATGCCAAAGCCTTTGACTGTGTGGATCACAACAAACTGTGGGAAATTCTGAAAGAGATGGGAATACCAGACCACCTGACCTGCCTCTTGAGAAACCTATATGCAGATCAGAAAGCAACAGTTAGAACTGGACATGGAATAACAGACTGTTTCCAAATAGGAAAAGGAGTACGTCAAGGCTGTATACTGTCACCATGTTTATTTAACTTCTATGCAGAGTACATCATGAGAAACGCTGGACTGGAAGAAACATAAGTTGAAATCAAGATTGCTGGGAAAAATATCAATAACCTCAGATATGCAGATAACACCACCCTTATGGCAGAAAGTGAAGAGGAACTTCAAAACGCCTCTTGATGAAAGTGAAAGTGGAGAGTGAAAAAGTTGGCTTAAAGCTCAACATTCAGAAAACGAAGATCATGGCATCTGGTCCCAACACTTCATGGGAAATAGATGGGGAAACAGTGGAAACATTGGCTGACTTTATTTTTCTGGGCTCCAAAATCACTGCAGATGGTGACTACAGCCATGAAATTAAAAGATGCTTACTCCTTGGAAGGAAGGTTATGACCAACCTAGATAGCATATTCAAAAGCAGAGACATTACTTTGCTAACAAAGGTTCATCTAGTCAAGGCTATGGTCTTTCCTGTGGTCATGTATGGATGTGAGAGCTGGACTGTGAAGAAGGCTGAGCGCTGAAGAATTGATGCTTTTGAACTGTGGTGTTGGAGAAGACTCTTGAGAGTCCCTTGGACTGCAAGGAGATCCAACCAGTCCATTCTGAAGGAGATCAGCCCTGGGATTTCTTTGGAAGGAATGATGCTAAAGCTGAAACTCCAGTATTTTGGCCACCTCATGCGAAGAGTTGACTCATTGGAGAAGACTCTGATACTGGGAGGGATTGAGGACAAGAGGAGAAGGGGACGACAGAGGATGAGATGGCTGGATGGCATCACTGACTCAATGGATGTGAGTCTGAGTGAACTCCAGGAGTTGGTGATGGGCAGGGAGGCCTGGTGTGCTGCGATTCATGGGGTCATGAAGAGTCGGACAGGACTGAGCCACTGATCTGATCTGATATGGTACCTGTAAAGACAGGCCTTGGATGCTTGGCAAAAGAATCCAGGTTATTTTTTAGTGGCTGAACTGTTATTGGAAAGGAACTACTATGGATATGGGTTGACATGGGTAGTCTGTAAGTCTTCAGACTTCTTCAGTACTTCTGTAAGAGTACTTCAGCAAGAAACCAGAAAATTCTGGTTCATTCGGGACCTTAAGTAAATTTAACTGATTAGAATATCCATGAGGAGTCCACAGATTCCAGGGTACTTTGAATCCCATGACTGGTATGAACTTTCTTTTTCAACCTGTTTGCTAAAACATTTTAAGCAAGCTAAATGAATCTTTTTTTTATTTTATTTTATTTCTAAGTGAATTACCATCTGCTATTTGGAAATCATAAATAGTTTTGAGATTTACATTTAAATATAAATTGTGCACTATCACATTGATTGGTCTAAGATGAGGAGAAGAGAATTATTCTTATAGTTTGGTCTCATTATTCACTCCAATACTTCATCTATTATATGGAATCCCAAATGTATCTTAAAAACCCTGATTGGTATATAGAGGCTTCAACTGCTTATTATTCTCAGCTCCTCATTTTTCAGCATCTCTTATTCACTTAGAATACGATTTTAATTTCCATGATCACTGAGGCTTTTCTGTGTTCTCTTAAAGAAAACTGCCAAGGTTGATAGGTTCAAATTTGACTTTTCTTACTAAGTGCATTTATATACTGCCAAGATCTTCCTGCTTCCTTACATGCTATTCATTTTAATGGTTGATGCACTGCCAGTTGACTCAAGGACCAAGTAATTACACTAATGCCAGCCCTCAAATCTGATTGTATAAATCCAGAACAGTATGCTGCTTTTCACTGTACTTAAAGAATGTAACAAGAACAGTGCCCAGGAATCAATTTAAGAACAATAGGCTGTTGAGTTAACGCATCATTATCATTAAGAGGTATTTTTACAATGCTTGGCATTTTTTCAGTAGATGCAATGATTAGATCTATGTTCTTAGCCCACTCTTACCATAGCTTATTATGTGACCTTGGGCAAGTCATCCTAATGCCTCTGGAGGGGTTGGATTCGATATTTTTCCAGGTTATTTCAGATTCTTAACTTTTTGATTAGTATAGTTATTCTGCTGAGTACTTTTCAAGTTAATCCCACTTTTATGAATTAAAAAGGAACCACAATGGTATTTGAAACTCAGGGTTATACAGTAGGTCTTACAAAACTGATTTGAATTCCCAGTTCTTGATTTGTTCTATTTTATTGGCTTTAAAACTTGAATAATACAAAGATAATTTTTAGAGGAAAAGATATTTTAGACTCCTGATGTTAACAAATTGTTTATTGGGAATTATATGAATATTTAAGAATATTAAATCATGCATATATCTCATGCTTAAGTTTCTACAAAATTGAAGGAAATCAATAAACATAAAAAACCTGGAAATTGAATTCAATAAGCTGGAAGATGTTTTGCTGAAACCAAATCATCTATCGAATGTTACATTTGATTTTGTTTGTTATGGGATGGGTTTCTTTGAATTTGGCTCACCTAATTAATAATTCCATGTCATGACTCAAGTGTTTAGCCAGTTTCCTTTATTTATTTGCACAGTAAATGGGGATATTATTTGGCCTCAACTAAGTCCAAGCAGATATGCAGATGACACCACCCTTATGGCAGAAAGTGAAGAGGAACTAAAAAGCCTCTTGATGAAAGTGAAAGTGGAGAGTGAAAAAGTTGGCTTAAAGCTCAACATTCAGAAAATGAAGATCATGGCATCTGGTCCCATCACTTCGTGGGAAATAGATGGGGAAACAGTGGAAACAGTGGCTGATTTTATTTTTCTGGGCTCCAAAATCACTGCAGATGGTGACTGCAGCCATGAAATTCAAAGACACTTACTCCCTGGAAGGAAAGTTATGACCAACCTAGATAGCATATTCAAAAGCAGAGACATTACTTTGCCAACAAAGGTTCGTCTAGTCAAGGCTATGGTTTTTTCCTGTGGTCATGTATGGATGTGAGAGTTGGACTGTGAAGAAGGCTGAGGGCCGAAGGATTGATGCTTTTGAACTGTGGTGTTGGAGAAGACTCTTGAGAGTCCCTTGGACTGCAAGGAGATCCAACCAGTCCATTGTGAAGGAGATCAGCCCTGGGATTTCTTTGGAAGGAATGATGCTCAAGCTGAAACTCCAGTACTTTGGCCACCTCATGCGAAGAGTTGACTCATTGAAGAAGACTCTTATGCTGGGAGGGATTGGGGGCAGGAGGAGAAGGGGACGACAGAGGATGAGATGTCTGGATGGCATCACTGACTCGATGGATGTGAGTCTGAGTGAACTCCGGGTATTGGTGATGGACAGGGAGGCCTGGTGTGCTGCGATTCATGGGGTTGTGAAGAGTCAGACACGACTGAGCGACTGATCTGATCTGATCTGTAGTCCAAGCAACAGTTAGAACTGGACATGGAACAATAGACTGGTTCCAAATCGAGAAAAGAGTAAATCAAGGCTGTATATTGTCATCCTGCTTATTTAACTTATATGCAAAGTACATCATGAGAAGCACTAGGCTGGATGAAGCAGAAGCTGGAATCAAGATTGCCAGGAGAAATATCAATAGCCTCAGATATGCAGATGACATCACCTACATGGCAGGAAGGAAAGAAGAGCTAAAGAGCCTCTTGATAAAAGTGAAGGAGGAAAGTGAAAAAGTTGGCTTAAAACTCAACATTCAGAAAACTAAGATCATGGCATCTGGTCCCATCACTTCATGGGAAATAGATGGGGAAACAGTTGAAACAGTGTCAGACTTCATTTTGGGGGGCTCCAAAATCCTGCAGACAGTGATTGCAGTCATGAAATTAAAAGACGCTTGCTCCTTGAAAGAAAAGCTATGACCAACCTAGACAGCATTTTAAAAAGCAGAGACATTTCTTTACCAACATAGGTCCGTCTAGTCAAAGCTGTGGTTTTTCCAGTAGTCATATATGGATGTGAGAGTTGGACTATAAAGAAAGCTGAGCACAGAAGAATTGATGCTTTTCAACCATGGTGTTGGAGAAGACTCTTGAGAGTCGCTTGGACTGCAAGGATCCAACCAGTCAATCCTAAAGGAAATCAGTTCTGAATATTCACTGAAAGACTGATGCTGAAGCTGAAACTCCAATACTTTGGCCACTTGATGCGAAGAGCTGACTCATTGGAAAAGACCTGAATGCTGGGAAAGATTGAAGGCAGGAGGAGAAGGTGACAACAGAGGATAAGATGGTTGGATGACATCACTGACGCGATGGTCATGAATTTGAGTAGGCTGCGGGAGTTTGTGATGGACCGGGAGGTCTGGTATGCTGTAGTCCATGGGTCACAAGAGTCAGACACGACCGAGTGGCTGAACTCAACTGAACTGAAGCACAAGCGTATCATTTACTTACTTAACCTACCTTTCCCATATCTTTTTAGCTTTTAATAATTAAAGCTGTACAACTTAGTGCCAGTGTAAATATAACACAAGCATTAGCACAGAATTTATGTGGCAGAAATTAATTATTTGTTTGTTCATTAGTAATTCATATACCAGATACTTTTATGTGCCAGGCCCTGTTCTGTGCACTGGGAATACTGCAATGAATAAAAATGAAAAAGGCTCTGTCCTTGCAGAGCTCATATCCTGCTAGGAATCATCAGGATGAATTAGAATATTAATTTTATGTTATAATAAAATGAAAATAAAAATATTGCCATAAGGAACTTGTTGATCCTTACAAAGATCATGGTACATTTCTAAGAGATCTTTGGTTCCAAATTTGAGAAAGCTTGCTCTCTTTAGTTTCTTTCTTTTACATATAAACTTCCTAACTTTTGCAATACATTTAAAAATAGGATGGTTTGTCTAGCTCCCTGGTGGCTCAGAAGGCAAAGGATCTGCCTGCAATGTAGGAGACCCAGGTTTGACTCTTGGGTGGGGAAGATCTCCTGGAGAAGGGAATGGCAACCCACTCCAGTATTCTTTCCTGGAGAATCCCATGGACAGAGAAGCTTGGCCGGCTACAGTCCATGGGGTCACAAAGAGTCGGACATGACCGATTGACTAACACTTTCACTTATCTAGTTCACAACTTTTAGTAGAATTTTAATCTGCAAGAAGTTGCAACCTGCGCCATGTCACCTGACCAGCTAAATTAAGGCATCATGGCAAAATGGGAAGAGCGTCTTTTCAGGGATCTGAAGCTTGTGCTCTGTTCCTGTTATGACCAAGAAGAGAGCATTTAGCCTCTCTGAACCCCAGTTTTTTCATCTTCAGAACTGCAAGGATGCCCTAATCATTTAATATTATCTTTTTTTGGTGAACTATATAACTCTTTGAGAGCTAGATGAATACTATGAAACCTATTTATACTAAATGGCTTTTACACACAAAATTTTGCTGATGAGTTGAGAGGATTTATGAACTCCCTCTACTCAGAAATAACCACTATTAATATTTTGTTGTAATTGTTTTCCATCCTTTTAGTTAGTACTTGTTCTCTGTCTTAACAATATACGGTGGCATTTTTTCCATGTAAAAATATTATTCTTCAACATGGTTTTAATGTATGTATCATAATATATTTAAGCAATGGCTTATCACTAGAAGTTATGGCAAATCCCAGTCCATTGCATAGTATCAATTCTCCCTGTTAGTGACAATGTGTACCCCACATTTCTATTGTAAACTACTACTACCCAATTGTTAGCCATATGGTTTACGTGAGATTGCTCTAGCAAAGCCATATAATCAGGATCAGGGTGGATATGTAACCAAGTTAGAACTAACATAATGCAAGAACACATTTGTTAGGACTTCTAGGAAAACAGAATTTCATGCTCTGGATTTGGTGGTGTTCAAATGATGACCATTAAGTGGACCAGTTAGAAGGTGAAGCCGACTCTCAGAATAAGCAGACTCAAAAGGTTCATTCTGGTGATATTGTTGGAAACGGAACACAGCCTTAAAGCCTGCTTCTCTCTCTCTCTGTTTTAGTTACAAGAGCCCATGCATTTTCTTTTTGTTTAAATCCTTATAAGTTGAGTACTTGGTCAGTTGCAACCTAAGGAACTCTAAATATAGGCGTTTAAGTTATTTTCAAAATTTTGTCTGTTATAAATGATGTCACAATGAGTATCTTCACATTGTTAATTCTTTGGAGTATTCTTTAATATTAATTCCTAGAATTCTTTTTGAAACTTTTAATTTTGTATTGAGATATAGCCAATTATCAAACACTGTTGCAATAGTTTCAGGTGAACAGTGAAGGAACTCAGCCATATATATATATATACACACATACATACACACACATGTATACATCCATTGTCCCCCAAACTCCCCTCCCATTCAGGCAGCCACATAACATTGAGCAGAGTTCCATGTGCTATACAGTGGGTCCTTGTTGGTTATCCGTTTTAAATATAACAGCGTGTACACATCCATCCCAAACTCTTTAACTATCCCTTCCCCCTCCCCTCCCCTACCTACCCTGGCAACCATAAGTGTGTTCTCTGTGAGTCTCTTTCTGCTTTGTAAGTAAGTTGATTTATGTAATTTCTTTTTAGATTCCACATATAAGGGATGTCGTATGATATTTCTCCTTCTCTGACTTACTTCACTCAGTATGAAAATCTCTAGGTCCATCCATGTTGCTGCAAATGGCATTATTTCATTCTTTTTAATGACTGAGTAATATTCCATAGTATATATGTATCACATCTTCTTTATTCATTTCTCTGTCAAAGGACACTTAGGTTACTTCCATGTCTTGGCTATTGTAAATAGTGCTACACTGAACATTGGGTGCATGTAGACTTATAGATCTTTTTTTTTCCTAGATATATGCTCAGGAGTGGAATTGCAGGGTCTTATGATTTGATATGGGGAAGGCAATGGCACCCCACCCCAGTACTTTTGCCTGGAGAATCCCATGGACGGAGAATCCTGGTGGGCTCCAGTCCATGGGGTCGCTAAGAGTCGGACACGACTGAGCGACTTCACTTTCACTTTTCATTTTCATGCATTGGAGAAGGAAATGGCAACCCACTCCAGTATTCTTGCCTGGAGAATCCCAGGGACGGGGGAGCCTGGTGGGCTTCCGTCTATGGGGTCGCACAGAGTCGGGCACGACTGCAGTGACTTAGCAGCAGCAGCATGATTTGATAGCTCTATTTTTAGTTTTTAAAGGAATCTCCATACTGTTGTCCATAGTGACCACACCAATCTACATTCCCACCAACAGTGCAGGAGGGTTCAAGTCTCTCCACACCCTCTCCAGTATTTATTATTTGTGGATTTTTTGATGATAGTCATTCTGGCTGGTGTGAGGTGATATCTCATTGTTGTTGTTTTTTTTTTTTTTAAATAATAATGTCTTTTATTGTTATAAAAATAATATTTATTCATGTAGCAAATAGAGAAAAATATAAGAAGGGAGAAATTTATATCATGAGTAAGCCACTATTTTTTTCTTTTTATTTTTTTATTGAAGGATAATTGCTTTACAGAATTTTATTGTTTTCTGTCAAACCTCAAAATGAATCAGCCATAGGTATACATATATCCCTTCCCTTTTGAACCTCCCTGCAATCTCCCTCCCCATCCCACCCTTTTAATACAGAGCTCCTGTTTGAGTTTCCTGAGCCATACAACAAATTCCTATTGGCTATCTATTTTACATATGGTAATGTAAGTTTCCATGTTATTCTTTCCATACATCTCACCCTCTCCTCTTCTCTCCCCATGTCCATAAATCTATTCTCTATGTCTGTTTCTCCATTGCTGCCCTGTAAATAAATTCTTGAGTACGTTAGAATACGGTATTTATCTTTCTCTTTCTAACCCACTTCACTCTGTACAATAGATTCTAGGTTCATCCACCTCATCAGAACTGACTCAAATACATTCTTTTTTATGGCTGAGTAATATTCCATTGTATATATGTACCACAACTTCTTTATCCATTCATCTGTCGATGGACATCTAGGTTGCTTCCATGTTCTTGGAGAAGGAAATGGCAACCAACTCCAGTATTCTTGCCTGGAGAATCCCATGGATGGAGGAGCCTGGTAGGCTACAGTCCACAGGGTTACAAAGAGTCGGACACGATTGAGCAATTTCACTTCCATGTTTTAGCTATTATAAATAGTGCTGTAATGAACAATGGGATACGTATGTCTTTTTCGGTTTTGGTTTTCTCAGGGTGTGTGCCTAGGAGTGGGATTGCTGGGTCATATGTTGGTTTTATTCCTAGTTTTTTAAGGAATCTCCATACTGTCTTCCGTAGTGACTATATTGATTTACATTCCCACCAACAGTGCAAGAGTGTTCCCTTTTCTCCACACCCTCTTCAGCATTTCTTGTTTGTGGATTTTTTGATTTTTTGGTGATGGTCATTCTGACTGGTGTGAGGTGATATCTCATTGTGGTTTTGATTTGCATTTCTCTAATAATGAGCGATGTTGAGCATCTTTTCATTGTTTGTTAGCCATCTGTATGTCTCCTTTGGAGAAATGTCTGTTTAGTTTTTTTCCCCACTTTTTGATTGGGTTGTTTATTTTTCTGGCATTGAGTTGTATGGGCTGCTTGAATATTTTGGAAAATAATCCTTTATCAGTTGTTTCATTTGTTATTATTTTCTCCCATTCTGAGGGCTGTCTTTTCACCTTGCTTATAGTTTCCTTTCCTGTGCAAAAGATTTTAAGTGTAGCAGGTTCCGCTTTTTACATTTGTTTTTATTTCTGTTACTCTAGGAGATGGGTCATAGAGGATCTTGCTTTGATTTATGTCATCAAGTTTTCTGCCTATGTTTTCCTCTAAGAGTTTTATAGTTTCTGGTCTTACATTTAAGTTTTTAACACTTTTTGAGTTTATCTTTGTGTATGGTGTTAGGAAGTGTTTTAATTTCCTTCTTTTACATGTAGCTGTCCAGTTTTCCCAGCACCATTTACTGAAGAGGCTGTCTTTGCCCCATTGTGTATTCTTGCTTCCTTTGTCAAAAATAAGGTACCCATAGGTGCATGGGTTTATTTCTCGGATTTCTATCTTGTTCCATTGGTCTATATTTCTATTTTTGTCCCAGTACCATACTGTTTTGATGACTGTAGCTTTGCAGTGTAATCTTAAGTCAGGGAGTCTGATTCCTCCTGCTCTATTTTTCTTTCTCAAGATTGTATTAGCTATTCAGGGTTTTTTGTGTCTCCATGCAAATGTTGAGTTTTTTCATTCTAATTCAGTGAAAATACCATTAGTAATTTGATAGAATTCCTAGAATTCTTGAGCATAATTTTCTGTTTTCTACATCATATATGGCATAACTAATTAAGATACAAATGGATGTAGTCTGATTGGCTTATTAACATTAGTAATATATTTTTCCTTTCCAACCCAAATTCAATTTATGATTATGCATTGCCCTTTAGTTGTTATGCTTCCGTAGTTTCCTTTAACTTGTAGTAGTTTTTTGATCTTTCTTTTTCTTTCATGCCATAGATGCTTTTGGAAAATATCTGCCAGTTGTTTTCCAGAATATCTCTCAGTTGGGTCTGCCTGTTTCTTTATGAGTAAGTCCAGGCTAGAAATTTTTAATAGGAAAATTATATAAGTGATGTTATGTCCTTCTCAGTGCATTATATTAGAGGTTAGGTGATGACAGTTGTCCTATTAATGGTGATATTAACCATTTTCCCTTGGAAATTAGTAATATGTGGGAAGATTTTCTGACACTGTGTGGTGAGTGCCCTTTGCTTCTTGAAATATTACCCAATAGTTATAACATCTTTTTCTGATTTTTGCTTGAATTATTTCCTTGATGTTGTAAAATGAAAATTTCTAGCTATTATTCTTTTTTATATTTATCAGTTGATATTCTGCAGTTAGAATGAGCTTTTCCTTCTTTCTTATTTATTCATTCACTCATGCGTTCACTTATGTTGACTATCAGTATGTACTCTTACATTCTTGTTTTCTTAAATGGATTATAAATCTTTGTTATTATCAGTCTTTGTTAAAATAAACTTTTAGTTTTAGAATAATTTAGGTATATAGAAAAATTGTGAAGATAGTATAGAGTGAGTTCCTATATACTTCTTACTCAGTTCCCCCTGATCTTAGCATCTTACACTAATAAGGCACTAACTTTGAAACATTGCTATTAATTAGAGACTTTATTTACCTTTCACAAATTTTTCCAGAATCCAATCCAGGGTGCCACAGTTCATTTAGACAATATAGTTCCTTTGCTTCTTCTGCTATGTACTGGATTCTTTTGATCACCTTGATAATTTTGTAAATTACTTGTCAGGTGTTTTGTAGATAGTCCTTCACTTTGGGTTTGTGCTATATTTTCTCATTATTAGACTACAGTTATGGGTTTAGGGGAAGGATACCACAGAGGTAAGATGCTTTTATCATTGCACTATATTTAGGTAGTACTTGATATTAACCCGAATCATCACTGATGACATTAACTTTGATCATTTGCTTAAGGTAGTGTTTGTCAGATTTCTATTTTTCCCTTTCCTCTCTCTATTCTTTGGAAGCTAAACACTCTTCTTTGGAAAGAAGACCACTCTCAAGTCAATTCAAATTAAGCTCCATTTCTTTAGGGAGGGAATATCCACATATATCCGTTGAGATATTGTTTCTTATGTAAGGAATATTTGTCCCATTCAATTTGTTCTCATTAATTTATTTATTAAATCTTTTGTTTATGTTGGTATTGACTCATTCATATTTATTTAATACTTTGGGTTATAATCCAATACTATATTATGTTTTGCTCAAATTGTTCCAGTCTTAGCCGTTTGTGGTTCTCTCAGGTTGGCTTCTGAGTCTTTTTCATATGTTCCTCCCCAGCCCAGAATTTCCTACTTCCTAGCATCACAAAATGCTCCAGGCTGATGTTGTATTTTCCTTCTCCAGCCCTCAAATCAGTTCTTTCTCTAAATGTTATTTTTAATTCTCTCAGTTTTTCTAAGATTTGGCTAGTGAGAGCCTTTTAGACCTGGCTTCTTGGTTACTTTAACATCTCATCGATTTTTGAGCAATTTAAACTTTGTTGCACAATAAGATGTTCCAGTTTCATCTTACTATATTTTTTTTCTCCTGCTGTAGAATCTGTCATTTCTTCAGAGTCTTGAGTCATTTAATTGGGGAATATTTAAATAAGGACTTCCCTGGTGGTCCCGTGGTTAAGAATCCACCTGTTACTGCAGGGAACACAGCTTAAATCCCTGGTGCAGGAAGATTCCACATGCTACAGGGCAACGAAACCCATGCACCACAACTATTGGGCCCATGCTCTAGAGTCCTTCAGCTGCAATTACTGAGTTCATGTGGCACAACTACTGAAGCCCACACATCCTGGAGCCTGTGCTCTGCAGTGCTAGAAGCCACCGCAATGAAAAGCCCACATGCTAGAGAGTAGCCCCCTTCTCACTATGACTAGAGAAAGCCTGCACATAGCAACAAACTCTCAGCATAGCCAAAAATAAATAAATAAATAAAATTTAAAACCTCAACTAAATAGAGTTCAAGATTTGATTCCTTTTGTAGCTTCCGCTTGAGGGTGTATAGTCAAAATGTTGTTGTATTAGTCAGGTTCTTTAGAAAAATGGACCAGTAGGAGATATTTAATATGTGTGCAAAAGAATGAGGAAATGGCTCATGCAGTTATGAAAGTTAAGAAATTCCACTACCTTAATCGCTGTCTGCAAACTGGAGACCCAGGAAAGCCAATGATGTAATTCACTTGAGTCTGAGGGATCAAGAACCAGGGGAGCTAATTGTTTAAATCCCAGTCCAGGGACCAGGGAAGATGAGATGAGATGTACTAACAAGAAAAAAGGGACTAATACTTCCTTCCTCTGCCTTTTGTTCTTTTAAGGCCCTCAAGGAATTGAATGATGTCCACCTGCATTACTGAGTCCACTAATTCAAATGCTAATCTCATTCAGAAACACTCTCACAGACACACTCAGAAATAAGTAATAATTGTCAAGTTGACAGTGTCATGGTCAGTCAAGTTGACCTGAAAAATTACCACAATCACTATCACAATAGTTTTCTAAAGGATAGGTCAGCAAACATTTTCTATGAAAGGCCAGATAATTATTTTAAGCATTGTGGGCCCCATTGTCTCTGCCCTACTACTGAACTCTGCCATTGTAGCAGGAAATCTGCCATAGATAATATGCAACAAAAACCTTGGAGAGGTTCCCATAAAACTTTACATGCAAAAAGCAGGTGATTATCTGGATTTGGTCGGAGAGCATAGGTACTTGGATTCTAAAGTTACCTAGAATTTTCTTAAAGTACATTTTTTCCCCTTTAAACTGAGGACATATAGTCCCAGTTCCTTGCATTCTTTTTTTTTTTTTTTGGTCATATTATTTATTTCCAATGGAGTTATATTCTTAATTCTCTTTGCAGTCAATTTTAGAGCTTACTTTCCTAATTCTTGTTGATCTAATTTCATTAATGTTTAGTAGACTTTTTGATATTCTTTCTTCAGAATTTCATTTTTATACTGGACAAGTTGCTTAATTTATGAGCAATAACTTTGTATTTTCTAATTTAAAAAATTACAGGAGTAGACAAAGAAATTAAATAAGGTTGCCCTCGTACTGTGCTAGGTGTTTTACATGCAGTATCTTAGTCAGTGCTCATCATACCATACCATACTTCATTGAGTCTAAGATCCCATAGATTATAAGACATACTTTTTCTCATTTCAGAGATGTTGAAATGTTAGAACTGATAAAACACAACAATATGTAGGTACTATTATTTTATTATTTCAAGAGTGCATAAATTGAATCACAAGGGTTAAGTTATTTGTCCAAGGGTACATAGCTAGTAGGTGGCAGATTGAGGAAACACATCCAGATCTTTTCCCCCTGGATGTTGTGTATTCCTCCCTTCCCTTTCCCTTCTCCTTTTCCCTTCCTTTTCAAAAATTAAAAAAAAAAAAAAAATTTCCCTAGACTTACCACCTTGTCCAAATTTGGCTTATCTGATTTCCTCTACTTTTTGAGCTGCCTTCTTACCATCATCTCAGGTTTTTTGAAACCCACCTTCTCAAAAATCTTTGCCTCAAATACTAGGAGTGAGTTGAGGATTTCCCATTATCAAGGTCTGTTTGGGATGTGCCACTTATGTGCTTTATTTATTTTATATAACACTAAAATTAATACAATACTTTGGCCACCTGATGCAAAAAACTGACTCATTTGAAAAGACCCTGATGCTGGGAAAGATTAAAAGCAGGAGGAGAAGGGGACAACAGAGGATAGAGATGGTTGGATGGCATCACCGACTCGATGGACATGAGTTTGAGCAAGCTCTGAGAGTTGGTGATAGACAGGGAAGCCTGGGATGCTGCATTGTGTGGGGTCATAAAGAGTCAACATGACTGAGTGACTGAACTGAGTGACTAACTGAAAATTAATTTTAAGTAACTATTATAGGTCATTTGGATGAAAAAGACATTGTTAGATGTTTTCACCGGAGAAGGCAATGGCACCCCACTCCAGTACTCTTGCTTGGAAAATCCCATGGACGAAGGAGCCTTGTGGGCTGCAGTCCATGGGATCGTGAAGAATTGGACATGACTGAGCGACTTCACTTTCACTTTTCACTTTCATGCATTGGAGAAGGAAATGGCAACCCACTTCAGTGTTCTTGCCTGGAGAATCCCAGGGACGGGGGAGCCTGGTGGGCTGCCGTCTATGGGGTCTCACAGAGTCAGACATGACTGAGGCGACTTAGCAGCAGCAGCAGCAGATGTTTTCACAATTTTGTCTAACCAAAAAGGCCCTTTTATACACCTCCTGTCTCAACATAATTTATTTTAGCTTATAAATTTCTAGGGAAACAAAGTTGGAATGGATATATATTCTTTGGGAATAGTAATATGTATATGCTTTGAAATGATAAAGGGATGATATGCCTATATAGGAAGAGTAATTGTAATTGAGTCACATCATGAATGGACCTTTATATTGTCACATATTCAAATATTCATACTAATAGTATAGCTGCGATGAAAAAATAATAATATAAAATAACAAGTAATGAACATTTATCGAATGTTTCCTACATTTAGTCATGTTTCAATGTTTTATGTGTACTAATACATTTAAGCTTATTTTATTCTGAAATTCCATAAATAAGTACAATTATCACTCTCATTTTTTAAAGAAGGAAAGTGAGACACAGAGAGGATAAATTAACTAAGTACTCATGTAAGTATTATGAAAGTTTTCAGCTCAATGATACATAGTACATTACAGATATATGTAGCTCCTTGTAGAGAAATAAGTCATGAAATAAATTTATTTCCAAGATATTATTTATTCTAAAACCTGCTTCTTGTCTGGGGTCAGACTCTGAAGTTACATTGGAGAGGCTTGAATATGGCCAATGAGTTTCAGAACATGGAACCAAGGGAGCTTTGAAAAGCAAAGTTCAGGAAGTACTGGAGATATATTGAGCTTGCCTCCTTAACATCCATTCCCCCTTCTCTTGGATACCTGATTTTCATTTGAGCATCTACTTTGACTCAGCCTGTGTGTTTTTGAGAACTTGGCTTCACTCTTGTCTCTAGGCAAGGGATTGTATATGCGGCAGCATAATCCTATCACTGGGCCAAGGCTTTGTTGTTGTTCAGTTGTACACTTGTGTCTGACTCGTTACAACCCCATGGACTGGCCAAGACTTTGGCTCAGAGGTAAAATATGGACTGATTTGGACCAAAGGTACTGAAAAAGATATTTTCTGGCAACATCTAAGAAAGAATATCTCTTTAGCTTTCTCATTTTCCAACCTGTTTTGTTTAGATGAGAAGCCTAGAAGTGCTGCTGTCACATAGCTATTATGGGTGGAGTTGGCCTTAGCATAAAGCTGATATCATGCAAGAGAAAACAAAGAAAGAGAAGAGTTTTTAAGTGTTCTCACCACACCAAAGAGCAATAACAAATCCAAAAAGTAACTATGTGAGGTGATAGACATGTAAATTAACTTGACTGTGGTAGTCATTTCACAATGAATATGTTTATCAAACCATCATGTTGTACACCTTATGTACATATAATTTATCAATTATGCCTCAATAAAGCTGGGGGAAAAAGAATGAGGTCATCTTTCAGTCACTGAATCAGGTAACTGAGAATCCTGACCTACCATCAGACTTTGAGTCAATAAACAGAGTCAGTAAAATCTGTTTTGAAAGCTAATTTCAGTTGGATTTTATGTCACTTGTAATGCATGCCACCTGATACAAAGGGTAAGGAAAGGACTTAAGCTAGAGGATAGGTCAAATGGTACATCAGATTGAGAGAGTTGATCTGAGAAGTAGAGAATAGGGATATGGCACAAGACAGAAACTGGAGACATTAAGATAGATTTAAGAGAATTTAGAATATTGAACAGGAGGGAGTAGAGCTGGGAGAAATTATTTAAGTTGAGGGGTTGTTTTTGCAGGTGGGAAGAAGAAACTAAGTGTATCAAACTGGCTCAGATCTTCTGCATGCTTGCATTACATGTAGGCTTGGCTCTGAAGAAGGGATTGTACACGTGTGCATCCTAGGTCGCTTCAGCTGTGTCCGATTCTTTGCAACCCTATGGGCTATAGCCTGCCAGGCTCCCCTGTACATGGGGATTCTCTAGGCAAGAATACTGGAGTGGGGTTGCCATGCCCTCCTCCAGGGGATCTTCCCGACTCAGGGATCCAACCCGCATCTCTTACGTCTCCCTCATTGACAGGGGAGTTCTTTACCACTAGCACCACCGAGGATGAGGTTCGTGACATTGTACAGGAGAGAGGGATCAAGACCATCCCCACGGAAAAGAAATGCAAAAAAGCAAAATGGCTGTCTGGGGAGGCCTTACAAATAGCTATGAAAAGAAGAGAAGCGAAAAGCAAAGGAGAAAAGGAAAGATATAAACATCTAAATGCAGAGTTCCAAAGAATAGCAAGAAGAGATAAGAAAGCCTTCTTCAGTGATCAATGCAAAGAAATAGAGGAAAACAACAGAATGGGAAAGACTAGGGATCTCTTCAAGAAAATCAGAGATACCAAAGGAACATTTCATGCAAAGATGGGCACGATAAAGGACAGAGATGGTGTGGACCTAACAGAAGCAGAAGATATTAAGAAGAGGTGGCAAGAATACACAGAAGAACTGTATAAAAAAGAGCTTCAAGACCTAGATAATCATGATGATGTGATCACTGACCTAGAGCCAGACATCTTGGAATGTGAAGTCAAATGGGCCTTAGAAAGCATCACTACGAACAAAGCTAGTGGAGGTGATAGAATTCCAGTGGAGCTATTCCAAGTCCTGAATGATGATGCTGTGAAAGTGCTACACTCAATATGCCAGCAAATTTGGAAAACTCAGCAGTGGCCACAAGATTGGAAAAGGTCAGTTTTCATCCCAATCCCAAAGAAGGGCAATGCCAAGGAGTGCTCAAACTACCAAACAATTGCACTCATCTCACACGCTAGTAAAGTAATGCTCAAAATTCTCCAAACCAGGCTTCAGCAATATGTGAACCGTGAACTTCCTGATGTTCAAGCTGGTTTTAGAAAAGGCAGAGGAACCAGAGATCAAATTGCCAACATCCGCTGGATCATGGAAAAAGCAAGAGAGTTCCAGAAAAACATCTATTTCTGCTTTATTGACTATGCCAAAGCCTTTGACTGTGTGGATCACAATAAACTATGGAAAATTCTGAGAGAGATGGGAATACCAGACTACCTGATCTGCCTCTTAAGAAATCTGTATGCAGGTCAGGAAGCAACTGTTAGAACTGGTCATGGAACAACAGACTGGTTCCAAATAGGAAAAGGAGTACGTCAAGGCTGCATATTGTCACCATGTTTATTTAACTTATATGCAGAGTACATCATGAGAAATGCTGGACTGGAAGAAACAGAAGTTGGAATCAAGATTGCCGGGAGAAATATCAATAACCTCAGATATGCAGATGACACCACTCTTATGGCAGAAAGTGAAGAGGGGCTAAAAAGCCTCTTGATGAAAGTGAAAGTGGAGAGTGAAAAGGTTGGCTTAAAGCTCAACATTCAGAAAACGAAGATCATGGCATCTGGTCCCATCACTGCATGGGAAATAGATGGGGAAACAGTGGAAACAGTGTCAGACTTTGTTTTTCTGGGCTCCAAAATCACTGCAGATGGTGACTGCAGCCATGAAATTAAAAGACGCTTACTCCTTGGAAGGAAAGTTATGACCAACCTAGATAGCATATTCAAAAGCAGAGACATTACTTTACCAACAAAGGTTCACCTAGTCAAGGCTATGGTCTTTCCTGTGGTCATGTATGGATGTGAGAGCTGGACTGTGAAGAAGGCTGAGCGCCGAAGAATTGATGCTTTTGAACTGTGGTGTTGGAGAAGACTCTTGAGAGTCCCTTGGACTGCAAGAAGATCCAACCAGTCCATTCTGAAGGAGATCAATCCTGGAATTTCTTTGGAAGGAATGATGCTAAAGCTGAAACTCCAGTATTTTGGCCACCTCATGCGAAGAGTTGACTCATTGGAGAAGACTCTGATGCTGGGAGGGGTTGAGGGCAAGAGGAGAAGGGGATGACAGAGGATGAGATGGCTGGATGGCATCACTGACTTGATGGATGCGAGTCTGAGTGACCTCCGGGAGCTGGTGATGGACAGGGAGGTCTGGCGTGCTGCGGTTCATGGGGTCGCAGAGTCGGACACGACTGAGTGACTGATCTGATCTGATCTGATCTTCATATCATCACCTTTAGTTGCGAAAACCAGATTTCTTTACAAATGAAGGCAGATCACAAAATGTGAAAGCTGGCTTGTTATTAAAATGTGTTAAGACCTCCACTTTCTCCCATGAGAATGAATTACTACAGGAATTGCCTTCGAATTATAAAGAACTAGAACATCAAACAATATCTATGGAATGGCTATTTTAAAATATTGGGCAATAGATAGTCCAGGGCTGTAAATCACAACAGAAGGTTAACAAATGATGTAAGGTTTGTGATTATACGATTTCTTTCCTGGTGGCAGTTTCCAGGTTACAGGGAGGGAAAACCAAAGCTGAGCCTAGTGATCTTATTGCATTTTAGTGATAGATCAGCTTAAGAAAATCTAGACAGCTAGAATTTGTGGGAAGGTATTGGAGAGAAGGTAGCTGCACTGAGAGGGAGCTCCAGAGATCTGCAGAGATGTCCCCTCAAGTCTTTGATTGAGTAATAATCAGTATATGCACAAGTGGAAACTCACTGAGGTGCCCCTGAAAGAAGAATCAGAAAGCAATAAGCAAAACAATTAATGGACTTCACAAAAAGCTGAGAATAGTTCATGTTCTCACCAATTTGAGTGGAGAGGGCTCTTAATACACGTGGCATTGAGTAGAGGCCTCAGGAGTGCGTGCATGCTAAGTCACTTAAGTCATGTGCTCTCTTTGCGACCCCATGGACTGCAGCCCACCACCCTTCTCTGTCTGTGGGATTCTCCAGGCAAGAATACTGAAGTGGGTTGCCATGCCCTCCTCCAGGGATTGAACTTGCATCTTTATGTCTCCTGTATTGGCAGGCAGGTTCTTTACCACTAGCACCACCTGGGAAGCCCTCCTCAGGAGTCTCAAGCCTTAATATTGAGATTAAATCAGTCCTAGAATAAAGATTTCTCTGAAGCATCCATGGAATGCTAAGTTGCTGATATATGGAGACTATTCTCAGCAATCACACCACTTCTTTCTTCTTGCTTTGTAAACATTGGGATGGCCAAAAAGTTTGTTTGGATTTTCCATATGATGTTACAGAAGAACCCAAATGAACTTTTTGGCCAACTCAATATTATTCTGATCAATCTTTGTATCTCAAAAATTTCCACTTGGCTCCCCAATTTCTGATCCTATTTACATCCTTTGAACTTGGTCTCTTAGGTGTTTAACCTTCAGTTCAGATCAGTTCAGTTCAGTCACTCAGTCGTGTCCAACTCTTTGCGACCCCATGAATCACAGCACGCCAGGACTCCCTGTCCATCACCAACTCCCGGAGTTCACTCAAACTCATGTCCATTGAGTCGGTGATGCCATCCAACCATCTCATCCTCTGTCATCCCCTTCTCCTCCTGCCCCCAATCTGTCCCAGCATTAGGGTCTTTTCCAATGAGTCAACTCTTCGCATGAGGTAGCCAAAGTATTGGAGTTTCAGCTTCAGCATCAGTCCTTCCAATGAACACCCAGGACTGATCTCCTTTAGAATGGACTGGTTGGATCTCCTTGCGGTCCAAGGGACTCACAAGAGTCTTCTCCAACACCATAGTTCAAAAGCATTAATTCTTTAGCACTCAGCTTTCTTCACAGTCCAACTCTCACATCCATACGTGACCACTGGAAAAACCAAAGCCTTGACTAGACGGACATTTGTTGGCAAAGTAATATCTCTGCTTTTCAATATGCTATCTAGGTTGGTCATAACTTTTGTTCCAAGGAGTAAGTGTCTTTTAATTTCATGGCTACAATCACCATCTGCAGTGATTTTGCAGCCCCCCAAAATAAAGTCTGACACTGTTTCCCCATCTATTTCCC